>JAWIIG010000027.1:6033171-6678805 GCA_033557465.1 Ichthyophis bannanicus | reverse complement strand
TCAGAGAAGCAAACCAAATTATATATTTAGAACATCTGAAAAATCATAGGGAATCAACATGGGCAGAAAGGAAAAACCACTCCTCAACCACTCGCTAAATAAGCCACGCGACTTGTTAGAATTAGTGAAATCATTGACCAATCAACCACCACAGCCTCAACAGGAGTATATACAACCTCAGGCATACACTAATCACATCCAATCCAAGGCAATAAAAGTGAATACTACTACACCTCAAGGATCCTCTCAGAACTCCCACATACAGTTTCCACTCACTAAGCTATCACCCCCATCAGCCAAAACCATAGAGGAAATAATTGCCACCATCAACACCACGATGGCTCCGAACGACCCATGCCCAGCGCACTGGATCAGAACAATGCGTTCAGAGCTAAGTCCATTCATAGCTGATATTGTAAAACAATCATTTACAACAGGAGTCTTCCCGGATGCCCTCAAGAAAACATCCATCCGTCCATTACTAAAAAACAACCATCTCGATCCGAAGAAAGAGGACTCCTACCGACCAATCTCCAGTATCCCATACTTAGCCAAAATACTTGAGAAGGCAACACAAAGACAGATTCAACAACATATAGATGCAACTTCCCCGTTAGACCCATGTCAACATGGATTCAGAGAAGCGCACGGCGTAGAAACTCTACTAACTTCATTAACTAACACAATCATCAATGGGATTGACAACATCAAAAAAGGCTTTGCGTTGATCTTTCTTGATATCGCCGCAGCGTTCGTCTCAGTAGATCACGAACAACTCCTGATGAGACTCCACACAAAGGGAATCCATGACCGTGCATGGGATTGGTGCAAATCCTACCTTCAAGGCAAATGGCAGCAAGTTCGGGTTGGCAACAAGACATCGGAACCCTTCCAACAAAGACAGGGAGTACCACAAGGATCTTCATTATCGACACTACTTTTCAACATATATATGCAGCCATTCTCCAACATAACTCGCTCCTTCGGCATATCATGTCTCATGTATGCGGATGATGTGCTGTTATTCACACCTATAACAATCACATGCCCAGATTTCACAATACTAATCAAATGCTTCGACGCAATAACAGATTGGCTTCTCAATCAGAACCTACGCATAAATTTAAAAAAAACAGAAGTGCTAATTATTACACAAAACAAAGATTTCTCCCCGCCGTCAACATTAAAAGTCAGGGATGCAGAACTTCCGGTCAAATCCAACATACGCTATCTAGGGGTAATATTAGACCAACACTTCAAATTCAAAGATCACATCAAACGCACAGTAAAATCTATTTACTTCAAAATCAAAACCCTCCGCCACCTGAGACCCATGATGGAAACTAACGACTTCCGAACTGTTTTTCAAGCCCTAGTGACACCTCACCTTGATTATGCGAATATAATACTACAAGGCCTTCCAAAAAACACCCTGAACCCGCTACAGATGGCTATGAATGCAGCGGCACGTGTCCTGTGTGGAGCATCTAGGAGGGATCACATTTCACCTATATTAAAAGAGCTTCACTGGCTCCCAATAAGATCCAGAATCCTATATAAGACCCTCCTCATTTCCTTCAAGGCATTCAATAAAATATCACCCTACTCAATTGTTGATCTGCTCATTCACACCCCAAACAACAGATCCAGAAAAGCATTCGCAGAAAATACTCTAGTGATACCAAGCGAATCTATAAAACATAACCAATCAACCATCAATAGAGCATTTACATGCTATGCCCCCAGGTGTTGGAACAAACTACCCACTAACATAAGGGCAATCAGAGACCTCATGCAGTTTAGAAAGGCCCTTAAACATCACCTGTTCCTCTTACACTTTACACAGACAGATGATCCCCCCCCCTCCAACAATCACCCAGCTATGTCACCTGAGAACACAGGCATTTCAGATATGCAATTAATCTATACACCAGTATGATAACTATTCTTTACCAGTATAATCCAAAAACGCTGTAACCTGACCCGGATTGTAAAACCTGTTATATTCAATCCGTTATTTATTTTTCTAAAGCTAAATTCTCATTGTATATAATTTCCCCAGTTAAGTCCATGTTATAACCCTGTTCTATGTAAACGTAGGACAAAATATGTATGTCCAAGTGTTTAATGTTTGATGTAAACCGCACTGATGTGAAATAGAGCGGTATATAAAAATGTTAAATAAATAAAATAAAAATAAATAAAGACAACAGAGGTGTGAAGATTTGTGGAAGACTCATCAACAACCTTTGCTATGCTGACGATACCACATTACTGGCTGAAAGTGAAGGTGATAAAGACCTAGGCAAGATTCTCAAGAGCAGAGATGTCTCTCTCCATATAAAGATTTGACTTGTTCAAGCCATGGTATTTTCAATAACATCATATGGATATGACAGCTGGACAGTGAAAAAGATAGGAAGAAAATTGATGCCTCTGTATTATGGTGCTGGCGGTGAACACTGTGGACTGCCCGAAGAACAAACCAGTCAGTACTAGAGGAGATCAAACCTAAGCTTTCTTTAGAAGCTCAGATGACAAGACTTTGACTTTCAAACTTTGGACACATCATGTGAAGAGAGAGATCATTAGAAAAAGACATCATGCTTGGCAAGCTAGAAGGTCATTGCAAAAGAGGAAGGCCAGCAATGAGATGGATCGATACAATAATAGCAGCTATGGGTACCAGTCTGTCAACAATGAGCTGTCTGACTGAAGACCGAACACAATTTAGGACAACTATCCAGAGGGTCGCCATGATGGCACTTAACAACAACAACAACAACAACAATCAATATAATTTTTGTGACAGAAAAATATGTACAGAAGTGAGAATCTAGTGGAGGAATAAAAGGTTACTAGAACAGATTAGAAGAAGAAACAAAGTATTGACATCTATAGTTGTGCCTTTACCATAGTTCCTTATTGAAAGCCATTGCAGGTTCTGTGCTGGAGATGAGTGGGAGAAAAATTTTGAGCATACCAGCTGCTCATTCATCTGAACCAACATGCTCTTGCTGTTCCTGACAGTGCTAATAGGCAGCTGATTGGACAGCCTGCCTTTAGTGGAGGTCTTCTCACCAATAAAGATCAGTGGCTATCACATGTGGCCACATGTCACGGCTTGCGTGTCACAGACCTAAGAGGCATGGCCAAAGGGGCTGGATATGTCCCTTTGGTGCCCCTTAAGTGCACTGCAGGTGACAGGAAAAGGGGAGACCTGGATATTCTTGGATTGAGAATATAATGTGGAAGAGGAAAAACAAAGGCCTGCGAAGGTATACCGACTGGACCAATGGATAGGCATGTGTTTCTCCTGCCAGCGACTCAGGTTTCCACTGACAGAACTTCTCTTAGCTCTGGGGGATGAATTCTGCCACCACATCTGCTTGTACCTATGTCATCCATTATGTTGTTAGATAATTCCACTTGGGAAATAGAGTGTGTCTCTGTAGTTTCGGTCCCAAAGTCTATCTCTGTTTTTTTTCCTTGTAAGGGGCTAATGTTCTAACAGAGGGAGACACAGAGGGGGAGATTACCCTAAAGGATATTTGGGGAGCAATTAAGAATCTTTATTCCAAGCTGTCCAGTACAATTAGCTCTCTATGCAATTTCACACATGGAGTAGCTGAGAAAGTGGCTGACTTGGAAACTAGAGCATTAGTACCAGATAAGTCCATAGACTGTTGTTGAAAATACCATGACTTGGACAAGTTGAATCTTTGTATGCACTTGAGAATCTTGCCTAGGTTCTTCATAGCTGTTCTGCCAAGAGCAATGCATCACCAGATTTCTGGAGTGCTTGTTATTTCATTAGTATTATCTACTACTTCTATTTCTTCTCCATCAAGGATGACTATTATTGATTTTCCCAGTTTTCAGTTCTTTGTCTTTTTCATGTTATGGTTCAGATTGTCTTCACTTACTATGGACGCAAAAGTTGAACACTCAAGAAGAAAGACAGGAAAAAAATTGATGCCTTGAAATGAAGGTGCTGGTGAAGAATGCTGTATATACCTTGGATTGCCCAAAGAACAAATCAGTCAGTACTAGAGGAGATCAAACCTAAGGTTTCTTTAGAAAATCAAATGGCAAGCCTTCAGCTTTCAAACTTTGGACACATCATGCAAAGAGAAAGATCATTAAAGAAAGGTGCTGAGACTGGACCTCATAGGGAGGGAAGCCACAATCTTGGCTCAGCCCAACATATACTAAGGCTGGGAGGGAGAAGAGGAGGTGGGCAGAAAGGTAGAAGTAGGTAGGGCTTGGGACAGAGCTGAGTTTTAAACAAAAAGAAGAAAGTAAAGAGAAATCTTCCAATCTGGAGGGATAAGGAAGAGCCTGAAGAAGGAGTAATTTAGGGCCTGTGTGAGCCTCATCTCCAACATATTGGGTGGCAGAGTTGCCAAGTTTCCCAGTTCCAGAAGTGAGATTTTAAGCCAGTCCTGGATTTCTGACAGTATCATTTTGATGCTGTATGGAACCTGTAGCATTGATTCCAAAGGGTAAATTCAAGGACTCCAAATTCCATACTGCAATGCAATAAACATTTTTAAAGTAGAACTGGCAAAAAATCTCACTCCTGGAACTGGGTAGCTTGGCACCTCTCGGATAGGGAAAGGAGAACTAATCATGAGGTGAATATGCACCCAAAAATAAAATAAAATAATCAAAACAAGTCAGACCAGATTGGTAATGCAACCAAGCCCCATGGTTTTCATTTATAAGTTATGGGCAGTAATTTATTTATTTATTTAATTTCTTGTTTATACTGACTTTCTATTAGTCCAGATGGTTTACAATTAACTCAGTGCAAGCAAACAGTACAGGAGGAAGCATGAATTACATGGAACGTAATACCTACATTAATTTAATAGATAACAATAGGAAACAAATGTGACTTGACTTAACTTATTTGGGGGACTGGAGGTAGAGATGAGTAGTGTTCATTTCTGTAAGTTAGTGGATGAGGTGGCTATTTTTGATACATGGCTTTTAACTTGTCTGAGACTTGGAGCTGTGAAGTTAATTAGCATTGAACCTAATGGACTTATTGCTTGATTTGTGCTAATTTGTTCCTGGTGGGCATCGGCTATGTAAAATTCTAGGAATAATTGGGATTTTAGTTTCTTTCGAAAATCTCCTAAGAACTTGATGGCTCTTAGGTTAAGGGGTAGATAGTTCCAAATGGTTGGGGCATATAGGGAGAATGCTTGATTGCACGTGTTTTGTTTGCTCTTGAGCTTTTGGGGTGGTATGTCAAGCAAGTTGAGTGCGTTGCTTCTTCTTGGTCTATTGTTTAAGGGTTTCCATAGTAGTGTCTTTAGGTACGTGCTGATTGGTTGTTTAGTATTTTGTGGATATTGAGGATGACTTTATACTTGATTTTGAAGATGACGGGGAGCCAATGTAGTTGCTTCAGGATGGGGGTGATATGAGTGTCATGATGTTTCTTGTATGAATCTGGTGGCCGTGTTTTGCGCTAATTGCAGTGGGTATAGAATGTGTTTGGGTAAGCCCTAGTAAATGGAGTTACTATAGTCTACTATTATTAATCACTTATATAACACTACAAGGTGTACCCAGTGCTGCACAAATATATATAGAAGATGGTCCCTGCTTGTCAGAACTTACAATCTAATCAAGACAGACAGCACAAAGGTGAGGATAAGGGTACAAATAGGGAAAGGTAAGGAGAAGGTAGGAAAACAAGGGATCAGGATCTAAAAGCAGCCTCAAATAGGTGAGCCTTTAGCATGGATATGAAAAGGGGGAGAGATGAAGCCTGATGTACAGACTCGGGTAGTTTGTTCAAGGCATAAGGAGCAGCACAGTGAAAGGATTGAAGTTAGCAGTGGAAGAAAAGGACATAGAGAGAAGCAAGCCAGTGGAAGAGCGGAGTTCATGAGGAGGGATGTAGGGAGAGAGAAGAGAAGAAAGGTAGTGGGAAGAAGCAGAATGAATGCATTTATAGGTCAGAAGGAGAACTTTGAATTGTATGTGGAAATGGAAGGGGAGCCAATGAAGTGACTTTAAATGAGTATAGCGGGGCTGGAGGAAGATTATCCATGCAGCACAGTTCTGAACAGATTGAAAGGGAAAGAGATGACTCAGAGGGAGACCAGCAAGGAGGAGGTTGCAATAATCAAAATGGGAGGTGATTGAAGAGTGGACAAGTGTTATTCTAGTATGTTTAGAAAGGAAGGGGCAAATTTTGTTAATGTTATAAAGAAAAAAAATGACAGGTTTTAGCTATCTGTTGGATATGTATGGACAAGGAGAGGGAGGAATCAAAGATGACCCCAAGGTTGCGAGCTGAGGAAACAGGAAGAGGAAGTGTGTAATCAAAAGAGATAGAAAAAGGAGGGGAGTTTAGGGGGAAAAAAAAGTTTGGTTTTGGCCATGTTCAATTTCAAATGGTGGTGAGACATCCAGGCAGCGATGTCAGATAGGCAGGCAGAGATGCAAGCTTGGAGAGTCAGAGAAATATCAGGTGTAGATAGATATATCTGACAGTCATCAGCATATAAATAATACTGAAAGCCATGGAAGGAGATCAGAACAGCAAGGGACTGGGTATAGAGAGAGAAAAGGAGAAGGCCCAGAACAGACCCTTGGGGTACACCAACTGAAAGTGGGATAGCAGTAGAGGAGGAACCACCATAACAAACACTGAAAGAGCAATGGGAGAGATAGGAAGAGAACCAGAATGGGGGTTATGATTGCCTGACAGACTGTGTGGAAGTCTTCAGGCTTGAGGAGGAGGCATAGATTCTTAAGAGTTTTGAGTTTGTAGTAGACAACTTTGGTGGTGTTTTTAATTTGCACTTGTAGATTTAGGCCCTGGTCAAGTATAACTCCCTAGTATTTGACCTCTGTTTTGACTGAGTTTTATGTTGCCTAGCTTGATAATTCCTGGTGGTTTCAAGTTGGTGTCTTGAGTTATGTGAAGGACTTCAGTCTTGTTATTGTTGATGGTGAGGTTGTAATGACGGAGCCACTTGGTTATTTCAGTGAGGCAGTTGGTTACCTTGGTGTAATCCAGTGTGGATGTGGAGAAAGGTGTGTAAATAATAATGTCATCTGTGTATACTTTATAGTTAACTTTGAGGTTCCAAATGATTGTGCACAATGGTTAGAGATAGATGTTGAATAGTATGGATGATAGGAAGGAGCCTTGGGGAATCCCTTGTTTAAAGGTATAAGGAAGGAACTTCTGAGTTCCTATTTTTATTTGTTGGCTGTGATCTGAGAGGTACGAGTGGAAACATTAAATGGTTGTGCCTTGCAGCTTAATGTCGTGGAGTCTGTTGAGAAGCAATTGGGATATGGAGTCAAATGCTGCCCATATGTCCAATAATAATAGGATGAACCCATGAGTGAGGTTTTCTGTGCCTGTAATGAGTGTGTCTATTAAGGAGGTGAGGAAGTTTCAATGCTGTGGTGGGGTTGGAATCCATGCTAATGCTGGTCGAGTGGCACATGATTGTTTATGTAATTTTGTAGCTGCGTATGTACTGCTTTATCAATGAACTGTGCTATGAAGGGATGTTGGATATGAGCATATATGATTCTGGGGAGCTGATATTGAAATTAGGCTTCTTTATGATTGGTCTGATTGAAGATTGTTTTAGCAAGGGTAGTATATAACCATGTGTTAATGAATCATTGAGTATTTTTGAGATAAATGGTATAAGGTGAGATCTTGAGATCTTTATCCATGAGACTGGGCATAGGTCCAGTGGAGAGGTTGTAGTGTTTAGGTTATTGATTATGTTGTTGAGTTCTTCAGGGGTAATATTGTTGAAGGTTGACCAGCAGTGTGTAGCTGTTATGCTGGTTATGTGAGGGAAGCGTGAGATTGTTGTAGTTGTTTGCGTTGTGTTTAGTTTGCAGGCAGAGTGCCATTTTATGTAGGTTAAGGGTGCTTCTTCGGCATGTGGGAATGGGTTCATTTGTCAGTGGGTTAGCTACATCAAAGAGCTATCTGGGTTTATTGATGGCACTCATGATAAGGTTAGTGTGCTAAACAGGTAGAAAAGGTGACGGTGAAAGCTAGAAGGATGCTTAGGTGCATAGGGAAAGGAATGGCCAGCAGAAGAAAGGAGGTGATAATGCCTCTGTATAAGTCATTTGGAGTATTGCGTGCAATTTTGGAGACCACATCTTCAAAAAGATATAAACAGGTTGGAATCTGTGCAGAGGGTGGCTACTAAAATGGTTAGTGGTCTTCGTTACAAAGCATATGAGGACAGACTTAATGATCTTAGTATGTATAGTTTAGAGGAAAGGTGAGATAGGGGTGATATAATTGAGACGTTTAAATTCCTCTATGGCATAAATGCACAGGAGAAGAACCTCTTTCGACTGAAAGCAAGCTCTCCTACGAGGGGGCATAGGATGAGGGTAAAAGGGGAAAGACTCAGGAGTAATATGTGGAAATATTTCTTTACGGAAAGAGTGGTGGAATAGTCTCCCAGTGGAGGTGGTAGAGATGAGGACAGTATCTGAATTCAAAAAACACGGGACAAACACAGAGAATCTCTAAAGGAAAAAAGGAGACTGTTGTAATGGTTGATATGGAAGGACAGACTATATAGGCCATGTGGTCTTTTTCTACCATCATGTTTCTATGTTTCTACTGGGCATTAACTGTTAAAATGGTAAAAATGTGGAACAGGTAAGGCCACTTCAATGGGTTTAACTAATTGCATCTGTTATCACACATTTAAAAAAATCATCATTGGAGAGCTTCAAAAACCCAAGAAAATAGACGACTACACTTCACCTCACCCAATGTGTATAAAGACGACATTAATAAACCAAAGAAGGATTACTACACCAAGACTATCAATCAAGCCATCAGCCGACTGAGAGAACTTTTTGAAATTATAAAATCTCTAACCAAAACCACATTTAATGAATCTGACAAAATCACCATCAGTTCTCAAACTTTAGCTAACTACTATTCACATAAACTAAAAAAAAAAGCAATACTATCTTTGCTCAACCCCCTATTCCTCCCCTGACAAACAACACCTCATGGCAAACTTTCCATCCCATTGATCAAAAACACTTACTGAACATCATATCCAAAATTAATACTACCACCTCCCCCCTAGACCCCTCTCCCATCAGCTGGATTAGGGCAACAAACTCCAAACTAGTGCCTCATCTCCTCCACATAGTAAATCAATCCCTCCATCTAGGAATCATGCCGAATGAACTTAAACGGTCAACTATTAGACCCATTCTAAAGAACAAAACTCTCAAAAGGAATGATCCCAGCTCATATAGGCCCATAGCTAGCATCCCATTTGTATCGAGTAATCGATAAGGTTATTCAACTAGAACTTCAGGATTTCATTGATACAAATGTCCCCCTTGACGATCATCAGAATGGATTCTGCCCATTCCATGGTGTCAAAACCCTACTAATAGCACTATTTGACACTCTTATCTGTGTAATGGACGACTCAAAACAGGCATTCATTCTAATCTTCATAGATATAGCATCCGCCTTCGACAACATAAATCATAATATCCTACTCTCAAGACTGGCCCATATTGATATAGGAGGAACAATTCTTCAATAGTTTAACTCCTACATTTCTGACCGAATGCTACAAGTACAAGTAGACCAAGAGAACCCCACAGCCTTCCCTCAAGAGCAAAGAATCCCTCAAGATTCTTCCCTCTCTGCCCTATTAGTCAACTTTTACCTTCAACCAATCACAAACATTTAGAAAATTCAACATTGGATATTTCATTTAAGCAGACGACATCATGGTACCATCCCATCGATATATCAAACCCCTCCTACCACAACCTAACAGACTGTATCAAAGAAGCTGAATCATGGCTCAATCATAATTACCTCAGCATTAATTTCATAAAAATGGAATACTATACACATCTATAAACTGTTTTAATTCAATAACTGATTGGCTTCTCTCTCAAAACCTCTCTATTAACTTTGAAAAAACAGAGGTTCTAATAATCACAAGGAATAAATCTTTCTCCCCTCCATCAATTCTAAAAGTCAGAGATGCTGAACTCCCAGTCAAATCAAATATTCGATATCTAGGAGTAATTCTGGATCAAAGGTTAGACTTCAAGGAACATATAAAACGCACCGTAAAGGCCGTTTACTTCAAGATAAAAACCCTTCGTCATCTGAGACCTATGATGAAGTCTGATGACTTCCGCACCATCTTTCAAGCTCTAGTCACGCCGCACTTTGATTATGCTAACATAATACTCCATGGCTTACCAAATATAACTATTAATCCTCTACAATTAGCCATGAACGCAGCTGCTCATGTCCTCTGCGGATCATCAAAGTGTGAGCATATTTCCCCCATTCTAGAGAAGCTTCATTGGTTACCAATAAACTGTAGAATCCAATATAAGGCCATCCTTACCACCTTTAGGGCCTTCAATAATATTTCTCCAGATTCCATCTCTCATCTCATCATACACACAACAAATAACAGGTCCAGGAGATCTCCAGCTGTTGACACACTACTTATACCAAAAGTTTCCTTAAAAGCTAATCAATCATCCATCAATAGGGCTTTTTCGAATTATGCTCCTAGATGTTGGAACAAACTCCCTCCCAATATCAGAGCAATTAAAGACATCAAACAATTCAAAAAAGCCCTTAAACACCACCTTTTCATCGCACACTTCAAACACCTAAACAACCCTTCCCCTCCCCCATCCTTTTAACCTCATACCTACCCTAACTGTATAGATTTTATATATCTCCAACATGTATTTTCTAGAAATATAAATGATTTCCCTGTTTACTTCCGTTAATTTTCCTGTTACTTGTAATAGGTCTGTTATATCTGACCAATTGTTGTATTGTTTCAATGTAAACCGCACTGATGACAAATAGCGCGGTATATAAGAAAATTAAATAAATAAATAAATAAAATAATAGAGGAAAGAGGTGATGAGACATCAGTGGAAAGAGCCAATGGGTCAATAGCATGAAGGTTTCTAAAGAAGTTGGAGGAAACAGCCTGAAATAGAAGCAAGGGTCGATGAAGAGTAAAGTTTAGCAGGTGATGGTCAGATAAGGGAGGTACAGAAGTTAGAGGTTAAACAAATGAAAGCCAATTCTGCACCCTGCACGTCCAGGCTATCCAGACATGCAGGATATGTATGGGACTTAGATATACTGAATTCTGCAACCACAGGAGCTACACATTCCCGCAGTTGGCGAGTCAGGGCACTTGGATAGGTTGGCATGCACAGCATTCTGCACCGGTCTACATCCAACTGCCTGCCTGTCCCCACCGCACATTGCTCCTGCTGGTGTGCCAGTGCTGTGGTGTCCCATTGTCATAGCACTGGGATGCCCAGTAGGAACAAGCAAGCCCCACCAGCAGCATTGAACTGCTTTTCCTGCCACCCAACCCTTGGTGAGGGCTGCCAGGGTCAGAATTGGGCAGAGGGGGCTTACCTGCTCCTGTGCCATGTGTGTGTGGGGGGGGAGGGTTCCTGGACCAATCACTGCAATTGCTTGGACTTAATCTACCTCTGAGGTGGAATAAGTCCGATGTCCATCTTCCCTACGGTGGACGTACAGGGCCCAGACTAGAATAGACCCTGTACATCCGGGTTATGCTGCCAGCCCCCGCTCTTCCCACTCTCCGCCTCTGGCCCTCCCTCTCCGGCCCCCTATCCAATGCTGCCCACACAACGCTGGTCAGAATGACCCCCTTAGAGAAGAAGACAAGGTCAAGGCAATGACCATGTAGGTGAGTGGGGGCAGTAGAGCAAAGTTGGAGGTTGAATGAGGAGGTAACAGAGAGGAGCTTTAAGGCATAAGGGTCTGAGGCATTATCAACATGAATGTTGAAATCACCAAGTACAAGGGAGGGGGAAGATGAATCCAGAAAGAAGGAAAGCCACAAGCCACAAGTCAAAGTAAGAAAAGTAGAGGTGCACTTGTCAGGGAGTCAATAAATAACAGCTATCCGGAGAGGTAATGGAATAAAATGGAGGATGGAGTGGACTTCAAAGGAGGGAAAGGAGTGAGACTCGGGCAAAAGGAGGGGTTGAAGTTGGCAGGAATGAGAGAGTAGAAACCCAACATCACCAGCACAGCCATTAGAACCTCCAGGATCAGCTAGTCACAGCTGGATCTATCAAGTGGTTTTCCCATACAGAAATGTTCCTGGATCAAGCCACATTATCATGAACCACAAGGCTACACTAATATGTTTTTTGGGATGTACAAATAATAAACTTTGTTCGGCCTGTCATTGATAAGGATGAAAATGTTATTGATGATGACAATTTCTCTATTACTGGAAAAGATTTTGCACATCTCTAGTGGCTATTGAGCATTTTAGCAGTTTTAAGAACCCAGGTATTACCATTCAACCAAATGTTAATCATAAACTCTGATTATCTTCTCCTGCTCACAGCAGGGGCTTTCTGGCAAGTGCAGCATGTGATATAGCACTGAGCCTACAGATGACGTTTATTTACCTGCTTCCTGAAATGCTCAGTTATTTAATTGCTACTGTTTGCAAAGTCATGCTTATATTAATAGATTTAATTTACAAGTACAAAATGAAGGCTGTTTGATATTCTCTTCAGGAATTTACTCACGTTAATTAAATATTAAAATCTACTGAAAATGTAATTCTCATATAAAACAAAAGCAATCAAGGTATTTAATTATTATTATGATCATTCAAAGAGAATACACAAGCATCCCATTTCATTAAAATAAGTATTTCTTTTAAGAAGTTCTTTTTAAAGGGGGAAGTTTTCATATTCACTTATCAAGGAAAACTGGCCTGACAGAAAAATGCTCCCCTCAAATGTATAATAAGCTTCATCCCTTAAACAGCATATTTCACATGCACAGTAACATACAAAAGGCATTCCCCTTATTTTTAAAGCTTCCAAGTTCTATTTAAAAAAAGGATGGCATTTTTGAAGGCATTTACACGGGTAACTGCTCTAGTTACCCATGAAAATCTGGGATTTTCCAAAGGCACCTACATGGGTAGTGCCTTTGGAAAATCCCAGATAAGTCTCTAATGCGCCCAGATGCTATGCAGTTAGCTTCGGGGCATATTGGGGGCATTCCAGGGAGGAATGGGAATGGAGGTTTTTCCTCGCCTATCTTTAAGGCACAGGGGCTAAGCGGTTAACATAGAAAATCGCTGCTACTGATTTAGCCATGGCAGCTCCGGGCACATCCAGGCAAACCCAGATTTTCACTTCTGTCGCCGTGGAAGTGAAAATCTAGGTTAAGGGGGTTGGCGGGCAGGCTATGCACCAACACGGTGCATAGCCTGCCTAGATGAAAATCGGGCCCAAATTGTTTAAGGAGGTTCAAAACTGTAGTTCTGCTCCTCTGAAGCAAGAGATTTGGAAGCAAGAGATCATAGACCCGAAGTTAATCAAAGCTCTTAATACTACTGTCTTTGGGAATAATGCACTTATACCATAAGATCTGCGATAGATGAATCTACTCATCTGCTTTCAGGTGTACAGTGCATGACATTTTCCATACCAGTTAAGGAAACTATCAATAGCTTCTTATTCCTAGGCAGATAAAAATGTCTGACACTGCCCCCCCCCCCCCATCCCCAATGATATACATATACCTTATATGATATGCCAAGGAGAAAAGGAGCTGTTGGATTGCAATTGTCTTCTAATATCATATTAATTGTTTATAATCCCTAATTTTTCCATGAAACCACGCTGAATAATTGCATGCTGACTGCATTGTGTGCCATAACTGTGCTTCAGGTGGCACTTATCCTATCCAGTCTGCTGCTTCATAAAGATGAGATTTGTTTTAATTATGAGCATTAGCATCAGTAAGGGCCCTTTTATTAAAGCCTGCAAGGAATTTGCAATTAGTGTGCCAAAACAAATGTACATTAATTGCAAAGCCTCCACATTAGCTGTTTAGTGAGTGACCAGTATGTTCCTGGCCGTTAAAGTGTGATGGGTCACTCTAATGTGCGCTCCACTAAGGCGGATTCACTTAACAGTTCCTACAGAGGAGTCATTAAGTGAACCTCTGTTAAGAGCAGCTTTGCCACTGAGCATGTGGAATTGTCCCGGAACTAGCAGTAATGAACTCTCCACACCCACTCTCCAACCATTCCCTGCCCCATCCCACAATCGCTGATTAATGTGAGTTTTAGCATGCTATGGCAGACATGCTTGTGCCTTAGCTTTCTGGACTGCCAGTTGCCACACATTAAAATGCATGTAACTGGCTAATGGGCTTTAGTAAAAGGGGCCCAAATTCTGACTTCTGTTTCAGATTGGTCTTTGAACAGGAAACTGTACCCAGAAAATAGTACAGATTAACAAAAGGGAATTTTTTTACAGACCACACCAAGTCCCTCAAGGTATTTTTAGGGTACAGTACTTTTAGGGGGAATGAACAAGAGTCCAAAAACCTATGGGAAACTAGGAAAGAAAATAAGAAACATTACAAAAAAGAAATTTTAAACCAAGTCCAAAATATCAAAATGTCCAGTAATATTCCAGGCTAACTTTGTAACTGTTTAGTATCCAGGAAGAAGCGAAGCTGGGAAGGTTCAAGAAAATGATAAACTTTGTTCTGATACACTAGCACAAATTTACGTGGAAATCTCAGCTGGAACTTTGCTCCCAGCGCAATAACCTCAGAATGGTAAAACAAAAATGTTTTCCTTTTCTCCAGCGTCGATTTAGAAACATCTGGAAAAATCTGTATCTTGCCACCCAGGAACTTAACCTCCGTCTTCTTGAAAAAGAACCGCATCAAAGCTTTTTATCTTGCAAGAGACAAATGCCACCATCTCCTCTTGTGTTTTCTCTAGGCAATCAGTCAAATTTGCCAAATCCAAACTATAAGATGAGATATCCACTAAGGAGGTATCCATGTTCTGTTGCTGCATAGAGCTAGAAGGCAAGTAACAGATTTTCTGGAACGGAGGAAGACCCAACTCAGGATTGTCAAATACCTCCTTAAGAAACCTAGAAAAGAGATCTCTAGGTTTCATCAGTGGCATCTGAGAAAAATTCAAAACAAGATGATTTAGATTTTTATTGTAACCCCACCCAGGAGGAGATGCCGTCAGACTCCTACAGCATTGCAGGGGTTTTCAACCCAGTCCTCGGGGAACCCTAGGCCAGTCAGGTTTTAAGGATTCCCAGACTGAATATGCATGAGAAAGATCTGCATGTTCTGCCTTCATTGTATGCAAATCTATCTTATGCATATTCTTTGTGGGAATCCTGAAAACCTGACTGGCCCAGGGTTCCCTGAGGACTGGGTTGAAAACCTATGGCTTAAGGTGTATTGTTGTAGTGAAATCTGGCCAAGTGGGTGCTTCGGAGTCTGACACTCACTCAGCTGAGAGGCTAGCCAAGAAGTCACTAACCACATCCCAGATTCCTCTACAGGCAGGTATAGAGAAGTTTAGGAGGAAAATAAAATCTAGGTTTAGATAAGTTTAAAGTCAATGTGATGTTACAGATTTGTTCTTATAATTAAACAATAGAAGTCCATCATAGAACTAAATAAGTTAAATAAATCCACAAAATACCCTTGAATTTAAATTTTCTGTCAAATGTATTAGAAATATATGATAAATCATTAAAATCTTTTAAAACTGAGTGCTTCAAAGTTGTATACACAGTTAAAATTTCAGAATAAATTTCTTTCCAACTTGCAGAAGTAACATTAAAATGAATTACATCTTAAAAAATATTCTTATTATTTCACAATAGTGTTTTCTAACACTATAGTATTAATAACTCAGGTGAGTATTTTTCAACACCTCAATTATCTGTTTGTGCAACTTTTGCAATTATCAGGTTTCTCAAAATATAATTTCCCTGTTGTTATAGGCTTAGTAAAACCTGTTTTCTGCAGGTAACTTAAATTGATCTTTAAATCAGCACTAATCTGTTTATTCTGAAATGTTCTTATTCACGTCCTGCTAATGAATTATTCTTTTCCTTTCCAGGATTCCTTCAATTCTTTCCACCTTTCTAACAGGTAATTTTAATATTAGTTCCTGTCTAATTTATTTGTATGTGTTATGGGAACACTGTTCCCTCTAAGCTGTGCGCGTGTGCGCGCGCACACACCTCATCGAGCGAGCGCACATACTTTATAACAGAGCGCACAAAAATTACGGTTCTGATTCTGATAGAAAACAACACAGACGTCTTAAAATTTAAAAGTTGTTGTGTATTTATGGTTTTCACAAGTTCTACAATATTTTCTAGTGCAATCAATGTGGTGTACATACTGTATTCTGACGTGTAGTCAAATTTTAAAGTATATAACTCTGAGTGTCGTTATGTGGCGCACAAAAATGTAACCTTCCTTCAAAAGTCGCACAGCTGATATTTTATGCGCACACAGCCTACAGAAAATTAGAGGGAACATTGTATGGGAACTCAAATAAATGTTCTGTTTTTTTTTTTTAATTGTGCACAGGTATCTCTTCCCGTTCTCTCTCTTGCGAGGGGGCCCAAGATGCTGAATCCTTCTGTCACAAGACTGGAGTTACTTGCAGATTCTTCTTAATCCCTTATTTTAGCTGTTGTTTCTTTGAGCTGTTACCTACTCCCTAACTTAAAAGAAATTAATAAAGGAAAACTAGAACTCTTAACTACTGGAGCAAAACACCTTCTTTTAAAAGATAAGTAAATAGTTTTTTTCCTTAAACCCACTAGTACTTTCCCTACCTAGTGTTAAAATAAAAAATAATTATATTACACTGCCTTTCATTCAATCACTCTCTCACCCATTCACACCCTTAGCTGCAGCCTCACACACACACTTGCAGAATTCACTTCAGCACAGCTTCTGTTACTGTCAGCCAGTACAAATTTTAGTTTAAAATCCAAAATAAGGATTCTAAGATTACAGTTTCCACAATTCCAAACACAGCCAACAGGAATTCAACAAGCTCTGTATTCAGTTTTCTTTCTCCACACAGATAGTGCAGTTACATCAGAAGTTTAAACCCTCTTTCTTAGAGTTGTTAATACTCTCAACAGCATTACTCCAATTTCTGGAACCTATTATTTTTCCTTTTAGTTGAGAAGATATTCTTGAAGCAATCTTCTGCAGTTCTTTTCAGAGATTTTATTTTATTTTTTTAAATTCTTTATTTTCGTTTTATAACAACAAAGGAGAAGGAAGACATACAGCTAAAAGACAGATACATAAAGTGTAATACATACATCAAAGTAAACCCCTGCCACCCCCCTCCCCCCTGCTTCTTCTCTAGAAAACTAATCATTCCCGAAGCGGGCGTGTATTTACATTATTGTGTTACAAAACCGAACGGTGATCTAAAACATGATGAGTACACATTAAACAGGCATATCGGAACAATGAGCAGATTGTACATAATCATTGAGCAACTGCCATTTAGACAAGCGAGAGTGAGTTTGGGCATGGGGAATAGCTCTCCGAGGCATCTGCTCATATTTACTATATAAGCAGACGAGGTTCCACCATTCATTGACGGTAAGTCGAGAGCTATCCTTCCAATGCCTCGTGATTAAGCATAGGGCTATACCCAGCATGAAATCAAGGAGAAAGCGACCCTTCTTAGGAAGAGAGGGGACCTCCGCCACAGAGCGGAGTCCCACAATCTTCCAAGAGAGAGGTTCGTGAAGGTATAAGATAAATTGAATACAACCCCAAACCCGCCCCCAATAAACCAGTAGTTGAGGACATTCATAAGTAACATGAGCGAAGGTTCCCACAGCAGTATGGCAAGACCAACATTAGTCCCCAGCAGTTGTGTTCCATTTGGCTATTTTCCTGGGGTATGAAAGCAGCTGTGTGCAAAAAGAAGAGAGTTTGGGTAGCAGAGGCAGACCGGGAAACCCGCGCTACTTTGCTCCAGAAAACGCTCCATTGCACAGGGGTTAAAGTGGTCTGCAGCTCGCGCTCCCAGGCCCGCTGGGCTTTGAAAGTGGCCGTGCTATGCGAGACTAGGACTTGTGAGGGGAAGAGAAGAAGGTAAAGTCAAGCTCATTGGGGTGTAGTAGCCTCCATAGATCAACTAAGGCAAGATCTTTGATCAGGGAGGTAAGCGTGGTGTGACTCTTGGGGGGACCACTTGTCCTAGACGGCTGTTTGTCAATCAGGGGATCAAGGACTAGATTGAAATCCCCCCCAATTATCAATAAAGTATTAGCAGAGGCCTGTGCAACCTGAGCAATGGTAGCAAAAAAGGCAGGGTCATCCCCATTAGGAGCGTAAAGGCATATACATGTAACTTCAAGGCTACCTATCTTAAGGTGAACTCTGGACCATCTACCTTCTGTATCTGAGCTAGTCGCAATAATAGTAGCATGCGAAGATTTACTAACCAGTACGGCAACCCCACATGTCTTCGAAACGGCTGGGGAATAGGCGGCCACCATGTAAAGTTTAATATTGAGTTTAAGAGTTTCCTTCGAATTTAAATGCGTTTCTTGGAGAAAATCAGATCCGCAGCTTCTTGACTTAGGTAGCTTAGGATTTTCTTCCGTTTTATCGGATTATTGATTCCTTTTACGTTCAATAAGAAAATCTTACATGGTGCCATCAATCGGTAATGGACACTTTAGGTAGGGCTCTTGAAAACATACAACATAATCAGAATCTGTGCAACAATGACATAATCACCGAAGATGCTGGCTAATACACCCCATATTGAAAAGTATGTACATTGTATCTTAGAGAAGAAGCAAAACCCCCAAAGAATATGGCGACCTGATGTCTGCGGGAGGAGGCCCTAGAGAGGAAATAAAAAGACGTGAAGAAGAGAAAAGAAACACCAGAGTCCATAATTAACACTGTCTCTGATATTCATCGAGGCTACTGTGGGCAGATGGAGTCGGGTCACAGATATCATCAAAAGTAAGGCAAACAAACTGCCCTCGCCAGACTCTTTGCTGGGCTACAGCAGATCCGATATGGCAGATACAGCGGATATGAGAATACTTGCAGGAATATTCTGGAAGTCAGCGCATCAAGTCGGCTTCTTTGGAATCCAAAAACTCCGCTAGTAGATCAGGGTCCTCAAATGTTCTTGTCTGATTGTGAAGCGTGACTCGGAGCTTGGCCGGGTACATCAGACCATAGCGTGCTTGTAGTTGTTGAAGCCTCGGCCGAAATTCCAGAAAGCGCTTTCGGCGGTCGACCGTGGGTTTAGCCAAGTCAGGATAGAAGAAGATCTTGTGGCTCTCAAACTCCATATGGCCCTTTGCCCGAGAGGCACTTAGAATTTGCTCCACGTGTTGATATCTCAAAAGTCGAAAGATGATAGGCCGCGGGGTCTTCCTGTTGAGCGTTATGCTTGTGGGTACACGGTGAGCGCAATCGATCTCCAAGTCTTTAGTAAAGGTGATTTGGAGCAGGGAAGGGAGGGTTTTGCGTAAAAACTCTTTCATGTCTCCCGATTCCGCTCCCTCCGGCATGCCCACGAGTCGAATGTTATTGCGACGCTCTCTATTATTGCCATCTTCCACTTCTTTCTGTAGAGCCCGTACCTGACGTTCAACTTTGTCGAGTTTGGACAACCGGACCGCATGGGAGTCCAATATGCTCTCCATTTTGTCCTGACGCGAAGAAAGCCCTTCTAGCTTGCTTTGCAGCACCCCGAGATCTTCCCGCAGCGCTCGAAGTGCTTCACCGTTTGACTGCACGAGGTTTTTGACCCCTTTAATCTCTGCGAGGATTTCCTGCTGCATTTCAGGGCCCACGCGCAAGGCCAGCCCCTTCTGCGGGGACGGGGGTTCAGTTTTGGAACGTTTGCCGTGAGAAGCCGCTGGAGATCCAAATTCCAGGCGCGTGGGTTTGGTCCCCGCCATCTCATCAATGTGCCCCAGCAAGATCAGAGTAGAAGTTCCAAGTATGTACGGTGTTAATTCAGGATTCTGAGTAGGCCTCTCGGGAGCCTCAGCATTATGCGACCATCCCGCTGGACATCAGGCTCCGCCCCCCCTTTTCAGAGATTTTAATTATTTTTAACTTTCTAGTTCAAGCTCAGTGAGAACAAATCAGAATTTTCCTGCTTTCTTGACAGATTTTCTGAGAGAATTCAATTCCATTCAAGAAATATTCTCTCCTCTACACTGTTCCCTCTAAGCTGTGCGCGTATGCGCGCGCGCACACCTCGCCGAGCGAGCGCACATACTTTACAACAGAGCGCACAAAAATTACGGCTCTGATTCTGATAGAAAACAACACAGATGTCTTAAAATTTAAAAGTTATGATTGTAATTACTAGAAATTTCCCGCTTCATTTAGTAATCATCTATTTTCATTTAATTTGATTAAAATCAATGTGGTGTACATACTGTATTCTGACTTGTAGTCAAATTTTAAAGTATATAACTCAGAGTGTCGTTATGTGGCGCACAAAAATTTAACCTTCCTTCAAAAGCTGCACACAGCTGATATTTTATGCGCACACAGCCTACAGAAAATTAGAGGGAACATTGCTCCTCTATAACGTCCACAGCCTGTCAGCAGGTATACTCTGTCACATACCCAGATCCAGTGCTCCAATTTGTAATTAAATTCAAATCTTTAAACAACTCCCTCTCTCACTCTCAGCTATGATCATTTAACTCTCTCTCTCTGTACTTAGCTTTTCTCAAAAATCCTCCTTTCAAACTCCGGTCACAGAACAGTCACAAACAGCACCTTTGCTCTTCAGTAGCAAGCCCCAACTGCCAGTTTCTCTGCCTAGCAACCTACACTCCATGAGCCACAGCAGATGTGCTTCTCCACTTTAGCACTGCAAAAAAACTCCATGCTGCACTTAGTAGCCCCCCAGGCAGCGACTTCAGCGTCTCCTGGGCTGACAGGTAAAAGTTTTAACCCTCTGGTTACATTATTAGTTCTCCAAATTCTCAGTCTTCCACTGAAACCCCAAACTGTCCTAAGCAAAGCTTCACTGGGTGTTCACAAGGACACTACCCAATGGTGATATTAATGAGGCAATTTATTTTTATTTATTTTATTAATTTATAGAGGACATTACTTAACGGCCTTATCAACATGTATTATTTGCATGATCATTAGAATTACATTGCAGCCATATAACACACACAGAGGTTAAGTATATTAATATTCAAATTTAATGCAAGTCACATTGAGCAGGGAATAATTTTATAAGAGGATGCCTGTATTGAAGTATCAAAAAATATGCTTTATTATAAAAGCAAAATAGAAATCTGTGTCCTTATAAAATAGGCTTACAGAACCAGCCCAAGAGTGTGCACACTTTTGAGGTCAAACTGAGGCATGTCCATCCCCGCTATTCGGGCTTTTTCCGATCCTGTCTACCTTCTCCGCGCATTGTACTGGGAAGGTAGACGGGGGGGGGGGCAGAAAGGGGTGAATTGGGGGCAGCATTAGGGTGGGCAATGGGCTGTCATTGGCCCCGGACGTACAGAGCAGATTCCAATCTCGGCCCTATACGTCCAGGGCCTGCGGCTTGAACGGGGAACTTATTCCACCTCAGAGATGGAATAAATTCTCCTAGTTGGCGGGGACGGCAGGCCCGGGGCACGGAAAGGGCAGGGGGGCAGAGGACATTCCCCGTAGAACGACCCTGGCCTTAGGAGGCCAGATCGGGGGTCGGGCTGTGGGGAAAGCACCTTTGGAGCCTGTGGCTTTTCAATGGAACCGGGATGCCATGGCAACTGGATGCCATGGCACCATGGCTCCATTGAACAGCCCTGACTAAGCTATTCGGGCAAGGCCCTTACGTGCAGGCTGGACTGAATCGGGGTCCCGACCTGCACATAAAGGCCTAGTTGTGATTCTGATTCCACGGGGCTAGATGTGCCCCTCGAGATCAGAATCCTGGCTCCCTCTGTTCATCTGGTTCCGACCGAGAGCACAGAGTGCCGACACGTCCATATCAGAATCAGGCCTTTGTCTCTGCTCCACCCAAACTACATCCTTGGGAATGTCCATGTGCAATCTTGTAAGGGTGCACATATACATATATATGTATATATACATATATATGTATATATACATATGCACACATAAATTGCCATGCAAATTTATAAAAGGCTTATTCTACTCATAAAACCAATTTCCATATGGAAAGGTCTTCATGAAATGAGCCCCTTATTTCAGTAATATGAACTATACGTCCAGATGCCTGCATTAACATATACCACTTAACCCTCCATTGCCTTAGATACGCTTAGATTGTGAGCCTTTCGGGGATGAGGGAATAAAAAGTACCTGTTCATATATATCTGTAAACCGCTCTGATGCATATAGTAAAGGACAGTATATGAAGTGCTTAAACCATAAACCATAATGTCCCCCCCACCCTGCACTCCTGCTGTAATATTCACATCCTATCCCAGTTGCTTTGGACCATGATTGGGCTAGCAAGCCCACAAAACCCCAGCCATGGATGGTTATCAGGCCTTGGTTCCACTCCCCCATCCCTGAAAAAATTCATGTCCTTGGCACCCCATTTCTTTAATCTCTCCACCCTTCTGCCCAAACACATTCACAACCCTTTGCTGCCCACAAACAAAAAAGGCAATTTTGACCTGTGAGTTCTCACCCTCTAAAGACATTTATTCCCTTGGTACGTTATTCAGAAATCACATTGGCCTCGGGACTCTTAGCCTTCTTACCTGTCTATCAAAGTTCTTGGCTAACAAACCACCAGGGTGTACATTATTCTTAGGTGCAGGGAACAATCCAAAAATGCAAGGGATTACATGGACCTAAAGATCTTAAATTCAAAACAGAAATCCCAGGAACATGTTTATTAATGTGCCGCAGTTGCGAGTGTAGGGTTTAGTGATGGACTAATGCATGTTTTTGACCTGCAGTAGGTGGGAGCACATGGCCAGAAGGCCCCTGTGCAAAAGGTACTGTGCTACCTGAGCAGAGCAAAAAACCCAAAGTTAATAATTGAGAAATGAATGCTAATCATGTTTTAGACAAGCCTTCCTTCGCCAGATATCCTATGGAAATCTCAATGGCTGAATGCTGTGGTATATTCATATATAAAGCTGTTAGGATGCCAATCAATTTAACAAATCCCCCCAAATCACAAATGTACGAATCTGATTGACAAACTAACAGATGTAAATACATATCCAGATATTGTGATAGGGGTTCTAAAACAGAATCCCTACCTGAAACTATGGGGCAACAGGGGGGGCTTTTGAAGTGGTTTGTGAATCTTAGGTACAGTATAAAAACAGGGAACACCTGGATGTTTTTCCCTTAAAAATTTGAATTCTTTATCTGTAATCAAACCCAATGCCGAGGTCCCTTCCAAGGCGCACTTTCTTGAAAGGATTAACAGAATAGATAGCAATTTGCAGTTTGCTCTGCAAGTAGCTATCACTATGATACATTTTTTGGATGTTTGTATTGTGAAAACTGTACAAGGATTTCATATATCTATTGTTCAGAAGGAAGCAAATAGGACTAGTTTCCAGAACATCTAAGGGATAATTATCCCCATGGGTCAATTTCTCCATTTGAGGTGTTTGTATACTACAATGGAGAACTTTTTTTTATAAAAAAACACAACTTATGACACATAGATTTGAACAGAAATGTTACCCAAAGAAAAAATTATGCAAGCATTGACGAGGGCTTGATTTGTGAATAGGGATCTCTTATTACTATTGCAACAAAAGTAATTGGACAAAGTGCCTATTTGTGTGTTGCTCTATTTGACTCAAGCTAAAAAGATAGTACAGAACTATTGGCATATCTTACAGGTTCATTCTGTCTCACAAGAAATTCCCAAGTTTGCTTACACACATGGACATAATTTGAAAGAGATTTTGACACAATCAAGGATGAGGCCATTGTTGGAGGAAGCAGTGACTAGGAAAGTAGGCCACTTCAAATGTGGTAGGTGTGTGGTGTGCGAACACACTATGGAATTGACTCATTTTATTCATCTGAATCCTGGACTGTTTTTTAATTTGTGCCAACACACTGATTGTTTGAGCAAAGGTATGGTGTATGACATCCTCTGTCCTTGCTTAAAAATATATATTGGCCAAACAACACAAATATTGAAAAGAAGAATAATTGAACACTTGTCTGAAATACATTGGGATAATAAAAAGGTCCCATTGGTCACACAGTGGAGTGAGTTACAACATTCTCTTCAGAATCTATAATGTTTTTAAACAATTAGGAGCAGCAGGAAATGGAAATTTCTCAAAATGATTATGTCAACGGGAACAAATTTATATTTTTAACTGATAAACTATGAGTCCACTGGGTCTGAATAATCAGACTGAATGGCAGTGATTCTATTAAGCCAATCAACAGAAGAGTTTCCCTTTAAAACTTTAGCACAGGTGCGGCGTTTTGTGCAGAAGGGCCATTGAATGATGGTGAAGGGATGAGAGGAAGAGAGGTTTGTTTCCATATTGAACATTTTGCTAAGGTTTGCTGCTTTTATCTTATTCTATTCTAGTATTGACCAGCTCGCTGATGAAACCTTTTGCTTGGTGAAAGTAAAGGCTGTGTTGGAGATAGATGCAAGAATTGAGCAAGCAATGGTGGCAAATGGAGAAGACGTTTAAAAAGCAACATTCTGGCCTTCCCCCACCAGAGCTAGTCGCCGATATTGCCACTGCACTGGGAGGCTGAGGAGGAAGACCTCCTCCAGGGATAGAGAGATGTCAGCATCCGAGAATGATGCCGGGTCCACTGGAGCTCAGTGCCGAGGTTTGCCTATGTAAATAACAATCCATTGGACCAGATAATGACTTACCTCCACTGAGGAAAAACTCGAGCAACAATCATTCTGGCAGCCATTTTGCCACACCCCTCTTTCCACCACACTTTTTTTCCCTTCAGTTGCATTTTGCAGCTCACCCCATTTAAAGGCACCCCAGCCAGGTCTAAAAACCTGATAGGCAAAGTATACATTTCCAATAAAACTGTCAGGATGATAATGATGGTTTACGGAACACAGTTCTCTTCTGGGGATTAACTCTGGATTTTATTTTGAAACAGTAAGGTGAACAGAACACTGATTAACTTCACTTTAATTAACTTTATTTCAGCCCTATATTTTTTTTTTATTATTTTGTCCTATTGGGTTTTTTTTTTAATTATTTTGTAAACTGCCCTGACGCTTCGGCCTGGGCAGTCAAGCAAGCAATGTAATAAAGATAACCATAAAGACATTCTTCGATAACAAATCTAGATACCTAAGCAGGTCAGATTCACAGAACTCACAATCAGTCTGAGCCTTGTTAGAATTCCAATTTGCGTCTACATAGGTTCAAACAGATGCACAGGTTTAAGAGGGTAACAGATCCAGAGGCCTCATCACAGCTCTCAGAGTTTAGCCATAAAGCAGATACACTGCTGTACTCTTGAAGGAAAACTTACCATATGTTTAAGTCATCCTTCACCTCTGAAGTGACACAGATCAGATATGTATATTATATTATATTATGTATATTATATCAGATATGTAAATAAGTATATTTACAGGAAACATAGGAAACCTGCATAAAAAGACTCAATCCAAAGGGAGACCCTGCATTCAAAGTATAAACTCCCTATTAAAGACGGCATAGAAGTTAAATAATTTTTTAGATGACATGGTGGACTAAATCACTTTTAGCATATTAACCACCATAGCATGGTGGAGGGAAATGGAGAAACAGCAAATTAGCTCAACCAATCCAAATTTATTTCCAAAAACATCAGTGTAGTCACCAGATCCTCTGTTTTGTCTTATATCAATAAGAATTCTGAACTTGTAGACTGCTTGAAAACCTTGCAACAACTGATTACATGCATGAGATGTCATGAACAAAACAAAGAGAAAGTAATAGAGGCAGTGGATAATGTTCTTCAATTCTGTAAAATGGGAAGTGACGCAGGGGATGAATGTACTGAATATTCTGAAGAAAGTGCACAAGACAATGACAGCTATAATATATTTCTATAAATAATATAGATCATGGAAGAGAAAGCCTAAAAGAGGAAAGCAATCAAAATGGGAAGGCAGAAAATGAATTCCTTGTTGACTTGGACTGTGAATGTATAATATTCACAATCCCTGGCTAGCATATGAGGCATATTAGACTCAATTCTCTTTTGGTTATAGGGCACCTTTGATATATGTGCTGATTGGGTAAGAAAAGTTCTAAGAAAATTAGACCTTGCCTGATTCTTCTTGGGAGGTGCTGTTAATGAAGTGGTCTTCTGAAAAGAATGGCCTTCTGAAGGCTCTGCCATATGCCTCAAGTACAATTTTTATTTATCTGTCAAGAGATTTTTGAGACCATAACCAAATTTGTTCAACTTTTATTAAAAGAGCCAATTCCATATAAATGGTATCTGCAACAGAACACAAATCAGTGTAGTTGCCACATTGGACCACTTGGACATGTAGCAATAAAGTGGCTGATTTACACGTATGAATGGGCACTTACACGGACGCTTTGGGTGATTGTCATTCTGCAAGCACGGGCATAAATCCCATTGTGTGTACTTTCTGTAGGGGTATCCATAGGGGCAGAGCTTGGGCGAAGCATAGATGAGGTCTATATTCACATGCATAAGCTATAGAATGCTATAACTTATGGGCCCGATATTCGAAAGGCATTTACATGGTTTACAGCCAAGTAAACTATGTAAATGCCTTAAACAGAGATATTCAATGGCACCTACATGGTTAGTGCTGTTGAACATCCCCCACTAAGTCTTCTATGTGCCCTGATGCTATCCGGTTAGCATTTGGGCATGTTGGGGGCTTTCCAGGGCAGAGCAGAGGCAAAGACTGTGGCTAACCATGTAGCAGTGATATTGGATGCTGCACAGTTACCAACCTGATCCTAAAAGATAGGTGTGGAAAACCCTTGCCTGTTTTTACAGCACAGGAGCTAACCAGGCAGCATCCAATATTGCTGCTGCATGGTTAGCCCCGGCGCCCTACTGTGTCTGTGGTGATCTCTGAATATTCAATGCTGTTGCCGCAGCATTGACTATCTGGGTTAGAGATCAGCGAGGAGGGCTATGTGCTGACATGGTGCATAGCCCTTCCAAAATCTGGATGACTGAAATTTGGTCCCTATGTGTATTTCCTCACCAGTCCAGTCACGTTCAATTATACCTGTTCTAGAACAAGCATAACTGCCATGACTGGGTTCAGGCACACCAGCATGCCCCAATTCCATAAAGTTACTTTATAGAAATGGCCCCAAATACAAGCATGGCAACAGTGTGGACACTGCATGGGAGTTTATAAGATTACTCTCAAAGGCATTCAGCTAACATGAAAATTACAAATGACAAGATAAATTTGTCTTTCAAGCTTCAGAATTTTCTAAATGGCAAATACAAAATTAACTATAAAATATTGAATAATTGCATCATAGATAGACTGAAATATTACAGCAATCAAACCAGAAGAAAAAAAACCCAATTGAACATTGCTATGCTATAGTGAGGCATAGGGGGTCATTCTGAACCATGAATAAGCCATTTGCACGTACACCATGGACATGCACCATGCGGGGACATCTAGATGGTATTCCGAGCACAACGCGAGATATACATGCCAGACCAATGCCACCTGTGTGCCTGCGGTAGCACAGTGCACAGGATGCAGATGTACATACTGTTCTGCACAAAGGAGTGACATGTACAAGGTGCATGAGAATGAACAGTCTGTGCCAGGGAAGAACAGACAAAAGAGACAGATGCCCACAGTGACTGTGGCAGAGGAAAACATAGAACCCAGTGGTTGTGAGGAAAACCATTTATTGCGTGATTGACATAGAATAAAATACCCACACTACCATCACTAGTGCCCAGTCAAACCCACCCCACACACTCAGCTGCCCCCAACAGCATGTCACACACCATCCCAACTCTCACCCCAACCCCACACCCCCACCCCGCCATGCCAGCCTCTTACCTCAACCCCCTGCCTTCACCCCCAACCTCCCAACCTCCCCACCACCCTTGTGACAGCAAATCCTACAACCACCCCCAAGTACCCCGACCCACCCCCGCCCCTACCCAGAGGCACCACCACTGTGCCTCAGTGGATGGCCACTAGGTGGCGCAGGTGATAGCACTCTCCCTGAGACTGGGCTGCTACTGCTGCTGTTCTCCTCACTGGTCTCCCCACGTGCCTCAGGGAAAGGTGGGAAGACCAGCAGAGGCCCCACATCCTGGGGCCCAAGGCCCAGGATGCAGGACTGCCCCACACTGCTGGAACCCACCACAGATGCAGCCTGTGCAGTGGCCTGTGTGTCCACTCTACTGTTGGATGGTGGGGCAGAGGAGTGAGGCACATCAGCGGTGGCAGGAGGCACAGTAGCAGCAGCCATTGTCAGAGGTGTGCCCTTAGGCCTGGCCAACTGGGTGACCAGGAGGTTGATGTGGGCCCCTAGGTGGCACATGGAGGCAGTCAGCTAATTGGTTGCTGCCAGCTATTCCTCCTGGACTGCCAACTGTCGCTCTCCAAGGGCCAGCTGCTGTTTCTGCAGTTGCACAGTCCAGTGGAGGAATTGCAGCTTTTTCTGTGCCTACACCTCATGATCCTCCTGCTGGGCAATGCTGCGCTTGGCATACCCAACCAACTGTCCATATTTGCAATGGTGGCACAGCCTATGGTGACCACTGCCACCAGGCTGGGGTGGGGGCTCAGGTGATGGTGATCATGCAAGCTGGTTCTCTAAGTCAGCAGAGTTAGTGCTCACAGGCTCTGCAGCAGTGGATAGCTCTGCATCCCCATCCACAGGGGGCACAGGCTGTAATGCAACCCCCTCCAAAGGCACTACAGCTCTGTCAACTGACGGTGGCAGTGGTGGAGTCACCAGTGGTGAGGAAGTACTGGGTCCAGCATCTGTGGCAGCACCTGCTGAGGTATGCAAGGAGGACCAGCTGAATGCAGACCCCTGCATGCAGCAACCCACCCCCACTCCTACATGGGCTGCACCAGTGCACTACAGCTGTGGGGATACCACGGGCAGCTGGAAGAGTGCAAAACAGGCCAGGGAGGTCCTGCCACCTCAGAGTCACCCAGTGAGCCAGCGGTGGGAGATATGACAGTGCAACAAGGGCATTCGTGCTCCACCCCAAACCAGGGGGGCAATGGTGGTTCACGGGTCACCTCACCATGGGTTCAGGCCCAAGGTGGGGAACATGCAACATGCGAATATCAGCACAGACACGTACCTTGGACCTGTGGGTGCCGAGAGGTGTCCACATCCCCAATGCCCTCCAATGTGGCTACATCCATACTGGCAAGGACACACCACTCCAGCTCAATGAGGTACACCCCCTATCCATCCGGGCCCACAGCACATGCCTTCCTGCAGGCCTCACGTCTAACCTGCTGCCACTTGCACTTGACATCCTTGATGTCATGGTTGTTATGGTATATTGCATTAAACTTGCGGCAGATGGCGAGTCACCTGCACTGCCTCTCGTAGGCACCTATACAGGCTTCCTCGGTGTTCATGAGGACCCCGTGGTTGGCAAGCACCTCATCAATGAGGAGGGTCTGCTCCCTGTCACTGAAGTTTCTCTTTCGAGATGACACCTTGGGGGCCATTGTCACTATCAGAGCTGCAAATCTACCTTCAAGGTAATAGTAGAATGGCATTTTGCATGGGTGTGTTCACAGCGGGGTTGCATGTTTTATAGCGGTTAGGTGTCTAGTGACATATACGTACAACCACTTGTAATATGGAACACATCTGTACGTCATCAGGAATGTGTGCATCGATGTTCCGTGATCGACGTATAAATACGGATGCGGATCCATGCGTTTGTTCTTGTTGTGGATCTACATGTTTTGCTTTTCCATATGCAATGCATCTAGGATATCATTGGAGCTGATTCTGTGCTATATAATGGATGCTACAGCAACACTGTCACTGACAGGGTAGGTAGAGAGGGTCAATAATGTGACTGCATTGGTATGTGTGCTGGGGCCTGTGCCCCTGATGCATGCTTGTGGTACCTGTGGCCCTGTGGGATATAGTGGTATGCATGGAGCTGGGTGCAGAGGCCAAGTGCCCTGCATAGGCACCAACCCCAGGGCAGGCCAGTGTGGGCATGGGGCTCTCTGGGGCAGGGGATGACTGACTTCCATGAGAATGTGGTAGGGGCTGACCACATGGCACCCCTGTGACTAGAGCACCACTACAGGCCCATACCTATGCAGGGGTATATATGTATGTTCTGAACCCACAAGCACATGCCTGTTGGTGTGTTTCAGCCAGCACCTGCTCACCTAGATCCAATGGTGTGTGTGTGGAGTGCAGGACACCCTATCGATGCATATATGGGGGCCCAGCTGGTCCTAATAGCCATGTCCATCGGCACGTATGTGCCTGTGCAGCGGTGCATGGTGGATGGGCCATCCACAGGGTGCCCTGCTAGTGTGTGTGTGTGGGGGGGAAATGCCCAGCACATCTCTTGCTCCCCTGCCACCCACATAGGGCATTGTGGGGATGTTATGTGGCACCCCCTTGGGCCCAGAGTGACTAGCATCCTTTTTCACCCTCCCACAGGTTCCAGGGGCAGCAGCCAGATGAGAGGAGATAGCACAGGAGAGGGCCAGATCACTGCTTGCCAACGCCCTTCTGTTGGTCGCTGACCATGAGTGCAGACATGCCAAACACCATCATCCATATGCCAGGGTCCCCAGGTCCCGTGCACATTACCTTGACCTCTGTGACCACCTGTGCCAGACACGGTACAGGTTGGACCATGTGGCGATACATGACCTGTGTGAGGAGCTGGGGCCACAGCTCGTTGCACAGGCACAAACACGAGACACAGTGCCCATCCATGTGAAGGTGCTGGCAGCTCTGGCATTCCTGGGGACTGGCACATTCCAGTCTGTTTTGAGAACAGCATCAGGGCTGAGCCAAGCGACAGAGTAGCATGGCATCACCCAGTTCCTGGATGCCTTCGTGGGATGTGCTGCCTATTACATTGCCTTCCCATACTCCCCACAGCAACAGCAGCAGACCATGCTTGAAGGACTAGAAAAAGGGACTGTTACTTCTGAAGAGAGATCTGCAACTGTGAGTATATACTTCTGGTAATTTTCTAAAAGGAATTCTTTGTATTAAAGCTAATTAATCTGTGAACCCACTATTTTTTGTTAAATCAGTCAGGGCCTAGTAGCAGCAGTTTAAGTTTAAATATAAAACACTTTCTGGTTACATTTCATACCCAGCAGAGAGCTTGTAGTTTAAATTTAATAGTCACTCAGGGCTTGGCATCAGCAAAGTACTTTTAGCTTAAATTTAAAACACAGAAGAGAGCTTTCTGGTTAAATTTAGAACCCAGCAGAGAGCTTGTAGTTTAAATTTCATAAGAAGTTAGAGCCTAGCAGCAGCTACGAGCTATAATTTAAATCAAATCAGAATTTAGCTTACCTCAGCAGCAGAAGACAGGGTACTGTGTAGCAGCCCTCTTTTAATAAGTGTTATTTCCCTCCCTCCCCTGGGATAATCGTAACTTTATAGGTACTTACACATCTTAAAAGACAGGAGGTGCTCTCAGGTGAAACTCATTACCCAAATCAGTCATACACTAAGGACCTGAGATTAGTTAAGCTTCAGGTGAACAAGATATATTACACGTATTAGGTACAGTTTTATTAGTATAAATATCCATAGCAACCCTTAGTAAGTAAAGAACTTAGATCTAAACACAAACTTAAAACTAAGATGCAGACAGCAGTCCAGCAGCAGGATGGGGGCTTTCCAGTCTTTTGCATTGAGTGTCACATGTATGATTTTCTCCCAGTTGGTGAGAGGTCTTACGTGTGCACTAGGTGCAAGGAGCTCTTTGCTCTCAGGGAACGAGTCCGTTCTCTAGAGGCTAAAGTAGCAGACAGAGAGGTACATAGACGAGACCTACAGGGATATAGTCCTGAAGTCCCACCTCCAGTCTGGCAGCATCCCTGTTGCCATGGAGGTGAGAGGTCACGTGACAGGAGAGCATCACCCTGGTGTGGCAGGAAGTGATCCTGCAACTAGGACCTGTCCTCCAGGTGATGTAAAACCCTCTCGCACCGAGGAAGTTTCTCCAGTGCCCATGAGGGAAGGGTTAGGACAGCCGTTATAGTTGGTGATTCGATCATTAGGCATGTAGATAGCTGGGTGGCTGGTGGACGTGAGGATCGCCTGGTAACATGCCTGCCTGGTGCGAAGGTAGCGGACCTCACGCGCCACCTAGATAAGGTCTTAGATAGTGCTGGGGAGGAGTCTGCTGTCTTGGTACATGTCGGTAACAATGACATAGGAAAATGTGGTAGGGAGGTTCTGGAGGCTAAATTTAGGTTTTTAGGTAGGAAGTTGAAATCCAGAACTTCCAGGGTAGCATTCTCCGAAATGCTTCCTGTTCCACGCGCAGGACCCAAAAGGCAGGCAGAGCTCCGGAGTCTCAATGCGTGGATGAGACAATGGTGCAGAGATGAGGGTTTTGGATTTGTTAGGAACTGGGGAACATTCTGGGGAAAGGAGGGGCTCTTCCGAAGGGATGGGCTTCACCTTAACCAGGATGGAACCAGGCTGCTGGCATTAACCTTTAAAAAGGAGATAGAGCAGCTTTTAAACTAGATATTAGGGGAAAGCCGACAGTCGCCCAAGAGCGGATGGTTCGGAAGAATGTATCTTTGAAGGATACTACCAAAAGCAGAGAGGTTCCACAAAAGAGTAAAGTAGCCCAAATGCCCTCAAGTATGGAGCAGACTGAGCTTAAAGATTCCAAATTAACCATGTCTAACAATAGCCAAATTAATGAGTAAAATACATTCTCTAAAATGCTTGTATGCAAATGCTGGGAAAAGAAACCTAAGTGAAAAATTCAGGCAGTATGTGGATATGCATTTAAACTAGGAAAAGGGGGTGACGGATGTGGAAGGTCAACATCTGCATGCCACCCCCTGCAAAAGCAGAACAACATCAGAAACAGCCATACTCTTAAACCACACATCAAAAACAAGTGGGAAGAAATGGGCAGAATAAAATCAATGCAAAATATACACAAGCCAGGTAAATGCTGGAAAGCAATGAGCATATATGCTCGAAGCTTAGCCAAAAAAATTCCAGACCTGGAAGCCCTAATGGTGGAAACGGATTTGGACATCGTGGCCGTTACGGAAACATGGTTTAATGAATCGCATGATTGGGATATAGCCATAGCTGGCTATAATCTATTCAGAAGAGACAGAGAAAATGGAAAAGGAGGAGGAGTAGCCTTGTATGTCAAAAGCAGTATTAAAGCTACTGAAATGCAGGGAACATGGGGAAAAGAAGAAGCGCTCTGGATTGCGTTGGAAAGAGGAGATGGCACTGTCATCCATATTGCTGTAGTCTACAGACCTCCGACTCAAATTGAAGAGAGAGATAACGAATTGATTATAGATATTGCCAAGATAGCAGCAAAGGGGGAAGCGATCATATTAGGTGACTTTAATCTACCTGATGTGGATTGGATTACTCCTTCTGCACATCTGGAAAGAAGCAAAAAAATTGTGGATGCTCTCCAAGATGCATTACTTAGACAAATGGTGATGGAACCAACCAGGGAAAGCTCAACGCTGGATGTAGTGCTTACCAACAGTGACAATGTGTCGAATGTCTGCGTGAGTGCCCCTGTGAGCAACAGCGACCATCACACGGTGTGGTTTGAGATAAAAGCCATGGTACAGGCCAATCATAGCAAGCTCAAAGTCCTAAACTTCAAAAACACTGACTTCAATAAAATGGCCAAGTACTTAAAGGAGGAGATGACGGGGTGGAAGAAGATAAGGGAAGTGGAATTGCAATGGACTAAACTAAAGGCGGCAATAAGAGGGACAATAGATATATATGTAAGGAAAGTAAATAAAAAAACAAGAGGAGAAGGAAACCTATTTGGTTTTCCAAAGAGGTGGCTGCGCAAATAAAGGCAAAAAACACAGCTTTTTCAAAATTCAAAAGCTTGCAAACAGAAGAACACAGAAATGAATACAGGATCCAACTCAAAGAGTCTAAAAGAGTAATAAGGATAGCAAAATCAAAGGCAGAAGAAAAAATGGCTAAAGATGTTAAGGGTGGCAACAAAACTTTCTTCAGGTATATTCAGGAAAGGAAGAAGATCAGAGTTGGAATTGCAGGACTCAGAAGTGCTGGGAAAGGACTCGTGGAAAGTGACACTGAAAAAGCGAAATTGCTAAACAAATACTTCTGCTCTGTTTTTACTAAAGAAGATCCTGGAGATGGACCAGCTGTGACTCCCAAATATAAAAATAGGACTGAAGTAGATACCACACCATTCACAGAAGATGAGGTGTTTAGAACAACTTGCTAAACTGAAAGTGGACAAAGCCATGGGACCGGATGGGATACATCCCAGGATACTGAAAGAGCTCAGAGAGGTTCTTGCAGGACCATTAAAGGATGTCTTCAACAGATCCTTGGAAACAGGAGTGGTTCCTCAGGACTGGAGAATGGCTAATGTTGTACCTCTACACAAAAGTGGTGACAGGGAAGAAGTGTCAAATTACAGGCCCGTGAGCCTTACCTCGGTTGCAGGAAAAGTAATGGAGGCGCTCCTGAAAGAGCGAATAGTGAACTTTCTCAAAACCAACAGGTTGCAAGATCCCAGGCAACATGGTTTTACCGAAGGACAGTCTTGCCAAACAAATCTGATTGAGTTCTTTGATTGGGTGACCAAGGAACTAGATCTGGGGCATGCAATGGATGTCATCTATCTGGATTTCAGCAAAGCCTTTGATACTGTTCCTCATAGGAGGCTTGTCAATAAACTCAGTAGCTTGGGGATGGGTCCCAAGATAGTAAACTGGATTAGAAATTGGTTGACTGACAGACAACAGAGGGTGATGGTACATGGAGCTCACTCGGATGAGAGGAAGGTGATTAGCGGGGTGCCTCAGGGTTCGGTCCTGGGCCCGGCACTGTTCAATATATTTGTGAGTGATATTGCTGAAGGACTGAATGGAAAGGTCTGTCTTTTTGCAGATGACACAAAAATTTGCAACAGAGTGGACTCCCCAGAGGGAGTGGATAACATGAGGAAAGATCTACAAAAGCTGGAAGACTGGTCTAATGCTTGGCAACTACGATTTAATGTGAAAAAGTGCAGTGTCATGCACTTGGGTAGCAGAAATCCAAGGGAAAAGTACACAATAGGGGGTGAGAGGTTGGTATGCACGGTTCAGGAGAAAGACCTTGGTGTGATTATCTCTGATGATCTCAAGGTGGCAAAACAGTGCGACAAGGCGGTGGCAAAAGCCAGGAGGATGTTGGGCTGCATTCAAAGAGGGATTACCAGCAGAAAGGAAGAGGTACTTATGCCACTGTACAAGTCACTGGTGAGGCCTCACTTGGAATACTGTGTTCAGTTTTGGAGGCCATATCTTGCAAAAGATGTAAAAAGACTGGAAACTGTTCAGAGAAAGGCGACCAAAATGATTTGGAGCCTGCGTCAGAAGCCTTATGAGGAGAGACTTGAAGACCTAAATATGTACACTTTGGAGGAGAGGAGGGACAGGGGAGATATGATTCAGACCTTTAAATACTTAAAGAGAAATGATGAACAAACAAACCTCTTCCAAAGACGGGGAAGCTGTAAAACTAGAGGGCATAACATGAAGCTGCAAGGTGGTAAATTGAAAGGCAATGTCAGGAAATATTTCTTCACTGAAAGGGTGATGGATGCTTGGAATGCCCTCCCGATGGAAGTGGTGAGGGCAAACACGGTGATGGAATTCAAAACGGCATGGGACAAACACAGTGGATCCCTTTAAAGCAACAGGATAAAAGCAAAATAAACAGTACCATCTAACTTCTGAACTATCTAGCACCTGAACAAATAAGGGTGTCCTACATGGAGTGGTGGGTTCACCCCTAAACAGAAACAAAAACATGGGGAGGGGTGGCCTGCACAGAGCGACAGGTGCACCTACTCTTGCCATCTTGCTGGGCAGACTAGATGGACCATGCTGGTCTTTATCTGCCGTCACTTACTATGTTACTATGTTACTATGCTAGAAGTCTAAAAAATAAGATGGGAGAGTTAGAATATATAGCACTAAATGAAAGGTTAGATATGATTGGAATATCAGAGACATGGTGGAAGGAGGACAACCAGTGGGACACTGTGATACCTGCGTACAAACTATATCGTAATGATAGAGCTGATCAAATTGGTGGAGGGGTTGCTCTCTATGTTAGAGAGGGCATTGAGTCAGAAAGGATTAAAGTTTTGCAGGAAACAAAATCTGCTGTAGAATCTATATGGATTGAAATTCCATGTAAAAGGGGGAAGGCAATGGCAGTGGGGGTGTACTATCGAGCGCCTTGCTAGAATGACCAAATGGATGATGAAATGCTCAAAGAAATCAAGGAAGCTAACAAAAGTTACAGTGCAGTAATAATAATGGGTGATTTCAACTACCCCGGTATCGACTGGGTCAGTGTCACGTCAGGACATGCTAGGGAGATAAAGTTCCTAGATGAAATAAATGACTGCTTCTTGGAGCAGCTGGTTCATGAACCGACGAGAGGGGAAGCCATATTAGACCTAGTCCTTAGTGGAACACCAGATCTAGTGCAAGAGATAAGGTTGTTGGGGCCACTTGGCAATAGTGATCATAGCAAGATCGCCTTTGATTTAATTAGTTGAGGAGGGATACTAAGGAAATCCACAGTACTACCTTTTAACTTTCAAAAGGGAAACTATGATAAAATGAGGAAAACAGTTAAGAAAAAACTAAAAGGAGCAGTTGCAAAGGTTAAAGACGTACATCAGGCTTGGCTGTTGTTGAAAAATACTATCTTGGAAGCCCAGACCAGCTGTATTCCACGCTTTAAGAAAAGTGGAAGGAAGTCCAAAAAACTGCCAGCATGGCTTAAAGGTGAGGTCAGAGAGGCTGTTGTTGCCAAAAAAGCATCTTTCAGGAAATGGAAAAAAGAGCCAAACGACGAAACCTGGAAACAGCACAAGCACTGGCAAGTCAAATGCAAGGCATTGATAAGGCAGGCAAAGGGAGAATTTGAGAAGAAGCTTGCTGCGGAAGCAAAAACACGAAGTAAAGACCTTTTCAAGTACATTCGTAACAAAAAACCTGTGAGAGAGTCAGTTGGTCCATTAGATGATAAAGGGGTTAAAGGAGCACTAAGAGGCGACAAGGCGATAGCGGAGAGATTGAATGAATTCTTTGCTTCAGTCTTTACTGAGGAAGATGTAGGGATGTTACCCATGACTGAAGTGGTATTTAAAGGTGCGGAAGAATTGAAGGAAATATCGATACATCGGGAAGATGTATTACAACTATTAGATAAACTGAAGAGTAGCAAATCACCTGGGCCGGATGGTATACATCCAAGGGTGTTGAAAGAACTGAAATACGAGATTGCAGACCTGCTATTAGTAATCTGTGAACTATCATTAAAATCATCTCTAATACCTGAAGATTGGAGGATCGCCAATGTAACACCAATTTTTAAAAAGGGTTCCAGGGGTGATCCGGGAAACTACAGACCGGTGAGCCTGACATCAGTACCGGGAAAAATGGTAGAAACCATCATAAAGAATAAAATTACTCAGCATGTAGATAGTCATGACCTAATGGGAGACAGCCAACATGGCTTTAGACAAGGAAGATCTTGCCTTACTAATCTGTTATGTTTTATTGAAGGAGTGAATAATCAGGTGTACAAAGGTGAGTCGGTTGATATTGTGTATCTGGACTTTCAGAAAGCCTTTGACAAGGTCCCTCATCAGAGAATTTTGGCGAAACTAAAGAGTCATGGGATAGGAAGCAGTGTACTATTGTGGATCAGGAATTGGTTAAAAGATAGAAAGCAGAGGGTAGGGCTAAATGGCCAATTTTCCCAATGGAGAAAGGTGAATAGTGGTGTACCCCAGGGATCTGTGCTGGGTCCGCTGCTTTTTGACATATTCATAAATGACCTGGAAAGTGGAATAACGAGTGAGGTTATCAAATTTGCAGATGACACAAAACTATTTAAAGTTGTTAAAACCCAAGAGGTTTGTGGAAAATTGCAAGAGGATCTTGATAAATTGGAAGACTGGGCATCAAAATGGCAGATGAAATTTAATGTGGACAAGTGCAAGGTTATGCACCTAGGGAAGAACAACCCAAACTATGGTTACACGATGCAAGGTTCCACATTAGGAACCACCACCAAGGAAAAAGATTTAGGCGTCATTGTGGATACCATGTTAAAACCCTCGGCCCAGTGTGCAGCGGTGGCCAAGAGAGCAAATAGAATGCTAGGTATGATAAGGAAAGGAATGGAAAATAAAACAAAAGATATTATAATGCCTCTATATCGTTCCATGGTGAGACCGCACCTTGAATATTGTGTGCAATTCTGGTCGCCGTATCTTAAAAAGGATAAAGCAATTTTAGAAAAGGTTCAGAGAAGAGCCACCAAAATGGTAAAGGGGATGGAAGGATACTCCTATGAAGAAAGGCTAAAAAGGTTGGGGCTCTTTAACCTGGAAAAGAGACGGCTGAGGGGAGATATGATAGAAGTCTATAAATTAATGAACGGAGTGGAACGGGTAAACGTAGATCGATTGTTTACCTTATCAGAATATAGAAAGACTAGGGGACATGCAATGAAGCTACAGGGTAAACTATTTAAGACTAATAAAAGAATATATTTTTTCACTCAACGTGTAATCAAACTCTGGAATTTGTTACCGGAGGATGTAGTAAAGGCTGTTAGTGTAGCTGGGTTTAAAAAAGGTTTGGACAAGTTCCTGGAGGAAAGGTCCATAAACCATTATTAAGAAGGGACCCAGGATATCAATGCTTGAACCAATACAAGCATTGTGGAACCTGTGTCCCTTGGGGAAACTGATAGGTACGTATGACCTAGATTGGCCACTGTTGGAAACAGAATACTTGGCTTGATGGACCTTGGTCTGACTCAGTATGGCATATCTTATGTTCTTATGCTCACATTCAGTGAGGTTACAGGGTTCCTGTCCGTCCTCAGGACCATCGACTGTACCCATGTCGCCCTCCCCCCACCACGCCTGCATGAGGCGGCCTTCAGGAACCGGAAGGTGTACTACTCTATGAACTTGCAGGTCATCTGCCATGCCCAGATGGAGATCCTGGATGTTGTGGCATGTTTTCCTGGCTACTGCCATGATTCCTACATCCTGGGATAGTCAGGGATACATGCGAATTTTGAGGACGCACCATCACAGGTGGCTGGCTACTTGGTGAGTAGACAAAGGTTGGTGTCGTATGCACATGCATGCATACCCCCAGAGGCACAGGGCATGGCCAGCCATGTGCCTGCAGGCAGGCCATGCCCACAGGGGGTCACTCCATGGCTGTGGGTTGTCCATATGTGACAGGGGGGGCCACCGGCACCCATACCATTGCATGTTGGGGGGACCAGCTACAATCACAGCATGGACTTGGTGGAGGCTAGGGATGCACTACAGCTGGGGACACACAGGGGTCAGGGCTGGCTGGCCACAGGCATGGCTGGTATGGCACCACATGGCATGGGTGAGACGCACATGCATGTTGGGCCTGGTGGGGAGGTACCTGGTGCAAGGGTATGATGGTTTATGGTTTAGGCATTTGATATACCGCCCTTTACTTACGCATCAATGGTGTAGCTGGCCATGACGCTACTTGTTGACATTCTTGCCACTGTTCGTCTATACAGGTGACAAGAGCTACCCACTGCAGGAGTGGCTCATGACCCCCCTTGTCAACCCATGCACCCCAGCAGAGGTGAGATACAACTGGTTGCACCAGCTGACACGCTCCATCATAGAGTGGACATTTGGGCTTCTCAAGAGCCGCTTCTTCTGCCTTGACTGGTCTGGTGGGGAGCTTCTCTACACCCCAGAAAAGGTATACAGGATATTCCTGGCATGCTGCATAATTATGCCCTGCATTGGAGGCAGCCGTCAGTGATTCCGATGGTGAAGAGGTTGAGGTGGTGGCTCCCCAGCCATCGCATGCTACCTCATACCAGCGTGCAGTGGTGACTCAGAGATCCCTCGTGGAGACACACTTTGTGTGAGGTAAGCTGCCTGTGCTGGCAGAACTGGGGAGTGGGTGGCAGGGCTCAGCATTAGTGGGTAGGCCCCATGAGCCCATGTCCATCCTGGATGTCCTGGCCCTCTGTGTGCCCAGCTGGAACCGGGCACACAGAGGAAGTTGCAAATCTGATCCCACGGGGCATGCCTAGCCCTGCAGAAATGGGATCACAAACAGGCTTGTATGTGCAGGCCGTGTGATTCAGCCCGGCCTGCACGTTCAGGCCTTCCCTGACTACCTCAGTCTGGCCTTTTCAATGGAGCTGCGGTGCCATCGTGACAGGTTGCCATGACACCACTGCTCCATTGTACAGCCAAGATCCCCAGATGCCATCTCCTGTACTGCCTTCCCCACAGCCAGACCCCCAATCCTGCCCTTCCTAGGCCCGTATCAGGCTATGGGGGAAGCTCTCTACCCCCACCCACTGCTTCACAGCCCCAGGCCTGCGGTCCACTGCCACATCAGGAAACCTATTCCACCTCAGTGGTGTAAGACATTCCCCATCTACACTGTTGGCCCCGGATGTACAGGAACAGCATTGGACTGGCACTGTACGTCCAGGACCAACACCCACTACCCATCTTAACACCACCCCCAATCCTCCCCTCTCCCATCCCTGTCTATCTTCCACATACAACGTGTGGGGACATTAGACTGGATAAGGAGGGGGTATGTCTACCGGTGATAGACATCCCAATGGGGCATCCATCCCCACTATTTATGGACCTGCATGTGTATACATCTTTGTCCACCATGCTGTCAGCCATTCTGGCCACTGCAGGCGGTCACCACCCACCCACCCCCCTTCCCCCCTACATCTGCCACTACATGCCCTCTGGCCCCAGGTGACCTGGGCTAACATATGTATCAGCCCTGTATGGCCAGGGCCACAGACCATCTACTGCCCCCCTTTCCCCACCAGCACTCTGCCCCTTTCCTACCCCTGGCTAGCCTCTTGGTACAGCCACCATGTACATACTGAGAGGTTCATGAGGGTCGGCAGAGGTGGCCAGTTGGCAGGGATGGATGTACACACAGGACCCCCATCCCCACTATTCAGGCCTCAGATTGACCCCCTATATACACGGACACAGTATTTCAAATTAATGTTTTATTTGAAATATTGTTCACATCCTAATGTTTACAATGTCCCCTCAGAAGCGGACATCTTGGCCCTCTGACATCCCATGGGGCCTCATTGAGATAACCTATGTGGGGACAGGAGCACCTCCGTCAGCCGCTCGATGACCCATGTGAGTGCCTTGAGGTTGCCCCTGAGCCTACATAGGTAATCAGCAATGAGCCCCAAGGGCCCCTCTGCTGTTGCCTACTCTGCTGCCCCCTGTCCCCTCCCATCCCCTTCATCCATACCCTGCCGCTCCCATCCCCTCCCCCATGCTCCCCCCTCCTCCAACAACTGGGTGTCACTGGAGGCATGGCCCAGAGTTCACCCTCATCCAGGGACAATGACTCCTCCTCCTCCCCCTGCTCCTCAGGGCCACCCACCCAGGGGTACCCTGCCTTCCCACCCTCAACCCAAGTGATGTCCTGGGCCCCCACCCTGGAGTACCCTGTTCAGACTCCATAGCACTGTCCAGTCCCTCTCCCTCAGGGGAGTAGAGCACCTCCATGAGGTTGAGGGTAACAACCTTATCCCTACTCTCCCCTGATAGGGAGCTGCTGGATAGTACTATGGGGCTGACTAATGGTTGGCAGTCTGCAGTGGTGGTGGTGGGGCTGTGTGTCATAGCTGGTGCTGGCCGCTGTTCCTCCTCCTCCTCTGTCTCCATCTCATTGTGAGCTGAGTTGCTGCTCTCTTCCTCCTCCTCCGCCACAGGGAGGGGGGTATCCTCAACTGGGATGGCTGTGGAAGGGATGTAGAGAGATGGCTGTTAGTTTCAGTGGGTGGGGGGTGTCCAGCTGCCATGTCCCCATTGTCAGATGCCTCCCTATGCTCTGTCTGTTGTTGCTCCTGCGATACCCAGCCACTCCAGCCCTGTGCCATGTTGCATGCCATAGCCCCATTCCATTGCCACCCCATACTCACCTCTTTCCTGCTGCAGCTACCACTGGATTCATGCCAGGAGACACAGCCGAGTGTACTGTACGGCACGGTAGCGCATCCTGTAGGCTTCTGTCTCTCAAAGGACATGGAACCGTCTGTGGAGGCAGGAAGGAGGTATCTTACATATGCATGTTTCTTTCTCCCCCCAGGTCTGTCACTGCAGCTGCCTGCCTGCTTGCCATAACACCATCTGCATAAACTGGACCCTGTCCCATCCTGCTGCCACGTCTCCAGTGCTGGCACACCCTGGTCCTTGGCTTGCCCAGGTCCTCCAGACCTCCTCTATCCTGTGTGCCTGCATTGCTGACTGGCCAGGCCATGGGCTGAGGGGGCTGAGGGGGCCTCAGGGACAGAGCTGCCTGCATCATTCGTCTTGGACCCTGCTGCATTTTCTGCCTGCCCTGTGCTGCACATCATGGACAGGACAGGGTAGGACAGGGTAGGAAGAAGGGGAGGAGGAGTGGCACTAGATGTAAAAACTCCTATTGAAGCTTTGGAATTACAGAGCTTAAAAGGGAGAGAGGAGGATATTGTGGGTTAAACTAGAAAGAGGCAAAGAGAAATCTATTTGCATTGGTGTGATGTACAGACCTCCCTCACAAGAGGAAGGGGTGGACAGAGAGTTAATTGAAGACATACGCAGCATTGCTAGGAAAGGGGAAGTGCTACTGATAGGAGATTTCAATATGCCAGATGTTGATTGGCACATTCCTGCTGCAGTATCATCTAGAAGTAAGGAGATCCTGGATTCTTTACAGGGAGAGCTATTCAGGCAATTGGTAACAGACCCCACACGTGAAGGGGCCATACTGGACTTGGTGCTTACCAATGGTGAAAGTGTTTCTGATGTTGTAGTGGGAGATCATTTTGCATCCAGTGATCACCAGATGGTGTGGTTCAGTATTAGGACTAGGGCTGTTAGAATCCATTCCAAGGTGAGGATCTTAGACTTTAGGAAGACTAACTTTGCGAAGATGGGCCAATACCTCAGGGAGTCGTTAGTGGGATGGGAACAGCTGGGGGAGGTAGAAAAACAGTGGGCAAAACTGAAAGGGGATATTTTAAGGGCAACCAACCTTTTTGTTAAAATGGTAAATAAAGGTAAAAGGAAAAGGAGACCGCTATGGTTTTCGAAGGAAGTAGCTGAAAAGTGAAGAAAAAGAGGGAGGCCTTCATGAAATACAAGAGATCACAGAGAGAGGAAGACAGGCATCTGTATTTGGAAAAACTTAGAGAAGCTAGCAAAGTAGTCAAGAAGGCAAAGATTCAAAAGGAGGAAGAAATAGCCAATGCAATAAAATGGGGGGATAAGACATTTTTCAGATATATTAGTGAGAAGAGGAAGGGCAAAAGTGGTATTGTTGGACTCAAGGGTGCAGGTGGGGAATATGTAGAAGCTGATAAGGATAAAGCGGAATTGCTTAACAAACATTTTTGTTCTGTGTTCACAGATGAAGAACCAGGAGCAGGACCTCAGAAAACACCCACAAATAGGAACAGAAGCGAGGGACATCTTGAACAATTTTCAGAAGACTGTGTTCGTGAGAAACTAGCTCAACTTAAAGTAGACAAAGCGATGGGACCAGATGGGATACACCCTAGAATACTGAGGGAACTTGGGGACTTTCTAGCAACTCCACTGACTGACCTTTTCAATGCCTTGTTGGAGTCGGGATTGGTGCCAAAGGACTGGAGAGAGGCTCATGTGGTGCCTTTACACAAAAGCGGAAGTAAGGATGTGGTTGAAAACTACAGGCCGGTTAGTTTAACTTCGGTGGTGAGTAAATTATTGGAAATGCTGCTGAAAGAGAAAATAGTGAGGTTTCTGGAGTCCAGTGGATTACAGGATCCGAAGCATGGATTCACCAGAGGCAGGTCTTTCAGACAAATCTGATTGATTTCTTTGACTGGGTGACCAGGGAGTTGGATCGAGGGAGAGCTCTAGATGTGGTGTATTTAGATTTCAGTAAAGCCTTTGACACTGTTCCTCACAGACGACTTATAAACAAACTGAGCACCCTAGGGATGGACCATAAAGTCACTGCTTGGGTTAGAAATTGGTTGGCTGGGAGTCAACAAAGAGTACAAGTAAATGGAGCTCACTCTGAGGAGAAGGATGTTACCAGTGGTGTGTCCAGGGATCTGTCCTTGGTCCGATTCTTTTTAACATCTTTGTTAGTGATATAGCGGAAGGGCTGTCGGGTAAGGTTTGCCTCTTTGCGGATGATACCAAAATCTGCAATAGAGTAGACACCCAGGAAGGTATAGATAACATGAGGAGGGATCTAGCTAAGCTTGAAGAATGGTCTAGAATTTGGCAGCTGGGAATTAATGTTAAAAAATGTAAGGTCATGCATTTGGGCTGCAGCAATCCAAGGGAGCAATACAGTATAGGAGGTGAAGTACTTTTGTCCACTAAAGAAGAGCGGGACCTAGACGTGGTTGTGTCTGTTGATCTTAAAGTAGCTAAACAGGTAGAAAAGGCGATGGCAAAAGCTAGAAGGATGCTTGGGTGCATACGGAGAGGAATGGCTAGCAGAAAAAAGGAGGTGATAATGCCTCTGTATAAGTCTTTGGTGCGACCTCATTTGGAGTATAGTGTGCAATTCTGGAGACCGCACCTTCAAAAGGATGTGAACAGGATGGAGTCGGTGCAGAGGGTGGCTACTAAAATGATTAGTGGGCTTCATTATAAAGCATATGAGGACAGACTTAAGGATCTTAATATGTACTCCTTAGAGGAAAGGCGGGATAGAGGTGATATGATTGTGATGTTTAAATACCTCCGTGGCATAAATGTTCAGGGAGAGAGCCTCTTTCAATTGAAAGCAAGTTCTGCTACGAGGGGACATGGGATGAGGGTGAAGGGAGATAGATTCAGGAGTGATATGCGGAAATATTTCTTTACGGAAAGAGTAGTGGATCCGTGGAATATCCAAGCTGTCCAACAGAGGAAGATGTGACCCTACAGAATGAAGAGAGTTGGACAAGAGTCATCACAGCCTGCAGAATAAAAAATCCAACTTCAGCAGCCCTTGAAATGAAGAACCAGTATGCAGCCCTGGAACTGGAAGTGGTGAAAACATCCCAGGAAAAGGAAGAATCAGAGCTCGAGCACCCAAGTTGCAGAATCAGTGGCAATAATGAAGTGAAAAGTAGTGGTGATTGGTGACTCTCTTCTGAAGGGTTCTGAGGTGTCTATCTGCTGACCAAATATGATAGCCAGAGAGGTGTGCTATCTACCAGGTGCCACAATCTAAGATGTTATGGAGAGTTTGCCGAGACTCCTCAAGCTTACTGACTATTATCCAATGTTGCTCATCCATGTTGGCACAAATGATACTGCTAGGTATCCCTCCAAGCATATCAAAAGTGACTTCATGACTATGGGACAGAGGGTGAAACATATTTATGCGCAGGTGGTTTTCTCTTTAATCCTCCCTGTTGAGGTTAAAGGCTGAGGCAGAGAAGCTCCCATGCTGGAGATGAATGCATGGCTGCATGGATGGTGTTATTGAGAGCATTTTAGTTTCCTGGACCATGGGATGATGTTCCAAGGGATGCAGAGCAGAGATGGTGTCCATCTGTTCAAGAAGGGTCAAAGTGTCTTCTGCAGCAGACTAGCTAACCTACTGAAGAGGGCTTTAAACTAGATTTGTTGGGGATGGGTGAAGAAAGTCCCCAGGTAAGTGAACAATTAAATCCCTCTGTAGAAATGGGAAAAAGGGGCAACATCTGGAAAGCGGTGTGTATACAGTAAATGCCCATAGTATGTGAAATAAGATCACAGATGTTGAGGCTTTAATGGAAGAACTGACTTAGATTTAGTGGTGGTTACTAAAACATAGTTCACATGATTGAGATGTAATTATACCAAGCTACACTTTATTCAGGAAGGACAAGGTAGGAAGAAGGGGTGGAGGAGTGGCACTATATGTAAAAAATAATATTAAAGCTATAGAATTGTAGGGCTTAAAAGGGAGCGAGGAGGCACTGTGGGTTAAACTAAAGAGGGAAAGGGAAATCCATTTGCATTGGTGTGATATACAGATCTCCCTCAAAGAGAGAAGAAGTAGATGGGGATTTAATAGAAGACATATGCAATATTGCAATGAAAGGAGAAGTGATACTGATAGTGATTTCAATATGCCGGATGTTGATTGGCACATCTCTGCTGCAGTGTCATCTAGAAGTAAGGAGATCCTAGATTCTCTACAGGGAGAACTATTCTGGCAACTGGTAACAGAACCCACACGTGAAGGGGCCATACTGGACCTGGTGCTTATCAATGGGGAAAGTGTTTCTGATGACATAGTGGGAGATCAACTCACATCCAGTGATCACCAAATGTTGTGGTTCAGTATTAGGACTAGGGCCGATAAAATCCATTCAAAAGCAAGAGTCTTAGGGGCATGTTTACTAATCGGCGGTAGCGGCTTGACTTCAATGGGGCTGCAGCTACCGATATCTCACGGAAGCTGCTACCACCAATTAGTAAACATACACCTTAGACTTTAGGAATACTAATTTTGCCAATATGGGACAATACCTCAAGGAGTCATTAGTAGGATGGGAACAGCTGGGGGATGTAGTAAAGGAATGAACAAAACTGAAAAGGGATATTTAAAGGGCAGCAAACCTTTTTGTTAGACAGGTAAATAAATGCAAAAGGAAAAGGAGGCCGCTATGGTTCTCAGAAGAAGTAGTTGAAAAGGTGAAGAAAATGAGGGTGGCCTTCATAAAATACAAGAGATCACAAAGACAGGAAGACAACCATCTATATTTGGAAAAACTTAGAGAAGCTGGCAAAGTAGTCAGGAAAGTAAAGATACAAAAATAAGACGAAATAGCCAGTGCAATAAAATGAGGGATAAGACATTTTTCAGATATGTTAGTGAGTTAAGGAAGTGCAAAAGTGGTACTGTCATACTCAAGGATGAAGGCAAAGAATATGTAGAAGCTTATGAGAATAAGCAGGACCTTAGAAAACACCCATAAATAGGAACATACAGTAAGTAACGGAGATCTTGAATGATTTTCAGATGACGGTGTTTGTGAGGAACTAGCAAAACTAAAAATAGACAAAGCGATGGGACCAGATGGGATACATCCAAAATTATTGAAGGAACTTCAGGACGTTCTAGAGTCTCCAATGACTGACCTTTTCAATGCTTATTTAGATTTGGGAATGGTCCCAGAGGACTGGAGAAAAGCACATGTAGTCTCTTTAAACAAAAGTGGAAGTAAGGATGAGATTGAAAATTACATGCCAGTTATTCTAACCTCTGTGATGAGTAAATTATTGGAAACACCACTAAAACAGAGGATAGTGAGGTTTCTGGAGTCCAATGGATTGCAGGATCTGAGGCAGCATGGGTTTACCAGAGGCAGGTCTTGCCAGACAAATCTAATTGATTTCTTTGACAGGGTGATCAGGGAGATGGACTGAGGGAGATCAGTATATGTGGTGTACTTAGATTTCAGTAAAGCTTTTGACACCGTTCTTCAGAGGTGACTTATAAACAAACTAAGGACCCTAGGGATGGACCCTAAAGTGACTGATTGGGTTAGAAAATGGTTGACTTTGCTCTAGCTGCAAATTTTTTTCTTAAATTTCCCTGCAAATGTTTGGTGACATCAGGGAAAGATAGTTATGTGTTCTTTAAAACTACGCAGTTGGAAGATTTCCTTAAAATACGTGCAATAGTTATAAAGTAGGTTGTGCTATGAAATGATATGTTTTGCTAGAAGGTATTGTATAAAATGGGTTTCATAATTACTTCTGGAGCTTGAGTTAGTGGATGTTAATTTTGATTTGTTTTCCTAGTTTTGGGCAAGAGTCTCCCTAAATGTGTGACTATGTTGATATTGGTGAACTATGTTTGATTTGATTTTTATGCTTCTCTTTTCTGATTTCTTTGCAAACAATTGAAAATTATTATAAATAAAAAAATAAAATAAAATAAATTGGTTGAATGGGAGATGACAAAGGATACAGGTAAATGAAGCTCACTTTGAGGAGAAGGAGGTTACCAGTGGTATGCTGCAGGGATTTGTCCTTGGACTGATTGTTTTTTAACATCTAGGTTAGTGATATAGCGGAAGGGTTGTCGGGTAAGGTTTGCCTCTTTGTGGATGATAACAAAATCTGCAATAGAGCAGACACCCAGGAAGGAATAGATAATATTAGGAGAGATCTAGCTAAGCTTGAAGAATGGTCAAGAATTTGGCAGCAGAGATTTAATGCTAAAAAATGCAGGGTCATGAATTTGGGCTGCAAAAATCCAAGGGAGCGGTACAGTGTAGGGGACAAAGTATTTCTGTCCCTGAAAGAAGAGTGTGAACTGGGTGTGATTGTTTCTGATGTTCTTAAGGTGTCTAGATAGGTATAAAAGGTGACAGTGAAAGCCAGAAGGATGCTTGGGTTCATAGAGAGATGAAGTGCCAGCAGAAAACATGAGGCGATAATGTTTCTGTATGTTTCTAATATGACCTCATTTGGAGTATTGTGTACAATTCTGGAGACCACACCTTCAAAAGGACATAAATAGGATGGAGTCAATGTAAAAAGTGGCTACTAAAATGGTTAGTGGTCTTCGTTATAAAGCATATGAGGACAGACTTAAAGATCTTAATATGTATATGTTAGTAGGACATATCAGTTTTAGGGGTAGATTTTTATTTTTACAAACTTTTCAAACTTCTAGTGACCAAATTATGCAGTTTTGCATGCTGAATTTAAAGCTGTCTTCAGAAACTGCTTAAAGTGAGTCTTACCTACATCAAATCACAGTTGAAATATGTGGAAATTAAGTAATATTTATTTGAATGTACAAATAGTCTGAACAACACCTGTAGCCACGCAATTGTCTTTAAAAAGGCTTTTATGCAGTTAATTTGATGTTATTTAACAAAATCCAGCAAAGAAGCCATATCTTGTTTGCTTCTGTTTCGGCTCATGAGCTCCCTGCTGACCATTTGACCCCTAATATAATGTTCCCTCCTCTCCTGATTGTTCACATGACCAGCAGTCTCAGTTGTTATTTTTACACACCTTTCTATGGACTGAGTGTGTGATGGCCAGTCTGGAACCACCATGGGCTTGCTCAGAAATGCTTTGATCTCTGCTATTGTCATGGTACAGGTAAGAAGAGGCTCAGAGACTCCGGAGCTAAAGTCAAATAATTGGGTAAGTGTAGTTGTCTCAGTGTTGATGGATTATTATTTTGCTGGGTCTCACACAGCTGTCTCCAAGCTCAGTCTTCTCATCTCTTTCACCTCTGATCTTCAACATCTTCTCCACTGCATCTCTTCTCGCTTGTTCCTCTTCACTGTATAATATTTATTTATTTATATTCTCTTATATACTGTGCTATTCTGCATCAGTGTGGTTTACATTGAACAAACTGAAATTACATTGAACAGGGCATTATAACTTGGAAATAACTAATTTACAGGGAACATGGGCTATGGAGGGTTAAGTGGCTTGTCCAAGACCACAAGGAGCACCTGTGGGACTAGAAACCCCAGTCCTTCCAGCCCAAGGTTGCTGTCCTCTAGTGGGATTTGAACCCCAACCTTCTGGCCTGAAGTACCTTGCCTCAACCACTAGGCCACTCCTCCACTACTCCAATATAGCTTGCAGAACAGACTCACTGTAACCATACCATAGGAACATAGTATATGATGGCAGATAAAGACCAGTATGGTCCATCTAGTCTGTCCAGAAAGACGGCAAGAGTAGGTATACCTGTCGCTCCATGCAGGTCACCCCTCCCCATGCCTTTGTTTAGGGGCGTACCCACTGCTCCATGTAGGTTACCCCTATTTGTTGTGATATAAGAGATAGTTATGGTTTTTTTAAATTTTATCCTTTTGCTATAAAGGGATCCACTGTGTCTGTCCCATGCCATTTTGAATTTTGTCTCTGTATTTGCCCCCACCACATCCATCGGGAGGGCATTCCAAGCATCCACCACTTTTTCAGTGAAAAAGTATTTCTGACATTGCTTTTCAGTTTACCCTCTTGCAGCTTCATGTTATGCTCTCTAGTTTTACAGCTACCCAATCTTTGGAAGAGGTTTGTTTGTTCATTAATACTCTTTAAGTATTTAAAGGTCTGAATCATATCTCCCCTGTTCCTCCTCTCTCCAGAGTGTACATATTTAGTTCTTCAAGTCTCTTCTCATAAGTCTTCTGACGCAGGCTCCATATCATTTTGGTTGCCTTCCTCTGAACCATTTCCAGTCTTTTTATATCCTTTGCAAGATATGTTTCTATGTTTCTGTGGTATGGTCTCCAAAACTGAACACAATATTCCAAGTGAGGCCTCACCAGCAACTTGTACAGTGGCATTAGTACCTTTGTATGCAATCCAGCATCCTTCTGGCTTTTGCCAACACCTTGTCACACTGTTTCACCATCTTTTTTTAAATTTTTTATTTATATTTTCAAAACACAACAATAACACACACAACACAGCAACAACCCCTGACCCACCCAGCCTCCCCCTCCCCCCTGTCTCCATTGACCCACAGAACAACACTATTGACACAGAGCTAAGTGACAGCAAAACCCCCCGCCAAGACCTAAAACAAGCAATGGGTGTCACCCCCTAAGCAAGCCCTGGAGTGTGTCCCACCTGAGTCTAGCCCCTGGGAGACACGCCAGCCGACGCTGCATAAGTATCCAGAGACTCCCATTTGTTCCCCAAATCCAGGGATGGGACACCTAACCCTTTCCGGCACCTCCTCTCACGGCCGCAAGCCCAAGCCTTCTCATAACTGGCATATAGTGAAACTAAGTTCCACCAATGGTTGCACTCCAGCTTGTCCGCATCTTTCCAATGAATCAGGATCAGCTTCAGCGCAACAGCCATTAAAAAATTGAACAAAAAAGATTGCTCTTTCTGCACAGGCAATAACGGGCTTGCGGACCGAAGGAGAACCAAATCCCACGATAGAGGTGCCCGAAAGACTAGAATACGCTGAATCCTATCCCAGACCTCCCTCCAAATCCTCTGTACACAAGGGCAATCAAAAAACTGATGTTTCAAAGTGCCCAGAGGCGCCGCACACGACCAGCAACTCGCCGATATGCCAGGAGCCCACCGAGAGAGACGACTGGGCGTCAAAAGGGCCCTATGGGAAAGAAAAAATAAGGATTGGGTAATCGCTGCAGCACTAGAAACCCTATTCGCCCTAGACCATAGGGTAGACCATGAATGTGAGGGAATAGAGAAGGCTACCTCCGCCTCCCAGCTCTTTTTCAAGCTGGATAACGAGGTAGACCAAGGAGTTTTGAGAATCGCGTATAATTTGGAAACTATCCCCTTCCCTTCAGAGCAGGCAAGCAGCACCTGCTTCAGGCCCCATGCCTCTGAGAGATTAGCAACAGAGATCTTTGCCTGCTTAAGACAATTTGAAGCTGGACCCATTGAAACCGGCACCTCTCAGGTAGATCGAACTCCCCGGCCAAAGCCTCCCAGGACTTCCAAGCATTAAGATGAGTTAAATGCCCGAGCGTCCAAATGCCTCTGTCTTGCCAACACGTCCAAGCTATCATCTTGCCTCCAATCTTTAATTTGGGATTGTACCAAATAGGAAATTCTTTAGAAACCGGGTTGTCAGCTGTAATTACCTCTGCTAGACCGGAAGAGGCCCACTGTGTGGCTAAGATAGCAGGAGAGAGCATAACGGCTGTAGGAAGCCTCATGACCAGCAATAGCGGGAGTGGGACACGCGGAAGTATTCTCTTCTCCACTTCCAGCCACACTGGGCCAAAGTCGGAAGCCTCCGGTGCGCACCAACCTGCAGCCTGCTTCAGCAGGAAAGCCCGGTGATATGCCCTGAAATCAGGAAAGTTAACCCCTCCCTGATCTCTGTGCGCTTTAAGCTTGACAGACGCTATTCTAGGGGGTTTCCCTGCCCACAAAAATCGCAACAACTGTCGTTCCCAACCCTTATACCACCGCGGTGGTATCTCCAGCAGCAGCATTTCCAAAATATAGTTTATCTTGGGAGATAAGACCATTTTGATGGCCTCCATTCTGCCCCACCAGGACAGGTACAAAGGGGACCAACGTACAGAAAAGGAGCGCAGTAATTCCTCTATGGCCTGACAGTTAACAGAGACTGTCTCCTCAATCGAAAAACAGTATTGAACCCCGAGGTACTTAATGGGCCCAGATGACCACACAAAGGGGTGATCCCCTAGTGCGGAGGCAAAAGTGACCCTATTCATAGGAAATGCCACAGACTTCCCCCAATTTATCTTGTAGCCAGAGATATCAGAATAAGCATCCATTATCCTGAGAACTTCACCGATCTGGTCCGGTTGGATAAAAAGCAGCAAGTCATCAGCATACGCTGATAGCTTAACCTGTAGGTCCCCTACGGAGAGGCCCTGAATCATCTCAGAGTGACGAAGGGCAATGGCCAGAGGCTCGAGAGCGAGGTTAAACAGGAGCGGAGAAAGGGGGCAACCTTGTCTCATCCCACGTTGTAAGGCAAAGGGGGCGGACAAGGTGCCATTCACTAGGATTCTGGCCTGAGGGTTGACATACAACACTTTGACCAAGTCTATAAACGCCGTCCCGAAACCGAACCAATGCAAGACGCGATACATAAAAGCCCATTCCAGCCGGTCAAATGCCTTTTCGGCGTCCAGAGAGAGCCCGACCAAGGGTTTATCTTGAGAACTTGCCAGGGCGAAAAGATCTACGAGAAGGCGGGCGTTGTCCGCAGTCGATCTTCCTGGAAGAAACCCGCATTGGTCCGAGTGGATCAGCCCGGAGGCCACCCTCGAAAGACGTCTAGCGAGCACTCCCGCAAAGATCTTGTAGTCGGCATTTAGGAGCGAGATCGGGCGATAACTGCCCACCTCCAGGGGATCCCTTCCCTCCTTAGCTAGTACCACTATTGTTGCTGCGTTGAAGCTCCCTATGGACGGGGCTTGCTCCACTAAGAGCTGAAAGAAACAAGCCATCTGGGGGGCTAATTCGTCCTGGAAAGCTCGGTAAAATTCAGCCGGGAGGCCATCAGGGCCTACCGCCTTCCCTGCCGGGGCATTCCTGAGGACCGCCTGGACCTCTGCTCCGTCTATAGGCAGGCCCAACCCTTCCCTCTGCTGGGTATTGAGAACCGGATGAGGCAACTTCTCAAGAAAAGCCTGGTAGACAGAGTCATCACATTCGCCCGCCGAGGAGTACAAGCTTTGATAAAAGGATCTAAAACACTCCCCGATCGCACTACTCTCCGTGAGCAATCCTTGGGATCCTGAGGTGAGGGCCACTATACTCGTCTTCCCCTTAGGGGGGCTAAGCACAGATGCTAAGAGCCTACCGGCTTTGTTTTGCTCGACGTAGTACCGCGCATCTTGCGCGTGCTGGACCTTGCGCACTTCCCCACTCAGAAGAGAATTATACTGATATCTTAGTTTCTGTAGGCGCAGGAGAACACAGGGGTCAACCCGGGTCCTCAATAACCTCTCACCAGCGGAGATCTGCATCTCCAGTGCAGCTAGCTCAGCCTTCCTGATCTTAGACTGACGGATAACATAGCTGGTGATCAGTGCACGTACGGTGGCCTTCAAAGCCTCCCACCAGGCCCAGCCTGCCGTCGCCGAAGGGAGGTTCTTCTCAAAATATTCTCTGACTTCGAGCCGTATCATATCACAAAAAGACGGATCCCCCAATAGTTCCCTCGGGAAGAACCATCCTGAATTCCGGGGAATGGGTTGGCCAAATGTAAAGAGCGAGAAGACCGCCGCGTGGTCTGACACCGTGGCGGCACAAATACCCGCCTCCATTGCCGACTCTACTAGAGATCGTGAAACTAAAAGGAAGTCAATGCGTGAATGCGACTTGTGGGGGAGGGAGTAAAAGGTAAATTCCTTATCCGCGGGGTGTAACGTCCGCCAAACATCATACAGCCCCAAGTCTTGCATCAGAGATAAAAGAACAGAAACGGACCTGCCCTGTTTCGCCGATCGAAACGGCTGCCGGTCTAACAAAGGGTCCAGCACCAAATTGAAATCCCCGCCCAAAATCATGGGGAGGGACCGAAAGTCATGGGCCACCAGTGCTACCTTCTGAAAAAAGGGGACATCGTCACAATTTGGCCCATAGATATTCAGTACGGCTAGCCGCTCACTCTGAAGGGAAAGTGTCACCACCGCCCAACGCCCTTGCGGGTCCGCCAAGCCCGAGAGAATCTGGGCCTGAAGGGATTTCCGTACCAGGGTAATAACTCCATTTCTTTTGCCTACTGCTGCAGCGTGTACCGCAACTACATAATGACCCCCGCCCATTTTCATTGCCTCTGACGAGGACAGGTGAGTCTCCTGGAGTAGGACGACATCCGCCTGTTGTTTGACACAATATAATAAAATTTTCTTCCTCTTACTGGGGTTGTTTACCCCTTTCACATTCAGTGAAAGGACCTTAAGGGACCCTATGGTAGTGAGTAAACAAAGAGACAATAAAAGCAGGGTTTACAGACATTAACATCAAGTTCCAGCTCTGAATAATACCCCCATACTTGGTCAATGGAGACATCCCCCTTCCCCAACCCACCCCACCCCCTTGGGTGAACCATCGATCTCACAAGATTGCCCTCTGAAACCCAACTCCCCCTTAGGAACAACAGAGATAAAATCCCCTCCCGCCATATAATAAACAGTACAGCCTGTACCGTGCGCCCAGAACGCACCAGGTGTCCCCCACCCAACAGAAAACTACAAACACTCACCCATCCACACTATGTCCGACACCTATCATCCACCCACACTCACACGGCCCTCTAAAGGCAGCTCTACTATAACATCGAGGTTGTAGACTGATGGCAACAAAATAGCCTTCCCCTTGAGAGGCCCCAAAAACCAATTACAGGCACAAAAGGGATCGCAAATAGTACACACTAGATAATATCCTCAACGCATCACCGCAGCTTCTTGGTCTTCAATAAAAGCCAAAAGGGATTTCGGGTCTTCAAAGGAGCGAGTCTGGTTGTGTAGTGTGACTCGGAGCCTGGCTGGAGCAAATAGGCCGAATCGAGCCTGAAGGTTTTGCAGGCGCGGTCGTAGCGCTAGCAGCTGTTTCCGATGGGCCACGGTGGTCTTGTTAAAATCCGGGAAGAAAGCAACATTCGCTCCCTCAAACTGCAGTGGGGCCCGTGCTCGTGCCGCTGCCATTACCTGAGTCACATGCTGAAAGCGTAAAAGCTTCATGATGATCGGACGAGGCCGCGATGAATGGGGATCCTGCTGCGTGGGGACTCGATGAGCCCTCTCTATCTCGAAGGGCCGCTCAAACTCGAGCCGCAACAGCGCCGGAATGGTTTTGCCCAGGAAGGCCATCATATCCCGTCCTTCAGCACCCTCAGGTATCCCCACTAGACGAATATTATTCCGTCGAGTCCGGTTGTTAAGGTCCTCGAGGTTCCGCTCCAGCGCTGCGATGCGTTTAGAATTTGCAGCCACCTCCTTGAGTCGCTCCTCGTGCACTTCCACTCTTATAGAGAGCCCTTCCATTTTCTCAGCAAGCGAATTGAGTTGGACCTTCATAGCTTTAAGTTCAGCTACATCAGCTTGCACCCCGCTCAGGGTATCTCCGTTAGCAGTGACCAGCTCGCGCACAGCTCTGATCTCAACCAGGAGCTCCGAAAGACCCACGGTGGTGTCTTTCGGGCCTACGGCTTTTTGCGGCGAGGGGGGATCCGCTTTCAGGCGCTTAGTTCCCGAGGCCGCGGGAGCGTTGAAATCAAGCCTAGCAGGTTTACTGGATGACATGTCAATAACCTTGCTAGTGAAGGAGCACCGATGGCTATATTTCCGCGTGGAGGGTCAGGATAATCAGCAGGATTCCGGGGAGAGAAAGGATCAAGCGGCCATCTTGCACTGTCGTAGGCTCCGCCCCCCACTGTTTCACCATCTTGAAATCCTCAGAAAAAATTACTCTGAGGTCCCTCTCCTGGTACTTGCACATCGACCTCTCACCCTCTATTGCATACAATTCAAGCAGTAAATTCAATGTAGGCAGTAAATTCAAGAGACTGAGATTATACTTCACATACACTGTTTTAGGAGTGAGGTTCATTAGTGCTATGATTCATGCATAACTAACTCATTTGGAGAAATTGCCCCCGAGTAGAACCACCTAGCTGTTCACTGGCACCATTGTGTAGTCACAGAAACATGCAAATCAGTGCTGGCCCAACCATTAGTCAAGACTAGGTAGTCATCTAAGGCAACAGCTTCTGAGGGCTATCAAAGCACAACAGCAGCAATCAAAGTTAATAAATAGATTCTGACAGCCACACTCACACATAGTCATCATCAGCATACTCTTACACCTGCTGGGACAGTGAGCATATATATAAATATAAATCAAATTTCACCATAGAAAGGTATGATGATAAATTTGGAATTCTGACAGGATTGGTGGGGAAAGGATGCTGTCCTGAAGATCACAATTGTAGAGAATCATTGTAGGAATCTCATGAAAGGGATATAAGACTAAGGAGTCACCTAGGGTGCCAAATCCCCCAGCATCAGATCTGATGGAACTGCACAATCAGCCTTGCTGTCTGCTAAAGTGACCCCCCTCCCTCACCACAACCGCACTCCCACAAACATGCATTGGTCCATGCTATAGCATAGTCAGCAAATCTGTGATATACACTGACTAGGCAGGGTTGCCACATAGTGAGAGGTAATGTATCCAAGGTAATGCCACATGGAGACTTGCAGAAACACAATGAGCCATAGATACTGTCGCATCCTCCCACCCTGGCCGGTGGCCGATGAGCAAGAGGGCTCGCCTTAATTGCCCTTCTGAATACTGTCCCCAATATGGCTGCCAGCCTGGACTGCTTGGATATGTAGTTTCAGCTATTCTTTTGAGCAAGCAGTGTGACCACACGGTTTGTTTGGCAAAAACAGAGAAATTTATTTTTCAGGGTTTCCCCCTCGCATCAAATTTGTTGCACTAAACACAGGTAAGGATAATTTCTCCCAAAGGCAAAGGATAAATAAACTCCCAACAGGCTTAACTCAAACAGACAGGAATTTCTTCTTCACAGTGTCAACTCTTAGCTTTTTTCTGGTAACTACCTTCTAAAGCTAAGGCTGTTGACCATATCAAAGTAACTTAAACTTTCAACAAGTTTCTTTTCTTTCACAGCTTCCTTAGAAAAGAGGTTATAACTGTTTTTTTTAACTTCCAGCAAGTTTCTTTTCCTTTACAGCGTATAGGAACAAGCCACAATTGCTCTCAAACGTCTAGCAAGTTTCTTTCCCTTCTCAGTTCATAGAAACTAGCTTATAATTGCTTTAGACAAACCCTTCCTTTACATGGGCTTGAGCTTAGCACATGTTCAGTTTGTTTGCCTTGCAATAAGAACATTGCATTTCTTCAGTATCACTTTCAGATGGGCTTTCACACAATTCTATTTCCATTTCATGAGTAGCCTCACTAGAGCTATCTTCCTGTGGACGGGTATCATAGGATTTATGATTTACACCCCATAGCAGCTCATCCAGCTTTAGCAGCAAGTGTTCTCTCTGCTCTGTAGCAACAGGTTTTAAAGACGGAGTTTCTCTCTCCCTTATCAGCCTTTCAATATCTCTCACTGCTGAGTCACGGCAGTCACTGGCACACTTCTTATTTCTGTCTGAAGTTTGCTTTACAGCCTTCTGGCTAACACAGCGTTTGGCACTTTTTCTTAGCTCTCTAACCACTTCTTCAGAAAGAGCTTTGCTAGGAACTTTAGGCAACTTATTCTCTCTACCTCCAGGGCTCAACTGGCTCCCCGAGCTGTTTCCCCACCTGGGAATTGACTCCTCCAGCTTCCTTTCTCTGAGGTACCTTGAGACACGTTTCTGCCTTGATTCCAGGGCTCTCTGCTGCTCAGCTCCCAGCTGTTTCAGACTCTCTTGCTGCGTGCTTTCCTGCAAGTTCTGCCGTGTCTGCTGCTGCCTGCTTTGCTTCTCGCCTTCCTCTTCTCCCTCTTTCTCAAACACTGAATCAGTTTTAAACTGGGGCCTCTTAGGCACCACGCCTTTCTCCCTGCACACGTGAGAGCTGTTAGGGCTCAACCTAGCTCTAACATCATTAAGTGGGCGGGGCTTAGTACTAGCTGTAGTCTGCCTTGGAGGCTTGTGGTTACTATGGGAACTCTGTTGATCTCTGCTTTTAAAGGCACAGGTCTCACTTTCTTCCCATTCCATCCCTTCTATACAGCTCTCTTTACCACAATACATAATAGCAAGGCAAAGTGTGCACACAAGCATCTAGGCTGGAAGGGCCCCTCCCCACATAAATGACGTACAGTATGCAGATTCAAGTTGATCATATAGGCACATATATTGTAGTCAGAGCCCATCATAAGAGTCCTAACCATAAAGGCCTTATATAGCACACATGGCCACAGAGCATAGGCAGAAATTTCATGCTGGCCAGTAGGATATAGCACATTTATTTATTTTATTTATTTTATTAACAATTCTTATATACCGCACTATTATCCATCAGCGCGGTTTACATTGAACAGAAACATCCGACAATTTACAAATGTCTGGTCATTACATTTAACAGGGAGTAGAAATTGGAGAAACGGGAAAACTATATACATTGGTGGTTCACCTGATAATGGACATGGTCAACTATATACATATGTGGTACAACCATACAGGAAAATGCTTGTTATATACATTGTGGGGTAAGCCTATTGCGAGGGTCTGCCTGTTTGACTACTTCTGCTACTCGCTTGGTGGTTATGTTCGGAGCTGTCATTGAGATATTTAAGGAAGAGGAAATGTTTTAATGCTTTTCTGAACTGGCTCAAGTTGGGGATTGCTCTGATTTGTGCTGGTAAAGCGTTCCATAGAGTTGGGGCGCAGAGTTGGAAGGCTCTGTTGGCTGTTGATCTGGTGCATCTTGTGGTTTCATTTGGGATAACTAGCATGTTCAACTCTGCGGTTCTTCGTGGCCTGTTTGGTGCAAGTGGTTGGATGAGGTTAGAGAGAGAGGATGAGGTGAGCCCCTTAGCAGCTTTGAACGGTAGCAGTAAAGTCTTGAAACTGATCCTTGCTTGAATGGGGAGCCAGTGTAACTGCCTTAGGAGGGGGGTCACATGGTCTCTCCTGGATGCCCCAAAGAATACCCGCGCTGCACTGTTCATAGCCAGTTGCAGGGGGTTTAGGTTGGACCGTGGGAGTCCTTGTAGTATGGAGTTTGAGAAGTCGAAATGAGGAATTATAAGGGCTTGATAAATGGTGCGGAAATCATCCGGTTCGAGTAGCGCTCGTAGGTGTCTGAGGGATCTGATTTTAAAGTAGATTGCCTTGACAGTATTGGCTATGTGGTTCTTCATGTCAAGGTTTTGGTCTAACATTACTCCAAGGTAACGTATCGCAGGCTTCACTTGTAGTTGGGCATCCTTTACGTTAACACAGCTAGGTGGGGTGAAGTTGGTATTCCTAGAGACGAAAAGTACTTCTGTCTTTTTATGTTGTATTCTCAAGTTTTGTGACAGGAGCCACTCTGATATGGTGTCGAAGCAGTTAGTCAGAGGCGTGAGGTCTAGGCTCTCCAATGATATTGGCATATATAATAGCACATCATCTGCATATATCATGTAACTGACATTGAAGGATCTGATGATGTCACAGATGGGTTGGATGTATATATTAAACATCAATGCAGATAGGGAGGATCCTTGCGGTACACCTTGACTTTGTTGGAATGGTTCTGATGTAGCTCCGTCGGCTCGGACCTGCTGCCATCTTCCAGACAGGTAAGATTTACACCATTCGAGCGCTGTTCCGCAGATACCTTTTTCCCTTAGCCGGCAGATGAGAATTTCGTGGCATACAGAGTCAAAGGCCGCTGCTATGTCTAGAGAGACAAGAGTGAAGCCATGTCGTATGTTATCCACACCTGAGATTATGTTGTTGAAGAGGGCTGTAAGTAGTGTTTCTACTCCATGTGACTCTCTGAATCCATGTTGGGCTGGATCCAGAGGGGCTGAGGCTGGATCCAGAGGGGCTCTTGCACATGGCAGCTGTTTGCATGGTACCCTTTATATCCAAATGTCACAGCTTCCACTTACCTGGACAGCGCCAACCTCTTAGATGAAGGTCTTTTATCCCAGTAGTCTGATAGGGATATTAGTTGTGAGGATGGTTGGAGCTGAACAAGAGAAGTAAATGGACATCTAATCATATGCATCCCACTCTTCCTCTGTAAATACTTTTGTATATTGCATGATTGTTGGCCATGAAGAGGACTCATCCTGACTGAAGGGAGATGCATCAAAAAGATGGTAATATATGGCACAGTAGGCTTATGGGGGCGGCCATCTATACCTCATGAGACCATGAGATGCATGCTGGCACTATACATCCACAGCATGGGCCACAAAATTGCAGTGCCAGATGACCTAGCACTCCAGGGGAGGGCTAGATTTCGTACATCTGGCAGAGAGCCATGAGCAGCTGGCATCCTGGTGATGGGAAATGTGGCAGTTTTTTGGAGTGACCACTAATTCTGTGGACCTCATGATGACCCATCTGGAGGGCCTATGAGCAGAGATATGCACCATGCCACAAGTAATGAACCAACTGCTGACACATATCTCTTCTTCAGCTGATCTAAAGAAGAGGGAAAGGGAGAAGAAGAAGGGGGAATAGCCCTCAGCCAATGGCATAGAGACATCAGAGGTGTGCTATAACAAAGGGAAAGATGTAACTTTTCAAACAAATGCATGTGGCCCCAACATATAAATATAATTCTATTTTGGTATATCTGATCTATTGTGTTTGGTGATTTCCAACCCTCTACCACTTAGCAATGCAGCTATCTACCACCCGTTGCCACTACTCATTCCTTGGGGCCCAGGCCAAAGACATATGAGTGACTATCTACCCATGATGGGAGCTCATCCACATGAGTGTGTATGCCATCATGGAATGTGCAATTTATTTGTGAATGAGGCACAACACTGCTGTTCCTACCTTGTCCTAAACATTGGACCACATTAACTAGCCACTCATACCAATGCTCCTCTAATTGGGATGTGTGGATCACCCCTCTGAAGACACTCCACACATAATACCAATGGCCATGTGGGGAGGCCCTGCATGCCTCTTATCTAAGTTGAAACATTGCCAACAGACCTTATTTCCTACAAGTGCTCCAGCACCACCATGCCAACATGTGTATACCTAGCCAAAGGCATCTTCATTACAAGACACTCCTCAGCCTTTCAATCAATATCCCCCTGGAGACCCCCCACCCCAAGCCCTCCCTCCCCTCCAACAACATATTATGACAACATGTTATGGTAAATTAACATGTATTACTGTAAAATAACATACAATTTTGGCATTTAACATGGCAAATATTGTGTGTTATTCCCTTCATACACATTAGTAACTACTCCCCAGAGAGCACTCAGATTTTTTTTAATGTAGCCCCATCTCTAAGCACCTTTCTTTTTAAATTCAGCACTTTCTCATAGAAAAAAAATGTTGATGAGATTCTTTCATCTGTCTATCAGCAATCAGAGTATCCCATGGTTACAGTTAGCAGATGACTATTTCATCAGGAACAGACTAAGATAGCCCTGATTAATCCCTATTTTATCTACAGACTTATAATCCTCCTCTTCCAAGAGACATTGGAATTAAAGGTCATAGATGCATTGGTGCACCACCCAAGATGGGCTTAGCTTGTCACTGTTAACCCTACATCAGACATACACTTGCAAAGAAGAAACAAAGAAGAGTCATTTGAAAATAGGATACTGTACTTTTGGATAAAATCATCAGGACCCTACCTGACAAATAATTATATAGAGTTCATATAACAGTCTGGCACATCTAAAATTTTAACATAGTTATGAAAGTGCCAGATTACTTATGAATGTTCCTGTGAGAACCGAAGCACTGCATTTAAACATAGTAACATAGTAAATGAGAGCAGATAAAGACCAGTATGGCCAGTCTAGTCTGCCCAGTAAGGTGCTTAGAACTGTATCTGCTGCTCGGTGCAGATTACCCCCACTATGCCTTTGTTTAGAGTTGCACCTGACTCTCCATGCAGGTTGTTCCCTCTATTTTTTGAAGCGTAGAAGTTATTTAAATTTGCTTTGATTCCATCCCCTTGCTATATAGGGATTCTCTGTCTGTTCCATGCCTTTTTAAATTCTCTTTTTGTTTTTGCCCCCACCGCCTCCATTTGGAGGGTATTCCAAGCATCCATCACCCTTTCCATTAAGAAGTATTTCCTCATGTTGCCTTTAAGTTTACTTCCTTTCAGCTTCATTTCATGTCCTCTTGTTCTACAGTGTCTCCATCTTTAAAAAAGGCTTGTTTGTTCATCAATGCACTCTACGTATTTAAATATCTGTATCATACCCCCCTGTCCCTCCTCTCCTCTAGAGTATACATATTTCTATCTTCATTTGTTTCTCATATGTCTTCTGGCAAAGGCCCTGTAATATTTTGGTTGCCGTCCTTTGAACTGTTTCAAGTCTTTTTATATTCTTTGTGTGGTATGGTCTCCAAAACTGAACACAATACTCCAGGTGAGGCCTCACTATAACAATCTCTTTCTTTCTGCAGGTTATTCCTCTCTTTATCCAGCCTAGAATCCTTCTGGCTTTGGCCATTGCCTTGTCACATTGTTGCCCCACCTTGAGATCCTCCATCATTATCACCCGGATCTCCTGTCCTGGTCCATGCACATCAGCCTTTTGCATCCTATTGCATACAACTCCTTTGGATTTCTGCAGCCCAAGTGCATCAAGCTGTACTTCCTCACATTGAATCTTAACTGCCAGAAATTAGACCATTCTTCTAATTTTTGTAGATCTTTTCTCATGTTGTCTACTCCCTCTGAGGTGTCCAAATGTTCATGTCATCCACAAAAAGGCATACCTTTCCTTTTAACCCTTCGACGATATCTCTCACAAAGGCACTGAAAAGAACCATTCCCAGGACCGGCACTCCACTACTTGCCTTTCTTTCTTCTGAGTGAACTAAGGGCCCAATTCAGAGAGGCTCATAGTTCACTCAGAAAGCCGTCCTACTCCTATTCCCCCTCAAGCCCTCCCCGCACTACTAGAGCAGCAGTATGGGGAGAGTTAACAGAGTGACGGGAGGGGACAGAGTCTGGGCAGAGTGGGGGCGGGCCAAGGCAGCAGGATGTATAGGGCCGATTCCAGTCATGGTCCTGTATGCCCTGTGGAGTCAGGGGGAATATGCTGCTTATTCCACCTCAAAGATGGAATAAGGAGCATAAACCGGGTGATCAGGTTCAGAAACCCCTAGAGGCCGGAGTTGGGGGCAGGTAGGTCCCCACCGCTCAATCCAGACCCTGGCTGCCCAGCCGTGGATCAGGCGGCGGGGAAGAAGAAGGTCTTCACCGTGGGTGACAGGGGATTCTGCGGGGAGGATATCCCCATAGCTCCACAGGCACGGAGGGCCTGATTCTGTATGTCATGGGAACGTTTTGCTCCCATGTTACAGAATTGGTTCCTAATGGGCCTATCCTGCACGGTGCTGTCCGGATGACCCGGAAATGCCCCTTTCTGGATCGGGGTCCATGTGAATTCCATTTACCACCACTCTTTGTCTTCTGCCAGTCAATCCGTATTTGACCAGTTTACCATCTTGGGAGACATTTCCAAACTGCTCAGTGTATTCAGAAGTCTTGTATGAGGAACAATATCAGACTTTGCTGAAATCCAAGTAAACCACATCCAGTGCATGCACTCAATCTAGTTCTCTGGTCACTTAGTCAAATAAATCAATCAAATTCATTTGATACAATCTTCCTTTGGTAAAACCATAATGCTTCAGATCTTCTAATCCATTGGATTCTAGAAAGTTCAGTATACTTTCTTTCAGCAGTGTCTCTGTTACTTTTTGCACTACCAAGTTAAGGATGAGGTGGCTGTAGTTTGCCACCTCATTCCCATTAACCACTTTTGTGAAAAAGGACCACATGAGCCCTTCTCCAATCCCACAGAACTTCCCCTTTTTCCAAAAATCTATTAAACACATCTTTTAAAGGTTCTACTGGAACATCTCTGAGCTTTTTCAGTATTCTGGGATACAACCCATCAGGGCCCACGGCTTCTTCTAATTTCAGGTTTGTAAGCTGTTCATAAACACTTACTTCCATAAATGGTGTGGTATTTACTCCATTCTCATTAATACTTTTGTCAATTATGTGTGGTTCTTCCCCAGAATTTTTTTTTATGAACATAGAACAGAGGTATTTGTTTAGCATTTCTGCTTTTTCCTTGTCACTTTAAACAAATCAGTCCTCAGTACCTTTGAGTCTTGCAATTTCACCTCTGGCCTTCCTCCTCTCCCCCAACATACCTGAAAAAAACTTTGTCACCTCATTTCACATCTTTAACCATTTTTCTTCTGCATGTATTTTTCCCATTCTGATTTCTATCTTTACTGTACTTCTTCCAATGCTATCAGATATTCTTTTCTGTGTTCCTTTTTTGTGTTTGTCTGAATAGGTGAAAGAGCTGGTGGGAGATCCAGACCATTGGTATGAAGGAGGTGTTATGGCCAGAATTTACCAGTGAGAGGTCCTGGGTCTGCCGACATGAAGAGCTGAGCTGAAATCTAAAGATGCCAGTAGGAGACACAGGGTCCCATTAGCATGAAGAGAGGGACTATGACTGAGGATGCCAGTGGGAGGCAAGGGGAACAGCTAGCATGAAGAGAAGAGCAATAACTGAAGATGCCAGCAGGAGGCCCTGGGTCCCACTGGCATGAAGAGAGGGGCTGCAGCATGAAGATGCCAGTGGGAGACCCTGGGTACTGCTGGCATGAATAGTGTGGCTGACTGCCTGAGAGCTGGAAAGGATTAGTAAGTGGTAGAGAATAGAGAAAGGAGGTGGAATTAGAGGAGGGAGGCAGGAACAACATAAAGGAATGGGTGGGACTAGAGAGGGAGAAGAGGGACAGAACAGTAGGGAGGGGAAGGGTTAAAGAAGGGACTGAGACTTGAAAGCATATAAATGAAGGAATGAAAAGTAGGGGAAGGAGAGAGTGCAAAGTTGGTTGGGGAGGGGAGAGGAGGGGAAGGGTGTTCTGCTGGGTGAAGGGAAGGCAAGAGAGTACAGGAGGGAATTTATTGAAGGATAGGGATGGGAAACCCCCTTGACATAAGCACATATGCATGCACCCCCCAAAACCAACAATGGCACACATACAAACATGCATTTACCTGACAACACCCCGGCATGACACGCATACTAGTATACACTCGTCTTCCTTATCACACAAACACACATGCATACAAACACATATACATGTGCACACTTCCCCAACATTCCCATGACACACATTTACATGCATGCATGCACGCATGCCTCTGACACCTGACATATCCACATGCATGAATACCCTTAATACCCCCATGACATAGACATACACACACACATGCATGCATGCCCCTGACACTTCCCATTACACACACATTCATGCATGTACATGTGCCCCCAACACCCCCATGAAACCCACACATATGCCCCTGATAATCCCTATGACACACCTACACAAATATCCCTGATACCCAACATGAAATAGACACATGCATACATCCCCTGATACCTCCCATGACAACCACAGGCCAACAATCCCCATGTCACACACATACATGAATGTACCCACAACACACACACATATACTTACACTCATCCTTCCAATACTCCACATGACACATTTACACATACACGCACATATCCTCAACACCCCCGAGGATGCACATACATGTACCCCCCCTCCTGCCAGATACTGCAAATGGAGAAAATACACCATGGTGTCCCACTGCAAGTATACACTTTTCAAATCACTGCCGTTATTTTTGCAGCCACTTCTTTGGAGAACGATATGTTTGCTTTTCCTCTTGCTTTTATTCATTTTCCTTATATAAAGAACTGTTGCCCTTTTTATAGCCTCTTCCAGCTTGGCCTACTGCTTTTCCTACTCCCATCCAGCCAACTCTTCCATGAGGTACTTTCCCATTTTACTGGTCAGTTTTTTTTTTAAACCAGGACTCTGAATTTGCTGTGATTGTATTCTGCCTTGGCTTTATCTCACACCACGATGTGTAGTGATCACTTCTGCTTAAGTGGGCACCCACCTGGACATTAGACACACTATGTCCATTATTGAATACTTGATCAAGCATTGAAGCTTCTCTAGTGGGTTTCATCAGCATCTGTCTGAGCAAAGCCTCTTGTAAGGCATCCACAGTCTTTCTATTTTCCAGATTTGCAGACAGGACCTAGTATCATCACCTTTCATTGATCAAGTATCTGTCTTTTTCTTCTGTTTGAATTGAAAGTCTGTTAAATACATCACTATGGATGGTAGTGCCATCTCCTCTTTCCAAAATGATCCACAGTGCTTTTTCTTTTCCCAATATCCTTTGAATTTCAATTGCTTTATTATTGTTGTTTTTGACTTAGAAGGCAACTCCTTTTCCTTTTTGGCCCTCCTACTCCTCCTAAGTAGATTATAGCCAGGTATGACAATATCTCATTCATGAAATTCATTGAACCATGTTTCCATAATGGACATGGGGGTTACCTAGGAAGCCTTATTCAAGCTTTGGGCATCTGAAAATGAGCATAGAGACATCCAAAGCACAGAGACATCTTCAGAGCCATTTTAGAAGCTGGTTATGTGGACATCCCCAGCATGAGAACGTCTAAGTCTGAACGGGGGCATGGTGGAGGCATGGCTGGTGTGGCAGCAGTGGCAATAGGAGCCCCCAGAGGGCAGGCGCTCTACATGACTGCCTAGTTTGACTAATTGTGGCGCTAGCCCTGTCTCTCATCCATCGTGGTGGTTTTAGCTATGCTAATTTCTGAAAGTACACGAGAGTGAGGATGGAAGGTGATGGGGAGAGGATGAGAGAAAAGATTGTGTTTAAGGCTCTATATAGGCTTTCCAGGGGTTCCAGTCTTACATCACTATTTCTGGCAGTTTTTAAAACGTTCACAGTAATTAGCAAGAAAAGGAGGATCTGCTTCATGAGCCTCTGTAATCAAAATTCTGCGTTGACACAAAGACTTTGAATTAAGCCAAGTTGCAATGAAACTCCTTCCACCTTTCTGGGAAGAGTCAAATAGCATCCAAGATAACATTTCGCTGCCTACTTATGATTTCAACATAGTCTTTTGAAGCCTCTGTTTTACTCTGAATAAATCATAGCCTTCTATCCTTTTATTAACACAGAGTGAAATGAGTCAGTGGTGTTTTTGCTCACACCATATCATCAGCTGCAGCACTGATGGAAATTCTGTTCCTTGCAGTTGTACATTGAGTATGTGGAAAAGCAATGCTTAACATATGTTAGTGTGGTACTTTGATTCAGGAAGTATATGTTGACTTTATGGCTGAATGAACCAGTCATGTCTGATCTTGGATTCTGACTTGAGTTATATTGGTTCCCATAATACTTTAGTCCATCCTCCTGAGTTAGCACTACCTGAAGTCACTTTAGAATACAAAGGAGAGGATATTCAAAGGCATTTATACCGTTTGCAGACCTGCAAACCATGTAAATGCTATTCAGCCGGATATTCAGCAGCACTGACATGGTTAGTGCCACTGAATATTTGCGAGTGCTGCTGTTGCACATCCCCATGTTAAGCGGATAGTATCAGGGCGTGCCGGGGGGCATTCCAGCATGGCACGCATCAATAACCAGGGAGTGGCGATATTGAGTTGCTGCCCAATTACCGACATGCAGTGAAATTCAGGCACAGTAAAGGCTGGCCTAGCTTTCAACATAGAAGCTAACCGGGCAGCAGCTGAATATCGCTGCTGCCTGATTAGCTTCTGAGCAATCCAGCCAAGCTAGCCCCAACGTTGAATATCCAGGTTTAGAGTTCAGGGGCAGTGGTTAACTGCATTAGATTGGCTAGCCACCACTGCTGAATATCCCCCCAAATATCCAACATGATGATGATTTTCAATGAGATCACAGAAACCGTTTTCAGCTTATCAAATGAAGAAGTGACCATAATATTTCAAGACTTGAAGCAAGCCTGATTTTAGTAGTAGTATTGTGCAATACAGTGCAGAAGGCCTGAGTTTCATTCCTTGCCCAGTTCTGCTAGAAAGGCCACATTCACAGCCTCCTAGAGGAAGGGAGTTTCAGTTCTCCCTCAGTAATGATACCCTCTGAATGGACTTAAGGTATATGCATATTATGTTCCAGAGGAAATCCATAGTCTGTAGTACCTGGCAAAGGATTTTTTGATGGCTCTTCTCTGTACCTTTTCTCTACTATATCTTTTTTAAGATATGGTGACCAAAATTGCACACAATATTCAAGGTGTGGTTGCACCATGGAACAATACAGAGACATTATAATATCCTTTGTTTTATTCTCTATTCCTTTCCTTATCATTCCTAGCATTCTATTTGCATTCCTGGCCATGGCTGCACACAGGGCCAAGGATTTCAATGTCTTATCCACAGAGATGCCTAAATCCTTTTCCTGGGTGATGGTTCCTAATGTGAAACCTTGCATCATGTAACCGTAATTTGGGTTGTTCTTTCCTAGATGCATAACGTAGCACTTGTCCATATTAAATTTCATCTGCCATTTGGATGCTCAGTCTTCCAATTTATAAAGGTCCTCTGCAATGTCCCTGTTTTTATACTATTTCCTACTCTTTCCTTCTGATTCTTTTATGTGTCAAATATGTGTGCAAATATAGTCCAAGCCCATTTCACTGGCCACATTTTTTTAGGAGATATTTGTCATTAAGGGGTTCAATTGCAAGGGTGCCAATAATATTGACCACAACTGTATGGCCTTACATTGAACCACACAATTCAGTGTCACACTGTGACATGAGATATACTCTCCCCATTCTTAAGTATTAGGTCCAATATGATCCCCTGCTGTGTGAGTTCTATTGACAGTTGCTGGAATAGTTTTTTGGGGGAAATTTCTCTGAATGGGTTAGTTTTATATAAGAACATAAGATATGCCATACTGGGTCAGACCAAAGTTCCATCAATCCAGTATCCTCTTTCCAACAGTAGCCAATCCAGGTCACAAGTACCTGTCAGGTTCCTGAAACCTCTTTCCTAAGATAGGGCATGTGAAATACAATCTCAGACTCTCAAATTTACTGCTAATACTTACTATACCACTTGCATCATGTGAAAAGAGAACCTTCATCAGGAGTTTGTAAGATGTGACATGTAAAGACAATTTATCAAGATGTGTTTGAAAATTCCCTTAATCAAATGTATAGCACCCAATACAATGGGAAAATTTCTATATCTTTCTGCCACATTTTTGTAGTCTGTGACTACATTGCTTAGTACTTAAAGGTCTGCTCTTTCTCCACTCGATACATGGAATAATCTCTTAGCACTGAGATTTTGATTATCAATGCTATTCTTGTATTCTTTGTCACAATGTTTGGTCTTATGACATCCAGCTTTTTATCAGTTGGATTGGGAATGTCTGAGGTGATGATAACCTATTCATTTTCCACAATTTCTTTAGGGTCATGACCCCAATGTTTTCTGGTGCAGCAATGTTGTAAATTTTGCAAAGTTTTCAGTAGATTAGGCACACTACCTTATTATGCCTTTCTGAATAGAGATTTTCTACCATCAGAACTTTGCAGTCAGTGATGAGATAAGTAACTGTTTCCAGCTTTTCCTTACAGAATCTACACTTCAGTTTTCCCATTTTTTTCTCTGCTTACTGAGAACCATCTCATCCATAATCCACTGCTCTGGACTACTAGTATCAATCTCTCATTTTTAGGATTCATTTCACCTCTTTAACCACTTATGTATCCTGATTTGATTAACAAATTGCTCCTGGAGTAACGCTTTGTACTTCTATTGTATTTGTGCATTTGCCACTTCTTGTTCCTAGTTTGCTGATCTAATTCATTGAAGAACTTTTTCTCTTGTTTTGCAAATTCTTTTGCTTCCTTCTCCATGTGTACCCGTAGATTCTCATCCATTCCTTCTACTCACAGAAAATCTGCACAAGTTGATAATGAAGATGGATTCTGGTTGCTTACCTTCATATTTCAATACTTTTTGCCTACTGGGATGTTGACATCTTCAGATATGTCTGAAGGCCTATGATAGTAGCTCTGTATGTATAAGTTTTTATGCAGCTCATTCCTCTTTCGGCTCGAGGAATGTACAGTATTGGTATGTATTAGTTCTTCTAGATTATCTCACGGGCATGGAGAGGTTTTCTTGTTTGTATATCCAGTTTTTCAAGAACTTTAAGAGATCAGTCTACAATTCCAAAGTATATTGCCAGCTGATTAATGGTTTCTAACTTATTTTGTGATGTTAAAACACTTTTCAGTAACTATGAGGGGGGCTGATAAGTCTCTGTCCTTGTAATGAAACAGAAAGCTATGGGCACACTTCAGTTCTGGAAATCCGAATGATCTGTCTGCAGTTTTGTTTTATTTGGAACCAGTAAATTTTTTTTGATTATTGTTCCTTCCTGTACTCCTAGATATTATATACACCTTCCTGTTCAAATTCCTTGATGTCACAATCATTAGTCAGGGAGATGTTTTCGTTTTTGCTAAATTTTCCACTAAGGAAGGTTGCCTTAGCAGATTTGTCAAGGACAAAACTCATCTTGATGTTATCTGAGAAGCTTTTTCATTACACAGAGTTGCTCCACTAGTTGTGGCTCACCAGAATTGTAGAGCTTCAAGTCATCTACAAACAGAAGGTGTGATGTTATTTTTAAGTTGCTATGTTCTTCAGAATTAAAGTTAAATCTGTATTGGCACAGTGAAAGGTGGTATATAAGTACAGCTAAACAAAATAAATAAATAAATAAATAAATATGCCAAAGAGTTAATGAGAGTACTCAACAGATTAAGCGCCATATAAAACAAAAGTGACAAGGAGTCTCCCTGAAATATTCCTCACTGAATCTTGATATAGGAATAATGAATCATCCACTTTCATACTTTATAAGGAGTGTGGTTTGCCACATTTTCAAAGTAAACTTGATGTATTCAGTCAATTTGGGGTTTATTTTGTACTTTTTAAGACAACTTATTATCCAAGAGTGTGGGATGCTATCAAAAGCTTTCTTATAGAGATTTATTTTTTTCTTAGCACTAGCCATTATGGCTTTATTCAACATTAATCGGTATTTGGTTTTATAAGCTCCTTTCTTATTGCCATGATGTTACTGGAATTGATGTATTTATATATTCTCTCAGCATCTATTGCAGTGAAAAGCTTATGGGGGTTATTTTAGAAGCACTATGTATAATTTTGATATCTGAAATGGGCATACAGACGTCCAAAGCAGAGAGACCCATTTTAGAAAGTGGTTTTAAAGACGCCCTCGGTACAAGGATATTCAAATCAGAATGGGGGTATGGTGTAGGTGTGACCAGGATATTCCCAAGAACCTGGATGTCCTTGCCTGATTTCAGAAACACCCTGCATGTCCCAAACTGTGTCCAAGTTTATACCTGCTCTAGGTATGAATAGACATCAGAAAGTTGTTTGCTTTGGCAGCTAAACATCCGGAGGATCTGCAGAAGGAGGTACACTCATATTTCCTATATTTTCCATGTTGGCAACAAATACTGACAGGGAATGTGGGATCTTGTTTTCATTTTGCCATTCTGATAGATGTCTCCATCTGCAAACTAGCATGCAATAAATGTTCCCACCCCATTTTTTTTTGTATTGAGGATACATAGGCTTCCACCTCGGTGGGGTAGGTTTTCTAAAACTAGGCCAAAACATAAACATTCCTGGCATTTTTCTACATGTTCTGCCCTGGACACCCCAGATTGCATTTGGATGCCATATCTAAAATGTCATTTCACATATTGCAGATAAATAAGCTTCATTACTTGAAGATCCCTTTGGAAGGAGAAATTTTCTATTTAAAATGTCATTGCAAATGTTTGATTAAGTATAGATCTGTTTAGCATATTTTTTTCCAATCTAAATATTTGACTTCATTTATTAATACTAGAATGCTAACTGGTTCTTCGGTGATTTCTCTTGATATCTCAACATCCTAGTCACCATTATTTTCTAAGTTTGTGCAGCAACATGACCATCTGGAATTCTGATGGTTAAGGTATAATTTTCATTTGCCTATTCTTATTTGTCACTAACCTCTCTAAGGTTAATGTATAAGTTAATGTATATTAAGTGCCTTTAACATGCATTAAGTGCTACAGTGGCCCATAGAAATGAATGGACAGTGACAGCACATAATGCATGTTAACTTTACTTAACACACAATAACATTTAGTAAACATGCCTCTAAATTCAGGCATGCAAGATTGAGCATTTTTTCTTCTTTCTTTCTTTTTTGATGCTCTTGTATGGGATGTATATGATTAAATCTTTTTACTCTGCAAGGTTTTGTTTTGTTTTTTGCCTGATTTATAATTGTAAGAATTCATGAATTTAAAAAAAAAGGAAGACGAAATGTTAAATCTAGCTGCTTGACTAACTGTTTTTTATGATTTATCAGACTTTGGTGGAGCGATGTTAATTGTTTGAGCCAAAAACTGGGCACCATCTGGGCCAGGACTCTTCTAGTTTGGAGCTCTTTTTAGCCTGCTTTCCTGCTCTTTAGTTGTTACTTCAAACTATTCCATTGGTTTAATGTTTACTTTTTCTGAATTCTCCCATATGTAGAGTAGCCATTATTTCTCGATTGTGCTCTACAGAGTCCTCATATAAGTCTTTCCAGAATGTTTGTTTCAGCTTTTGTCGGTGATATTTTTACCATACTATTGATCTTCCCAAGTGTTCTGTAGAACTGTTTTGGGTTCTTTATAAATAGTTTATTTTGATAGCTCTCTTTTTCCTGTTTTCTTCATTCTCCACAATTTTGTGTGCTTCCTTATTATCTTTGATGATCTTGAACCTTTTAAATACCCATCTATCAGGGAAACCTGTGCACACAATGATTTAATTTTCCCTTCATTATGCTTTTTCCAAAGAGGGAGAGTTATCGTTATCTTTTTCTTCTGGCCTTGGATTTTCTTTGGTAATGATTTTTGCTATAAAATATTGTATTTTATTTATTTCTGTGATGTCAATGGATGGTCCCTTTATATTGGTTATGACCTTATTCATTTTACTTATCATACCCCTAACTTCTGATGTTAAATTTAGCTTAGTTAATCTTTCCCTTGCCTAGAACTCAGCAAGCCAGGAGCTCATTTGTTAATTCCTTCACCTCCAGGTCCTTCTCCTGCCTTTCTTCTTCCTCTTCGGTTGACTTTTTGGCCTGTTCACTTATTCCACTATCCTGCATTCCTGGATCTCCTATCTCCACCAGCCTGTGGGTACATCCTCCTCGCAGGCGCCCAGAATGCCATGGCTCCAGACCCCAAGATCCCTGCTGCCTGACCCACAGCTGGCCTCCGTGGCCTGGATTGGGCGACAGGAGCCCATCCTCACCTGGTCCTGGCTCTGGTGGTGGCTGCCATGCCCCAATTTGCTGAAAAAAACTTCTTATACCATCTCTGAGGTGGTATAAGAAGTATGGCCCAGCAGCACGTACAGGGCTGTGACCTGAATCGGCCCTGCATGAGCTGCTGTGCAGCTGGCCCCCAATCCCACCCTCCTGCCTCTGACCAGCTTTCCCTGTCCTGAAGCACAGGACATATAGGGAGAGCTGGTGAGGAAATAGGGCTTAGGCAGATTGTGGGGCTGCATGTCCTGGTGGGATGGACAGCCCCACAACATAGAATGAGGGCCTTAGTGGTTCCTGGTCTGGCAAATTTAGGAGTTTTAAATTCCAATTCCTTCTGTTTCTGAGATATTTTTGCATCCTCCACCTTCAGGACTGTATGCCAGTTCTTCAGTTCAAGGGAAGTTGGAGTTGAGGGTTTTTTGTTAGTGCCATCAATTCAGTGTTGACTCATAGTGACCCAGCTACCTCTGGGTTTTCTTGGCAATGTATCACTGGAAGTAGATTGCCAGCCTTTTCGTCTGAGGCAATGGAGGGTAAAGTGACTTGCCCAAGGTCACAAGGAGTGCCAGTGGGAATTGAACCCTTGAACCTTTGGGTACTAGGCAGTTGCTCTAACCACCAGGCTACTCCTGCACTAGAATTGAGGGTATCAATATTTTTATTGTATATGTATGAATTTTACAACAAATTAACACAATTAGAAAAGTCTTACATAAGAAGAGAAAATGCACCACAAAAATCGCACTAACTTCCCCAAGATGGGAGATGGGAAAATCCTTAAGTAAATTTAAACAAATATATTATATAATGGAAAAGCCAGCAACTGTTATCATAAATAGTCCAAAGCAATCATGAAGTGGCATTTTAGAAAGGGCGTCCAAGTGCACTTTGGGATGTCCAGGGCAAAATGTGTAGAAAAACATGGGAGATATCTATGTTTTGGCCTAATTTTAGAAATATAGATTCCTCCAGCGTGGATGCCCATCCTGATATTCACATAGATGTTCCCACTACAAAAAAGTGGGGAGAGGACGTCTATCACTTGCTAGTTTGCATACTGGGATGTGCATGGCAAAACAAAAATAAGAGTCCACATTCCCTGTCAGTATTCATTGCAAATATGGAAAATATAGGGAAAATGAGTGTACCTCCTTCTCCACACTTTCAGATGTTTGGCTGCCAAAACGAGCACTTTTCTGCTGCCTATTTATGTCTGAAGCAGGTATAAACTTGGAACAGCTCAGGACATGCAGGTTATTTTTGAAATCAGATGAGGACATCCAGGTTCTTGGGATCGTCATGAACATGCTCACACTGGGCCCCCATTCTGATTTGGACATCCTCGTGCCAGGGACATTTTTAAACTACTATCTAAATGCCCAATTTCAAATATACAAAGCATGAATATGGTATGAAAAATAACTCCCTTATCTCAGGGATATCTGTGCATATCCATTCTAGTTTGCACAAAGGCCTTCAGCTGTTCAGGCTCAAAAAACATATGTATTAGATTGATATCTAATTTCATATTTGCAAGGGTAATTCAAATTAAAAAGACAACTAGCGGCTGCACTAGGGATCTCAAGGTCCAAAACTGCCATTCATGAATCTGTGTATGAAAGGAAACATGAGGAAACATTCTAATAGCACATCCAAAAAATTGCTTTATCATGAGATTTAAAAAAATACAGTCATGATCCTATAGTTACTAATAAAGTGGTTTTAGTAACTGATTCAGCCAAAAGTTGACTTGATAAATCATGAGCAGACATATTTATACCAGTAATAGAAATTTCAGGATTTTTTTCTTTAAAGTTTTTACTGGAAAGGTAATATGCTAATGAAACTGGAGGGAGAGAAGCCTCCAGAACCTTTAATATATCATGTAAATAGTTAGATACATTTAGAACATAAGAACATAAGATCCGCCATACTGGGTCAGACTAAAGGTCCATCAAGTTCAGTATCCTGTTTCTAATAGTGGCCAATCCAGGTCACAAGTACCTGTCAGGTTCCCAAAAGGTAGAAGGATTCTCCAGATGCTTTTTCTACAGTCCTCTTTATGACTTCTTGTCTAGGGTTCAAGTTGGGGTGTCAATTCTGCAGGCACTGGTTATCTGTGTCTGGGTATCTTCTTTCAGTACTGTTTCATCTTCTCCTCTGTTGGAGATTATTGATGCCTCAAGAAGCATTTCATTAATGTAGTTCTTACTGTCATGGATGCTTCTCAGCCTTGCCACTTCTCTCAGTTCCTCCACTCGATTCATGAAAGAGTCAACCTTCAAGTGTCTTGCACACAAAACCAGTTCTTCATCTTGGATCAGGTTGTATGGACAGAGGCAAAAGTCACAATGGGGGCAATAGTTTTAACAACACGGATTTCCAGCCATACTTCAACTGCAGGAACTTTGGTACCTCAGTTTGCAGTGAGATCCTCTTAGGATGGCCTCATTTTATACAATACATTGAAATCTTTTGCAAAGTGGCCAATTGAGATGCAGGCCCGATGAAAATATGTAAGGGGCAGATGTCCAGCACTGAAAATGTATTCCACGCACATGGGAATCGATGCACAAGTTTGCATGAAATACAAACATGAACGTCTCTGGATGTATACATGCAACAGCATTCACTGTGCATCCGCATCCTGCATGTACAAATACAGAAAACGTGCACCCCTGCAGCCCATGCAAACTGCGCCTAATGGCATACACTTTACCCGTCCACGCATGCACACGATTCCGTGACCATCTTGCACATGGAAGTCCCAGTGCGCCATTCACTGTAAGTCCAAAAATGTGCCCACCTGCCCTGTGGCCTACGTGCAACAGGAAAAAGATGAAGTGATGCACCCCCCCCCTGAAGTGAACTTCAGAGCAGAGTTTTGAAAATGGCAACACGCCAGTCAAACTTTTCAGAGGCAGAGACCCATCTGCTCTGCAGGCTGGTCTTGGAGGATGAGGCAGTCCTGTTCCCCATTGGGCACAGAGGGCCAGCCCATGCTGCAGCACGTAGGGGTTGGGAAAGGATCAGGACCACTCTAGCGCAGTAAGTAGAGGAAGGCAGGAAAGCTGGCAAACATGCACTGGTGAAAGTATGCAAACAAAATGTGAGTGACAAACAGAGAGCAGGGAAGGAGGGGGTGGGAATGCCAGGCAAGGGCAGGATGAATGAATGTGGAGGGACAAGAACAATGCACAGAGTCAAGAATGCAGCCCCAAAGCAAAACATCAATGTGAGGGAGGGTCTGGTGAATGCAGAGAGTGCACACACAGTGAGACCATACCATCAAATTTCTGGAGATACACAACAGGCCCAACATCCAGGAAGACAGACCCCCACCTGAAACAGATGTGGACAGAGTAGTGACCATTGAAGGCAGCACACAAGTAGCAACAGGAAACATGCAACCAGAAAAAGACTGCCCCAGAGAATACCATGGAGGCAATGCAGGTACAAAGGACAGATGAGCCAAAGGAGAAACACGCACACACACACACACAATACAGTGTCCCTGTGTAATGTACAATACCATGTGCAAGTTAGAATGTCAGGTGCTGTGACTGAAATGATAAAGTTGGGAAAACCCTGTGAAGCAGAAAAATGAAATAAACAGAAATAACAAAGACAGTGAAACACACCAACCACCCCACACATACTGTATGTACCAGTGTGGCAAAACTGCAAGAGCATGTTAGCCAAAGCATTGCACCAGAAATATGGCAATGCACAGACAACTGGAATGTATCACAGGCAATGGAGGGTGAAGTGAAATGCCCATACAGAACAAGGGGAGCTGACAGGAAATGAACCCCAAGCCCTGGGCTCACAAGCAAGAGTCCAAACCTCTAGGCCACACCTCTCCATCAATCCCAACAGACAAGCTGAAATACCCAGCCACAAGCACTTGGCTAAAGGCAATGACAGACCCGTGACATGAGGCGAAGCACCAGGTAACTCTGTGTGGCAAGAAACCCTACAGTGCAAACAGATAAGTGCACAGACCTGCTGTAGAGTGCCCTGGAAGGAGACACAGAAAAAGCTACAGAGACCAAGGGTACCCAGAATGGGGGAAAAGTGTGTGTGGCATCCCAGCTACCCACGCAAAAGTAGAACTGGCAGGAGTTGAAGCCCCCTGGCTCCCAAGCCACAGCCCAAACCTCCAGGCCAAACCACCCAACCCCATTGCATGCTAACCCAGCAACCATGAGGACTGATGTGAACATGCAACAATTCACCTGTGCAAGCCCCACCACAGGCATGACTGATGAGACTGGTGCCAAAATGAATGGTATGGTGCAGTGCCACGATGTGCCTCGTATCAGGGATACTGTGCCTCAGATAGGTGAAAAGACCTAGGCCCCAAAACAGCATACAAGGTCCCAAAACGGCATGCAAGGCCCACAATGAGCATTCCAAGGAAAGCAGTAAAAGGCCAAGGTCACCCTAAACAATGTTGCTTGCAGACAGTCTGGGTAGTGAGACTCTGACCCCGTAGACCCCTAGCCCATGGCCCAGTCAGTAAGCTATGTAGGCATACATGAACCAGGAGGTCTGGGGGAGCAGGGCAAGTTGCTGTCCAGGGCGAGGTATCACCAGAGATGTCACTGCATAATGTGACTGGGTCAAGCAGCTGCAGGTAATAGGATGACAGGCAGGCAGCTGTAGGGACAGACCTAGGAGAGAATGACACATGCACACAGTGAGTCCAATAACCTTTGTGTCCACAAATACTTCCATATCATGAGGGACATGGAGACATATAGCGTACACTACAGGGTGAACCGTCGCATGAGATAATACATGCTGAACTGGCTATGCCAGGAGCTGCAGCAGGAGCTGCAGCAGGAGCAAGGTGAGTTCACATGTACAGTGTTGGGACTGGGGTAATGTGACCAGACCCTCATCAGACTCCATGGAGATCATCCCAACCCACATGTTGCAGGGATGTATGTCATCACTGGATGTACATCCCCTGCCAAATGCTTCTGCTCGATGCCAAACCCACAGCACCCTGCACATACAGTGGAGATGTTTGGGGTGCACTGGACATGGACAGGAGGGGGTGGGCTGGAGGATGAGTGTGGGAAGGGTGGAGGCAGGACCCCCTACGCTGAATGTACAGGGCTGAGTCCAGTTGTAGCCCTGTACAACCAAGCGGGATACGGTAGACAGGTGATGCATTTCACCTCGGGGGTGGAAGACGTCAGCCCAACTGCAGCAACAGGCAGCAGAGGACCCCCAACCCAGGTGAGCAGCTGTGGGAGGTTCCCTGCACCCTGACCCTGGCCCTGGCAGGCCCCTCCAGAGGTCGGGCAGTGGGGAATGGCACATTTGAAGCTGTGTGGGGCAGTAGGGTGCCTGCACGAGCATTGGGATGGTTAGATGGGGTGGGAGATGTGCATCTGGTGGCACAGATTCAGAGTCCATCCTGCCTGTCCAGGCCCATAGCCCCAATTCAACTCCTGTGAGAACGTATGACTCCTGTGGGCGCAGGATTGGTGCAAACCGGCCCATCCAGATGTTGGATGTTTGGATGGGCCAGACGTGCCCCAATCAGAAGTGGACCCTATGTGGCAGGGCTGTGCATGGGGGAGAAGCATACAGAGTATGCAGGCAGGGAATGACAAGGGGGACATGACAGCCAGACCACTCCACCCTCTAATGCCCACACTCTTGCAACACCCCCCCCCGACACACACACACACAGACTCGCTCCCCCAGGCAGGAGGAGAAGGAGGAGGAAGAAAACATGGAGGAGGAAGCAGCAGAGGAAGCAGAGGAGGATGAGGAGGTGGAGGAGCAGCCAGAGTCACATCGAGATGGCAGGAGGTGGCCACCCAGCATGGGAGGCCCCAGAAGTTGGATATCTGCCATCTCTGCCATCACCAGCACAGCCAGCCCCATAGTGCTATCCAGCTTATCCACCTCAGGGGGAAGTGGAGAGGATGAAGAGGTCACTCACACTGATGGAGGTGCCCCATCCACCCCCTCAAAGTGGAGGGTCTGGATAGCAATGTGCTGGCTGGGGTTCCAGGGAAGTGATGGGGATGCCCTGGAGGGGTCAACAGCATGGGCTGAGGTGGGTGGGGCAGGGCACAGCTGGGGGTGTGCCACAGAGGATGGCAGAGAATGAGGGCACAGATGGGGCAGAGTCCCTGGAGGAGGGTGAGGGAAGGACAGACTACCTGACTCCACCAACTGGCCAGTGGAAGGGGTAGCTGCCACTGGGGTGCTGGGGGAGGATGGCAGGGATGGGAGCATGCTGGGGGTTGAGGGAGGGGATGGAAGCATGCAGGGGGAGGATGGAGGGGATGGGAGCATGGTGGGGGTAGAGGGAGGGGACAGGAGCATGCCAGAGGAGGAGGAAGGGGATGTGAGTGAGCTGGGGGAGGAGGATGGGGGCATGCAGGGGGTGGAGGGTGGGGCCATGAGTAGCCTGAGTGGCAGGGGCCTGGATATGGTGCAGCACAGTGAGACACCAGGCACACATCCACACCGTTTGACCCCGCAGCAATGTGAGGCAACCAAGGCCCCTGTTCCTCAGGGACCTACAGCCCTGGACAGGCCCCTGGACCTCATTGCATTGCACTTGCAGGGCATCTGGGTTGACCTAAAGGCCCTGACCCAGTAGGTGCACCAACTCACTGAAGCCTCACATCCCCACCCAGGCCACAGGAAAGGGGGGTCCCAGTAGCCCACCAGGGACAGGGTGGCATGACTGTAGCACCATGCACAGCCATGACATATGTCCATGTGTTATGTTCCAGGCACCTGTATGTTGCAAGGCCAGGTCTATATCAGTTAATAAAGTTCTGTAATACTCACCAGCCAGTCTCCATGTCTGCACTCATATTGGTCAAAGGTGGCATGGAGATATGCACAACGCTGTGCACAAGCAGAATGGGAGTATGAGGGAGTGCGGGAGACAGATTGTGGGTGGGGGAGGGCCCACGCCTGTCTGGCTCCTGGGAGGGCATGTGTATAAGGCAGAGCATGCCTTGAGAGGAGGCACATGATGACAGACTGCAAGGGTGGAATGCGCAAACAGGGAGGGACAGCACAATGGCGGAGATGGGGAGGGGGTGGAAGCTGATAGGGGGTGTGACAGCGCCTTAGACAGCAGACAATGTGGGGTGAGCAGAGGGCAGGAGGGGACCAGAGGTGGGTCACTGCTGCAGATGCAAATGGGAATACCACACACATATGGGAGTGAACCTGGTGGTTGACTAGCAGGCACGGACCGGGATTTGTCAGTCCTGGGGACTGTGCAGTGCTTGCAGCTGTGCAAGATGGTGAGGAGCTGGGATATGGGTGGCAGAGCTGCATGTCCCCAGGGCTGTTGTATGGGCATGCACAGGCCCTAGGGTGCCAAAAGTACTCACTGTCTGCACATGGTGAAGTTGCACACACTGTCCCATGTTCAGCGATAGAAGCTGACATGCATGTGTCATCAGGCTGTGATAAGCAATAGATGTGGGTCCCTGACCCCAGGTCTCCCATCTGGCATACCTGTGCCCCTGCATCCTGGCCCTGCCCACAGTGCCCACCCTCCCAGGCCACCAGCCCACCCCTGCAGGGTCAGCATATTCCATATAAAGTGCATCTGCACAAGATCATGTCATGTCACTGCACCCCTTCGATACACTGCCCCATGGGATGGCTGTTGGACCATGATGTCATCATCCTGGTCCTCTGGCTGTCATCCTCCACATCAGGCACAGACTGCCTCAGGCAAAGTGCATGGTTATGAAGCATGCAGCAGGCCAGGAATATCCTGCACACCTTGGATGGCTGATACAGGAGCTCACCACCTGAGTGATCAAGACAGCAGAAGCGGCTCTTCAACAGCTCAAATGTCCACTTGATGACAGCGCAGGTCCGCTGTTGTATCCAATTGTACCACTCCTCCCCTGGTGTGTGTGGTCATCAGCAAGTCCTGCAGTGGGTAACCTCTGTCAACTGAAGATAAGGGAGGGCAAAGTGGTCACAGTAATGTGCAGTGGACTGCATAGTGACTGATGTCCCAACTATGCCCCTCATCCCAACCCAGCATGCCCACCATGCATGTGACCTGCACCTGTGCCATGCTTCCCATTCCTTTGCATGGTAGTGCCCCCACACCGAATCACCTACACTGCTGTGCAGCATATGCTGTTGTGCTCGACCACCTACCCACTGGTCCAAGTGTGTAATGTGTGCAGCCCTATCATGCAGTCATGCATTGGTGTGTGTGCAAATGGGTCCCCTGGCAATGGATGGCTGTCCTGCACCCTTGCTGTGCCAACATTGCAGGCACAGCCTGCCTGCATGCACATGGCAGACCATGCCCAGGTGATGCAGGGGTTTTTTCACATGCATTTGTGTTTGTTGCTGGGCTGTGTCCACCTACCTAGCAGCCAGTCACCAGTGATGGTGCCACCCCCGAAGGCATCATGGGTTCCCTACTGGGCTAGGATGTAGGCATCATGGCACAAGCCTGGGTAGCATGCCACGACATCTGTGATCTCCAGCTGGGCATTGCAGATGACCTGCATACTCATGGAGTGGAATGCCTTCCGGTTCCCATATGCTGTCTCATGCTGGCATGGTGGGTGGAGGGCCATATACATGCAGTCTATGGCTCCCAGGATGGATGGAAAGCCTGCAACTCACAGAACTGCAGCATAACCCACTGCCACTGCACTGGTATGTGCGGGAAGGCCTTAAGGAACTGGGTGATGTAGCATGACACAGCTGCCTGGTTCAGCCCAGCTGCCATTGCCATCACTGACTGAAAGGTGCCTGTCCCAATGAAAGCCAGGGCTGTGAGCACCTTCACGAGGACAGGCACTGCATCCTGTCTGAGTGTCTGCGGCATCAGGTATGCCTGCAGCTCCTGACACAGGTCATGGATGGCTGCATGGTTGAACCTCTAGCAGGTGACACAGAGCTCATTGCTCAGGTCCAGGTATTGGCTGCATAGCCTGGGGACCCTGATATGAGGGTGGCAGCATGTCAGCCTGCAGCGATCGTGGCCCGCATGCACCAGCAGGGCAGTGGCCAACCAGGCAATGGTCTCTTCATGTGCCATCCTCTAGACACCGCAGATGCACCCTCGTGAGGAAATGAGACAGGTCAGTGCGTGTGCACGGGTGTCCGGTTGTACCATCAGCAAATGTCACACACTGGCCCACATTCCTGTTGTGCACCAATCACACAGCAGTTATTGCTGGGCATACATATGCACAACCAGTGTCAGCTACAAGGGAGCAGGCACCAAGCAGGTCTACTCACACACAGCCACTGTGGATAATTAGACTCCCCACTCTGTGATGGGCATCGGTGTGGTCCTGGGTGGGCTGGTCTGAGGTGGGGATGACTGGGAACTGGCATGGGCCTGGAGGGACTGGAGATGGTGTGAGACAGGAGGGGGTTGTTGACAGTACAGGTGGACAGGTCCGGGCATGGGCTGCTGTTGGAGGGGGGTGGAGGACTGTGACCTGGTGGGAGATACCAGTGGGGCTGCCCAGATGGGGACAGTTCCTGGGGACATGCCTAGGGATGATGTGCTGCGGGGGGTTTTGGGACAGGGCTGGTGTGGATGCTGGGTGGGGCAGGGATTAAATAGTAGCTGGTACCAGGTGTGGGCTGGTGACTGGCAGGGTGGTACAATAGCTGGAGATGGGCACGGGTCCTCTGAGTGGGTCAGAGGACATAGCTGTGATAGGCCACGTATTGGGGGGTACATGGGCTTTGGGGTTGGTGGGATGTGATATGGATAGATGGACACAGTGCTGAGAGGGAGAATGGGGACATGGCAGTAGGGGGAAGCAGTTTGTCCTGCCAGCAGATGCGGGGGTATTGGGGATCTAGATGTGGGGGGAGTGGAAGGATGAGCAGCAAACAACGGATCATTTGCAGACACCATAACTGTACCAGCAGCTGGCATCTGGGTTGTGAACTTGGGCTTCAGAGGGACATGCCATAATGGGTCAGACCATGGTCCATCACGGTCAGGTGCCACCAGTGGCCATACTAGGTCACATGTACATCCCCATATGCTTTATAACTAAGACCATTAACCATTTTAGTAACCAGAAGGTGGCTACTAAAATGATTAGTGGTCTTTGTTATAAAGCATATGGGGATAGACTTAAAGATCTTAATATGTACACATTAGAGGAAAGGCAGGATAGAAAAGATATGATAGAGATATTTAAAAACCTCCAAAGCATAAATGCACAAGAGGAGAGCCTCTTTTGATTGAAAGCAAGCTCTGCTATTGTATAAGAGGACATAGGATGATGGTGAAAGGGGATAGACTCGGCAGTAATATGCGGAAATATTTCTTTACAAAAAGAGTGGCAGATGCAGTGAGGGAGTAGAAATGAGGACAGTATCTGAATTCAAGAAAACATGAGGCAAACACAGAAGATCTCCAAAGGAAAAAAGGGAACTATTGTAGTTGATATGGAAGTGCAGACTAGATAGGCCATATAGTCTTTTTCTGCCATAATGTTTCTCTGTTTCTGTCTGTGTCACAGTGATATTTACTGACAGCTGTTAAGGCATCAAATGATTGGGCTCTCTTTGCAAGTTATGATTTACTAATGGTAAAAGTTGGACCTCCCCCTCTTTTATTTCACCTTTCTTTCTTTCTCTTATACTTGTTCTTACCTCTTTCCTTTGTCCTGTCTCTCCTGCTCTTGTCTCTTTGCCCTTGTTCTTATCTTTTTTCTACTCCTTTTCTTGCTTTGTCTTTTTAGATTGTAAGCTCTTTTGAGCAGGGACTGTCTTTTTGTGTTTTCATTGTACAGCGCTGCATGCGCTTGGTAGCACTTTATAAATGCTTAGTAGTAGTAGTAGTAGTAGTAAAGGGGGCACTAAGAGGGGATAAGGCCATAGCGAAAAGACTGAATAAATTCTTTGCTTCGGTCTTTACTAAAGATGATGTAGGGAAGTTACCCATGACTGAAATGGTATTTAAAGATGATGCATCAAAATAATTGAAAGAAATATCGATAAACTGGGAAAATGTATTACAACTATTTGATAAACTAAGGAGTAGCAAATCACCTAGACCAGATGGTAGGCATATGAGGGTATTGAAAGAACTGAAATATGAGATTGCAGACCTACTATTAGTAATCTGTGAAATATCATTAACATCATCTGTACTACCTGAAGATTGCCGAATGGCCAATGTAATGCCAATTTTTAAAAAGGCTTCCAGGGGTGATCTGGGAAAATACAGACCGGTAAGCCTGACATCAGTATCAGGCAAAATGATAGAAACCATTATAAAGAACAAAATTACTGAACATGTAGATAGTATGGTTTAATGGGAGAAAGCCAACATTGCTTTAGCCAAGGAAGGTTTTGTCTTTCAAATCTGTTATACTTTTTTTGAAGGTGTGAATAAACAGGTAGATCAAGGTGAGCCACTCAATAAAGTGTATCTGGATTTTCAGAAAGCCTTTGCCTAGGTTCCTCATGAGAGACTCTTGGGGAAATTAAAAAGTCATGGGATAGGAGACAGTTTACTATTGTGGATCAGGAACTGGTTAAAAGATAGAAAGCAGAGGGTAGGGCTAAATAACCAATTTTCCCAATGGAGAAAGGTGAATAGTGGAGTACCCAGGGATCTGGGTTGAGTCTGCTGCATTTAACATATTCATAAAAGACCTGGAAATGGGAACAACAAGTGAGGTAATGAAATTTGCAGATGACACACAATTATTCAAAGTTGTTAAAACCCAAGAGGATTGTGAAATATTGCAAGAGAACCTTGATAAATTGGAAAACTGAACATTCAAATGGCAGATGAAATTTAATATGGATAAGTGCAAAGTTATGCACCTAGGAAAGATTAACCCAAACTATGGTTACACAATACAAGGACCTCATTAGGAATCACCACACAGAAAAAAGATTTAAGCGTCAACGTGGATAACACTTTGAAACCCTCCGCCTAGTGTGCAGCGGCGGCCAAGAAGGCAAATAGAATGCTAGGACTCATAAGGAAAGGAATGGAGAAGAAAACAAAGAATATTATAATGCCTCCATACTGTTCCATGGTGTGACTGCAGCTTGAATGTTATGTGTAATTCTGGTTGCCATACAGTATATTAAAAAGGATATAGAGGAATTAGAAAAGGTACAGAGAAGAGCCATCAAAATGGTAAAGGGGATGGAAGGATATCTCTATGAGGAGAGGCTTAAAAGGTTAGGACTCTTCAACTTGCAAAAGAGATGGCTGAGGGGAGATATAATAGAGGCCTATAAATTAATGAATGGAGTGGAATGGGTAAACATAGATCGATTGTTTATGCCATCAAAAAGTAGAAAGACTAGGGGACATGCAATGAAGCTACAGTGTAACCCGCTGAAGACTTATACGAGAAAATAGTTTTTCACTCAACAGGTAATCAAACTCTGGAATTCATTACCGGAGAATGTAGTAAAAGCTGTTAGTGTAGCTGGGATTAAAAAAGATTTGGACAAGTTCCTGGAGGAAAGGTCCATAAACCATTATTAAAGAGGACCTGGGAAATCCACTGCTTGCCCCAATACAAGCATTGTGGAACCTGTATATCTTTTTGGGAAACTGCTAGGTCCTTGTGACTTGGATTGGCCACTGTTGGAAACAGGATTCTAGGCTTGATTGTTCTCGGTCTGACCCAGTATGGCTTATCTTGTGTTCTTATATTATACTTTTCCTCATATCAATTGTGGAATTTGTTTACACTATTCATATTTTGAAATATGGACTAATGCAGATGGGTCCTCATCACCTTCAGAAGGTTCATCAAATGGTTTCACAGACATCTTCTAAAAAAGTTTCTAACTTTGGATAGAGTGTTCCAGTTCTCAACTGATGCCAAACATTCCAGTGTGTAGTACTGTTTACAATAAACAATGGCAGAACTTCAAATCTTTGAATGATTTTTAGTGATGGTAAACTAATAATTCTTTTCACTAATAGGTTGCTGAAGATTGGAGTTTCCAAAACACTTCTAAGCTCCTTAGACAATTATCCTTATAGCAAAAACTTAGAATATTGGTTCATTCCCCAAACTGCAAAGAAGTGAGTATGCCTCAACACATGCCACTGATGAATTAAACCCATAATTTTACTGATAATCTTTTTCTTCAGTGAGCAGAGAAGGAAAATCACATGAATGTCTAATTATGCCAGGCATAAATTTCCATATGTACAAGTTCTGAGGTGTTTTCATGGAGGCCAATTCTGGGGCCTATACGGGCAGTCCGGACATCCAAAAAATGGATGGCCCAAAAGTGCACCCGATTCTGTACCCGTGGGAGGTAGACGTTGCTGTGGGCAGAATCAGGCACTTAGACAGGCCAGACAGGCCCCAATTCCACAGTGCTGGATGTCCATTTACTTCCCTGGCTAGCCCTCCCTATGCTCCTGCTGGAGCCCTGGTGCAATGGTGTCTTGTCGCCATGGCACCGTTTCGCCATCCAGGAGTGCTGAAAGGCCCAATGTACCTGACAGTGTACCTTCCCCATCGCCCGACCCTCTGTGGAGTCTGCCAGGGCTGGGATCTGGAGGAGGGGCCTCACCTCATGCTGCTCCCTGCTGTGGGGGAACTTCCTAGCCAGATCACTGCCATCTATGGGACTTATTCCACTTTCAAGGTGGAATATGTCCCACATCCATCTGCCCCCAGCTAGATGTACAGGGCCATAACCAGAATAGGCCCTGTACATCTGGGTTGTGTGCCCCATCCCCACTCTGCCCACTCGCTGCCCCCGTCCAGAGATGCCCGCACAAAGACTCTGTATGTGCAGGGAGCTTTCAGGGCAGAATAGGCACACAGTGAATAGCGTTGGTTTTATTTATTTATTTATTTATTTATTTAGCTGTATTTATATCCCGCTTTTCACCGGGTCAAAGCGGTCAGTTGGGAGATACATTTAACACGAGGGGATATGACACACATACGCTAATACTTACAGGGAACATGGGCAATGGAGGGTTAAGTGGCTTGCCCAAGACCACAAGGAGTGCCTATAGGACTAGAAATCCCAGTCCCTCCGGCCTGAGATTGCTGTCCCCAGGTGGGACTTGAACCCCCGGCCCTCCGGCCTGAAGTACCTTGTCATAACCACTAGGCCACTCCTCTCAAATTGGAGGTACATCCCCACTATTCGCTGTTTAGAATGACCCCCATAATGATTGAAGTGAAAAAAGCAAGATACACCACAATTTTATGAAAACATTATCACATTTTGGAAATATTACTGTTAGCTTATAGGGTATTTTACTTACTTTACAAATATAAAACACTTTGAAATTAAAGCTAAATTAAACTGTTTTCTGATCATTGGTAGAAACAACTCATGACTGACTTGGGACCAAAATGCAGAAGATAGAAATGTTTTATTCGGCCTTTTAAAATTTCTCCTCAGCAAAGTGTACATGTATTACCACTCTCTTCCCTACAGCGGATAAAAATGGCTTTGGTATTCTCATGGGAAAAATTAACATTCCCAAAAAGCTCTGGAAGAGCTAGCAGAAAACATTGGCTCTTGCCAAGAAAAAAAAACGGAGATTGTCTGAAATGTTTAGAGCTTCTGATTAAACCTTCAGTGGTATGTTTCCATTAGACAAAGCATTTGTCATAAGCAGCATGTCTGCTGCAGTGTGATTTATGCTACTAGACTGAAATTGGTTGAATAATTTACACTGTTTATTGTTCAGTCAAATTTTTTTTCTCCAAAAAATATGAAATGAGACATGTATTAGAAAAAAAGCTAGTAGATTCTCAGAAAATGTTATTTTTTCACGTTAATAGTTAATAAGCTTTAGTTAAGCATGAATATATAAGTGAACATTGTCAGCATTTTTAATGAAACCAATTGACTAAGAAATACTATCAAATAGGTGTGAAATAAGGCTAAATTACGAGGAAAACACTTTCTTTTAAAGTATTTTGCTTTGTTCCTTGCAATGCCTTGCAGCTAAAAAAAACCCCGTGTAATTCCAAAAAGGAGGATGGAATGCAGTTGCATTGACTTAAATTTGCCAAGGAAGTCTCCAACTCTGTTGCCTGTTTCACAGTGCATACATAGCATACCTTCAGTTTTTGACTATTTATGAGTCAAAGCTTATTAAAAACCATTTCCTGTGTATACAGTATTAGCATAAGGTACATAACTTGAATTGTCAAAACTTCACTTTTCAAAATGCAGGATTATGGCTTTGCTCTCTCTGTACATTTTTACCTAACTTGTATGATTAATCTTACCGGCTAAGATGCCAGTCACGCTAATCTGTGGTTTCCATTTTTCTAACAAATATATTTAATTTCAAGAGCTTGTTCCCAGTCGAGGCTTTGCAGAACAATGGATGCATGCATGTGGGAAAAATATAGGTAAATAGATTTATGTGGAAAAGTAAAATGTGGATCAAGTCATTATAAGCTATTTCACAGACAAAACACTGTACTTTTTCTGTAGCTGAAAAAAATGAAATGTTTACTAGCTGCATAACATCTGTGTTTGGCATATTAGAACGGACTCATATCAGCTGTTCAGTAAGCATTTTTAAAGAAATGCCTTAAAAAGAAATCAAACAAAATCACAGCCACTCGTCTGCAGTGCTGTTTCTAATTTGAAGGCAAATTCATCTCTGACATACAGCAGATTCCCTGCAGGTGGAAGCAAGCCCTTTTCTGCTCTTCTCACTGCCAGTCAAATTATGTCATCAGTGAAGGATCACTGATTTTTAATGATACGGTGGCCTCCATACTGAGAAGCAGGTCCTAGCTGAGCAATATGCATAGCCAATAAAATGGCTGTCACCAAATTACAATTGACACTTAACATCACTAAATCTGTAGTGTAATTCCTTGTGACAGTTGTGTAGGTATATTGGGAGAAAATAATTTACTTGAAAACCCAGCATGTAAGATGCATTTTCCTGAACGTAATTCATGTCACATTTACAGTAGCCAAAGCCAGCAGTCTAGAAGCAAATGTATTCTGTGCGTAGATCATAGATGCTAACGTGTTCATCGAGGTATGATTACCTTTGCATGCCTTGAACAAAGCTATTGTAGTTATTGAGTTTCAAATGAATATTGGCATCTTTTGCTTTAAGGACGAGGAAAAGCCCAAATACAAAGCAACATTTCTGATAGGAAACTGGCATTAGAAAAATAGTATTATTTTACAGATAGTATGCATATTCAATGTATACAGTGCTATTCACAACCTCTCAAAACATGAATATAACATGATTTCGCAGGCTTTTCCTTAAATTACGAGATTAACATGCTTTAGCTGTATAGCTTCAGAAATTCTAGTAAACATAAGGAGACTGTCAATTAGGAGGACAGACTTCTGTATTTCTTCATTCTTGAAGGAATAATATTGTTGAACAAAGATTTGAAGGACAGAAACACTTTTCTTTGGATTATTATTTTGATCATTCATCTGTACTAGATCAGCAGAAAGTACCTTCACTGGCCTTATAAGCATATATAAATGTGACAGAGTTAAAGGTCTCCACTCTTCAGAATGAAGTGGTTTGAATGGCTGGTGAAATGGGACTGCAAAAATTCATTCCAACTTTGTCTCTAGGCAATTCACCTTTGACCGAGTGATGATATGAGTCTTTCTGCTGAAGGGGAAGATATAATAAGTCAGGTTAGACAGACGTTAGAAGGCAAAGGCCTATTTGTTAGTGGAATGAGGCAGGTATAGTATTCAGTGCTAGATTAGCTCATCCCAGCAAGATAATTACCTCAGAGGAAGCCCTAAAGGTTACATAGCAAATGCAAGAGTCACATTCCACTCTTAAAGTGTACACATGTAAGCTAGACATGAAGGCAGATTTGAGATAAGGCAGATTTGAAAGAGGAATTTAGACGTCCAAGATGGGAAATGGAAAATTCCCATACTATTTTACAAGAGGCTTGGCTAAACACAGAGCCTTTGTAAAAATCAGTGCAGGATTGTATGTTGACGGTTCCCCATATTCTGAGGGAGCAGTGCTTTTACATATGGGCAAAAAAATGTGTTTCTCTAGTCCACATGTGCATGAGAACAGATTTTTAAAATTGATGCTCCATAGTTGCATGCATACCTAACCTTCAGCATCAGTCTCCCCCACACAATCACCCACTGACTTTGACCCCCCTTTGGATTCCCCCCAATTCATCAGAAGCTTGCAATTCTCCCCCTCCCAAGGCATCCTATCCCACTTAACCCCTTCCAAATCAATAGATCACTTCCAGATATCTGATCTCCCCCAAGCATGAAAACCACTATCCAACCCCCCCCCCCCAAGCAGGAAAACCACCTGAGACCCCACCTACAAAACTCCTGCATCCTCAGATCCCTCTCTGAATTTTATCAGGGTCACTGATGCCTAATCAAATCAGGAGCGATCCCCATTGGCTCCAGCCCCTCCAGCTCTGGGTTCAAAAATGGCCACCATGACCCTTAGTAATAATCTTACATTATTACTGCAAGGGGTCAGGCTGCCAAATAAGGGTAAGCCCACCCAAACTACAAACTCGCTCCACCCCTACATGCCTCCTAGCAAAGTAAATGTGAGCTTCACCACATGTAAGTAGCCCCCATTCTAAAATGGCATTTAGATATGTATAACAATTTAAATATATAAATATTGCTGTTTAAACATGGGTGCTTCTAAAATAACCTCATTAACCTATTTAGGTGCCTATGTACTAAAGATCAGTGTGCATGCCAAGGCTGCATGGCAGTTTATCATGCACTCAGAATTGCCAACTGTACACTAAGGCCTTGCATGCACACTAAAGGGACTATTAGAAAGTATATGCTTAAAACAGTGGTTCTCAACCCAGTCCTCTGGGACCCCTAGTTCAGTTGGGTTTTCAGGGTATCCACAATGAATATGCATGAGATAGATCTGCATAAAATGGAAGCAGTGCATGCAGATCTATCTCATGCATATTCATTGTGGATATTCTGAAAACCTGACTGGTCCCAGAGGACTGGGTTGAGAACCACTGGCTTAAATTATTGCATATCTGCATGAAAATGAAGAACTGTTGTATGCAAAATAGAATATAGCAAGCATGCAAAAAATATTTTGTTATGCTCTCATCCATGTGCTATTTAGCACTTGGGCCCAGCTAACAGCATGAGTCATGGGAGGAGTCAGGATTGCTAAAGCAGATGATGTTGTAAGAGGTATGGAATATTCGATGAAGAGAGATGGTATAAAGAGGGAGGAGGAGGCCAGAGAGCAGACCTCAATGCATGTGCTACATCGCTGCCCATCCAGCCCTCTTTAGGGGCCCATACATGTTTCCCACCATCATAGACAACAATCAGGTAATGGGCAATGCTACAGCGATCACTGTCACTGCTATGGCTGCAATGGGTGTCGGTAATGGTTAACCCCTTTAATTCCCAGGATGCACCTCACCCTCTGAAAACCTGTGTACTACCTTTTATTCAATGGAGAATGCAGCAATCCATCACATAAGCTACAGACTGTGCAGAAACGTTGTGTGCATCATGGACATAACACACGACACATGTGCTAATGACCTTTTTCACCATCCACCTTGAATGAGAGAAGGGGCACAAATCACCTGGTCCCTAGAGCAAGTCCTGCAATAGATGGACTCTCCAGGTTCCTGAGCAGATCTCTATCATTGCCAATGTATTACAGGTATTGTCTACAGTGTGTGATGCAAGTCACTTGGTAATTTGTACAATTGCAGTATACCTGACTTATCTAGGCCTTATGTGTTGTTCCTGTTGGCTATGGACTCTCTTATAACATCTTATGTAGGTCACTAAGATTGTGACAGCTGTTTCTAAGGAACCCAAATGCAGTTAGTATTGCCAGAGGGGGAGAGGAGGGGAAGGAAGTGTCGAGGAATGCTGTGTGGATGGGCCTTGACGATGCCCCAGGTTGCAACTACTTACTGAATGAATTGTTGTAGGTTGCACATGCTGATACAGTTCTGGAAATGTAGGATAAAGTTAACACACCATGACATACAGATTCTGATCCACAGGTGGGTCTTGAACCTGTAACCTACTCTCATACGCTGGCCATGTGTGTGGAGCCACAGAGTGGACTCAAGCCATTGGTATTGTCGTGCACTGCCCTGGTGGCCAGTGGTCGTAAGGGTAGGTGGGACACAAAAATTATTTTATTATGAGAGGAGGGTCTTTTAAGAGCCAGGTGTAACCTGGTCTTAGCAGTTCAGCTCCTAACTAAGAAAAATTGTGAATGCAGAGTAGAGGGTTAACAAGGCATTTATTTCCCTTTATGCATAAGATTCAGCTGGGTTACAACCTAAAGAAAAAGTCCTTAACTTCAGGAATGAAATCAACTCAGGTTAACGGAAAAACTGTTATGCTTCACAGTTGTAACAATGCTTAGTTAAGCTTTCCAGAGTAAAGCAAATGTTTCAGCACTCTTCTTCCATTTAGCAAATGAATAACATTCTGAAGAAAACATATATCATTCATAGGTTTAACAGTGACTCTGCACTGCCTGAAATACACAAAGAACAGTCCATCTCTTCCTGAGATAAAAGGCTTGGCTCTACAAGTTCCACTTGCATCGGCTCAGAATTATCTCTGTCTGTATCAGTGGTTTCACTGGCTATAATTTCTGGCCAGGCCCTAGTCCTGTTCTCTGGATGTTTAAAAGGTTCCTCTAGTGTTTGCCACTGAGCATGGCCTACCCTCGGGCGTTGGCTACTTGGCTTATGAGAGGTAGCTTTGCTTTCCTTTCTCACAGGTTTAGCATTACTTTCAAAAGGCTTTTTATAAGGTAAGGTTTTCTTCATAGAAACAGAGTCAGCATACCTTGGCTTCCAGCAGCATATAGAACTGGGATTTCCTCCTTCCCGCAGTTCTTCAGGAACACAATCCCTGTGCCAGTCTCCTCTCTGAAAGCTTCTGTTACCTTTCGGTTTAGCCCCAGGTTCCTCTGGTACAAGCAGGCTTCTTTCTTTCACTCTGCTTTGCCTCCAAAGGTGATTGTTCCTTTGCCCAGCACTAGTTTCCCAAGTGCTTCTTTCTGCTTGGTCCTTGCTTGTGGTGCTTCTCTCTCATAAACCTTCAGCTTTACCTCCATATCCACACCTGCAAGCACTGCTCTGCTCCCTCCAGTCTCCAGTCTTCCATTTATAAAGCTCTCCTGTGTTTGAGCTTTCCGGGCTGACTCTCAGGTGCTCTCGATTAGCTAAGTGTGTCCACTCAGGCTCTGTGAGTGCACGCCTGCTCCCTCTAGCTGTTCTGTGCGGATATTGCATCTTGTGCACATCTTTTCCTCATGAAAAACAGCTTCTTCTCCTGCATTTTTGCTTTCATCAGCCCTTGCTGCATGACAGTATATATGTGGCCATTGTCAGGATGCATGCAGGCATGAGTTGGGGTATGCCTATGTCTGTTTAGATCTCTGCAGGTTCTCTGCCATACTTGTCTGACAGGGTATTTTCAGCAGGTGTGGGAGAGGGACATTTTGCTATGCTGCTGGTTCACCTGCCATTCATGTCTTACAAATGGGATCTGTCCAGTCAAAGGGGGAGGCCATGATACAGGAACACACACAGACCAGACAATGTGTACACTAGCAGGATTTATTTATTTATTTATTTATTTATTTAAAGTTTCTTTTATACCGCGCTATTCGACATCAGCGCGGTTTACAGTGAACAGAAATTACACTTCACAAAATTGATCAGTGCTTACAATGAACAGGGCAATACATTAAACAGGTTACATTAAACAGGATGACCAACGTTCCCATTTCCTGGTGTGTGCTTGTGGGGCAGTCATGGGATAACCTCATATCTTGCAGAACAGCAGAGCTAATGTGGATTCACATGAGGTTCAGATGGTTGTAACTGACTGAGGACAGACTTATGGGGGGGTCACCGGTTCACATGCAAATTATGGTCATCATTTTGCAGGTGAGGGGGCTGGGTGGGTATTTTTCCTTTAACATGGCCTGTTATCATATTACATACTATTCCTGCCTCAATGGCATATTCCCCCCCCCCCCCACATGCACAGATCCACTCAATATGTGCAGGTGGGGGGTATCCTGATCCCAGGGCCAGCCCATCCACTTGGATAACAAGCCAAGTGCCATGCTCCAGTGATCATGGTAGACAGCATGGTGGCTGATCCCCCCCTCCCTGCCATCATGGCACAGCCACCACCTTGCTGCTCCTGCCCCCCTCAACTGGGGGATGTGGGCATGAATGGCGCTGCCTTAGAACTCAGTAGGGAGGAATTATTATGTGCTCCGCTATCCCTGCTGCTGACATGCTTGCCATCCCATGAACAGTGACAACAGCAGGATTGCACTGGACACACAGGGCTGGGACATGGCTTTTGTCTGCGGCAGGCCACAGCCGCTGTGACTGCAACTCACACCATCATACACTGCTGACATGGCAGCATGATGGTAGTGAGGATGGCGCAACTTCTTTTTGACTATGGCTGTATATATGTGTTCTGCCACTGACACTGTGGAGTTATACCAGACATCACTGATGTACACCTTAGGTAGCAGCCTGATCAGCCTAGTGGACTAGCCATCCCCACTTCATCACACATGTGACCCTCCCTTTGCCATTTTGACACCAACAGCATAGTGCCCTTTCTTAATAGGAAGACATGCTGCTGCTGACAATGGAGCACTACTGTACTATCACTGATTTGGGAATTCCAGTGGGTGGAGCACATTGCATACAGTGAAATAGGCTTTCTTCCCTTAGAAAAAGAACTTACTGAGAGCTTTCAGATGGCGTTGGAGTTCCCAGTGCTGGGAGCTCTAACACATGGCAACCTGGCATTGAGGGAACACAGGCTATTCCGGCCCACTCCCTACCTTATTAACGCCCACTCTCCATCTCCTTTTATCTTAATGTTGCGGACCTGCATTCTGCACGTTATTCCAGTGTTATCGGCACTTTTCATAGTGTTAGCTGCTCGCAGGCACCAATAAAGCACATCAACGGTGCCTTTGCTCCCCTACCACCCTTTAGTAAACATACCCCTTAGTTTCACCAATGACTGAGAAGGGTTTCTCCCTAGCCAATCTGAAATAATACTATTGGGTTTTCCAATTGTGTGTTGCTATTTTTGTTTTTTCCTTTAATCCAAACCAGATTGGATAGAAACTGAAATAAACCAATGATCTATGCCTTTTGTGTTAATTTGTTAATTTTTTGTTTTGATATAAAACTCACAATACTAACTTTAATACAGACAAAATTTGTAGAAAATGTATTTTCAAACCAAAGGCACACAAAGAGGCAAGATCACAGTGGATCCCTTTACAGCAACAGGATAAATTCAAAATAAACTTAACTATTTAATTTCTCAACATACAGGGGTGTCCTACACGGAGCGGTGGGTTCACCCCTAAAATAAAGACATGGGGAGGGGTGGCCTGCACGGCGCAGCAGGTGCACCTACTCTTGCCATCTTACTGGGCAGACTAGATGGACCAGACTGGTCTTTATCTGCCATCATTTACTATGTAAGATACTCAAAGAAAAGTTTATTGAAACCAAAAGTTCATTCAGTAGGAAACCAGGAATACCAATACCACAAGACCCTACATGAGCCGTGTTTTGGCGAGAGCCTTCTTCAGGGGTCAAAACTCTGTGTGATAAAAGCATACATAAGAAGACACAAATAAAACATATGTCAATAATTAAATTAAAAACAATAAAAGCAACAATAAATCATGATGTAGCTAAAAAGCAGAGAGTAAAAAATGGATAAAATTAATAAATGAATAAAAGATACGTGACTAGCATATCTCATGAATAAAAGAAACATAAAAATTATAAATTGATCCTAAACAGACAATGATATCTTGATATATGAGCATAAAGATATGACTAATTAATTGTACAACAAATAAATATAAAAAGCATGTTAAAAAACATAAGGATTAAGAAACAAAATAAATAGTGAGAAGGAACCAATTAAAATTCAGACCAAACAATTTAATATGTGTGATGAGAACTGTAAATGGACTATAGCATCAATACAGTGAAAAAAATAAAAATGAAGATGATAGTCCATTTATAGTCCTCCTCATCACACATCTCGTTTAGGGTCTTCAGGTATTGGTATTCCTGGTTTCCCAATAATTGACCTTTAGGTTTCAATAAACCTTTCTTTGGGTATCTCACCTCTTTGTGTGCCTTGGATATTGCCAAATACCCTTGTGCTTTTTGTTGGTTTGGATTCTTTTCAAATCAAAGGTTCAACAGCTGCAACTGTTTTCAAATGTTGTTGTATGGTGCATGGTTTAGAAGGCACATTGGGCTTTATAGTCAAAAGGTTTGCCTCTCTGCCTTTAGGAGTTAGCTGAACAAACCTTGATGTTTCAAATTTTCCCCGGTAAGGTCCCAATAGGCTGTTCTTGCCTCCCGCCATCAGGGACTGCTGTGGGCATCCGGGTTGAGCTGTCAGTCCTCTAAGTTAAAAATGAGTGGACTAGGGAGTCTAGCATTAAATTGGTTTAGATCTTTCTTAAGTACGGTAAAAGATCTTTTAGCATGCTCTTTCTAAGAACACTTTTCTTCAGTCAAGGTTTGGGATGCAGAGGTACCACAAGGTTCACTATTATCCCCTATTCTTTTTCATTTGTATTTAGTCCTCTTGCAGAGCAGATTAGGAAGCTGGGCCTTAAGCCATATGTTTATGCAGATGATGTGCAATTTCTTGTTCCTGTAAAGAGTACATTTTAGAAACGAATAGATCAGCTAAACGATGTTACAAAGGGTTTAGAAATGTGGCTATTTGATAATAACTGGAAACTTAATATGATCAAAACCAAGTTTCTTCAGGGAGGTGATTTTCCACATTGGTAATCCAGAGGTCTATAGTGATTTTAGGTCACACAATATATATCTTAAGAAGTGCATACTCTAGGCATAATCTTAGATTTGCAACAAACACTGGAAGCACAGGAAATAGTGTGTTGAAAAAAGCAAGGTATAGGTTGCAATTATTAGGGCAGATTAAGTCATTTTTGTACAGTGGTTAAGATGACAGTTTTAAATCATCTGGACTACTGTAATGCATTTTATTTTGGATTACCTAAGATTTTGCAAAAGAGACTTCAAAGTGTGCAGAGTTTAGCAGTGAAGGTTGTCACACATAGTGCATATGGAAAAAGGGTGACCCCCTAATTATTATGTAACTTGTACTGGTTGCCTTTGGAGATGATTTATGTTTAACTTTAAGGCTCGCCAGGTGATTGGCCCCAAATATTTATTGGAGAAATTGATTAAATATTGTTCATCCTAAGGGTTACCTTTTATATCTTATTGTTCTCTAGCTTTGCTGGCGTCCTGAGAATTTGTTCAATTTAAAATTGAGAAGTGTTGCTTTTCTGGAGCTGTACCTAAGTTATGGAATGATCTACCTACTGATCTAAGAGATTTAATAGATTATGTGTAATTTTATCACAAATTGAAAACCTTGTTATTTAGTCATAAGGACTGTTTTTATGATATTTTATGATTTATCTACAGTTTTAATAGTTTTGTTTGATTATGCATAATTTTATTGTGAATTGTAAACTTGAATAATTAAAAATACATTTTGTTATAAGGTTTTTTTATGATATTTAGGTTTGTAAAAAAGTTTATGACTTTATCTATATGATCTATTTTGAGTTTTATACTTTGTCATCCACTTTGTACTTCCTTGTATTTATAAAGGCAGAATATAAATGCTGTTATTAAATTAAATTAAACTAAATTAAGGAAATCCAGGGGTATGTTTACCAAGATGCACTAAATTAGAGTGAGATTGGGCTGTGAATCTAGTGCAGAAGCTCATGTTAACCTCAGGGGGCATATGTGTCTGTCCCCCTGCCAATAGTACATTGTAACCGCGTAGCACCACACTATCCAGTATGCGAGTGCATTAAATGCTACCCATTGAGATGTTGTTAAATACACCCGTGCTAATAACACACTTAGCGCATGCCGAAAACTACCTACAAAGGTTAAGAGTTTACATTGGGAGGGGGCGGAGCCAGCCACGGTGCAGAATGGACATGTGAGTTTGTGCTCCCGTTGCCACTTAGGAATCCAGATCTAACGTTTGTAAAGAAGGTCCCTATATGAACACCTTTGGACAGTTACAGAGCAATTGAGGATGTCGGCACTAAAATCTGCACGATTAGAGTTCCAGCAAAGTGCCGGTTCAGCGCCAAAGAGCTCAAAGCAAGAGGTTGGATCCCCACACAAAATGGCCGTGGCTGAGAAGGAAACAACGGGGGAAGGTATCAAGGAAATTTTGGCCGAATTGAGAAATGTGAAGGACCTGATAGTTGCCAATACTACCTCATTGGAGACTATACAGGAGGACTTGAATGAGGTAAAGGGCAAAGTACAAGATATGAATGGACGATTAACTATAGCTGAAGGGCTAGTGCAAAAACACGGCGCCATGTTAGATCACATGGGGTCATTATCAAAGTGTGTTAAGAAGATTGAGAGCCAAATGGCAGATCAAAACAATCGGGCGCGGCGCAATAATATTCGACTGGTAGGGGTCCCCGAAGGAGCCGAAGGGGCAGACATGATAGAATATCTAGAGAAGTTGATTCCGGAGCTTCTTCAGGTTTCTTTTGTGAAGGCATTTGAGCTGGAGCGGGCACATCATGTTCCCACGCGCAGGGTTGAGAATATCAGATACCCAAGGCCAATTGTAATGAAAGTGCTTCATTATCCACAAGTTCTACAGATACTACAAGCTTCCAAGAAAGCGACATCTCTGAAAATATAGGGACAAAAGGTTGCCTTTTTTCCTGATTTGAGCAAGCAAACAATGGACCGCAGGAGAGAACTGTTGGCCTGTAGACCGCTCTTGCAAAAGCTGCAGGCAAGATATGGACTGTATTACCCTGGTACAATGCGGGTAACGCTAAACAATATCACAAGGAACTTTGTTGATGCTGGGTCACTGAAAGCCTTTCTGCAGGAGAGTAGTGCTATGGAGACTTGAACATAATTATGGTGATGAATGATGAGACAGGTTAGAATGATAGGAAAGTATGTTGGTTGAGAATAGTAGAGAATGTGATTCCTGTTTGGATGAAGCATGTATGATGTATAATGCAGAATGAGGATAGATAAGAAAGAGCCATTTGGGCACCTTTATTAAATATAAAGAAAAGGCAACTCTTTTAAAAGTACTGTCCATCCTAGTGTCGTTATAGAATTGGAATAGGGAATGTTTGTGTTAATCAAAATGTTTGAAGGGAATAGGATTTCAAAAGGTTATGTCTGTCGACGACTGAATTTGGTGGTGAGTGATTTTCTGCCGAGAAGGGGTGGTGTTCACCAGAAGGTGCTTGGTTGTACAGTTTAAATGTTCACGCTGGTCAATCCAATCCAATTGCACACTGGTACTACTAAAGATTATTAAGGGCATGGATAATAGAGTCACTATACCTAGATTCATGCATGTTAACAAATATTGTGAATAGATTGGTCTTGCTCACCCTGAATGTAAAGGGCGTCACAAACCCAGTTAAGCACAAGAAAATTCTAACATACTGACAACATAAGAAAGCTGACATAGTGTATTTACAAGAGACGCATTTAACGGAAAAGGAGTCATGGAAGGTGGTCTCGAGGTTCTACCAAGTAGTAATAGCAGCACCAGCAATAAATAGGAAAGGAGGAGTTCTGACATTAATGCGGAAATCATTAGTAGCTGTAGTTAAGGAAACAAAAATAGACCCCGATGGTAGGTGGGCAAGAGCAACTCTGGAAATTGCTCAGAAGTTCTATACACTAATGAATATATATGCCTCAAATACGGATGATTCTTCCTTCTACAAGAAAATAGCTATGGAATTAGTAGGCGTGCTACCCACTGAGATAATACTTGGTGGGGACTTTAACTTGGTTCTAGATTCTTTATTGGATAGGACTCCATACCGGCCAGTCGACAAAATAAAATTGCATGGGGTGGTTCAGAGTATGATGAAAGAGCTACACTTAATTGACGTGTGGCATCTTCTTCATCCTACAGACAAAGAGTTCACGTTCTACTCCCTTCCGCATGATACTCAGACTAGAATTGACTTTTTCCTAGTAACGAGTGGGTTAATGAAGCAGCTGGCTGCTTCCGAAATTCATGCGGGACAGTGTCGGATCACGCCGCGGTGTCCCTGGTCATAGACATTGGAAAGAAGCATCAGGAACCCCCACGGTGGACATTTGATAAGTCCTTGCTAGCTGATGCCTCTTTTGTAGCCTGTATGAATAAAGAGATTGAGACGTATGAAAAATTCAATGACCCTTCAGAAACGTCGACATGGGCTTGGTAGAAAGGGTTTAAGGCAACGCTCCGGGCGCATATAACAACCTTCTCAATTCAAAGGAATAGAGCTAAGAAAAAAGAGCAACAGGAGTTGGAAGGACAGATAAAAGCGGGGGAGCGCCTGATGACAAAGAGAGGCGATCCAATGATATTACTAAGGCTTCAGAAATTAAGATACAAATATAATAACATCCTCCATATGCAGGCGCAATCTTGTGTTCGGATGCAGCAAAGCACATACTATCATGAGAATAATCGGGATGGATCACTCCTAGCTAAGCTGCTAAAGGCAAAAAAAAATATGACTCAAATAGCAGTGCTACATAGTGAAGAAGGAGACCTCCTAATACAAAATGAGCAAATATTGAGACGCTGTAAGGAATTTTATGAAAGCTGTATTGTTCTGAAGTAGTCTGTAGCAATACGGACTTTGGAGAGTTTGTGTCGGATATAATTGGCCCAAAGTTGTCAGCAACCCAATCGCGGATGTTGGAACAGGATATTATAGTTGAAGAGATACAAAAGGCAATTGGATAGTTGGCCAAGGGGAAGGCATCAGGACCTGATGGAATCCCGTTAGAGTTTTACCATAAATGCCAAACGAGATTGGCTCCTATGCTACAAACCTATTACAGTGGCTTATGCGCTGAGGATCTGGAAGTTGGAGCCTTTGCAGAGGCAACTATAGTCACCCATCCAAAACCAGGACGAGATCCGCAGAGAGTTGAAAACTATAGGCCTATTTCTCTACTAAATGCAGATTATAAGATATATGCTAAGTTACTAGCAAATCGTTTGAGCAAGGTCCTGAGTTCATTGATACATATAGACCAGTGTGGCTTTATGGTCGGCAGGTCCACTACGGACAATGGAAGATTGCTTGCCCATGTCCTGCTCAAAGTGCAGACGGTCTCTGAGCAGCTGATGGGACTGTCATTGGACGCCGAAAAGGCTTTTGACAGATTGGAGTGGTCTGTCCTATTTCAGGCCCTCAGATGGTTTGGGATTGAAGAAGTCTTTATCAAAAGGATAGCACTTTTGTACTCTAATCCCATTTCTCAGATAGCAGTTAACTCGGCGGTGTCAGTGCCCTTCAAACTTCAAAGAGGTACCAGGCAAGGCTGCCCACTCTCCCCGCTCCTCTTTAACTTAGCGCTGGAGCCGCACATGATATCTATCAGACAGCAAGAGAATATTAGTGGAGTGGCACTTGCTGATGGACAGTGCAAGCTATCAGCATATGCTGATGATCTTTTACTATTCTTACAACCCGCTTCACTGCCTGTTGCCTTGAGAATACTTGACAGATATTCCGCTGTGTCAGCTATAAAGTCAATCTTACCAAAACAATAATAATTCCTCTAAATTCCTATGTGAAGGAAGATATGCTAAAAAAAAACCTATCCATTTCAGTTCACGCACTCGTCTTTCAAGTATTTGGGAGTCAAGTATTATTTATTTATTTATTTATTTATTTAACTGCATTTATATCCCGCTTTTCACCGGGTCAAAGCGGCGTTACATATAAGGGTGGGGAAATCAAATAGAAGGGTGGGGGCCATCACCAGGTTGGCAACATTGATGATTCTGACAGATTTTAGACATGGACATTACAGTGTAGTTGTCACTTAAAGGGTCATGGTGGGTTCAGGGGTTGTTGCATTTTTTGGTGGAGGTTGTCTTGAAATATTCTTGGAATAGGATGGTTTTCAGCTGTTTTCTGAATGATAGGAAGTCGTTATTGTTTCTGAGGTGGTTTGGTAAAGAGTTCCATAGGGATGGTGCATAGAGTTCGAAGGCTCGGTTGCTTGTCTTTTGAGAGCTTTTGGTTCTTTTGTGAGGGACGGTGAGGTAGTTGTTGGAGGTCTGTCTAGTTGTTATTCCGTGGGTCGGGCGGGTCAGCAGAGTGCAGAGCTGGGTGTTCTGTGCTTGGTGGATGGCTTTGTGGGTGAGTAGGATGGACTTGTATTTAGTTCTTGCTTCGAGGGGAAGTATGTGTAGGTCTCTTAGGATTGGGGTGATGTGGTCGCTTTTCTTTGCTCTCTGACTAATTCTTGCTGTGGTGTTCAATGCAGTTCGGAGGGGGTTAGTCTGTGTAGCTGGGAGTCCATGGTAGATTATGTTGCAGTAGTCCAGATGTGGGAGAGTCATAGCTTGCATCACTGTCCTGAAGTCCTGAGGTTCGAGTAGAGGTCTGAGCCGCTGGGCTGTTTTCGCTTTATGGAATATATTTCCTGCGGTTTTTTTTATTTGTTGCTTGAGGGTTAGAGCTTGGTCAATGATAATACCTAGGTATCTTATTTGTGGTTGTATTTGGATGCATGTGGTTCCTATGTTGAGGTGTGTAGGTGTAGTATGGACATACGACTGCGGAGACTGTGAGTCTGAATGTTGAAGTCTGCAAAGAAATAGTAAGCGATTGCGCCTTAAAATGGTCACCATTACATTTAACCTGGTGGGGCAGATTGGAGACAATTAAAATGGTTCTGGTCCCCAAACCTAGTTACATACTGAGTATGATTCCAGTGAACTTTCCACAAGGTTTTTATAAAAAATTAAACAGTATGCTTATATTCTTCCTCTGGAACAAGAAAGTTCCTAGGATAGCGGTATGGAAACTTAAATTACCTAAATGGAAAGGGGGAGTCCATTTCCCAGATGTTGGTTGGTTGCATATGTCCTCGTTACTTAAGCAAGGAGCGCAATGGACAGTGGATGAAGACTACAAGGAATCCCCCAGGTGGTTGCAGGTAGAAAAAGTTATGAATGACCCTCTGCAGATGAGTATGTTGATTGGAACATCCAATAAACTACAAAATGAGGTTATCCTGGCAACTCAGCAAGCGTGTCAGCTAGTTACCTCGTGTATTGATGGGGGTGAGGATTTTGCCTTGGAGACGCCGTTGTGGCTGAATCAAAGATTTATAATAGGAGGTAAATCAGTATTGTGGAAGAAATGGATGAATTGTGGTATCACAACCCTGGGACACTTGGTTCATGAGAACAAGTTTAAAACTTTTGAAATGCTGAAAAAAGAATTTGGTCTGCCAGGTATATGTTACTTTCAGTGGTGTCAACTTAGATACTGCCTGAGTAAAGCAGGTGTGTCCCCATTGATACTATGACCTGGGTGGCCCCTACTCCAGAAATTTCGTGAAATTCAAAGTGGAGCCCGGGCAATGTCGAAATTTCTGGAACTGCTCAGGTCAGGATCAAACAAACAATGTGATGGAGTACAGTCCCCTTTAATAAGGGAAGCAGGAGATCATATACAGCCGGAGAAGTGGGACGCTTTCTGGTCTCTAATACGAATTACTAAAGCAGCATCCCTGACGCAGTCGTTGTACTTTCTTGCGCATCGAGCATATATGACTCCCTTGAGGAAAATGAAATGAGCACCGCACGCTGGAAATAGGTGCTGGTCTTGCAATACAGAGATTGGGACACTGGAGCACATTCTTTATTATTGTGATCATCTTCAGAGATGCTGGGAGTGCGTATTGCAACAAATATCAAAAATTTTAGATGTGAAGCTCCCCATCTTCTATCAAATAGTAGTATATAAATCTACGATGGAAGGCCTCATATTGAGAAAGCAAGAGAGCCGGCTACTAGATGTTCTGATCAGTTTAGCCATCAAGGTAATTTTAATTCACTGGAAGAACTTTGAGAAAGTGCATAGTGAATACTGGTGGAACTTAGTATGTCAGCACAAGATGTACGAGGAGCTGTATGTGCTTAAAAATCCTAATACCGACAAGCTGCTTAATAAATGGGAGGCCATGAATAAGTATATAGAGTTAAGCTAGAATGATGTTGTACCAGTTGCTTTCCATTATACCAAGAGAATAGACCACCAGTTAAACGTCAGCTCTACAGTTTTTCGTGCTGTAAGATTTAACTAACTAAATTAATAAAGCATGAATATAGTGAGAAGATGACAGGTGGATTGGATTGATAACAGCCAGTTCATGGATGTTTACGTGTTTTATGTTTATGAAGTTATGTAACTGTTTGAAGGGAATTGTTGTGAAGGACTCATGTTCTGTAAAATGCATAAAAGATATTGAATTTAAAAAAAAAAAGAGTTTACATTGGGCATGACTGTTGTGTAAAAAGAAAAACTTGGAAGCCAAGCCAGATGTATTAAAAAGGCAGAAGGAAGACCAAACAGCTGACATGCTTAAAAAGTAAGGTAAAAGAGACTGTTATAGCCAAAAGAACTTCTTTCAAAAAATGGATAAAGGAGCTAAATGAAGAAAACAGGAAAAAGACTAAAGGGGTCTTTTACTAAAGGATGTTAGCTGATGATGCATGTTCCAGTATGTACTGAATGCACATTGGAGCCACAAAAAGCAAGAAGCCAAAAGTCAGGACGATTCAAATCCAATTTATTGAAACAGACCCCGACGCGTTTCGGCAAAATTTGCCTTCATCAGGGGGTAGCAGCTACAATATAGATATATATATATAAGTAATACAAATCATGAAACATAAAAACGTAAAACAGGGGAACTCAAAATAATAAGCCATAACATTTAAATATATTATATATTATAATATAGTATTATGTAAACCAAAGAGGGGGGGACTGGTGAACCTATTATCAATGTAATTAAACAAAAACAAAGTGTATATAAACGCAGGACACAGAAATGTAAATAGTAATAATGAATAAATATTATTAAAAATTATAAAATAACAGCGTAAACACTTTTGGACAAATATAATAAAGGTGTAAGGAAAAAATTATAAGAAAAAATGGCATCATGTGTGTATATGTGCATGTTGTCACGCCACCACAACTCGCCTCTAGGTTAGAGGGGCGTGGATTATTGAAGGAACTCTCTGCTGTATGCTTTTTCAGCTTTTTCTTAAACAATTTCCCTGCAATGCCCTCTGGGAAATGTAGTCCTTATTCAGCTATATGAGTGCACCATACAGAAAGCTGTAGTCAGGCTCAAGTAGGTAAGGCAAAATGACAGAAATTTATTATTTTTATATACACAATGGTTCGATCATACCACGCATAGGATTGTTGGTTCAGGACTCTTGAAAGCAGAGCATTGTCCAAAACATATTCAACCACAAAATTCAGTTTTAAAGGTTTTCTCTATTGCAGGATACACAGTCTTTACCAGCAAGCTTATTATATTTCCTTCTCAGCCTTGCTGGGGTTAAAGCAACAAAACAAAAACAATCACATTTACAGTCTGTGGTAAACTTCCCCTCTATAAGCACATGGGGATCTCAGCCACTCCGCTTGGAATAAGGGTACCTTTTTCCTGGATAACCTTCTCTCAAGACTGGTTTGCTTTCTCTACATTCCCCAGGTTTACTGCTTGGCACAAAGAACAGTCCATGAGTGTGTCCACCTCAATCAGCTTCACCTCGGGCTCTCCCAGCTGCATAGGCTCTGACTACCCACCTTGCTCACAGTGCTCAGCGAACAGCCTTCCGGGGAATCCTGGAGTCTCTCTTGTTCCTGGCTCCAAACTCTCCTGCAGCCGTGCTACATGCCAAATAGCACTCTCTCCAGCTGGAAGGTCCATTCCTCTGCACTGCTCAGCCTGGCTGCCTGCTTCTCCTCTCCTCCTTTTCCAATCTACTAAATCATACTCTGCTCTGGGTTTATACTTCCAGGGCTCTAGCTCCAACCCCACCCTACTCAGGTGACGGCAATCAGCCTGAGTCCGGGCACCTGAGTGCTTGAAGCATTCACTGCCTAAAGGGTTCTGAGCCTTGTATCCTGTCCCCTTCATTCCACTAGGGGGAGCCTGAAATGTTTTCCCCGTGGAAGTTTTCTGATCCCTGGAGGTGTTTATGGCTTTCCTACCCTGATTTGAGTAAAGGGGGCCATTTACTAGGGTGAATTCCCTGTCTCTTTGTCCTCCCCTGGACTCTGGATAGGCCTCCTTGCCACATACCCCCCCTACTTAAGATATTACGGGCTGGCGGAGGTTGTTGAAGCTCCTCCGAACAGTCCGTAATCCTGGATAAGGCATCTACATTGTGGTGTAGCTTCCCTGCCTGATGCTCTATCTTAAAATCAAAAGCTTACAGGGCCATGTACCATCTGGTTAATCGCTCATTGTGGTTCTTCATCTGTTGGAGCCATTTCAATGGTGTGTGATCGGTAACTAGCAGGAATTTTCGTCCGGTGAGGTAGAACCGGAGGGTCTCTATTGCCCATTTGATGGCAAGGCACTTTTTCTCAATCGTAGAGTACTGTTGCTCTGCTGGGGACAACTTCCTACTAAGGAACATCACAGGATGCTCATTTCCTTCATGCTTCTGGGACAAGACGGCCCCTAAGCCTACGTCTGAGGCATCCGTCTATACAATGAAGGGCTGCGTGAAATCCACCTCGCGTAACACTGGGGCCGTGCATAGCCACTCTTTCAATCGGTTGAAAACCCTCTCCGCCTCCGGGGTCCAACGGAGTTGATTAGGGCAATTCTTTTTTAACATGTCTGTAAAGATGGAGATTTCTTCCGCAAAGCGTGCTAGGAACCTCCTGTAATAGCCAATCAGGCCTAGAAAGCTTCTTAATTGCTTCTTTGTTGCAGGACGAGGAAAGTTCTTGATGCTGTCCACTTTGTCAATCAAGGGCTTGATCCTTCCCCGGCCTACCATATGCCCCAGGTATTTCACTTCTCTCTTAGCGAAAGCACACTTGCTTGGGTTCAGGGTGAGGCCTGCCTGCCTCATAGATCGCAGGACGGCTTCAACCCTCGGGATATGTTCTACCCAACTGCAACTGTGTATAATAATGTCATCCATATATGCGAAAGCATATTCTTGATGAGGATGCAGGACTTGATCCACGAGTCTCTGGCAGGTCGCCGTGGCACCATGAAGGCCAAAGGGCATCCTCTTAAACTGGAATAGCCCAATCGGGGTGCTGAAGGCAGTCTTTGGCCGAGATTCCCTAGTCAACGGAATCTGCCAGTACCCCTTCGTCATGTCTAGGGTGGTCAAAAACTGAGCCTGCCCCAAGCGGTCCAAAAGCTCCTCGATATGGGGCATCGGGTAAGCGTCGAATACCGAGATGGCATTCACCTGTCTGAAATCGATACAGAAGCGTAATGTACCATCTGGTTTTGGAACCAGAACAATGGGACTGCACCACGGACTCCTTGATTCTTCAATGACACCCATCTCCAACATCTCGCGAACCTGTGCCACGACCTCCTGCTTTTTAGCTTCGGATAGGCGATAGGGTCGTTGTCTGACCACCTTCCCCGGTAGCATCAGGATCTCATGCACCACCAGTCGGGTTTCACCCGGGATCGGGGTCAGTACATCTGGGAACCTCTCCAATAGTCAAGCCAGATCCCATCTCTGGACCAACGATAGTTCTTCCCCTACTTGGGGCTCCAGGTTCTTCTTGCAGTCTGCCACTTGAGGTCCTAGGTCGTCCTTCTCAGTCTCCTCCATTCTCTCTCCACAGGTGGCTGTCAGGCTTTTCCTCCCAGCCCCTCTGGTGGAACCAAATCCAGAGGCTCCTCGATCCATAGGAGACAACATGGGGACCTCTTCCAGTGGGGGAAAGCCTACTCTCTCGCATAGCAGCTGGGCAATCTGGTCTCCCACCTTCACATGGTAGTCTTCGTTGCCAAAATTGATCAGCAATACCTTTACACTCCCTCTATAATCAGGGTCGATCACCCCAGCGCCGACGTCCAGGAAATATTTCAGAGCCAGACCCGATCGTGGTGCTATCCGACCATAACATCCTATGGGTATCTCCATCTGAAGGCCGGTATCAATGAGAGCCTTTCCACGGCTGGGTATCACCCGATCTTCGGCGCTGCATAAATCATATCCCGCGGCTTGCGGGGATGCCCTCTTGGGAGCCTGGGCCTTCTTGGACACCTTACAAAATTTTAATACAAACTTCTGTTTAAGGGGAGCAACACTTCCCAGGGGTTCTTTCCCCGGGTTCTCACTTGGCTTTCGGGGGTTCTCAAAAAGAGGGCCAGAGACCACCGTCATCATCCCCTCCCCTTTTCTCCAAAGGCCTTTCTCTAATCCTTCCTTAAATTGGGGCCAATCCCTTCCCAATACTAAATCATAGGGTAGTTTTGGAAGCACTGCCACGAGAACCTCTTTCTGCACCCCAACCCTTTTATCACCACTCTAGATAGAAGCACCTCCATGTATGCACCTAATTTGCACCTGCCCTTCTGGCTTCCTCTGGTGAAACTCATCCTGGGCCTCAATTGCCTGCCAAAGCTTTCGTGACACCATGCTTTGGTCAGCCCAAGAATCGAGCAGAGCATGGGTAGTGACCACTGTTCCCTCTAAGCTGTGTGCGTGTGCGCGCGCACACACCTCGCCGAGTGAGCGCACACAACTTACAAAGGAGCGCACAAAAATTCCGGAGTTCCTGGGTTTTCAAATTAAACCTTGAATTTAAGGCTGCGCCGCCAATCTACTGCCATTCTGTAATTTCCTGGTAATTCCGTGACGTCACTTCCGAATCTCTCCTCTATGCTCTGAGTCCTCCTCACTCCTCTCACATGACACAGGCTAAAGAGGGAAATAAAAGGGAGGGGCAGCCAGCTAGCCAGCCTCTCTCTGCTCTTGTGCATGCCTGCTAGTACCTGCCACGCGCCTCCTTTGATCCCTCCCTCAGCCAGCCTCCAGTGCCACGTGCAGAGAAGGGAGAGCAACACACCGCACCGGCGAAGAAGAGACTGGTGCTCCGGGACTGCTGCCAGATTGTGTGGGGCTACGCCGGGGACAGGCTATCAGCAGCGGAGCAGGTGAGTGAAACGTGGATGGTGGTGGCGGCGCCGCGCGTGGTCTTATGTATCGGATTTTTTCATCCAGACTGTTGTTTTATTAGCTGAACAGTTGGACACAAAACATAGCATAGGCGGTAGCACCCCCCCCCACACACACACACGCTCCCCACCCCAAATGATGCAGGAACGTGGTTGTTATTTGACTAATGGTGATCTCGTATCCCTGCCTCCAGTCAGTATGACTTCCTTACCCTCTCCCCCCAAAAGTAAGAGGGCAAACTACACTCATGAAACATAGCCTGATCGTTTAAATTTCTGGTATATCACTTGCGGTTTGGGGGGGAGGGTTGACGTGCTGCCACCAGATCGGGCACCTCAGACAATATAGTTCCCCGAAATAAGAAAAGCAAAATAAACCCTCCGAAATGAAACGACTGGGGGGGGAGGGGGGAGACAAAAGAGTATTTTAGATTGCACGTAAAAAAAAAAGAATACGAAAAATAGGTCTTTGGCTAGTGACAAAGTTCTCAAGATGAAACTCTTCAGCTATGAGTCGGACATACCAAACTTGCAGGAGGTTTTGTCGAGATAAAGTCTTTTGTTTCTTATCTGGTGATGGGCTTGATAAAGGATAAAGAGGAAATGGAAGGCAGAAAGGATGGTAATCTGGTATCCCTTTTTATTGTAAATTAGGAGGTTTCATGAAAAGCAAAAATCGATTAAAGCATCAGCACTTTTAACTGTAAGTCCTCAAATAACAACCACATCTTTGAATTATTATAAGCTAAAAAAAAAAAACCTTGTTAAGGGCGGGGTAAACCCTTAGTTTAATCTTTCTGAAACAGATCGTTTCCCTTGAATGTAATTTGGTGCATTTTGGAGTTAGAGCATGAACAGCCCCAGGATTAAAGCTGCAGAAGCGAACTGGGGGCAGAGTCACTGCTCCGGGGCCCTCAGGCCTGTTTATAAGGCAGTCAGCATCTGACCTTTCCCACTTGCTGCAACTTAAACAAAACCTTGCAATTGTAGTTCAAAATATTTGACCTTAAAATACATGTTTATGCTTACTCATGCTTAAATGTATATACTTTACTGCTTGGCCTGACCTGAACCCCCAAACTAGTTATTTTTGAAAAGAGCGTCTCTAGCTTCTATTTCCAAGCCTTTCAATAACATTTAACTGAAATAATACCACGTTTGTGATTGTAATTACTAGAAATTTTCCGCTTCATTTAGTAATCGTCTATTTTCATTTAATTTGATTAACATCAATGTGGTGTACATACTGTATTCTAATGTGTAGTCAATTTTTAAAGTATATAACTCCAAGTGCCGTTATGTAGCGCACAAAAAATGTAACCTTCCTTCAAAAGCCGCACAGCTGATATTTTATGCGCACACAGCCTACAGAAAATTAGAGGGAACATTGATAGTGACCCCCTGTATGTTAACATTTAAGAGAAATCCCTCTCCTAGATGTTTCACATTGGTACCAGTTAATCCCATGCAGGCTTTGCATCCTCTCTGCAGGTGTCCCATCTCCCCACAACGATAGCATTTTTTCTCAGCCCACTTACCCTCATGAGCAGACACACAAGTTTTAAGACATTTTATATTATTTCCCTGTTTCTTTTCTGATAAATCAAAACTGGCCTCTGCCCCTACTTTTGGAGGGCCCGCCTTTTGGGGAAATGCCAATTCAGCTTCCATGTAGCGCTCCGCCAAAAGGGTTGCCTCACCTGTGCTCTGGCAGTTTTGCTGAATCAGAAAAGATTGTACCCTTTTAGGTACTGCAGCCATAAATTGCTCCAATATCACCATATCCACCACCATATCCATACTTTTTCCTTCCGGGGCTAGCCACTTTAAAGCTAAACCTCAAATTCTCTGACTTAAGGCCTTAGGTGTCTCTCCGGCCTTTAAAGCCGTGGCTCTAAACATACGGTGATACAACATTTTTGTTAACCCTAATCGGTCTCAAATTGCATTTTTTTACTGAATCATAGTCCATGGCCTGGGCAGCTGGCATAGCCCTATATGCGGCTAGTGCTTCTCCTGTTAAGGAGGTTGCCAATCTCACCGCCCACTGGCTATCTGGCCAACCCACGGCTTGAGCCACCCTCTCAAATGACTCCACAAAGTCATCTATGTCATTATCAGGAGAAGGCTTTCCAAAATTAAATGCCCCGCTGGTGTGTGGGCCTGCTAGATTGTCCATCCGCGGCATCTCTGGTCCTTCCGGGGTTATTGTTCCTCCACTTCCTTGCCTCTGGGAAGTAATAAGGGCTTCCACTAAGTCCAGGACAGGCTTTTGCTGCTCCCTCATAGCCGCTGCCGCATTCTCCTGCGCTATCTGGGCAAACTCCTGCTGGCATTGAAACTGAGTAGCCATCCATTGCACCAGCTCTTTTGGATCCATCTCAGGTGATACCTTGCTCATGTGTTGACTCTCGAAGAAAAAAAAAACTTTTCTTTTCCTCCTTCTGTGCTATCACTCTTGTAAGTGTATATCCTGGATGGTAGAAAATCCTGAGTGGTAGAAAATCCTCACAACTACGCCGCTGTCATGCCACCACCACTCGCCTCTAGGTTAGAGGGGCGTGGATTATTGAAGGAACTCTCTGCTGTATGCTTTTTCAGCTTTTTCTTAAACAATTTCCCTGCAATGCCCTCTGGGAAATGTAGTCCTTATTCAGCTGTATGAGTGCACCATGCAGAAAGCTGTAGTCAGGCTCAAGTAGGTAAGGCAAAATGACAGAAATTTATTATTTTTATATACACAATGGTTCGATCATACCATGCATAGGATTGTTGGTTCAGGACTCTTGAAAGCAGAGCATTGTCCAAAACATATTCAACCACAAAATGCAGTTTTAAAGGTTTTCTCTATTGCAGGATACACAGTCTTTACCAGCAAGCTTATTATATTTCCTTCTCAGCCTTGCTGGAGTTAAAGCACAAAACAAAAACAATCACATTTACAGTCTGTGGTAAACTTCCCCTCTATAAGCACATGGGGATCTCAGCCACTCCGCTTGGAATAAGGGTACCTTTTTCCTGGATAATCTTCTCTCAGGACTGGCTTGCTTTCTCTACGTTCCCCAGGTTTACAGCTTGGCACAAGGAACAGTCCATGGGTGTGTCCACCTCAATCAGCTTCACCTCGGGCTCTCCCAGCTGCATAGGCTCTGACTACCCACCTTGCTCACAGTGCTCAGCTAACAGCCTTCCGGGGAATCCTGGAGTCTCTCTTGTTCCTGGCTCCAAACTCTCCTGCAGCCGTGCTACATGCCAAATAGCACTCTCTCCAGTTGGAAGGTCCATTCCTCTGCACTGCTCAGCCTGGCTGCCTGCTTCTCCTCTCCTCCTTTTCCAATCTACTAAATCATACTCTGCTCTGGGTTTATACTTCCAGGACTCTAGCTCCAACCCCACTCTACTCAGGTGACGGCAATCAGCCTGAGTCCGGGCACCTGAGTGCTTGAAGCATTCACTGCCTAAAGGGTTCTGAGCCTTGTATCCTGTCCCCTTCATTCCACTAGGGGGAGCCTGAAATGTTTTCCCCGGGAAGTTTTCTGATCCCTGGAGGTGTTTATGGCTTTCCTACCCTGATTTGAGTAAAGGGGGCCCTTTACTAGGGTGAATTCCCTGTCTCTTTATCCTCCCCTGGACTCTGGATAGGCCTCCTTGCCACAATGTGCATGTGTGTATGTGTGTGTCCTCAGAGGACTGTCAGCTGAAGCAATGCAGTGTGCATCCATATCATGGCCAGGCTTAATGTCTGTGCATACAAACTGCTGCATGTCAGCTCTTCAGCAATGCAATAGACAGTGTCAGACCGCATGCACAAACTTCCATTTGTAGATACACCCTTGGGGGGGTGTCCACTGTGTCTGCAGTGTGGCTGAGTGCATGCGATGCACTGGCCGGTTTGGCAGATTCCAGTGCAAGGAATATAACATGATGTGGGTGTACAAGCATGGCGTTATGTGCCATGCTCACAGCCACATGCTCTGAAGGGGGCACATTGTTTGGGGATGTGTCACTCATAGGCCATAGTGGCCTAGCATGCATGGAGAGCCTGTTTGTGGCTCAATATACACTGCACCTTGCATTGCAGTCCCGTTACACAAGTCCACAATTAAAGGGTATGCAACTGAAGGGAAGAAGATTCTGGGTATTGTTAAATAAAATAGTAATTACACTTACCTGGTAATTGTAGTTCCTTGAGAGACGACAGCTTAGTCCTCCACGTATGGGTAGTGCACCTCCTCCTGCAGCATGAAGACTGGACCAATCAAATTTCAGCATCACTGGAACAGCATACTGGCTACCCCTTCAACTCCAGTGAACTACTGTCAAAGCAAACTCAAAGAGATAGCTAACCTTTAAGAAGATATGCAATGTGGGTGGGGGGGGTTGTAAGGTTTTTTTTTTGTTTTTTTTTATTTTAGGTTATATTAGTCAATTGAAAAAAACAACTCAAACAGAGTGTCCCGCACCTGCCGCAGCATAAGCAGTCAGCGAGAGAAAAGAGCAAAAACTGGAGAGAAAAGAAGAAACAATTGATACACTCACCTGTGAATAATGTCCTCTGAACTAAATGCGTGCCGAGCCAAAGCACCTGAGGGAGGGAAGGAGGACTAAGCTGTCGTCTCTCAAGGAACTACAATTACCAGGTAAGTGTAATTACTATTTCCTTATCGTTCCTCCAGCTTAGTCCTCCACATATGGGATGTAACAAAGCAGCCTTAACGGGAGGGATTTTGCCAGCCGGCACACAAGACAGCGGAACCAAAACAAGCATCGCCTGCCGCCAAGACATCAAGCCGATAGTGCTTACTGAAAGTGTGCAGGGAAGACCACGTCGCCACTTTACAAATTTCCACCAGCGAAACCAAGCTAAACTCAGCCCAGGACGCCACTTGTGCTCTTGTAGAATGAGCCCGCAGACCGACTGGCACCACTCGTCCCTGCAACAGATAGGTCGAGACAATTGCTTCCTTAATCCACCGAGAAATGGATGCTTTCGCCGTCGCCTCACCTTTCCTGGAACTCCCAAACAGGACAAACAAATGATCCGACTTGCGGAAAGCTTTGGTGACCTTCAAATACCGACGCAAAACACTCTTAAGGTCCAAGCGACTAAGACCACAATAGGAAGCCTGCTCCCCCGACGCGTGCAACACCGGGAGCGACACCACCTGATTCAAATGAAAGGGGGAAGACACCTTAGGCAAAAAGGAAGGCACTGGCCGCAGCACCACCTTCTGATCCGAGAAAGAGAGGAAGGGCTCCCTGCAAGAAAGAGCTTGAAGCTCCGAAATGCGTCGTGCCGAACAAATCACCACTAAGAACACCGTCTTAAGGGTCAAATCCTTCACTGAACTCCGAGAGAGAGGCTCAAACGGAGCTGCACTGAGCGCTCGCAAGACCAAGTTGAGATCCCACGAAGGAACAGAAATTCTGCGAGCCGGGCGCAGCCTAGAGACCGCCTTCAGGAAACGAACCACATCGGCATGGGCACCCAGCGTTACGCCCTGCACTTTACCCCTGTAACAGGAAAGCGCAGCTAACTGCACCCTCAAGGAACTGGCGGCCAAGCCTTTAGCAAAACCGTCTTGCAAAAAATCTAGCACCACAGGAAGAAATGCCGTAGCCGCCCGAACCTGATGCCTGGAACACCAATCCTCAAAAATACGCCAAACTCGAAAATAAGCTAGCGAAGTAGACCTCTTCCGTGCTTGAAGCAAAGTCGCCACGACGGATTTCGAATAACCTTTCTTCCTTAGCCTCGCCCTTTCAATAGCCAGGCCGTAAGAGAGAATCTCTCCACTTGCGGCATGCGAAGAGGACCCTGACACAACAGATCCAGAGCCAGGGGAAGACGCCACGGGGAGCCGTCCAATAACCGTACCAGGTCGGCATACCAGGGATGACGGGGCCAATCCGGCACTATCAACAGCACCCGTCCCCTGTGAGACTCGATACGCTGAATCACTCGCCTCAGAAGCGGCCACGGGGGAAAGACGTAAAGAAGGCCCATCGAGGGCCAGACCTGCAATAGAGCATCTATGCCCTCTGAAATCGGTTCCCGCCGACGACTGAAAAACCGAGCCGCCTTCGCCGACCGAAAAGTGGCCATCAGGTCCATGATAGGCTGACCCCAACGAAGAACCACTTGCTCAAACACTGCGGGATTGAGCTCCCATTCGCCGGCATCCACCTGAACTCTGCTGAGAAAATCTGCCGTCACGTTGTCCTTCCCGGCAATGTGCGCCGCCGATATTGCCTGTAACCGGGGCTCTATCCATTCGAACATCGTCTGGGCTTCCGTCTCCATGCCCACGCTTCCGGTGCCACCCTGCCGATTTATGTAAGCTACGGTCGTGGCATTGTCGGAAAGAACCCTCACCGCTCGGTGCATTAACTGGACCTCGAAGCTTTGCAACGCCAACCGCACGGATCGGAGCTCCAAGCGGTTGATTGACCAACTGCTCTCTTCCGGAGACCAGAGACCCTGCGTCACTTGCACGCTGCAGTGCGTGCCCCAGCCCATCAGACAGGCATCCATCAACAGCGGAATCCAGTCCGGCTACTCCAAGGGCATTCCCGCCCGGAGCGAGGACGGTCAAAGCCACCATTTCAGGTCCCGAGGTACCAACCGCGGGCAGGGAAGATGTTTGTTTAGCGAATCGAATTGATTGGACTAGCAACGGAGCAAGGCCCCCTGCAACGAACGCATGTGGAACCGAGCCCAAGGCACTACCTCCAAGGAAGCCGCCATCATTCCTAACACCTGAAGGTAGTGCCATGCCGACGGAGCTGAGATTTGCCGAAAGCGGTGAACGAGAGTCCGGAGATGTAACACCCGTCATTCTGGGAGAAAGACTGAACCCCTGCGAGTATCGAAGAGGACACCCAAGTATTCGAGAGACTGCGTCGGAACCAAGTGGCTCTTGCCCAGGTTGACCACCCAGCCGAGAGACTGCAGAAGTTCCATGACTCTCGCCATGGCCGACACGCTCTCCGAGCGAGATTTTCCGTGAATCAACCAATCGTCCAGATACGGATGGACCAGCACCCCCTCCTTGCGCAACGCCGCTGCCACCACCACCATGATCTTGGTGAACACCCGAGGAGCGGTTGCCAGACCGAAGGGCAATGCTTGAAACTGGAAGTGACCCCAAGGAAGAGCGAACCGGAGATACTTCTGATGAGCCTCCCGGATAGGAATATGGAGATAAGCTTCCGAGAGGTAGAGAGAGGTGAGAAACTCGCCCCTGCGGAAGGCGACAAGTACGGATCGCAGGGTTTCCATCCGAAAATGCGGAACCTGCAGGCACCGATTCACCCCTTTGAGAGCCAAAATGGGGCAAAGAGAACCATCCTTCTTTTGCACCACGAAATAAATGGAATACCTTCCGAGACCATACTCTGCCGGAGGAACGGGGACCACCGCTCCCAGCCGGAGCAGGCGATCGAGGGTTTGCTGGACCTGAGCAGTCTTTTGAGAGCCCCGGCAGGGAGACGCCACAAAGGAATCGAGCACGGACCTGGCCAAGTCCAGGGCATACCCGTCCCGAACGATCTCCAAAACCCATCGATCGGACGTGATGGGGGTCCAAGCAGAGAGAAAGTGTCGAAGTCGGCCTCCGATCGCTGGGATCTCCGCCAGGACCCGCTGCCCTTCATTGGGACTTGCGAGGGGCTGCAGGGGTTGCGGCTACGAATCCCCTACTGGCTCCTCGAAAGCCCCGAAAGCTCGGAGCCCTCGAGAGATACCTTCCTCTCTGGAATCCCCCAAAGCGGGCCGATCAAAACCTACGAAAGTCCCGAAACTGATCCCCAGGGGAAGGAAGGGACCTCCCTCTCTTTGGGCGATCCTCCGGCAGGCGACCGCCCTTGTATTCATCCAAATCCTTGACCAACTTGTCAAGATCCTCACCGAACAACAGTTTACCTTTAAAGGGCAACTTGCCCAGACGCGACTTGGAAGATCCATCCGCCGCCCAATTCTTTAACCAAAGGGCTCTGCGCGTTGCCACCAAGGAAGCCATGCTATTGGAAAGTGCCCTGATAAGGTCATAATGGACATCTGCCAAATACGCCGAACCAGATTCCAAGCGCTAGAGCTCACTTAAGTCCTCGGCTTCCAAGGCAGGTGCTTGCCGAAGACGCTGAACCCAGCGAAGACAGGCCCGAGCAACCCAAGCTCCACAAACGGAAGCCTGCAACACTATCGCGTCCGCCTCAAAGGACTGCTTCAAGAGGCCGTCCATCTTTCTGTCCTGCGGCTCCTTCAATGCCGCACTACCTTCCACAGGGATCGTGGTCTTCTTAGTCACTGCCGAAACCACCGCATCAACTTTAGGGGAGCGGAACCGTTCGAGGTCTTTGTCTGCCATAGGATACAGCCTGCGCATGATCTTCACACCCTTGAGACCAGATTCAGGAGTATCCCACTCTGCTTGAATCATCTGATCAATGACTCTGTGAATGGGGAAAACCACTTGAGTTTGACGCACCGCCTGAATGATGGGGTCTGCATCATCTGCCTCCTCGACCGGCGAAGCCGGAGCCAGGCCAAGAGTCTGAAGTGCTTCTGAAATGAGCGCGGGCAACTCCTCCCGGCGAAACACTCGGATGATCTTCGCCTGATCCTCTGGCTCAGGGAGCTCGTCTTCCTCTAAGGCCTCCCCATCCGCCTCCAAGTCCAAATCCGGATCCTCACCCTCCGGCCAATCCGCTTCAGACTGGAAGGGCTCGTGTAGTCGCTGTCGCTTAGGCGCTTTGACGCCAGACAACACACTCTCTGCCGCAGCAGGCTGCACGGTCGCTACTGGAACAGGAAGGGAACCTACTCCCACACCCTGGCGCCAACGACAGAACGCCTGATGCATCAGTAAAATGAAATCTGGGGAAAAGTCCTCCAAGAGCAAAGCACCCCCGAGGTCTGACTGCTCCCCTGCGCCCAAAGAAATAGCGGAAGCCATCCCCGATGGACCTTCTAGGGGCGAGTCCATCTCCACAGCGGTGGGACCTGGCTGAGAAGAAGACGCCAAGGAACCCTCCAACCGCTGCTCCATACTGAGGGATACGGAGGCACAGCGCTGACAGATGCCTGTCTCCGTAGAAGCGCCCCTCCGAGATCCACAAATAACACACAGGGACCCCGATGGCATGGAACCTTAATCACTCGGGCCCCCAAGAGTGATGAAATGGCCCCTCGATCCTGAAGGGAAATGACGCTCTGTCCCAGAAGAACCAGCACACTAGCCTGTCTCTGGGCGGCTGCCACTAATTAGGGACTCAGCAACTGAAGCGTGCCCGTTTGCTGCCTAGTAGCAGAAATAGTAGTAATAGTATTTGGTAAAAACAGACAGCCCCTCCGGAAAGGAAAGAAGTAGAGTCAAGCAGCTGTGACCCCCCCCCCCCCCCAGCTGAGGGACCGCAGAACTCCGAAAAAAAACAAATGAAAAACAAATGAAAACCAAATGAAAAGAAAGAAATTAAAGAAAAGAAAGGCAACAACGCAGGCCCGCCGTACCAGAGCACCGAAGAGGAGCCCTGTACCCCAGTCTAGTTCAAAACAGCCGCGTGTGCTGCACACTGGTGGAGCCGCGGCTCTCAAAATGGCCGCGGCCGCTCAAAAACTTTTGGCGCGCTGCAGTTTGGCGCCGAGGCAGACAGCCCGGAGGAAAACCCGACGATGCGGAATGCCCCCCCCCGCGCGGCTCAAGTGGCCCGGGAACACAGCAAAAAATCAAAAAAAATAATAATATTAACGGAAAAGAAAGAAAAAATGCGAAAGAGCTCAGGCCAGGAACAGCTGTCCAACTGACTCTGCCCCGAGAAACTCGCCGGCACTTCCAAGCGCACAGACTCCTCACCTCACTGGAGATGTGTCACTGGACAGCCGCCGCAGGAGCTCTGCCCCGAACAGCCCTGGGAACAGAGATCCTACTAAGGTATCACTTAGAAACAAGCAAAAGGCAAGCGGCTTAGGCTGGGCAGGAGAGAGACCTCCCCCGGGTCCCCCCCCCCCTGCGGAGTGCCGGTTCGCAATAAAAATTTAAAGAAACAGGTACTCTTTTGTATATCAAAGAAACAGAAGCCCCAATAGGGACAAATAAAGAAAAAACAAAAGGTTAGTTAGCAATGTAAGCCCTAAACTGACCAACTAGTGAGCCCAGCCCGGCTCACTAACATCTTCCTGCTGCATGAAGACTGGACACACTGGGGTTGAATGGGTAGCCAGTATGCTGTTTCCAGTGATGCTGAAATTTGATTGGTCCAGTCTTCATGCTGCAGGAGGAGGTGCACTACCCATACGTGGAGGACTAAGCTGGAGGAACGATAAGGAAGTATCATTTACATAAGATGTCTATGAATCAAAGGCTAGGTATATGGCAGATCCAGCCTACCACATATCTGCCACAAGCAAGACCATGATACACACACTCTCACTCTGACCAAGCTGTGACCATGTCATGGCTATGTAGCCACATGGTGGTATATAGTCTCAAGCTGCAGGCATGTGTCTGCAGGACTTCCCTTGGCATTCCAATCACTGCTCCAGCTGCTAGATGTCTTTGTTGTTTGTAGAAAGCCAAGGTGCACATAGTTGCTGTGTGCACATGCAGTGTGTGATGAGTGGTAGACTGGACACAGTTGGAATGTGAATGGCTGCCACAGCCCTGTGGTGGCCAGCAGGGGCGGCCCAAGGGGGGTGCGGGGCCATGTGCGGAGACTCGGTGCGGGGCCTCATTTGCATAAGTGGCCTTATTTGCATAAATATTTGCATAATGTTACCATACACTAACTTTTAGTAAACATGTCTCTTAATGAGTGTATGGATAAAGAAAGACTAAAAGATTTCTACATTACTATAATCCAGTGCCAACCGCCAGGCACATTAGGAACTACTACAAACGCTGCCCATTTAGAACCCATAGCAAACCCACCGTATCCTGACAGCATTACCAGGACTCACAAAGCACCAGACCCTACCTATCAAAAGGAAACACTGCAAATATTAAACCAGTACATTTCAGAGAATACTGGGGAAAGAGAACAAGTGGCAATGTCAAATAGGAATTACATAAACAGAATACCTCAGCTCAGTTACACATGCAGAACATAGACCATCACCAAACAAGGAACCACAATTTAGAAACAGGAAGGCAATAATTAAACTGGGAACCCCAAAAGCCAAACTTGGAATGTACAACAACACTGTAGAAATAAAACTATAAATCAATTTCCTCTTGTACCAAACAAAGCGCAGACGTTAATGATGCACATTTCCCAGAGCTTTCATATTCCAGTTAATAAATTCAAAATAAAGAGATATATTTCTACCTTTTGTGCATTTTTTTTCAGTTGCAATTGCTCCAGCCACTTTCTTCTGGTTTCTTCATGTTTTCTGCTAACTCTCCATCGTCTGCTGTCCATTTGTCCTTTCTTCTCTCTTCTAGTTTTTCTTTCCATCCTCTCTCTCTACATCTGCTTTAACATACTAATCTTTATCCTTTTGCTCTTTCCTCATTCTTATTTCATCCACACAAATTTTACCCCTCCATCCTCAATCCCCACTTACTCTACCAATACCCGGCCAATTGTAGATTTTTCATCCCTCCCACACAAAATATTTTTCCCCTCTCCATTTTACTCTCCCAGCCCCATCCCATTCTAATCCTCCCCCAACATCAGCTCCCTTCTAGTTCCAGTCTCACCCAGCATCCATTCCCTTCTAGTCCCTGCATCAGCCCATTTCCAGTCCTAGCCCCCCATCAACCCATTTCCAGTCCTAGCTCCCCCATCCATTTTCAGTCTGAGTCCCTTCATCAGCTCATTTCCAATCCTAGCCCCCCATCAGCCCATTTCTAGTCATTTCCTAGCCCCACCATCAGCCCATGTCAAATCCTAGCTCCCCTCCACTCAGCCCAATTCCAGTCCAAGCCCCCCCATGAGCCTACTTCCAGTTCTAGCCCCTCCATGAGTCCATTTCAATTCAAGCCCCCACCACAGCCCATTTCCAATCTTAGCTCCCCCCAACAGCCCATTTCCAGTCCTATCCTAGCTGCTCCATCAGCCCATTTTCAGTTCTAGCTCCCTTCCCTCACAGCCCATTTCCATTCCAAGCTCCCTCCCCATCAGCTATTTGCAGTTCAAGCCTCCCCGTCCACTCAGTCCATTTCCAGTCATAGCAATCCCTCAACCCATTACCAGTCCTAGCCCCCCATCAACCCATTTTCAGTTTAAGCCCCCCCCTATAACCCATTACCAGTCCTAACCCCCCATCAGCCCACTTCCAGTCTTAACCCCATCAGCCCATTTCCAGTCAGCCCCCCATAGCCCATTGCCAGTCCTAACCCCCCCCCATCAGCCCACAGCCCATTACTAGTCCTAACCACATCAGCCCACCTCAAGTCCTAACCCCTCCCCATCAGCCCTTTTCCTGTCCTAGCGCCCCCATAGCCCATTAGCAGTCCTAACCCCCCCCCCCATAGCCCATTAGCAATCCTAACCCCCATCACCCTATTTCCAGACAGCCCCCATCAGCCCACAGCCCATTACCAGTCTTAACCCCCCCCAGCCCATTTCCAGTCCTAACCCCCCATCACCCCATTTCCAGTCAGCCTCCATCAACCCCCAGCCCATTACCAGTCTTAACCCCCCCAGCACATTACCAGTTATAACCCCCCATCACCCATTTCCAGACAGCCTCCATCAGCCCCCAGCCCATTACCAGTCTTAACCCCCCCAGCCCATTACCAGTCCTAACCCCCCCCCCAGCCCATTTCCAGTCAGCCTCCATCAGCCCCAGCCCATTAGCAGTCTTAACCCCCCCCCAGCCCATTTCCAGTCAGCCTCCATCAGCCCCAGCCCATTTGCAGTCGTAACCCCCCCCCCCCCAGTTCCAGTCAGCCTCCAGCAGCCCCAGCCCATTAGCAGTCTTAACCCCCCCCAGCCCATTACCAGTCCTAACCCCCCCCAGCCCATTTCCAGTCAGCCTCCATCAGCCCCAGCCCATTAGCAGTCTTAACCCCCCCCAGCCCATTTCCAGTCAGCCTCCATCAGCCCCAGCCCATTTCCAGTCCTAACCCCCCCCCAGCCCATTTCCAGTCCTAACCCCCCCAGCCCATTTCCAGTCAGCCTCCATCAGCCCCAGCCCATTTCCAGTCCTAACCCCCCCCTTGCACATTTCCAGTCCTAACCCCCCTGCACATTTCCAGTCCTAACCCCCCCCCCCCCCCTTGCACATTTCCAGTCCTAACCCCCCCTGCACATTTCCAGTCCTAACCCCCCCCCCCCTTGCACATTTCCAGTCCTAACCCCCCCCCCCCTTGCACATTTCCAGTCCTAACCCCCCCAGCCCATTTCCAGTCAGCCTCCATCAGCCCCAGCCCATTAGCAGTCTTAACCCCCCCAGCCCATTTCCAGTCAGCCTCCATCAGCCCCAGCCCCTTACCAGTCCTAACCCCCCCTCCAGCCCATTTCCAGTCCTAACCCCCCCCCCAGCCCATTTCAAGTCAGCCTCCATCAGCCCCAGCCCATTTCCAGTCCTAACCCCCCCCCTTGCACATTTCCAGTCCTAACCCCCCTGCACATTTCCACTCCCAACCCCCCCCCTTGCACATTTCCCGTCCTAACCCCCCCCCCCCTTGCACATTTCCAGTCCTAACCCCCCCCTGCACATTTCCAGTCCTAACCCCCCCCTTGCACATTTCCCGTCCTAACCCCCCCCCCTTGCACCTTTCCAGTCCTAACCCCCCCCCCCTTGCACATTTCCAGTCCTAACCCCCCATCACCCCATTTCCAGACAGCCTCCATCAGCCCCCCCCCCCTTCCCTTCCCTTCCCTTCCCGCAAATTTAAAAACAAAAACCTGGCTGTAGCTGCTGCCGCTGCTGCCGCGTCAGTCTCAGCAGCGGCAGAATGGCGTGTCCCGCGGGGCCCCTCTCCACGTCGAGCCCTCTGCAAGGGCTTTCAGATTCGCGAAGGGAGAGTGCTCCCTCGCGTCTCTGTAAAGCCCGCAGGGGCTAATGGGAAATTTCCCATCAGCCCCTCGCGTCTAAAGGGGCTGATGGGAAATTTCCCATTAGCCCCTGCGGGCTTTACAGAGACGCGAGGGAGCACAACTCTCCCTTCGCGAATCTGAAAGCCCTTGCAGAGGGCTCGAAGAGGAGAAGGGGCCCCGCGGGACACGCCATTCTGCCGCTGCTGCGACGGACGCGGCAGCGGCAGCAGCTACAGCCAGGTTTTTGTTTTTAAAGGTAATAAAAAAAAAGCAGAATGTTCTTTGCGCGGGGCCCCCTGAAACGCGGGGCCCTGTGCAAAAAACATTCTTGCTCAATGGACGGGCCGGCCCTGGTGGCCAGCACATGCAGAATGACTGTGCTTGCTGTGGTTGATTGGATGTCCCAGAAGGTCCTTTTAGCAGTTGATCTATAGATGATAACTAATGGTGTTGCAGGCCCCTCCCCCTCCTAGAAAAGGTCACAGTATTTGGGAATCTGGGAAACAGCTGCTGCAACCGTGGTGACTATTATGAGATCTAATAGGATAGTCCATGGCTAAAATGTGCAGGACACAATGCCCAGAGATGACTGGATACTCTGCCATACCCCAGTTGTGCATACAACTAGGTGACTAGCAGCACACACTACAGCAGGGGTCTCAAACTCAAATTGCTTTGAGGGCCAAATGAGGACTTGTAAAGTAACCCGGGGGCCGCATAAGACGCGGGGCCTCATTTGTATAAGGGGCCTCATTTGCATAAATATTTGCATAATGTTACCATACACTAACTTTTAGTAAACATGCCTCTTTAATGAGTATGGATAAAGAAAGACTAAAAGATTTAGAAACAGGAAGACAATAATTAAACTGGGAACCCCAAAAGCCAAACTTGGAATGTACAACAACACTGTAGAAATAAAACTATAAATTAATTTCCTCTTGTACTAAACAAAGCGCAAACATTAATGATGCACATTTCCCAGAGCTGACATATTCCAGTTAATAAATTCAAAATAAAGAGAGATTTTTCTACCTTTTGTGCATTTTTTTTTCAGTTGCAATTGTTCCAGCCACTTTCTTCTGGTTTCTTCATGTCTTCTGCTAACTCTCCATCGTCTGCTGTCCATTTGCCCTTTCTTCTCTCCTAGTTTTTTTTCCATTCTCTCTCTACATCTGCTTTAACATACTAATCTTTCTCCTTTTTCTCTTTCCTCATTCCTATTTCATCCACTCCAATTTTACCCCTCCATCCTCAATCCCCACTTACTCTCCCAATACCTGGCCAATTGTAGATTTGTCTTCTCTCCTAGACAAAATATTTTTCCCCTCTCCATTTCACTTTCCCAGCTCCATCCCATTCTAATCCTCCCCCAACATCAGCTCCCTTCTAGTTCCAGCCCCACCCAGCATCCGCTCCCTTCTAGTCCCTGCATCAGTCCATTTCCAGTCCTATCATAGCCTCACCATCAGCCCATTTCCAATCCTAGCTCCCTCCCCTCACAGCCCATTTCCATTCCAAGCCCCCCTCCCCATCAGCCATTTGCAGTTCAAGCCCCCCTTCCAATCAGGCCATTTCCATTCCTTGCAAACCCCCCCCCCCCATTTCCACGCCTAGTCCCCCCATAGCCCATTACCAGTCCTAACCTCCCCATAGCGCACTTCCAGTTTTACCCCCTATCACCCCATTTTCAGTCTTATCCCCCCCATAGCCCATTACCAGTCCTAACCTCCCCATAGCGCACTTCCAGTTTTACCCCCATCACCCCATTTTCAGTCTTACCTCCCCTCATAGGCCATTACCAGTCCTAACCCCCCAATCAGCCCACCTCCAGTCCTAACCCCCCAATCAGCCCACCTCCAGTCCTAACCCCCATCTGCCCATTTCCAGTCCTAGCCCCCACCATAGCCCATTACCAGTCATAACCCCCCTGCCAATAGCCCACTTCCAGCCCTAACCCCCATTACCCCATTTCAGTCCGCCCCTCCATAGCGCATTGCCGGTCCTAACTCCCCCCATCAGCCCACCTCCAGTCCTTCATAACCCCCACCTGCCCATTTCCAGTCCTAGCCCCCACCATAGCCCATTACCAGTCATAACCCCCCCGCCAATAGCCCATTTCCAGTCATAACCCCCCCCTGCCAATAGCCCATTTCCAGTCATAACCCCCCCCTGCCAATAGCCCATTTCCAGTCATAACCCCCCTGCCAATAGCCCATTTCCAGTCCTACACCCCCCCTGCCAATAGCCCATTTCCAGTCATAACCCCCCCCCCCCCCATAGCCCATCTCCAGTCAAAACCCCCCTGCCAATAGCCCCTTTACACTCCTCCACCCCCCCCTGTCAATAGCCCATTTCCAGTCATAACCCCCCCCCTGCCAATAGCCCATTTCCAGTCATAACCCCCCTGCCAATAGCCCATTTCCAGTCCTACCCCCCCTGCCAATAGCCCATTTCCAGTCCTCCCCCCCCCCTGGTAAATAAAAAAAACACCTGGCTTCTGCTGCTGCAGCAGAAAATCAGCTGTCCCGCGGCCCCTTCCTCTCTGCCCGGAGATCCCTCATTGTGCTTCATCAGCGGCGTGCTTTTTAAGCCGCGAAGAGAGTATTTCCCTCTCGCGCGGCTTAATCCTATTCACTTTTCAAGCCTCGCGAGAGGGGAATACTCTCTTCGCGGCTTGAAAAGCACACGCTGATGGAGCACAATGAGGGATCTCCGGGCAGAGAGGAAGGGACCGCAGCACAGCTGATTTTGCTGCTTGAGCAGCAGAAGCCAGGTTTAAAAAAAAAAAAATTGACAGTCGATTCTGCCGCTGCCACGGCAGCAACGGCAGAAGCGGAAGCAAGGCTTTTTTCTTTCCCTCCGTCGCGGGCCGCACAATGTTCTCTCGCGGGCCGCATGCGGCCCGCGGGCCACGTGTTTGAGACCCCTGCACTACAGACTACACATGCAGAACACTGGCTGTGATATGGGTCTGCTCCAGGATAGGGAGGCTCCAACAATTGCAGTGCAGACCCTGGGGACCAAGTGATGTGTGCCCCTCCTTACATTCAGGGTGATCCCTGCAACAATTTGCAGCTATTATGTTTTGGAAGCCTACAATGTCCCTGTATAACATGGCCTGATGTGATGGATCAAAGCATTCACACTTTGGTGAGGACTTGCAGAATGCAGTTCAGAATGTATAATACATAATGGGTAAGGGAGGACCCACCTATACAGGCAATGAAAGCAAAACTCGCAGTCATAATGCCGACTGTGATCACTGGGACATTGCCCAGTACCGGCATGTCATTCATGATGGTATGAGACATATGCATGCCCCCCTGGGAGGTTGAGGTTGGTCTGCAATGGACTGCATGGGTGGTAATGTGGAGGTGTGTGTGCATGTGTGCATAAAGCGGAGTGTGTAGCTGGACACAGGATACTGAAAGCCCTGTGCATGTGCTGCCTCCGTGGTTAGTGCCATACTGTGGCACAGCAGACACGTGTGTGTGTGGTTTGTTTACCTTTGGGGAAAATGTGGAGGGATGGCCCTCAGGACTGCACATAAGAACATAAGGTATATCATACCAGATCAGACCAAGGTCCATCAAGCCCAGTATCCTGTTTCCAACAGTGGCCAATCTAGGTCACAAGTACCTAACAGTTTCCCCAAAAGATACAGGTTCCACAATGCTTGTATTGGGGCAAGCAGTGGATTTCCTAGGTCCCCTTTAATAATGGTTTATGGACCTTTCCTCCAAGAATTTGTCCAAACCTTTTTTAAACCTAGCTACACTAACAGCTTTTACTACATCCTCCAGTAATGAATTCCAGAGTTTGATTACACATTGAGTGAAAAAATATTTTCTCTTATTAGTCTTAAATAGGTTACACTGTAGCTTCATTGCATGTTCCCTAGTCTTTCTATATTTTGATGGCATAAACAATTGATCTACATTAACCCATTCCACTCCATTCATTTATAGGCCTCTATCATATCTCCTCTCAGTCGTCTCTTTTCCAGGTTGAAGAGCCCTAACCTTTTTAGCCTCTCCTCATAGGGGTATCCTTCCATTCCCTTTGCCATTTTGGTGGCTCTTCTCTGTATCTTTTCTAATAATGCTATATCCTTTTTAAGAAACGGTGACCAGAATTTCACACGATATTCAAGGTGGCATTATAATATCCTTTGTTTTATTCTCCATTCATTTCCTTATGATTCCTAGCATTCTATTTGCTTTCTTGGCCACCGCTGCACACTGGGCAGAGGGTTTCAACGTGATGACACCTAAATCCTTTTCCTCGGCAGTGGTTCCTAATGTGTAACCATAGTTTGGGTTGTTCTTTCCTAGGTGCATAGTTTTGCACTTGTCCAATGACAGAATAAATTTAATCTGTCATTTGAACATCCAGTCTTCCAATTTATCAAGGTCCTCTTGCAATTTTTCACAATCTTCTTGGGTTTTAACAACTTTGAATAATTTTGTGTTAGCTGCAAATTTGATTACCTCACTCGTTATTCCCATTTCCAGGTCATTTATGAATATGTTAAAAGCAGCGGACCCAGCACAAATCCCTGGGGTATTCCACTATTCACCTTTCTCCATTGGGAAAAATTGGCCATTTAGCCCTACCCTCTGCTTTCTATCTTTTAACCAGTTTCTGATCCACAATAGAACAACGCCTCCTATCCCATGATTTTTTAATTTTGCCAAAAGTCTCTCATGAGGGACCTTGTCAAAGGCATTCTGAAAATCCAGACACACTATATCAGTCGACTCACCTTTGTCTACCTATTTATTCAGACCTTCAAAAAAACATAACAGATTAGTAAGACAAGACCTTCCTTGGCTAAAGCCATGTTGGCTGTCTCTCATTAAACCATGGCTATCTACATGTTCAATAATTTTGTTCTTTATAATGGTTTCTACCATTTTTCCCGGTATTGACGTCAGGCTCACCAGTCTGTATCTTCCCGGATCACCCCTGGAACCCTTTTTAAAAATTGGCACTGCATTGGCCATCCTCAAATCTTCAGGTATTACAGATGATTTTAATGATAGTTCACAGATTACTAATAGTAGGTCTACAGTCTCATATTTCAGTTCTTTCAACACCCTTGGATGTATACCATCCGGTCCAAGTTATTTGCTACTTTTCAGTTTATCAAATAGTTGTAATGCATCTTCCTTGTATATCTATATTTCTTTCAATTTTTCTGGGGCATCACCTTTAAATACCACTTCAGTCATGGGTAACATCCCTATATCTTCCTCAATAAAGACCAAAGGAAAGAATTAATTCAGTCTCTCCGCTATGGCCTTGTCCTCTCTTAGTGCCCCTTTTACCCCTCTATCATCTAATGGTCCAAATTAGTCTCTCACGGGTTTTTTGCTACAAATATACTTGAAAACCTCCTCCAAGATAGTATTTTCCTCCAAAACAGTATTTTTAAACATCCATGCGCCTTGCCCGTTGGACTGGAGATGTATCCTACATCAGTGTGTGTGTTGCTCTGCTACTGTACTGTAGTTCCTGTGCAGTATGTACTGAATCTGTGCTGCTGTAGGCAGGCCCGATGTATGCTGCACCATGGTCATAGAATGTGCCAGTCACGGTGTTTCATGTCCTGGATCTCACCCATTGCAGGCAGAGACCTGCATTCTCCCTGATTCACAGCAATGTTGTGTGTAACTGTGTAGCTAAGAGGTTAGAGCCCTGGTTCTGTAAGTTCTGGATGAGGGTTTGAATTACACTAGCTCCTTTTGTGGCTGAGATACTCATTGCATTCTAATGCCAGGAACAGTCCAGTGTCTGCTTTGACCAGCAGACATACATTTGCATGTTGTTTTGTGTGGTCCAATAGCACATTGTGTGTCTACAAATGCTATTTGCGTTCATGTCCAGCTAAGAACATGACTGTATTGGCTGAGACATGTTCACCCTGCAGATGAATGGCACCTACTTGGAGATGTAGCCTAATGGTTAGAGCGCTGGCTTTATAAACAGCATACCCAGGGTTTGAATCCCACATGTGTTTTCCTTGACTGTAGGGTACTCAAGTTCATGTAGTTCTTTCTGTTATGTCTTTTCTATACTAGTAGGAACAGGCAGGGATTTGCCTTGCCTGGGGGACACACATTATTGTGTTAAATGTTTTTCGATAGTGCTTTGGTTTGGCAAACATGCACATTATACTCATGCCCATCTGACAGGATGTCCATGTTGTCTCTGCTGTAGGCCAGTGCAAAGGGTCAGACATGTGGACCTAGCAGATATATGCCACACAGCTTGTACATGATTAGTATATGTCATCAGATTTGTAACTGCACAGCCTTGCACCCATCACATCTCTGCAGTACATGCTGGCACATCATACTCATGGGATAGCAACCTGCAGGGATCATCATATGTCCTTACGTGCCCCATATGGCCAATATATGTGGCACCTGTCAGTTGTTAAATGCACATGTGCCTGGAATAGTGCATAGCAACATAGTAACATCAGAACATGACGGCAGAAAAGGTGCACATGGCCTATGTTGTCTGCCCTTCCCTATCGACTACTATAGTCCTCTGTTTCCCTTTGGAGATCCGCTTTGTTTGGTTCCTGCTTATTTGGAATCAGATACACTCCACGTCTCCCCCTCCTCCACTGGGAGACTTTTCCACACATCTAGCACTCTTTCTATAGAGACATATCTCCATATATCACGCCTGTGTCTATTCCCTTACACTCTCATCCTATGTCCCCTCTTTACAGAGCTTCCCTTCTATTGAATGTCACTCTCCTGTGTATTCCTGCCACAGTGGTATTTACATGTCTCTATCATATCTTCCCTATCCCGCTTTTCCTCTGACGTATATATGTTGTGGTCTGTCTGTCTGTCTGTCCTGGTATGCCATTTTGGTAGCCACCCTCTGCAACGACTGCTACCAGTTGTTATGATGGTTCGAAAGGCTGACCTAGCTGTCATACCTAACAAGCTTTTATTGCAGATCCTCTGTGCCACAGCTACAATTTCTCATGCACGCACTGACTGCATTGGTGGTTCATCGAACCAGCATGGCCAAACTGTACTCACATCTACTGCCGTGCATCCCTCGGTCCCTCCATCAGCATATGCCCATCATATATAGTCATGTATTTTCATGGCAGCTGTTACACCTTGGGCCACACAAGACAGTTTTACTCATTAGGCTGTATCACTCACTCCTCTCCTGTTTATTCTTTGATGTCTTATGTCTCTTGTTTTTCAGACAATGTTCTACTATGGTCAAGGAGGATTACATCACAGCAGCTTTGGGGATGCATTATGGCAGGAACACTTGGAGGGTTCATAACATCCTGGGGATGACCACTGCATTTCACAGGGAGGGGGCAGGTTTAGTAGACATGCGGCTGCACACACACCTGTTCGGTTATGTCACTGGTGAGGCAGTTTAGGAATAGGACTGTGTAGTGTGTTTTTCTAGATGACTGTCAGGTCCTTTCTGCCATGTAGGTTGCTTGGTATGTTGTGACGGTTGTGTAAATCACCACTCCTGCCCTGTCATCCTTTTGCTGCCCATATCATGGCGCTTCAGGTTCTGTGGGGGGACACGTCTTCACCATCAGATGCCCCACACTGCTATGATGGCATTTTACATGGCCCCCTCAGTGACTCAGTACCATTGCCTCCCACATGTTCATCCCACATACTGATGGCCATGTAGGGTGCCCATGGTTCTGTCAGGTGCATCAGCTCCCACCTGTCCTTCCATCCGTCATCTTTACATTGCCTACCCCTGGTGCTCCCTTATAAAGCGTTAGGGTGACAGCCATTTTCAGGCATTAAGGTGCATGCATGGCATCCTATGCCCGGTGTCCTCTTAGAGCATGTTCAATGGCCCATTACACCCTTACCACCAGAATGCCTCCTACCCGGCCAGAGCTTCTTTCGTATGGAAAACCTCTTAACGTTGCTGTTAAATTTAGCTCTGGTAAATTTTCAAAGTGGCCAATTTATGAGCATGGGGCCTGATATTCAAAGAATTTATGCTCCTAATTTGGAAAGTTATACTTCTAAATTGGCCTAGAACTGGTGTAACTGACCATGCCTACATGTTACAAGTATACATATCAATATTTCATATTGTTTCATTTAGAATTTACATCTTATTCATCATAGTATTACTAAGAAAGTTACAACATAACATATATATCATTTTATAGCTAATGCACATGTTTGTTTGAACTGCCCATGTTCTGCCCAAACTCCACCCCTGTGCAGGCCCACAGTGAATGTATATGCCATGCGATCAATGTGTGTAATTATATGCTAGTCGGTATTTTATGAGGCCATTTACCTGTGTATATTGCTAATTAATTGTGTAAAAGACTTAAATATCAAGAATTACACCCATCTTTAACTCCTTAAACTAAGGGGCTTGTTTACAAAGCTGCGGTAGCGGTTCGCGATCGTTATCGGAGCCGCGACCCCATTGATTTCAATGGGGCCGCGGCTCAAATAACGACCACGAACCGCTACCGCGGCTTTGTAAACAAGCCCCTAAGTATCTCCTCCTAAAATTACCCACATTGCACCACTGCAAAGTCACTGATAGGGGACTAATACATTTAATGATGGCTGCTAATCATATAATTTCCTTAGAATATCAGGCTGATAGCAATCAAACTATGTGAAAATGCACAATGAAATATAAAAGCTTGTAAAAAACAATTTATTCAAATTCTCACAAAAAAGAAGGCATTTTCCTAAATGCCAACAAATTCTCCTCTTGATGTAAATCAAGAGGCAAATCATTCCACAATGTTGAGACTGCCATAGAAAAAGCAAAAAACACATCTCAGCTCATCAAGAGGAAAGAGTTCATTCTATCCGGCCAGCAAACCACGGTACAGCAAACTAAGGTACAGCAAACCATTTTATGCTAGTTAAGATTCAGCGACATTGAATATCCGGGAAATAACAGGTCTCAATTATAATTATCTTGACAGAAATCAAAGACTTGAAAGCCAATAATACTAAGGGCCTGATTTACTAAGCTCCCCTTTCCCCCAATCATATGCACAGAATGAGTGAAAAACCTCAATGAATCAGGCTCTAAAAGAATAATAATGGGATTCTTGTCATAGTGTGTGCTTCATCTTATAGACTCTAATAGGAGCCAGACCCTAGCTGTGACCCTTTACACATCAAGGTGAAAAGATAGGTTAGAGAGAGCAATGAGAGTAATCATGGGACTTTTCTACATCAAGCAGTCTGTGAGAAAAGGCCATAGATCACTTACTTGAATCCTTACATATGGCATATAGAAACACCGGCAACTGCCATTGGCAGAAAGGAGGAGGAAAAAAAAGGCAGAAATTGAAATACATTTAAGAAATAACAAAATGATATGGGAAATGAAAGGAAAAATAGGAACATCCTGTTTGGTTAAGACAAATGCTGTCATTTTATAGCACTACACTGTCACAAAAGAACATAATTTCTTTCTTTTCTCTTCTTGGTTGGTTTGTACCCCATCAATTGGTCATGAATGGCAAAAATTTCATGTGACTAGAGCAACTCTTCAGCTGTGCACGTTTCAAGGAGCAAAATATATAAAGCAAATCCATGTACACTATATATATTTGTACATATTTTAAGCAACTAGAACTGTCTTATTTATAACATCCTAGTGTACATTGCTGAAAGCTTTGAGAATATGCTCTATTTTTCGTTTTTTACAGCTTTAGAATATATTGTCTGAATTTTAAATTCATGCTTTTGCACCTTTTTTAGAGAATCCTAGTAAAGGACAAGATTGAAAAATGTATTTTAAAGGATTGCTTGGCTATGGTGTTTGCTTTGGTAGCCATGACTTTATAGTGGTGGGGGTGAGGCTCTTTTAAAATGATTCAGTGAAGTCAAGATACGTACAGTAGTTTCTGAGTTGGAATGAGCCTTAACTGGGGGAGGCAAAGGAGGCTGAATAATGAGCAGTGTGTATACTAGACTGTCTCCTTGACAGCAGATGATAAACATTCTTTAAAAAGGAATATTCCCACCAGAAATCTCAAAAGTCTTACTTGTAATAATAGCATAAATCTTAGCAAAAAAGAGAGGCATTTTTAGAATAGAAATTTTGCCAACAGAACTTAAGAGATAATGAGGTAATGGGCCATGTGTTCTGTGACAAATCATCTTAGGGTGGAAGGCAGAGGAGACATGTATTTGGCAGGATTGTAAGGCTCCAGGTTTAGATTTCACCTTCTTATGCTACCTCCTCAGCTTTGAATATATATTTTGCTTGTCTACCCATAAATGCTCACAAATAAAAGCCCTCGCTTTCAAAACAGGTGATTATAGAACTTTGAAGAGGTTAAACTATTCTTTTGAGGAAAAGTTATACAAAAAAAGTTTAAGTAAAAACCTGAGGGTTCTATTTACTTACATGCATTAACTGGCTATTTATGGGTTAATGCATGCCAAATAACGCAAGTTTCATAATTCTTAATTTTATTTATTTATTTATTTATTTTATTTATAGTTTTTCTATACCGCACTATTTACAATCAGCGCGGTTCACAGGTAACAAAACTTTGCAAGAGAAAACCCCGTTGCACTTACATCAAACAGTGGGTTGAACATGGAACACAGGTGAACTATATACATAATGGAACTATATACAGGTTGATGACTGTAGATAACATCAACTAAGCTCTATTCATTTGAGTGTTCTTGGCTGAAGAGACAGCTTGGTAATGGAGCCTTTATACTAGCTTAGGGGCCCATTTACTAAAGTGTGGTACGTTTTTGTACTTACTAGGCATTAGGACCAAAAGCCAATGGGTGGTAAGTGCAAAATCAGGGCAGTGACTGTTGGGAGTGTGGTCGGCATGCCCTCTTCAATTACCACACAGAAAAGTCCCATACCTCACAAGGGTGATTTTTACGGTGCTGACTGCTTTTAGTATGCGGTAGCTATTGCTGTGGGCCTGCACTAAAATGCATGTTAACAGACTTTAGAAAAAGGGCTCCTAAGTGCTTTATTCAAATTAAGGTGAGTTAATATGCATTAACATGTATTAACACATTAATGTGCTTAGTAAAATGCTGAAGCCTCCATGACTACGGCTAATTCAGAATTTTCATACTTACCAGTGCCCATTTCTGGCGATGCACCTTTCTGTGTAATTGGTAAGTCAAAATAAAACATGAAGAGGTGAATATTTAAGAATAATCTGGTTAGCAGGACCAGTCCATGGGCAGAGCTGAGGTAGGGAGAGATTGTCAGCATCACTATTTGGATAACAATTCATTTAACTCATTAAAAATGCATGATCTACATGTGGTGATGGCATGTAACTTTACTCAGTTTCTTATAAAATTAGCTCCAAAATGGGTGAAAATGTCTAATACCTCATTAAGCTCTTAAGGATGGTACAATTAGACCAACATGGATTGACATTCTGTTTTCCTGGTAGACTTCTTTTTTCACCACGGTTCTTTGCAATAAGGAGATTTCACTCATTTCATACCAATGACATTATGGAGTACTAGTCTTCTAGTTCTTATAGTATTAAATATTGCATTGATTTTCTCAGGATTAGGCCAGCTGATGTTCATGCTTAATCAAGACCATGGAGAGATGCCAAGTTGTTACATATCACAACCTGGATATAATTTTAAGCAACTAAATGGAAAAATAGGAATCCTAGTGGAAACACATGCATCCAGCAAAGTGCACTCTTGTTCTTTCAAACTCATGCTTCAATAAACTGGTTAGTCTATAAGGTGCCACCTGCCTCTGTCATTAGTAGAGGAGGATGGTCTGGGAAACTATGGTACAGTATGTCTTCTCATGTTAACTGGATTAATATAACAGGTTGGTGCTAAAATAGGGCTGTCCAAAGACATATGGGACTGGATGTTTAGTAGCAGCCATGATGGTGTTAGTGGGCCTTTGGATTGTTGTGACATCCTGTAATTGCAAGTGGGAGATAAGGGGCACTGGGTGTCATCCTAAAATGACAAATTCCAGAAGGGTGACATACAATCAATGAAGCTTAAAAAAATGATCTGGGATAGGGCCCTACCATAGGTTATACTCTATACCCACGGGATCAGAATCACATCTACCTCTGTGCATCTGGTTCCAGCTGGATGCACAGAGGCCGGGACGCACAGTACAGAATGTGCCTCCATGTTAATAAGTAGTGAAACATATATATATATATATATACATGGAAGGCCTGATATTTAAAGAGACTTAGGTGTTTAGCTGTAGCCATATAAGTCTTTTCTCCAAACCTCCCTGGCGCTATGGGGTCTATTCTGAACCATGAATAAGGCAATGTTGATGTCAAAAAACGTATTCCAAAACAGGAACAATTAGACACACAGGCCAGATGGACGTGGAACTCTGGACATTTAGAAAAGGGGCATGCCCGACGGCATCAATGTCCAAGTTGTATTCTGTGCATGGCCGTGTACATGCTACAGCCAGAGGCTAGATATGCAAATTAGACCAATAGAACATGGAAAAAGGGCAGGAGATAGATAAAATAAGACCAGCATATAGGCAAGGCACAGGCACCTTGGCAACAGACACAAGAGCATTTCCCTGGGGAATACTGCCAGAGGAGACATGGAGGCAAGCAGATGATGAAACAAAGTGTGTATTGAGGTGCAGAAAGCAGAGACACAAATATATAGAGCATACAGTACCTGTGGAGGCCTGCACAAACCATGCCACTCTGCCCATGACCCCCCCACCTAGGTGACACCCCCAGAAAAATACTGCCCACACCACATGCCCATGTGACCCACCACAACCCATGACACAGTACCTGCACCCACCTCCCATTAATCCCACCCATAGAAACCCAGAGAAAGCACACCCTGGCCACACCTATTGTGACCATGGGCCAGAACTAGCGCTGTCCCCCATGTACCCTTGCTCGCCCCCTTGCCCTCCCCTGTCATGAGGCGCCCTTGCTGGCCCCCAGTGCTGGGATATTCTCTGGAGGAGAGGGATATGTGTCCCCTGAGGTTGAGGTGCTGCTGTTGGTGTCCCCAGTATGCCCCGATTGAGCCCTATGGAAAGGGGGGGAATATCACAGGTGTCCCTGTACCCAGAGGCATAGGACCCAAGATGTTGGACTGCCCCCACCAATGCACCCCCCAGCTGATCCACCCATGCAATGGTGCATGTGGCCATCCTGCTGGTGGAAGGCATGGCTGCAGGCACAGGATCATGGGCAAGTGCTACAGCAGCAGTGGACAGTGGCAGAGGTAGTGAGACAGGACTGGTGTCCACTGATGGCAACCCAGGGGTGGGGACAGGGTCAGGAGCAGCCTGTGACCTGCCCAGCTGGCTGACAAGGACCACAATATTTGTCCTAAGGTGGCCAATGGAGGCATCAAGCCAGGCTGTTGCAGCAAGCTGCCACTCCTGGAGAGCCAGCTGCTGCTCCTGGAGTGAGATACCCCAGCAAAGAAGCTCCAGATTCATGTGCATGTGCCGTGAATGTGCCTCATAATGGGCGAGCAGGTGCTAGGTGTATTGCACCAGCAGCACAGATGTGCGTTGCCATGGCTGCTTCCTGTGCACATCCCCTCCCAACTGCCCTGGTGGCTCTGGTGACAGTGGGACCTGGCCCTCCCCATCCTCTGATGTGGTATCCCCCTCCCCATCTGTATCAGCAGGCCTGGTGGCCAAGTCACTAAAGCTGCCTGGGTGTGATCCATCTGCCTCTGCTGGCATCACAGAGGCTGCAGTCTGTGCAGGTGACTGGGGCAGTGGTGGAGTGGCTGGTGCCATGGCTGGCAGGAGAGCAGTGCTGGGACTTGCGATGGCATCAGCACCTGTTGGAAGAAGCAAGACCGAGAAAACCATTATGGATGCATGCAACCAGTGTGCACACACAAACACACGTGCAGAGGTGTAGGGAGAAGGACCCAGAGACACAGCTGTGCAGATGCGTGGGCACAGCAGAGACTGAAACATGCACTACAGTGCAGACCGCAAACACAGAGCTCCCCACAGAGGCAGCAGAGGGAAAGGTGGATGTGGGACATGGCCATGAGTGGCCAGTGAACACCCTGAGGGGGGATATATGAAAGGTGCAGTGGGAGGTGAGGATGTAGCCCAATACCAAAGATGTAAGGTGCAGGGAGAGGACATATAGGAGCCGAAAGCCAGAACATGCATGTACCCCTTTCCCCTGCCATCCTTGTGGTGTCCAGGTCACTGATGCCCTCCATTGTAGGAGTGTCAACCATTTCCAGGACCCGCCTCTCCAGTTCGGTCAGCTGTGACCCCTGACCATCTGGACCTGAACTGTGTACCTTCGCACATGCGTCCTGGCACACCTGCCTCCACTTCCACTTAAGGTTCTCAATCTCATGGTTGTTGTGGTGTATGGCCAGCCACCACCGCTGACACTGATAGGCACCCAGCTTGCATTCCTCTATGCCCATCAGCGCAGCAAAGTCACCAAGAATTGCCTCTAAGAGGAGGGTCAGTTTGACATCGCTGAAGTTCTGTTTCCGTGCCGAGACCCTCAGGGCCATTGACGAATGCACAGATGCACAGGGAAGCCCCCAAACACAGATGCAGCTGCCCAGGAACATGTCCAAACTGACACAGCAGGCCAGGAAGACATCTAAGCCACAGGGGCATGACCAAAGTCATGATGTACATTTTATGGTGGCTAGACGTGTAGCAGCATAGACGTACTAGTGCTCAAAATACAGTCCATGTTTGTGAGTTCATTCATGTGTAGATGTGCAGACGTCTGTGTACCTATGTGTGGTTACATCTAGATGTGCCTGACATGTATAAAGCACATACATGGCTGGACATTTGCCCTTTCAATGGTAGTATCCATTGGTGACAGTGCAGGACATTACTGAGACAATATCCTGATTTGTAGATGAACCTCTGCAGAGTCCACAACCCAGCGACCACACACAGGTAGATGCCATGTTTGCCTGTTGTACAATGTCTGCCATGGCCATGCCAAGATGGTGTGACAGTGACCCCCTGGATGATTGTGAGGGCACCCTGTGCAGATGTAGATAGAGATCTGTGAGGTGATGGGTGCATAGCACCCAAAAGGGGCTGTGGCAGTGCCACAAGAGGGTGGGCTGCAGGAGAGGGGAGTAACCGAAGGGTACACTGCATGGTGATGGTGAGAGGGGGCGGGTAACATAGGCCACACACAGCTGATGGGAATGGGAGATGTAGGCCAATAGTGCCACTGCCCCACACCTGCTGCCCCACAGAAATGACACTGCATCATGGGGATGGGAATGGCCATATCGCCAGCAGGGCCACTCCCCAATATCAGGCACCATGGTCCCACTGACTCCCTTGGGTGGGCAGCTGTGTCAGTCTCATGCTACCCTGCAGGTGTGGCCTGTCCACCCCACCACCACCCCCTAGGAGATGGCCCGATGCAGCCACCACCCCAGGGTAGCTGCTGTGAGGACCACGGGTCCCACCCTGCTCACAGAATAGTGGGTCAGGCCAAGCAAATATGATGGCCAGACACATAAAGTGTGTGGCTGGTAAGGGTAAAATGGAGCCCCCTGCAGGTGGCGCTGAACGTATGGGGAGCACAGGTTGTGTGTGGGTATGCATGGTCCATGGGTGGGGCAGGTGTGCAATGGGAATGCTGCAAGGACCATGGACATACAGGGCAGACCCCAAGGGCAACCCTGTGCATCTGGGTTGGTGACCTGCACCGGGGATGTACCCCACCATGGAGGTGGACCTTGTTCCACTGGATGGTGGATGGCAGACGGCCAGGGATAGGCTGTGCAGGTGAGAGTGTATAGGGGAGTCACCCCTGCCTGACTCTGGGCTCTGCAGGCCTGGGTGGGGGCAGGGCATGTGGATGGCAGGTGGCTGCAGGATTGCTTAGTACGTGCTGGAGCTGAGGTTGGTGTATCGCCTGCCTGCCCAGATGTGTTGGTGCCAGGATGTGCCAGACATACACCGTGGGTGGCGGGCCCCACACCTATATTACAAAGACCTGACCTATTGCCTCCCCTCACAGGAGTGAGATGCTGTTGCAGCCAGACACGTGTTGCAGCAGGAGGAGATGTATACATGGCTTGCAATGGCCCTGCTTGCAAGAATTGACTCTACTAAGGGAAGAATTAGCTGCAATTAAACACACCACTTCTAGGGTACAAACTGAACAAAAGCCACATTGCTCCCACAAAGAATCAAACAGCCCAGGAACAAATTAATCACAGTGGGCTCTGGTAGGTTGCGATCTGAAATGCAGAGACACCCTATACATCAAGAGATATCCCTACATAATGCCTTCTCTGGCTTGGATAATGAGGGTGCCCAATCCGTGGAAACCGAAGTGCCCTTAAATGAGAGAGTCAATGTCCAATTTACTGATAATGCACCAAATATGAAGAAAAAAATCACAAAACAGAAAACTACTACTTCTTGGGGATTCCATCATCAGAGGCACCAACTTGGGAACACAGTTCAAAGGAGAGAAGATGGTCAAATGCCTCTCAGGCTCTTCAGCCAGCAGGAATACGAACCAAATTGTTGGTATTGTTAGTACAGAAAGTGAGCACTCCAAAATTGATGTTGTCATCCACTTGGGTACAAATTACCTGGCTAGAAACAGTGCCTCTGCAGTGCAAGGGGACTTCCAGACTCTGGGAGAGAAACTCAAGCCCATTGTTAACACTATAGCATTCTCAGAAGTTCTACCTATTCTTGGTAAGGGGCCAGAAAGGCTATAAACATGGTGAAAACAAGAAGGATTTAGATATATAGGCGACTGGAGAAACAGATGGATCAACAAGGGGCTATACTGTGCTGATGGACTATATCTCTCAGTCGCAGGGAAAAGGATCCTAAGTGAAAAATTCAGGCAGTATGTGGACAGGTATTTAAACTATGGAAAGGGGGTGTTGAATGGAGAAGGACAAGTTCAGGACGTCATTCCCAGCAAAAGTATAATAACATTGGAAACAGCCACACTTTTAAACCACACACCAATGGCAAGTGGAAAGAGGCGTGTAAAACAAAATCCATGCAAAATACAGGCAAGCCAGTCAACAATTGCTGGAAAGCAATGAGCACAAATGCTCAAAGCCTAGCCAACAAAGTTCCTGACCTGGAAGCCCTAATGGTAGAAATGGACTTGGACATTGTGGCCATTACAGAAACATGGTTTAACGAGTTGCACGAACGGGATATAGCCATAGCTGGCTATAATCTACTTAGAAGAGATAGAGAGGGTAGCAAAGGAGGAGGAATAGCCCTGTATGTCAAAAGTATTAAAGCTGCTGAAATGCAGGGGACATGAGGAAAAGAAGAAGCGCTGTGGATTGTGTTGAAAAGAGAAGATGGCACTGTCATCCATACTGGTGTAGTCTACAGGCCTCCAACTCAAACCGAAGAAATGGATAGCAAATTGATTATTGATACTGCAAAGATAGCCACAAAGGGGGAACTGATCGTATTGGCCAACTTTAATCTACCCAATATGGATTGGAGTATTCCTTCTGCAAATCTGTAAAAAGTAAAAAAAAAAAATTGTGGATGCCTTCCAAGATGCATTACTTGAGATTTTTTTTTCCCATTTCAATTCCATTTATTAAGAAACTTTAGAGAAAATACAAATATATCAGAAATAACAATATGTAACCATTACAAAGAAAAACAAAAACCGGACATCTGCAAAAAGTCCACGTCAAGAGAAACGTGAAGAAACAGAGGAGCTCACTCAAAATTATAAACGCTTTTTCATACTAGTCTACTACTGATAAACTTAATATATCAGGAAATCAGTGAACCCTTGGGGAGCGTGTGAGGTGAGGAGGCTGTTGCTCACCACTGTGCCCCGTTGTGATCTCCTGCGCTGTGTCGGAGTGCACGGTTCATCTGCGGCGCCTACCCCTGACGTCATCACCGGGGGTTTAAAGCCAGGAAGCTTGCTGTCTGTGTTGGGAGCGTGTGAGGTGAGGAGGCTGTTGCTCACCATTGTGCCCCGTTGTGATCTCCTGCGCTGTGTCGGAGTGCACGGTTCATCTGCGGCGCCTACCCCTGACGTCATCACCGGGGGTTTAAAATCTGATCGCTAAGCGGTATGCAGAAGCGGTACGCGGAAGCGGTCGCATTCTAAAGGGGCGCGTTATTAAGGGGCTTGCTCCTTATGCGCTCCTTGGGTGCTCGAGGAGCTTGGAAGCTGGCTTATGGTTGTGCAGTATGGGCAGACGACGAAAATGACCTCTAAATGTGAGTACTGAGAATCCAACTAAAGCTGTTAAGATCTCTGGCCCTATGGATCGTCATTTGGTGACTGAGTGGTAAGGAGGGAGAGACCATTACTGCGACTCCGACTCAGCTCCCCAGTTGTGATTCCTCGTCTTTTTTGGGGGTTAGTATCTCTTCCCCCTCTGCTGCTGTTTGTAACGCTGTTCCTGTTACTTCCTCTCCAGTGAGGAGGGCTGTATCTTTGCAATTAGCCCTACCATCGGCTTTATCTGCTCCTAGTTCTGGGGCAGTTACCGGGAGTGTTCCTTTACCCCGGATACTTTCAGTTCCTGGGAGCTGTGCCTCGATGCAACGGGACGGTGTTTCTTCATCTGCGGACCCTAAGGATGTCTCCCTTCTTGATGTTTGGTCCATTCTTACTAGGATAGAGTCTTCATTGAGTTCCGTCGTTTTGCAAATGTCGGACTTTACTAGAGACTCTGTGGCTAAATTTACCCAACATGATTCTCAGATCGATGTGCTGGGGGAGAGATGCCAGAAATTGGAAGCCCAATCTGTTGTATTACAAAATTCCTCATTGTCTTTTATGAAAGATAGCATTATTCTCCATACTCAGCATGAGCTATTGGAGAACAGTTTGCGTGCTTTAAATTTGCGTTGTTTAAATTTTCCTTATACACGGTTTTTATCTCCTCAGATACTATTTGATAAATATTTGATAGATATTTTGGGTTATCGAGAAGATAATAAACCGTCTTTGACTAAAGTGTATTATATTCCCTTTAAAGGGGTCTCCGAGCCGGGTGGCTCTGGTGAGCCTGTTTCATCTCGGTTGCAGGAGTCCCTTAATATTTCAGAGTTTATTGAATCGTCTCAAGATAATATTCCAACTAGGGCTACACTTCTGGTGTCCTTTGCCTCAGAAATTGATAAGAATGCTGTGATGCGTTTATATTTTTTGAATAAGACATCTGTTTTTGCGGGGGGAGGGTGAGTATCTTTCCCGATGTCTCCAGGAAAACCCAGCTACGTCGCCGGGCTTTTTTGATGTTGAAGCCACGCGTCCTAGCTCTTGGTGCCACTTTTTTTCTTAAATTTCCATGTAAGTGTTTAGTTACCTTTCAGAGCACCAAGTATGTTTTTCTGGAGTCCTCGGCATTAGAATCTTTCCCTTACTTGAGATTTTTAGTTGAAAAAAGTAAGATTTCCTGCGAAGCTAAGTCAAGCCACAACATTACTTAGACAAATGGTGATGGAACCAACGAGGGAAAGCTCAATGCTGGATTTAGTACTCACCAACGGAGATAGCGTGCTGAATATTCAGGTGGGTGCCCATGTGAGCAGCAGCAATCACCACACTGTGTGGTTTGAGATAAAAGTCAAGGTGGAGTCCAATCACAGCAAGCTCAAAGTCCTAGAGTTCAAAAACACTGACTTCAGTTAAATGGCCAAGTACCTGTAGAAGGAGCTGGCAGGGTGGCAGGGGATAAGGGAAGTGGAATTGCAATTTGCTAAACTAAAGGAGGAAATAAAAGGAGCAATAGATACATATGTAAGGAAAGTAAATAAAAACAAGAGGAAAAAGAAACCTATTTGGTTCTCCAAAGAAGTTGGTGCACAAATAAAGGCAAAAAACACAGCTTTCACAAAATTCAGAAGTTCACAAACAGAGGAGCACAGAAAAGAATACAGGATCAAACTAAAAGAGACAAAAAGAGAAATAAGGATAGCAAAATCAAAGGCAGAAAAAAATATGGCTAAAGATGTGAAGTGTGGCAACAAAACTTTCAGGTATATTCAGGAGAGGAGGAAAGTCAGAGTTGGAACTGCAGGACTCAAAAGTGCTGGGAATGGATTTGTGGAAAGTGACATTGAAAAAGTGAAAATGCTAAACAATTACTTCTGCTCTATTTTTACTAAAGAAAATCCTAGAGAAGGATCACCTGTGATTTGCAAATATACAAATGGGAATGGAGTAAATACCACAGCAATTCACAGAAGATGATGTGTTAGAACAGCTTGCAAAACTGAAAGTGGACCAGATGGGACCAGGTTGATACATACCAGGATACTGAAAGAGCTCACAGAGGTTCTAGTAGGGCCGTTAAAGGATATTTTAATAGATCCTTGGAGACAGGAGAAATTCCACAGGACTGGAGAAGGGCTGATGTGGTACCTTTTCACAAAAGTGGTAATGGAAAGAGGTGACAAACTACAGGCCAGAAAGCCTTACCTCAGTGGCGGGAAAAGTAATGGAGGCGCTCCTGAAAGAGCGAATAGTGGACTTTCTGGAAAACAACAGATTGCATGATCCGAGGCAACATGGTTTTACTAAAGGACGATCTTGCCAAACAAATCTGATTGAGTTCTTTGACTGGGTGAACAGAGAACTAGATCAAGGGAATGCAATGGATGTGATCTACCTACATTTTAGCAAACCTCATAGGAGCCTTATAAATAAACTCAACAACTTGGGGATGGGACCCAAGATGGTGAACTGAATCAGAAATTGGTTGACTGACAGATGACAGAAGGTGATGGTAAACGGAACTCACTCGGATGAAAGGAGGGTGATTAGCGGGTTGCCCAGGGTTTGGTCCTGGGACTGGTACTGTTCAATGTATTTATGAGTGATATTTCTGAAGGACTGAATGGAAAGTCTCTTTTTGCAGATGACACGAAAATTTGCAACAGAGTGGACTCCCCTCAGGGAGTGGATAAAATGCGGAAAGATCTATAAAAGCTGGAAGAATGGTCTAATGCTTGTCAGTTAAGATTTATTGTGAAGAAATGCAGTGTCATGCACTTGGGATCTCAAGATGGCAAAATAGTGTGAAAAGGCAGTGGCAAAAGCCATAAGGATGCTGGGTTGCATACTGAGATGAATTATCAGCAGAAAGGAAGAGGTACTAATGCCATTGTACAAGTCACTGGTCAGGCCTCACTTGGAATATTGTGTTCAGTTTTGGAGACCATATCTTGCAAAGAATATAAAAAAACTGGAAACAGTTTGGAGGAAGGTGACAAAAATGATTTGGAGCCTGCATCAGAAGACTTATGAGAAGAGACTTGAAGACCTAAATATGTACTCTCTGGAAGACAGGAGGGGCAGGGGAGATATGATTCAGACCTTTTAATACTTAAAGAGTATTAATGAACAAACCAACCTCTTCCAAAGACAAGGTAGCTGTAAAACTAGAGAGCATAACATGAAGCTGCAAGGGGGTAAACTGAAAGGCAATATCAGGAAATACGTTTTCACTTAAAGAGTGGTGGATGCTTGAAATGCCTTCCCGATGGAAGTAGTGGGGGCAAATACAGTGATAGAATTCAAAATGCCATGCGACAGACACAGGGTCTTTTATATCTCAACAAATAGGTGTGACCTACACAGAGAGTGGGTATACCCCTAAACAAAGGCATGGGGAGGATTGACCTGCATGAAGCGGCAGGTGCACCTACTCTTGCCACCTTGCTGGGCAGAATAGATGGACCATACTGGTCTTTATCTGCCGTCATATACTATGTTACAATGTGTAGAGCGAGGATGCCAGAGGGGCAGATGGTAATATCCATATCGGAGCATACCCAGTCTGCGATGCCAGTACCTGTGCCTGGGTGATGAGCTCTGCATGGCCCGCTACAAGTTTGATCATACAGCCATCCATGACCTGTGCCTGGAGCTGCAGGCAGACCTGGTGCTGTGCACACACAGATAGGACACATTTCCCATCCATGTGAATGTGCTCACAGCCCTTGCCTTCCTGGGAACTGGCTCCTTCCAGCCGGTGCTGGCAACGGCAGTGGGCCTTAGCCAGGCAGCAGTGTCATTCTGCATCACCAGTGTCCTGGATGCCCTTGTGGCATGTTCTGCACAGTACATCACCTTCCCACATGCCCCATACTAGCAGCAGCATGTCTGGCTGTCCTGGGTGCAACTGACTGCACACATTTTGCCCTCCATCCCCATGCCACCACAAGGTCACATATTGAAACCGGATGGCCTACCATTCGATAAATATGCAGGTCATCTGTGATGCCGACATGCTGATAACCAGTGTCGTGGTGTGCTTCCCTGAGGCATGTCATGATGCTTACATCCTGGCCCAATTGGAGATACATGAGGCCTTTGAGGATGGCGCTGGGTAAGTGCAGCTGGCATAGAGGGCCACACACATGCATGCAGGTCACTGTGTAGCACAGGGGTAAGGGCTGCCATGTGCATGTTGACAAGTGCATGGGTGTGGGGCACACACCAATGGCCAGAGGCACCAGTCACACCACCACCGCCACTGCTTGCCTGCATGGGGGGCCGTACACCTGTGACAAGTGGGCATAGCAATGATGGCATCTCAATACGTCATGTTCTACTCCACTGGGTGAGATGTATGGCATGGGCACATTGCCCTGCATCAGCATGCGTAACCTGACATGGGTAAGGCACACATGCATGTTGGGCAGGGTGGGCAGGGAAATGGGAACATAGGAATGTATGATCTGCCACTATGGGCCAGACCAGGGACCAGCAGGTCCCAGTACCCTGGTGCCAAAAGTGGCCACCCTGGCCCACGGGTACCTACAACCTCCCGCACATGACACAGGTCCCATGGGGGACAACATCGATGTACAGGACCTGCACACAGGGGGAGGATTGGAGCTGGGGCATCCAGTGGTAGCACCTGATACCCTCTCTGTGGGGCCCAGGACTGCCTCCTTTTCCAGGACTAGCCTGCAGAGCAGGCATGTCTCAGCCTCAGTTTGAATGCCATGTGGCCATTTTCCAAGTGCTGCTACATGATCGCCTGTGGGGGGGGGGGGGGCATCACTCCATCCTGTTTCCTGTTGCACATGAGCCATAAGGGGCTGGATATTTTCGGGCATCCATGTGGATGTGCCATCCGAAAGGATGGTACACATCTTGTTTGTACATGTCTGCCATGTAGAAGGCATATCACGATTTGTACATTTATTCACGTATGTTTTCCGTGTATTCTGTGTTCATGTGTATGTCTATTTTTGCATGCATGGCATACTGTCTTAGTTGTGCACATTTACATCTCGTATGTTTTTCCCGGACCTCGACGTCCTCATCAGAATAGGCCTTCACCTGTACAGAGTCAGGGTGGAATTAGGACAAAGCATAGTGTTTCATCCAGCTATAGGGAGGAGTGGTCTAGTGGTTAGGACAAGGTACTTCAGGCCAGAGGGCCAAGGGTTCAAGTCCCACCTGGGGACATCAATCTCAGGCCGGAGGGACTGGGATTTCTAATCCTATAGGCACTCCTTGTGGTCTTGGGCAAGCCACTTAACCCTCCATTGCCCATGTTCCCTGTAAGTATTAGCATATGTGTCTCATATCCCCTCATATTAAACATATCCCCCAATTGACTGCTTTGACACGGTGAAAAGCAGGATATAAATACAGCTAAATAAATATATGGATAACAGTAATATTCAGCTGCTATCTACAGTATATGAAAGTACAATGCAAGCCTTTGAGTCAAGGCTGATTCCTGGTAACCCAGCAGCTCCTCAGTTTTCTTAGCAAGGTCTGACCAGAAGTAGATTGCCAGGCTTTTCCTCCAAGGCAATGGAGGGTAAAGTGACTTGCCCAAGGCCACAAGGAGTGCTGAAGGGAATTGGACCCTGGTTTCTTAGGCACCAGGTTACTCCTCCACTCACATCCATACAGCTATGCAGTTTAATTAAAAACAAAAAGGCTGTCTTAAAGCAAATCATATAGTTATATGGATAGTGACTGAATATTGCTGTATTCATAAAACTACCGGTGGTCAGTGGTACATACAGTACCGGTGGTCAGTGGTACATACAGTACAGTACATACATACATCAGTGCACATTCAGTGCATCTATCCATGGGGGCAGAAGCGGCCACTCAGATGTCCAAATCACAAGGACATCCCCAGACTCATTTTATAAACTGGGTATATGGGCATCCCCCACGCGAGGACGACCAAGTAGAATGGGGGCACGCAGGAGCAGTAGCCTGGGCAGAGCAATGAATATGCACATTGCAGTGTGATTTCAGAATGGCAGAAGAATGTCAGACTCTGGTTGTTGAAGCTTCCATGCTTATACTTGCTCCTAACCATGAACAGGGTGCAGAACTGTGCTCGTTCCATGCCTAGCTTTCTGGGATACAGCAATATGCTCTTTCACTGCCACAGCTAATATCTTCTGGCTAACAAAACAGCCATGTAAATACATATCCAAACATATTTGTGGTCCACCATTGCATGTCTGAGTTTCTGACATGGCAGCCCAGGACACACTGAACATTGATTGTCCCCCTTTTTGAAATATGCCAGCCGGGACATCCAAGCACTCCTTTCTGTGGCCGTCCAATTCGAAGACATCCACATTGCTAAAAATAACCTATAGCCATGCATGTGCATGGACTTGCTAGCTGCACAGGCCTGCCTCCAGAGCTGCTGCTGGACATCAATTTTTAGTGATGGGAACAGAGATTTCAGATGGTACTTATACATGTCTCCCTTTACTGCTGCCACTCCCCTGGATTTTGGGACATTATACACTGGATGTCCCAGATTCTCCCTAGACATCCCTTCTAAAATACCACTTTATATGTATAGTGATGCTGAATATACATGTTTTTTAATGCCACAACCGGTGTTTAAAAAAATCACTGGCCACTGACTTTGAATATTGTGTCAACAATATCTATCTGTTTGTAGGGGATATCACAAAACTGCCCTTTGCTATTCACATCAATGTTTCCCCCAGCACTGAATTCTGAGATCAGAGACAGGGAGTGTGCTGTGTCTGAGACACTTCCCAATGGCAGATGTCTTTTAAAGGAGTTTGTTTCCATAGAATCCATGTGTCCACATTTTGGTTCTTGTTCTTCTTTCTTCCGGCTCTCGTCTTAGGAGTGTGCAGAGGATCAAGAGAGAAGGTCTTGGGCATTTAGGAGAAGACAAGTAATTGAGGTTCATGAGGATCCCAAGGATACATTTGTGGACTGAGAGGTATAAGTATGCAGGGGACAGACTTCTCTTTTTTTCTATTTTTATCTTAAGGCAGCTCCTTATAAAATTACCCCCTAAGGAGGTGATTTTATAAGGAGCTATATAAACCTATGTGCTATCAACACACACAAAGCATGCATTTTCAATTATTTACACAAAGGAGGTCATTCCAAACACGGGTTGCGGGGCTGCTCATCCCGGCGGGACACGTAGCCCCACAAACCACCTGGACCCTATTCCTCCTCCTGCCCTCCCCGCATGTCCGGTGCTCTAAGATGGAGAGAGCCGGTAAGGGGCAGGAGGGGTTGGGGTCTGGGTGGAGCGGAAGCAGGCTAACTCGGCAGCACATACAGGGCCAATTCAAGTCATGGCCCTGTATGTGCTGCTGGGCCCATGGAGACATGCTGCTTATATCACCACAAAGGTGGCATAAGCAGCACTTTTGGGGTGATCGGGACTGGGGAACCCCCCCGGGGCCAGGGTCAGGTGCGAGGGGTCCCCGTCACCCGATCCAGGCACTGACTGACAAGCCATGGGTTGAGCGGCAGGGAAGTGGGGGGCTGAGCCACTGAAGCCAAGGGAGTCTGCAGGGAAGACATCCCCAGAGACAGGAAGGGGCATGCCAGGCTGTCCACAGGCACGCTGGGTCATCCTCTGGCCTGATTCTGGCTACTGCAGGAATGTTTTGTTCCCATGGTCCAGAATCTTGTCCAAACGGGCCCATTTTGCCTGGGGCTGTCCGGACAGCCCAGACATGCCCCAATGAGAATCAGGCTCCACGTGACTCTTAGAAAAAGACCCCAATATACTTGGTCCAAACAACTTTTTGTTGGACTACATTATGAGGTAGTTATATTTAGCATCCTCCCATAAGTCTATTTTAATCTAATAAAAGTGACTATGCATAATTTCTAAACTGCTAAGAAAGTTAAACCAATGCATTTTGAATCGTACAATTATTGGTTCTGCTTCAGGGTAAGGAAAAAAAATTGGCAGTACTTATCTGAATTGGAAGCATTCCTGTGTAGCTCCACACATTGGATGATGGCATGCTTCCATTCAGATAAGTACAGTGGAATACAGACTTATATGAAAGCATTTCTATAGAATGCAGAGAGGCAGTACTTGCCAGTTCTCAACAAAGGCAAAGATATGACTTTTTCGCTTTAAATAATACATTATGATGGACTTCTACAAGGTTAAAGTTTAACTAAGTATAATACGTGCTGGTTTTTGCCAAGCAAATGACAGACATTTGTTGCACATTGTGTGGGAATGCAAACTACACAACAATGAACAAATACTGATGTCATACAAATTATTATTACTATTAATGGTTATTGCACATCCATAAAAAATGTTTTATTTTTTCAATAAATGATTATTTTTCACTACTAACATTTCATAAATATACATACACATTCACACACATACACGTACACTGGCTTTTTGGGGAGCTTAGAGGCCATCTGCCAAGCCATGCACTCGGGTCCTTTCCTGGTAAGGGGAAAGGTGTCTTTCAAGGCTCTTAGGCTTCCAAAAATCTACAGGCACCTCCCAGTAAAACAAAACTACAAAACCCCATAATCAGTTTGGATATGGATGTTCCAAAATTAAGCAGTTTACTGGGATACTTAGTGCAGATGAATTATTTGGCAATTAGTACATTTAAATTTCATTCATACAAAAAATAAAGTCAATACAGCTCCAACAGAAAAACACTGGAAATCTGAACACTAGAGGTTACATCATAAATCACTCCCCTGCAAAGGCACTCCTATTAAGAGAGTGACTCAACTTTAGTTTTCCTTAGGCATATGCATTTTGGGCTCCTTCGGCCATTTAAGTGCAGGTGCAAATAGCTTGTATGTATGTATATTGATAGTGGACACAAATGTAAAGGTATACATTTGCACATATGTAAGCACGCAATCCCAATGAAAGCCAAAATAACTTTGATTCATATGCGATGCATGCAATGAAAATCTCAGTCGTGCACATACCTAGTTTCCCTATTTTGGTATGATATAAATGCTTTTTTTCAGCAGAAGAACTGAATACTTCTTCTGAACATACTGCAGGCAAACCCCCAATGAATTTCTTCTGTAAGTAACTCTGTAGACTTTTCACCTGTCTGGCAGTCCTCCCTCTGATTCCAAACACAAGCTCAACTTCTTCAAACACTCGAAGTAACTCTACAGTGAAACACAAGAAGCATGGGACTAACTCCCCTTTCACGACTTGTGGAGAGGTTTTTTTTATAACAGGGTATCTAGTTTTAGGTAGCCAGAATTCACTTATATGACAAGGCCGCTGGGCAGGGTCCTGGCGGCCGCCCGTAACCGGGTGTTCGGCCGGTGCGGGGACCCGGCCATGTGGCCATCGCTGGGGGAGGCAGAGGCGGAAGGACGCGATGGGGCAGTTTTGAACCCATTGGTTCTGCCTGCATGCAGGAGCGCAGCGGAGCCAATGGGATGGGAAGGTGGGGGACGCTGAGGGGGAGGAGCCAGGAGTCGGCAACGGTTGCCGTCACTCCTGCGCTGCCTCTGGATGTCGGTGCCTGCTTCCCTGATGTTGTGCGGCTATCACACATGGATGGCGGGGCAGGGACGCCGAGGAGTGAAGGGTTAGCTGCATGGAACTGAGGGGACTGTGCCAGAGCGGGGGATCCAGTTTGGGGGCTGGAGAGAGCAAGTCTGCAGGCGGCTCCATGCAGAGGGGAGAAGCTGCTGGCTCAATGGGAGCTGGGAGAGTGCCGTGAGGTGGAGCCAGTTCGGGGCCAGCAAATGGTGACTGGGGAGATGCCTCATTGCCGGCATTCCAGCGGGCTGCAGGAGAGAATAAGGAGGATGCAGAAGAGGCAAGTGTGGGATACACGGGTCAAAAGAAAAAATAATAAATAAATAAAAATAAAAATCTTACATATTAGTAAAGTTATTCGGTGGTAATAGGGGTTGGTAGTTGGTTGGCGGGCAGTGTCCGGTGGCTTAGTCGGTGGGGGGATAATTTCTCTGCTCTGTCTATGGTGCAGTCCTGGGGTTAAAGCAGGGGCGTGGATTTGGTCAACGCCTAATAACACAGTGGCATTGGCAGGGCAATTAGCCAGGCATTGGTGTTGAGGGTCAGTTGGGGCCGGAAAAAGGGGCGACTGGGGCCTGCAGTAGTACACAGGATGGGTACAGGTGGGGGTAGGGCTCGGGGGGGAACGGGCTCGAGGACAGGGGGGGTGACCTAGAAGGGAGAGGGGGTCGCGTCCTGGGTTTTTGTGGGCCAGGGGTCATGTGACAGGGACCGATGGGATAGCGGCGGATGCTACTGCTAAGCACAAGCAGCACGAACTTCAAGGGAGGGGGAGCCAAGTGAGGGCAAGGTGATTATATGCATGTCGGCGTGAGAGGGGGATATAGGGCTTGGGGGGGCAAGGAGAATGCCTGTTCAAGGGGCCCACAGTTGTAAAACAGTATGTATGCATCAGAGGTGTAGCACAATGGTTAATACACTGACTGATGGTACAGGGGTCATGAGTTGATCCCCCCAGTGGGCCTAATGAATAAGGCTGTCTGCGGCATTACCCGTATATATATATATATATATAAAGAGGCTATTTGCAGGGGAAGGAGCTGCTTAAAGGGAACACTGGCTAAAAAGGGGGGGCCGGGGGTCATGCCGGGGCTGAGTGGTTGGGGGGCTTGGCAGCCGGCATAGTCTGCAGGGTCCCCCCCCCCCCTCTGTTTTTCTGCTCTTTTTCTTTTATGTCTCCGCAGGTACCACCGAGGAGTCAGCACACTGCAGGGTATGGAGGAAGATGCCCATTGGGATCTGAGAACAGGGATGCAGGATTAACAGCCTGGCGCGGTTGACTAGCGCAGGATACCAGCGCGAGAAGGGGCAGCTCCATCAGCAAAATCGAGGATGTCAGCCAGGCTATGACTCAAACCAACGGCGGCATTGGGGGGGGGGGGTGATAGCGGGGCAGCAGATGAGTTGCGGGCCGATAATGGAGAGGTGGTGGAGCGGAGCAGTTCGCAGGAAGGAACGGGGGAGAAAGCGCGCGAGAATAGGAAGCATTCAGGTCGGCGGTGGCATGGTTTCGGGTCCTCCTCCGCTTTGGCTATCGACTTCTTGGCATAGTTGCCTGGAGCGCTAGGGAAGGGGCTTCGTTGTTAGCGGTTGTCGGGATTTGGGGAGGGAGTTTCGATGAATTGGCGCAGAAAGAGTAGGAAGCGGCAATAGATAGATATTTGCCATCTTCTAGAGGGCAAAAAATGGTCAGGTGAGAGTAAAAAGAAGGAGAAAGAAGCGTGAAGGTTGGCCGTAGCGAAAGGTATCGGATAGCGCGGTGAGTGGGTCGGGAGCCTATGTGCGATTAGCAAGTGTATAGGGCAGGTGTTGGTGTATACGAATTTAAGTTGGAGGTGTTGCAGACCCATGAAGGCGGGGCAGGATTAAATTAGGATAAAATGTTTCGGGACAGAAGGGAGGAGCACAAATTATTGTCCTGGGGCATGTAGGATATTAACTTTGGTTGACGCCGATGGCAGTCAGGACAGTTTCTGTGGGATTAGGTGGGGCGTCAGGAAGGACAGGGGCCAATGCGGGTAGGGGGTCATTCCTTTTCATGGCTCCGGCTGTGGTGTGTTAAAAAGGGGCCCCTCGGGCTTCAGGCCGGCCCCAAGCAATAAGCATATAGGCGGCCTCACCCTACACCAATAAGGGTGAGGCCTGAAGGGCATGGCAGCAGCGTTATCCAGAGCAGGGGGATAAGAAGAGTTTTGTTATACCAGTATACGGAAAGGTCGGGGCGTACAAGGCGAGAAATTCGCCCTCTGTTTGGCTTGGGGCACGCAAGGTGCAATGGTGGGTCCCTTTACGGATTCCATTTCCAAAGTAGGTGGGCATCTTCGGGTATCATACCTAAAGAGGAATTCAAGGAAGTTCCAGGGGATTCATAATTTGTCTTTTCCGTCGGTAGCAGCAGTGAATGTTCGCATTCCTCGGGAGTGGTGTATGTTAGCTACGCGTCCTTTGAGCAGGAGGGGAGTTGAGCTGAGGATCGGGACATGGGGCGTTGATGGCAAAAGTGGATCTCGAGTCAGATTTCCGTGGAGTTTCCAGTAAACCCGTCAGTGCTCAGTTCCTTAGTTTCAGTTTGAAGACGGAAGTTAGTGTGGAAAGGGCATGCCTATTGGCTGCTCAGTTTCTTGTGCTTCCTGTTGAACATTTAGTACCTTTTGGCAAGGGGCGTTAGCGCAGGAAGTAGGCTGGGCGAATGTGGGTCGTATTTGGATGACGTTGTTCGTGGGGGCAGCACAATCAGTGGGGCGTCTGGAGCTACTAGAAGACTTTTGGCTTTTTATGAACTGGGGGTGCAGTGGGTGGCGGGTAAGGAGACGGCCCAGCGACGAGGATTACCATGTGGAGCGTGAGAGGGATGCCAGGGAGATGGTGGCTCATCTGCTCCTGGAGAAGGTGGCGAGATTGTGGGGTTGGTAGCTGACGTTGTGGTTTCAGCTAAGGAAACAATGAGGGAGCGGTGGGCTCTGAGAGGCTCACTGAATGTCACGTGCAGGGTTATTAGCGGGGTCGGGTGTTGCTTTGTCAGTGGGCGGTGTCCACAGTTGGAGTGCGTTAATTGCAGCACTGTATTGGGCTCACAAAGTTTAAGTGTGCCGATTGCGGATCTGGGGTATCTTTTGGAAGATTTAATGGGACTTCGGTGATGAGGGAAGCCGAGATCTCCAGGTAGAGTGGCAGATATACACGGATGCAGCAGGGGGCGTGGGTTTGGAAAGGTATTTCAGGGAGCAGGGTATGTGGAGAGCTGGCTACATGTTCGGAGTGAATCCAGTCTAACTAGCCATATAACCCTACGGGAACAGTTTCCCATTTCTCAGACGACCAGGAAAAGAACCTTCGCCTTCTACGCCCCAAAATGCTGGAACGAACTTCCACCAGAAATTAGATCCATCAAAGACCTTATTCAGTTCCGTAAGGCAATCAAACACCACATTTTCCTACTTCACTTTGCTCAAGCATCCACCCCGCCTCTGCTCACCCACTCACCAATGTCCACAAACCTTACCCTGTCACAAGTATTTTGAGCTTGCCTTAGCCCTTCTTGTATATACAAACCTAATCTAATTGTATTTTGTACATATGTTTATAGTTACCCTGTTGCTCCAAGTTTAAACTCCTGTTACAATGTAAGCACAGAACAGTCTTCTGACTGTGCACCCTTGTTATATGTGAACCGCACTGATAACAAATAGCGCGGTATATAAAAGTTGTTAAATAAATAAAATAAATAAATAAATTTTAGTGATTGGGAGTTTTGGCCCGAAATGTCTTGCAATCGCACGGTAGGGTGGTGGTGCAACCATGCAGCAGTGGTTAGTGTGAGCAATAGTGATAATGCATGCTGTATTGAGGCGGCAGCCTTAATGAAGGAAGGGGTATTAGCACGTTTGCTTCAGAATGTCCACAGGCGGGCCCGTCATAGCTCGGGATGTATTAACAAGAGCGCCGACATTCGTCTTGTTTCAAATGGGATTGGTTTCGGACGTTGGCTCTAGAAGGAGATAGAGAAGGATTCATGTTCCCGAAGGAATTATGAAGGGTTGGCCAGGAGAAATGTCAAATTGGCTGGGGAGCTTGGTGTCGACAGTGACAGGGGCTGTAGGTCGGCGTGGTTGTGACAAGGTGGTAGACTTCCTGGTGGACCCTGGATGGCAGCCTGGTGGAATTGGTGGATCGGTGGATGAGACACTAGAGAGTGGAGGCCAAAGAAGAGGAGTTCTCTGGTTCATCAGTGCATACCCACTTAGTGGGCATTGCTTTTCTGACAAGAGAAGTGGGGGGGGGGCTCATCAGCAGGGGGATGTCTGGCCCCCAAGTGGCTACAGGGTTGGGGGCATTCGCGGCCAGCACCTACTGGCTCCAGGCGGCCAATTACACTTGAGTTGCTGGTGAGGCTCTATGCTTCCTTACACCAGGCAGCAATGTCAAGATATGAGGCCACCATATTCCGGTTGGTTTAGGGCTTGGCAATTTTCGGTGCTGTCCATATCGGTGTGTTAGTAGCGAATCCGGCCCATCTGGGGTTTGGGGCAGTAGGCCGGGACAGTATGTAGGGGTAGGGAAGGGGCCACTACGGGTCCTCCTAGCTAAATCAGGGACTGACAAGCAGGGGGAAGGGATTGGGGGTGGTCTTGCCAGAGATGGTTGCCTTTGTGGCATGTCCGGCGAGCGCATTGAGGGCTTAGTTGCGGTGTCATCCAGTGCGGGACTGAGGACACTGCATGTAGGAGGGGCACGGTCATTGTCGCGTTTCTTGTATCAGCAGGGTTGAGGATGGTGGTGCAGCAGGTGGGTGAAGACCTGAGTCAGTTTGACGCACACTCATTCCGCCTCGGCGCAGCAACCAGTGCGGCCCGCAGAGGGTTGCCGGAGTGGGAGATGCAAACCATCGGCAGATGGTGGTTTTGGGCCTTTTTGGGCTATGTTCAAGCCTTTGGTGGATACTGACGGGTATTCTCTTGGTCAGTTGGGGGGGACAAGGAGTAGGGTCTCCGGGCTGATTGGTCAATTCTGAATGTATGGGAGCTGGTCAGCCAGTTGTGGTGCGGCCGGTGGGGCCTAAGTAGGGTCGAGATTTTGGGTCTGGGTCTGGGTATGGCTAGGCGAGTGCTGTCTCAGTTTGACGCAGCCCGTGCCTTTGCTTCGACACACTGAGCGATTAAGGAGCAAGCCTGCATCGATACGGTGACATTTCAGGGGGCATTGGGTTGGTATCGTGAATCTGCAAGCCAGTGATAAGAGCTGCAAGCCGGTGATAAGAGCGGCAAAGCCTGATCGGGCTATGGTTCGGCGAATGTTACAAGACGGGGTGTGGCGGTGGTTGACTGTGTGGTCAAGCGGGTGCTCGCTGGTCGCAGCTTGGGGGGGGGCGGCATAGGGACATTAATGTCTCCTGTGCCAGTGGCGGGATCCCGGAGGTTTCCGGGGTCCGGAGCCTTAGGCTATACTTGGGCCGGGGGCGGGGTGCCCCCGACCCGGACAACCCCTTGCTGACTTTTGCTAATTACATGGCGAGGTCGGCGAAAAGGGGTTAGGAAGATTGCCGTTGGCACGACCGCGGCGGAAGCGGAGGCAGTGTCACCTTGCTAATAGTATGGCTGGTGACGCATTGTTCCGCTGTTTGGATTGTTAAGAGGATTCTTCTTGGACTGTAATGTTCAATATGTTATAACGTTAATAAAGCTGCGACCAGTGGTTTTCCCAAGATCGGCTGTGTGTGTCTAGTTTGTGGGTAATAGGAGGGCATAATTTAGGGGTGGGGGAAAAGGAGGGTTAGAGAGGCCTGGAGCACCGGGTTCAAACTACCTCGGTTACTTAACGCTATTTTATAAAGAAAAGCAGGTGCCTATTTTCTTTACAAAGTAAGAGCATAAGTGACTGAAACCCTGTGTTAAATCTTGGCATGAGCACTTACCTCAGCCATAAATGCCCAAACCTAAATTTTTGAAGAAAATGCATAAATTATAGCATTTCATAATTTATGTGGGTAATGTTGTGCTCTGTACATGCTTAACTCAAGCTCCACCCATGTGCATGCCCAGAGTGAAAGTACACGCCATTGGTCTGATGCACGTACTTATAGGAGGCGATGTACTTCTGTCCACGAAAGAAGAATGGGACCTAGGTGTGATTGTGTCTGATGATCTCAAAGTAGCTAAACAGGTAGAAAAGGCAACGGCAAAAGCTAGAAGAATGCTTGGGTGCATAGGGGGAGGAATGGCCAGCAGAAGAAAGGAGGCAATAGTGCCTCTGTATAAGTCTTTGGTGCGACCTTATTTGGAGTATTGTGTGCAATTCTGAAGACCGCACTTTCAAAAGGATATAAACAGGTTGGGTGCAGAGGATGGCTACTAAAATAGTTAATGGTCTTCATTATAAAGCATATGAGGACAGACTTAAGGACCTTAATATGTTCACCTTAGAGGAAAGGCGGCATAGAGGTGATATGATTGAGAAGTTTAAATATCTCTGGGGCATAAATGCACAGGATGAGAACCTCTTTCAATTGAAAGCAAGCTCTGCTATGAGAGGACATAGGATAAGGGTAAAAGGGGATAGACTCAGGAGTAATATGCGGAAATATTTCTTTACAGAAAGAGTGGTAGATGCATGGAATAGTCTCCCAGTGGAGGTGGTAGAGATGAGGACAGTATCTAAATTCAAAAAAGCATGGGATAAACACAGAGGATCTCTAAAGGAAAAAAGGAAACTCTTGTAGTGGGTGATATGGAAGGGCAGACTGGATAGGCCATGTGATCTTTTTCTGCCATCATATTTCTATGTTTCTATGTTTCTAATATCCAGGAGTCATACTCACTTTGCAGATCTGACTTCCAGGATTTCTGTAGGCCTCTTGAGGCAAGACCAGTATACCCTGGCAAGCCTGTTGAACTCTTGGCTCCCACTCTCTACTCCTTTCAAAGCAAAAAGATTCAGTCTAGACTAAAAGGTGGTTCTAGACTGAGTGAAGTTTACTTTGAAAAATCAAAGTCACTCATAAAAAATCTCCAATCATGAAAGGTCACTCTTAACAAATATAAAATGTCAACTTCAGTAGATTAACTTACTACTTTTTGACTCTATACTCCAACCCAAGTCCTTGGGCTTTCACCATACAGAGTCCAGGACAGCAAACTTGATCCTTTTCCTGGTCAGGGAGTAAATAAATAGAGTCTTTCTGATTTAGAAAACGTGCAGCCACTCTTCCCCCTCAGTGTGCAGCCTCTCGGTGACTCAGAGTCGCATAGATTGCATCCCACTGAAGCAGTGGTGGGATCCGATCTGAACAGGAACCAGTTCAGAACGATCCCGCTACTGACAAGACCAAGCAGGTGGCAGCTCGGTACGTGTTTGCATTGCCAGTGCTGCACCCTCAGGCTTCTGGCGGTCACTGCAGGGCAGCAGCTTCCTGGTGGCCCAGCAGCCTGATCCCCCCGCCCGCAAGTGATTTAACAGCATCGGGAGCTTCCGCGATCCATCAATGCTGTCAAACCACAAGCAGACAGGGGAGTCCTGCCAGTGCAGCACCAGCATCCGGATGCCAAATGTGGTCCGTGGCAGGAACTGGTTCACACGAACCAGGCCAAACCGGTCAGATCCAACCACTGCTCTTAAGTCCTCCTTTACCTGAATAGACACTGCTTCTGGCTATTCTTTCCAGTAGCTCCTGATGAGGACTACACCTCGGGGAATTCTACACAAAAATTTAAACACTCTGGGCAAAAATGTATAAAATTCTGCACACAGTATTTTCAATTTCTGCAAAATTCTGCATGCTTCATTAGCAAATCTTTGCCCAGCATTCCCTCATCATAAAGTCTAATTCCTCCCCTAGACCTCAAAACTCCCTCTTTTTCCTCCATAGCTCTCTCACTCCAATCACAGTTCTCTCCCCAGTTCTCATGCCTCTCTTGTCCCCCCTGTTCTCTCTTCCTCTAACTTCTAGCAAGATCCTTCCTGCTGTCTGTCCCTAAAGTCTACCCTCATGCACATTCTCCCACCCTACCTCCTCTTTCCCCTCCCTATGCACCAAACCTTATTTCTCATTTACTTTGCCTCCTTTCTTTCCAGACACATACCTCCATCTTTCTTTGTCACCACCCCCCAGACATACACCCATCTCCAGCCCCAGACCCAGCCCCCCCCCCCCCCCGACTCATCAGTAGTTTTTCACCTGCCCCCAGCAACTACCCAATATTTTAAGCAGAATTCACCCAGGTATATGCAGAGCATGTCTCATGGAATTATTTTCAACCTGTGTGTATGTTTGTGCGCCCCAATCTTTGTATCTACATTGCCTATGTGTGTGTGTGTGTGAATATGGTATCTATATAACTGAGTATGAGTGTGCATGCGTGCACGTGCCTGTTTTGCATGTTTATCTTTTTTATGTGCGTGTGAGTGTGTGTATCTCTATTTTGTTTTTGTGTATATGTACAGTACTGCATGTGGACTAGTATGCCTGTGAGTGTTTGTATATCACTACATATGTGCTTGTATATGTGTCTGTATTCTTGCATGTCCGCGAGTGTTTGTTTGTAGGTGCTTGTGTGTGTATGTTCTGTGTATACCTGATTGGGAAAGGATAAGAGGAGGGCTGTTTATCAGGTACAATTGCTTAATTGCTATGTTACTGTGAATCAGTGTTAGTATGTTGCAGCTGTTGAAACTGCTTTTCCTAGAGAAATGCATTGAGGCATTTTTTGGAGGGGTGGCAGTTCCACTTCTCTTCCATCTCCCATCACACACAGACAGATACAGCAGAGAAACGTATCCCAGCTCACCTCCTCCCTTTGTGACTAGAGCAGCATTCCAGTGCTCCACCCCCACAGCCTTCCCATTGGCTGGATCCTGCCCACAGTCTCTGCTGTTGGTAACACTGGAAACAGGCAGGGCAGGCTCACTCACACAGGAGGATTAGAGAACTGCAGATAGAGGTTTTGAAAAATGTCCAAACATGTTGGCCTTCTTTCTAGCTCCCAGACATTAATGTAAATAAGTTCAAAAATGCCCACTCTGAGTGTGACACAATGGTGTGTTTTCCCTATTTCCTAAATCGGGCATGTGGGGGGTTCATTTGCGTGTCCCATAGGAAGTCTTGGGGAATATCAGTAGCTAGGCGGATTCATGTGTGGATGTCTCTGTCATTGGGAGTGTCAGGGCCACATGTGCGTATGTGTGTGTGTGTTTCTGTCTCTCATGTACCCTCCCCCCCCCCCAGGCTTCCTCCAGTGTTTCTCTCTAGTTTTATTTTGAGGGGGAGCTTATTTCTTTGGAACCCCTGGTTTAGTTTGGACACTTTTCAACCTTGATGTGTCCTTTTACCAGTTTCCCATATGCCAAGTTTCATCTCACTCCGTTAAATTTTCAGAGAGTTATTTTGCTCCCAGACAAACATTCTTGGCCCCTTTTATATAATTCTTTCAAACTTCCAAGTGTACACTTGTGGTGGCACACAATGGTGTGTTTCTCCCATTTGCAGAATCAGGCATATGGGGGCTGAAATGTGTATTTCATAGAAGTATTGGGGAGGGTGCATGCGTGCATGTATTGCAGGCTGCGTGTGGGTGTGCATGTCTCAGGGGGCATGTACATCTGCATGTGTATGTATCAGGGGCTGTGTACATGTGTGTCAGGGAGTGTTTGTGTGCATTTATGTGTGTTGAGGGGTGCATGTCATGGGTAGTATTGGGGGTTGCATGCATGTGTGTGTCATGGGGAGGGTTGGGGGCTGTATGAGTATGATAGGGAATGTTGGGACTGCATTCATGTGTGTGTCATGGGGCATATTGGGGATTGCATGTGTATGTGTTTTTCTATCTTAACCCCCCCCCAGCCTTCCCCCAGTCTTTTTTCTCTCTCATGACCCCCACCCAGACTTTTCCCAGTGTCTCTCTATCATGACCTTGTCAAGACTTCACCCAGTGTGTACCTCTCTCTCACTCTCTGTTATCAAGGTTATCAGATGTCCCTCATTTTAAAGCTGTGTTCCTGACTCCCACCTGTTTGGCAGCATCCTGTCCCTGATTCCAGCAATGGGAACAAAGAGGGTAGAAACATTTTTTATTTTCAACTTAATGATTTGAATATGTGGGGTTTTATAATTTACATCAATTATCTTTATATTTTGCACAGTACAGGGAAATGCATCAGTGTACTTCTGCCAATTTGTCTACTTGGAAGTGAGATTGGTGCTGTCATGGGATGGATGGGGAGGGGACAGGGTAATGATTTCTCTTCCCTCCGCCACACCTTGTTGCTGAAACCTGAACTTCTACTACTGATCATCTTTGTAGCACTACAAAGCGTATGCAATGCTGTACAGACACATGTAGAAGATGGTCCCTGCTCATCAGAGCTGATAATCTAGTCAAGACAGACAACACAAAGAGGACAAGGAATATCTAAGGGAATGGTAAGGAAATACATAGGAGACTAAGCGGATCAGGATCCAAAAGCAACCTCAAAGAGGTGAGTTTTCAGCCTGGATTTGAAAAGGGCTAGAGACGAAGCCTGACATATAGACTCAGGTAGTGTTTTCCAGGCATAAGGAGCAGCAAGGTGTCCCTTCCTCCACTCCACCTCCCCCAAGGTGTCCCAGATTTGCCAGCAAAAAATCTGTAACCCCATCATATGACCCTCCCAGACCACCCAATCTCATTCTCTGAGTATGTCTCTCTCTCATGACCCCCATTCCCCCTGGTTTCACCCAGTCTCTATCTCTCTCCCTACTCTCTCCCTTACTCCAGTCACTCTATCACTCACCAGTTCTTCTGCCGACCTGCAGTTCCTGAAATGTGGCATTTAATGTTTCCACCAATGCGATCGGCTGTGTGCATGCTTCAGCTATGCGGTGGTGAAAGTTCTCAAGACTTGAAACCTCAATCAGCCTGAACTTCATCCACCACATGGTTGAACCATGTACACAGCTGGTCCCTGTAGCCCCTCACACCAAAATGTAAAAGAAATTACCAAAAAATAAAACCTCCTCTCTTCTTGCTTCTTGTTTCCACTGCTGCCTGTGTCACTTTGCTAACATCACTATTTCTGCCACTTTTTCCCCTTTCTGAGGTCCATGCAGCAAACTGTGCTATCCTTTGGAGAAATATTTCACTCAAGATTTTCCTGAGCAAGTCTTGCTCCCCGATGAAGAAAACAAGCTAGCATAATAGGCATGCTAATCACAAGCAAATCAAGGAATAGCTAATTGCTCCCCAATGTAAAAACGTCTGCTGGAACTTACTGTAGGTTCTTACTCTTCTCTTTACAGCGGATCTTTATGCTGCTTTTGCGTAGTCATAAAGATGCAGCATGGAGCAAAATGATCATCTGAGGTGAAGTTTGACATTTCACCTCAGATGACCCAATCCCCCACCGACCCACTCTAAAACCCCCCACCTCCCTGATCCCCTCAATTATTGGTGGCCCCAGTGTCACCCCACACTCTCTGATCTCCATATAAATATCAGTGGCCCCAGTGGACCCTTACCCCAACCCCCCAAAAAACTACTTGCCAGCCAAGTTGCCACAACCACCTCATACCAGACTCCTCAAGAAATTAGTTTTGCACTGTCCTCTGAACCCCCTCCAACATCCCACAAATGTTTTCCATTAGATGGGAGGCAGGAGCACTACACAGAAGCTCCTGCCTCTGATCTGCAATCTTTCAAAATAATAGCACCTGACCCCATGCAGTGCATCCCAGGATGCTCCATGTAGGGTCAAACCGCCAAATAAGGCAAGAATTGCCTTATTTGGCAGACTGGCACCCCACCATGGTATATCATGGAATGCACTGTGCTGGGTCAGTCAGTCTCCTGAACTCACTCTCTGTGCATACCAGGGAAGTGGGGGAGAGGTGGAAAGGCTACCGTGGCCATCAATGTTTATATGGCTATTGGAGAATGGGGGGATGACACTGGAGCCAATTGGGCCACCAATGATTTTTGAGGGGATCCGAGAGTGGGGTTTCAGAGCTGTCGGCAAAGACTCAATGGGTTTGGGCCTGATTGGTTCAAGTGAGGTGAAGTGTCAATATTCACCTCAGATGACTTTTTTTTGCTCATGGTGACAAACTTGCATAAATTCATGTGGGCATGGACATGCATTTATTTGCATAAATTTTTGTGCACAACTTATTTACATATTTTAACTGCACCCATGAGCAAAGAAATTGCAATCGCCTTGCGTTAGTAAGCTATGCACTGAGCTATAGAGCATGGCTCTAACACAAGAGTTTCTGAATCGGCCCCTAACTGCCTTGCCATCTTCATGCCACTGTTGTGCCCTTTGTCAGTCTTTTGTTGACTTGGGTGGTTCAGGGCACCCTTTTTTCTGTGTTTCTCTACAACCTGTGTCTTTTGGGGGGGGAGTTGCCAGTCTTCCTCCTCCTTTTGCTTCGAGTCTTTCTGGTTTTCATTCTACTACTTTCACCCTCTTTTTATGCCTTGGGGTAGTTGCCAGCCTTCTTGCTGTGTTGCTCTGCAATCAATATCTTATCAGGTTGACAAGTCTTCCTCCTTTTTTGAAGATACTAAGTCACATGCAAAGATCCCCTCTTCTCACACACTGCAATCCAGCTTCTCCAACCCCCTCCCTACCCCCACTACCATAGCCATCAGCCTATATCTGCCAGCCATCCTGAATGCTGTGGCTTGTGCATGGCCTCTGAGTGCAGGTATGCTCTCAAATTCTTCTAGCTCCTACACCCTTTGGCAGGTAGTTCCAACCCAGAAGGCAAGATCCAGAAGAGCTTAAGAGCAAATCTGATTTCAGCAGCCCATACTCTCCACAGCTATTTACCAGCATTCAGGGCAGCCAGAAAAGGTAGGCTGACAACAATAGGGGAAGCGGGGAGGGGAGAGATGGTAGACACAGAGGAGAGGGGAAGATAAGAGGAGAGGAAATGTTGGACATGGAAGTTAGGAGTAGAAGGGGAGTTGCTGGCCACCACAGGGAGGAGGAGGTGATTGCTGAAGAAGTGATATTGTTTAATTGAGGCCAATGAAAAGGGATTGCTTGGGACGATGGGTTTGTTTGCATAAATTTATGCGTCTGAAATTCCACTGAAAAATCTCACTTATTAACCTTCGTCCTCGCTCATCGGGGCAATAAATCTCTCTGGATGGGCAACCCTTCATATCTGTCTTTTCAGATTTGCAACTTTCGTGCTATCTATCTAGAGCAGTGTTTACCTTGGGACACACCTAGCCAGTCAGGTTTTCAGGATAACCACAGTGAATATGCATGAGAGATTTGTATAGAATGGATATTCATTGTGCATATTCATTCTCATGCATATTCATTTTGGTTATCCTGGAAACTTGACTAGCTAGGTATGTCCAGAGGACTGGGTTGAAAACCATTGATCTAGAATCCTAATTGCATTGTTTTTATTGACTCTAGCAATTTTGCTTTGGCCAGTTTGTTTCTCCAACTGTTGCTACAGCTTTTGCCCACTCCTACAAGATTGGGCAGGTTTAAAGATGCAGCTGGGAGCAAAATGATCATCTGAGAGAAGTTTGACATTTCATTGCAGATGACCCTATCAGGCTTTTTCTCCTGTTTACCACTCAGGTGTTTTATAAGTAAGTATTTCCCCTTAGTTTTGCCCTACTCCCCTCTTTGTTGTTTTTGTCTGTCTTAAATGGCAGCTCTGCATATACTTTGTTGTGCTATACAAGTGATAAGTCGTAGTAGTAGCAATAGTAGTGTTTTTCCCTATCATATTAAAAGTGTCTTACAAAGAGATACAAGGGGATTTTCTCCATGGCAGAAGTCCTCATTGCCCCTAAATATTCCTGTTTAAGCCTTCAAGCGTGTCCTGATGCCGAGTTGGCTCTCTTCTGGTGTTATGGGCCTTCCAACCTGTCTATACTACCAGCCTAACACCAATGATGAGCCTTATCCTCTCTATTCAAAGTTCTTTTCAAATTTCCATTATCATACCTCTTGAGTTTGTCCCATTATGTGAACATAGGTTTTCCTAGTTCTTTGATAGTGTCTTGAGAAAAAGCAAAATATCTCTTCCTAATAACTGAAATTGCACTCTACAGTGCCTTTAGGTGTTCCTATTTGGAGGTAGGGCTTCTAAACGTATCTTCCTGTTATGTTGACTCTCTTCATAGGTTATTGGACCTTCCAGCCTCTTAGTGCTTTATTGGCTCTCTTTAGATATTTTTGGGCATTCCAATCTATCTTACTATAGCACCATCATTTCAGAAGAAACTGCAGGCCTACTATTAGCAATTTGTAAACTATCATTAAAATCATCTACAGTACCTGAAAATTGGAGAGTGGCCTATGTAACACCACTTTTGCTGTCAAAATGGTAAAGGCCAATATAAAGAACAAAAAATACTGAACATATAGATAGTCATGACTTAATGGGACAGAACCAACCTAGATTTGACCAAGGGAAGTCTTTCCTCACTAATATGCTAAATTTTTTTGAAGGTGTGAATAAACATGTAGATAGATGTGAGCTAGTTGATATAGTAACCTGGATTTTCAGAAAACCTTTGACAATGTCCCTCATGAGAAACTCTTGAGGAAATTGAAAAATCATGGGATAGGGGGCAGTGTCCTATTGTGAATTAGGAACTGGTTAAAGGATAGAAAACAGCAAGTAGAGCTAAATGAACAATTTTCTCAATTGAGAAAGGTAAATAGTACAGTACCCTATGGATCTGTGCTGGGCCCACTGCTTTTAAACATATTTATAAATGACCTGGAAATGGGAACAAATGAGGGAAGCAATTTTGCAGTTACAAAATTATTCAAAGTTGTTAAATCACAAGAGACTGGGCTTTCAAATGGCAAATGAAATTTAATGTGGACAAGTGCAAAGTTATGTATGTAGGGAAGAACAACCCAAACTACAGATCAAGAATGCAAGGTTCCACATTAGGAGGGGTTATTTTCATGCTGTGGATGTCTAAAAATGAGCATAGAGACATCCAAAGCACAGATATCCAAACAGTCATTTTAGAAGCTGGTTCTGTGGATGTCCCCAGTGGGAGGATGTCCAAGCCAGAACGGAGACGTGATATAGGCATGGCCAGGGCATTCTTAAGAACCTGACATTCTCATGTGCGTTCAGAGACATCCTAGATGAATAGGCATCTGAAAAGTGCTCATTTTGACAGGCAAACATCTGGAGGGTAACGGGGGCTCATGTTTTTGTTTTGCCACTCCACTGGACATCGCCATATGCAACCATGTTTGAGATGGATGTCCCCACGCCACAGTTTCATAGTGGGGATGTCTACATGGATGCTGGCACAGGCCTTCACATCGGGGGCATCTATGTGTCTAAATTTGGGCCAAAACAGACATCCCCAGCATTTGTCTGCATGTTTTGCCCTGAGGTTGCAGATTGTACTTGAACTACCTCCTTTCTTAAATGTCACTCACGAGTCAGCATTTAGGAAAAGGATATAGGTGTAATCTTGGATAAGACATTGACATCCTCTGCTCAGTGTGCAGCAGCAGCAGCAGCAACCACCAAGAAAGCTAATATGATGGTAGGAATTAAAGAAAAGAAAGGAGAATAAATCAAAGGATATCATAATGCCTTTGTATTGCTCCATAGTGTGACCGCAGATTGAGTATTGCATGCAGTTCTGGCTGCCCCATCTAAAAATAATTCAAAAAGGTACAGAGAAGAATGACCAAAATAATAAAAGGGATGTAAGGATACCCCAATGAGGAAAGACTGAAAAAGTTAATGAACTTCAGCTTGGAGAAGAGACAGCTGAGGGGAGATATGATAGAGGTCTATAAGATAACAAGCAGAGTGGAATGAGTAAACATGAGTCGGTTGTTTACTGCTTCAAAAAGTACAAAGACTAGGGACATGCAATGAAGCTACAAAGTAGTACATTTAAGACTAACTGAAGAAAATATTTTTTTTCACACAACACATATTTAAGCTCTGGAATTCATTGTTAGAGGATGTAGTAAAAATTGTTAGTGTAGCTGGGTTTAAAAAAGGTTTGGACAAGTTCCTGGGGGAAAAGTCCATAAACCATCATTAAATCCACTGCTTATTCCTGGGCTAAGAAGCATAGAATCTGTCTACCTTTATGAGATTCTGTCAGATAATGGTGACCTGGATTGACCACTGTTGGAAACAGGATACTGGGCTTGATGGACCATTGGTCTGACCCAGTATGGCAAATCTTTTGTTCTTATGTCCTTAATTGTTTTTCTGGTCCTCTTTGGGTGTTCTACCATCTGCTTTGGCCTGTAGTTCCAAACAATATGACTCCAAGTAAAAATGAAACGAGCATGGCATAGGGTCACTACCCACATATAACATTGATGAGCCTTAAATTCTCTCTTTAAAGTTCTTAACAAATTTCTTTTATTTTGCCTGTTGACTTTTGCCCCACTGTGAGACCATAGGTTTTACAGGTCTTTCAAAGTACCTTAGGAAGAGATATTTGGCTTTTTTTCTGAATAACTGAGGTGCACTGCTCAGTGCCTACAGGTGCTCCTATTAGAGCCTTTTAGCCTGTCTCCCTGCTGTGTGAGCAATCAGTGATTTTTTGGACCCTTCTAGCCACTCTTGGTACTGTTTTGGCTCTCTTCAGGTATTTTTGTGCCTTCCAGCCTGTCCTGCTGCTGCGTTGGCCCTTCTTCCAGCATTCTGAGCTCTTGTAGCCAGTACTGTCATGTTGCCCTTCCACTCACTCCCAATGCTTTTGGAGCCATAAGCCCCGTGTGTCCTCTCCTCTGTCCCTCAGTATCTGCTTCCAAACAGTCCATGAAATCTTCCTCCAGTCTAAGGGGATCTTCAGCAAAGGTGGCTATACTGAGATAAAAGTTGTCAGTGCCAGGATTCTAACTTGCAGGCACATAGCTTAGCTATCCTCACTCCACTCCCACTGCCTGAGGTTTTCCTGTCTGTCTTGCTGCTATATAGGTGCTCTGCAGGTGTTTTAGGGTCTTCCAGCCAATCTAGGTACTGTGCTGGTCCTATTTGGGTGTTCTACCAACCAATTTGAGTTGAAGTGCCTAATAACCCATCTCCAAGGAAAACTTAACCCAGTGTGACTGGGGAACTACCAGTCTAACATCATTGACAAGCCTTAAAGTCTATACATTACTGTAGCCTCTCATTTTAGGGTTTCCCCTCCCTGTCTTACTGCAGTGTTTGCCCTTCCTCCGGTATTCTGAGCTCACAGTCAATGCTAGCACCCTTCCACTCACTGCCACTGTTTTTGGGACCTTCACCTAGTACATCCTCTGACCTTTATCTAAATCTCTCAGGATCTCTTTTCAAGCAGTTCATGAAATTTTCCCCCAATCCAGAGGATCTTCAGCATAGGTTACAATGCTGGAATAAAAGCACTCAGTGCCAGGACTCTAATTTGCAGGCATACAACTTTGATATCCTCCCTCCATTCTGACGTCCTTGGGCTTTTCCAGCCAACTATGTTGCCACTATGTTGGCTTGCTTTGGGTGTTGTAGGGCCTTCCAGCCAATCATGGGACTTTGTTGCCTTTCAAGCATTTTGGGATCTTCTTTGCACCTGTACTACAGCGAGTGGCACTCTTCTGGTGTTTTAGGGTCTGGTGCTCTGTTGGCTCTCTTCAGGAGTTTAGTCCTTCATCCTGTATGCAATGCTTTGATAATGTTTGTTTTATGAAATCTGTGTATGTTTGTAATCCTCCTAGTAGAGAGAGAATATAAATTTTAATTAAATGAATACATAAATAAATAGCTGCTGTTCTATCATGCATCAGGTTTAAGGCCTTCCAGTCAATTTGGGTGCTTTATTGGCCCTCTTCCGGTGTTTCTTCCTGCATCTTTCAGCCAGTATTAGCACTGTTTGAACCCACTCACGCTGCCTTGGGGATGCCCAAACAGTGATGTTGCTGCTTTACCCCTCTGTCTATGTCCTGGAGGCCTCCTGCCATGTTGGTGCTGTTTTACCCCACTTAAGGTGTCTTGGAGTTGCCTAGAATCCTCCTGCTAATTTTGGTGCTGCTTTGCCCTCTTCCACTCCTTTGGGATCTTCTGGTGCCCTGTGGTGTTTGTCATATTCTTGATGACCTCAGTTACAGAAGCTGTCAGCAAGTTTCAAGCAAGTTTGAAAATGGCTGGCAATCCCCCATTGTTACATTGTAAAATAGCTTGCCCCAAAGAGTTGAATGGAGAGAAACAGGACAAATGCATGAATGTTTCAGCATACAAACAATATGCCAGGGATGAATACTAATTTGACATACATTTTTGGCATACACATCCCTAACCACAGCCATATGCATAGCTAGCAGTTCCACCCTCGCTCTACCGTAATTCCACTCTGGCATTACCTGATTGATGTCATTGCAGTTAGATTTTCTGTGGAGGAGGAGTGGTCTAGTGCTTAGGACAAGGTACCTTAGGCCAGAGGGCCAGGGGTTCAAGTCCCACCTGGGGACAACAATCTCAGGCCAGAGGGACCAGGATTTCTAGTCCTATAGGCACTCCTTGTGGTCTTGGGCAAGCCACTTAACCTTCCATTGCCCATGTTCCCTGTAAGTATTAGCATATGTGTTTCATATCCCCTCATGTTAAATGTATCCCCCAATTGACCACTTTGTTCCAGTGGAAAGCAGGATATAAATACAGGTAAATAAAGAAATTTTCTCTGGCATTATCTGGATACTGTCACTGAAAATTCACATGTGATAAACTTATACATTGAGTGGCAGCTGCTAAACATATAAGGATGTTGCAATATTGGGACCAATATATTTAGTTAGTTAGTTAGTTAACAGGTCTTCTTTTATACCACTTTATCATTTCAATCAAAGCAGTTTACAGTATAACTTAAACTTGGTAATGTACATTAAACAGGGATATTGATAACTTGGATTTTTCTGAGGCAATGCAGGGTTAAGTGACTTGCAGAAGGCCACAAGGATATTTAAACTGGAGATCTATCCAGTTTCTATTTCACTCCCTGAAGGCCAGTCAGATATATTCAAAGAATGTACCAGTTAAATCTCTGATGTTGAAAATCACTGGCAAAGTTAACCAAATAAAATATCTGGCTTGCTTTAGGACGTTGATTTTTCTATCTAAACCTAACTAGTTGTCTTTTGCCTGATAGTCCTGAATATCAGTGATATTTAGTTTTTATTTCTACTACTACTACTACTACTACTATTTAACACTTATATAGCACCACGCACACAGCGCTGCACAGCCATGAATGCAAGAGACAATCCCTGCTCGTCAGAGCTTACAATCTAGTCGAGACAGTACACAATGCAAGACAGTACACAATAAATTTAGTGCAAAGCATAGTATGGTCATACAGTTAGGTTAAGATGAGGGATAGAAAATGATAGGGTTAGGTTAAGATGAAGGATGGGAGTCAGGATCTGAACATGACAGTGAAGAGGTGGGTCTTTAACCTGGATCTGAAGAGGGCCAGGGAGTGTGCAGCCAGGTGAAAAGAGCGAAGTCGGGAGTTAGCGGTGTGAGTGAAAGTCTTAGATAGAAGTAGTTTGTTAGCGGAGCAAAGTTGTCAACGGGGGATGTAGGGAGAGATGAGAGGTACTGAGGGGCCGCAGAGTGAATGCATTTGTAGGTCAGCAGGAGAAGCTTGAATTGGATGCGGAATTGAATGGGGAGCCAGTGAAGCGATTTGAGAAGAGAAGGAACATGGGCTTGGCGAGGCTGGAGGAAGATTAGTCGAGCAGCATGATTTTGTATAGATTGAAGGGGGAAGAGATGGCTAACAGGGAGACCAGCCAGGAGTAGGTTGTAATAGTCGAGGTGAGAGGAGATTAATGAGTGGATAAGCATTTTGGTGTTGTGTTCAGACAGGAAGGGGCAGATTTTGCTGATGTTGTAGAGAAAGAAACGGCAGGTTTTAGCTACGAGCTGGATATGTGTGGAGAAGAAGAGAGAGGTGTCAAAGATAACCCCTAGATTGCGGGCCGAGGGAACAGGAAGGATCGTAGATCTATCCACGGAGACTGAGAAAGAGAGGAGGGGAGGAGTTGGGGGGAAAGACGAGGAGTCCAGGCGATGAGACATCCAGGCAGCAATGTCAGAGAGGCAGGCAGAGATCTTGGTCTGGATTGCTGGAGAGATATGAGGTGTAGAGAGTTAGATCTCGGAGTCATCGGTATAGAGATGGTACTGAAAGCCATGGGAGCAGATAAGCGCGCCAAGGGATTGGATATACAGAAAGAAAAGAAGGGGGCCCAAGACGTATCCCTGGGGTACGCCAACATGGAGCGGGGTGGGAGAGGAGCTGCCAGAGCATACACTAAAAGAGCGATGGAAGAGGTAGGAGGAGAACCAGGATAATACGGAACCCTTGAAACCAAGCGAGGAGAGGGTGGGGAGGAGAAGATTGTGGTCAACGGTGTTGAAGGCAGCGGAGAGGTCGAGAAGGATGAGTACAGAGTAGAGGCTCTTAGATTTAGCAAGGAACAGGTCATTGGAGACCTTAGTAAGGGCTGTTTCAGTGGAGTGTAGGGGACGGAAACCGGATTGTAGTGGGTCCAAGAGAGCCTGGGAGGTGAGGAAGTCGAGGCAGTGGCGGTGGATGGCTCATTCTAGTAGTTTAGATATGAAAGGAAGGAGGGTGATGTATTTATTTAAACTTATTTCTTTACTGACTTTCTATATTTCAAAGCAGTTTACATCCAGTATAACTAGCACCTTGTACAGAGCATAATTATGCAAGCTGTTGTACATCAAACATTTTGACATAACAACCGGGGGCATAAGAGAAGATGGAGCCTTAAGGGGAGATTGTAAGATATAACTTATGTACACTTTGGTAAAGCATTTACAATTTACAATTTGAATTCTCTTGTTGCAGTGTCCGGTTCATGAGTAGAATGGGTGCGTGCTTATGCAGCTGGTTGTTCTCAGGTGCTATGAGGTAGCAAAATCATGTGGTATGAAGCAGCTATAGAATTCCTGGAACAGGTAAGGTTTCAGTCTCTTACGAAAGTTACGAAGTTAAATGATAACCATGCCCCTGACACTGATCTTACTGATCTCCGGGAGTACTAGTTAAATTTTAACTGGGTAACAAGTTAGATGGATAAAATTGTATTAGTAGCCAGGGTACAAAATTTATAAGCAAAATTATTTCTGATTTTCATAAAAATAGCTGGACAAACATTTTGAATATCAGATCATTGAGTCATGTCTCTCTGTCCTCGCCTGGAGATGCACCTAGCCAACCAGGTTTTCAGAACCGCCATAATGAATATGCATGAGATATATGTGCATATACCGGAAACCCATTGTAGGCAAACTTCTCATGCATGTGCATTGTGGTTATCCTGAAAACCTGACTGGCTAGGTGTGCCTCCTGGAGAAAGTTAAGAAGCACTGCTTGAAATGAATTAAACTCACAGTACATTTCATTTAAACAGACCCTAAATGCATGTCACAATCATAGCACAGATTTATATATCTGCAGTATTTCTATGGATTCTTAGGCAAGCTGGTTTTCGATATACTGCATATGAACTGTTGAAAAAGCAAGGGAAGAATGTATTACATGGGGAACTAATCACATCAAAATACATACATCAGTACTAACACTTTATATTGTAAAATGATGCCTTTGTATTAAAATCCACTGTATAATGAGATCATCTACAATTAAATGAATAAATGTAATACCTGCTACAAGTTGCTGTTGCCCGCATGCTATCATTTAATAATAGAAGTCGATCCTGTCATAAGGACCTCCCTCAAACCAAATCCTCTCCCTTACACAAACCAACCCAGCCTCTCAGGTTCCTTTTAGATCTCATTCTGACCTGAAAGAAGGCCTGCCCTCTGGGTCCCATCATTCAGCATCAAACACTGTAAAAAAAATACCACCCTGCCGTCGTATTCCTTTCCTACTCCATACACACAAGCAAAAAATAAGGCCCTTTAGGGCAGTTCCCTGGAAGAATTAGGGCTCCTGAAGCTATGCCAAACTTTCTCACCCCAAAATATGCCCTCTTGACCTTCTTGCAATCACCATGTCAACTCACTGTAACATCTCCCAAAATCGTCACAGGCACATTGACCTCCTGTGGCTACTACTGCAGTCCTTAAAAATGACACCACCCAGTGCTGCTTCAGATTTTTCAGATGGTATCAAGTCAGCGAAGGTTCATACACTGAAGTGCCATTAGGTGGCACCATCTCCATTTTGAGTACAGCAGTGGTGCTAGTATCAGGCACCCAGAGGACATGCTTAGATAGGAAGTGGTAAAGGGGGCTGCACTATAGCACCTTTTGCGGGGCGGGGGAGGGGGGAGGGTGGTTACCCCAGATGACCTTGTTTTTTGTGGGTTGAAAGGGTCAAAGGATGGCTGGAGCCCCTCATGTCCATTCTGTTGGGGTTGGGAGCGCCTTCCTGTACTAACTGGCCCTTGCACATTAGATTGGTTCCCTTGAAGATTTTGACATGCTTTATAATGTGCATATGGTAAATGGCCCGTGTACTCTTTAACGCTAGACTTTTACTGTGTGCCCATTCTACATCTAATTAAGTTCATGCTCAGACTCCTAATCACAAGTTTAGCATGCATGCTAACAATTTTGTAGTGACTAGGCCCCTATATTATTACTGCAATTCTATTAAAGCTGGAGTCCTTGAGACCTTTAGAACTGGAGCCATGTAAACAGAGAAAAATAACTAAAAGCATATCCACATTTGGCTAACTGGATCCACTCAGCCTCGAGGTTAGCCAGAACTCAAAAGGAACCCTGAAGTTTCCCCAAAATAGCTACATCAACGTCTTGTTGATCTCTTTCAAAAAAATTCCTTTTTGACAGCGCACTGTTTCCCTTGGGTTTTTTTCTCGTTAAATTGGAGAAGATACATGTGTTTTAAAGAAGTCATGCCAAAATCCACAAAAACCTGTTTGTTTTTATTTTTTTTTTTAAATAGAAGCCTTCCCAGAAGAAAATTCCAGGCAAAAAGTCATTGAAAGGATGCAACACAGCAGCTGCCATGAAACAGCAAACAGGCATCCTGCATTCCAGTTCCCACATAACATCGCAAAGCAGCACTAACACTCTAATATTTGAATGTCAGTGAGTCACTGTCATGCAGATAGCTGAATCTCCTACAGTGCTCTTTCCAGCACAAGATGAAAAATGTTGCTCACTTGGGTGTCCTAATAACAATGATATTATTACAATTGCACCATTTAATATATATGATTAGTCCCTCTGATAGTGCCATTAGCCATCACTATGCTCCATAATAGGTGGTTTCATCTTTGTTATGACATGATCTTTCCTACTGTTTGTTGACCTTTCAGGGCAAGGGGAGGGGATGTTACCAGCCCCCCAAACCTTTAAGAATCTAAAGCCATGGTTCTCCTCTCAGCTTGAATGTTTAGAAACCCTCACTGCTAAATACCTTGGTGTACTGCTTAAACACCAACAACAGCCTTATGGGGCCTTACCCAACCTTAAACACATCTTTTTTTTTGTTGAGAATATTGATTCTGCCACAATTCTGTAGCCTAACCCTGGGCTCACATTAAAGATGCCAGCTTCATTGAAGTTTACTGAATTGAACTGAGTTGCTTTTTGTTTTATTCACTCTTTACTTCACCCCCAACTGGGAATGGGCAGCTTTTCTTCCAGTGAAGCGTGCTTTAAAGTAGCCCAGAGAAGAGAAAAGGTTGGGGGGGAGGGGGGGCGGGAATTGAACCAAAAGGTACAGCTTAGGCCCATAATTAGTCTTGATCCTCAGAGTCTAAAATATTTTAACGCCAGGTTTCTGATTGCAGTCCGGCAAAGTGGATTTGGGAATGCAGAAAAGTAATTAGGTCTGTGCAGTGAAGTGTGGAGAGCATTTAAAAGTGAATGGGTGGTTACTACATTCTTGGCAGACTTTTTTTTAATCTTTTCATCCTATGCTGTGGATCGAGGTGATGAGTTTATTGCAGTTTTACCACTTTGGAGGTGGCTGTTTATCTCTGATCTCTCTTTCTGTAAAATGAACATTTGGGGTACAAGATAGATTTTGGGGAGGGAGGAGGGAAGAAAAATAACATTGTCAGACTGATCAAATATGCTGTTTACAGAGGCAGAGCAAACTAGAAATAAACCCTTGCCTTTGTAACAGGTCACTTGAAAAGAATCTGAGTTTAATTAATGACTCACAGGGTAGAGAACCAAACAGAGACAATGGTCACCCTGAGGAGAAGAAAAAGAATTCTAGCTGTGTGTGTTCAGAAAGTCATCTAACCTAAATATTAAACAGCAGAGGCGTGCAGTCTAACATTTGCCCCATTATTGGTAATAAGAAGGTTCAAAATATAGCGAACAGAAACCACATTAGCCATAATCTAAGCTCATACATAGTCAGGATTTTTACAGAAAACTGTTCTAGAAACATTTTTCTCACAAAAAAAGAGTAAGGAGAGCTTGCTTATTCCACAGTATGCCTCTCAAGTTTGGAAAAATTATAAAGTCATGTAATCAAATACTCAAGTAGCAGAGAGCCAGTTTTATGGAGGATTTATCATGAGCAAACTCTGCACTTGCATAAAAAGCCTCTTATACAATTAGTCCATACATAAAATTATGCATGGTGACAAGAAGGTGCTTAGTTTTATCTGACCTGAGGGTAGGTATATTTGGAGAGGAAGTTTGGGTGGAGCAGGGGCGGAGTTACCAAGTACATGCATAGGTTATAAAATAGTCACCTGCACACAGACTTTGAGCTGGTATAAAAGTGGTTGCTTTTGTGATGCTAATTTATAAAGACAATGCAAATCCATTTTAGAAAGGTCGCTGAGATCAGAATTAAGACATCCATGTTGGGACATGTTCCATTCCCCCTGTATTTTACAAAAGGCACGTATATGTATAGTGGGGCCAGTGATGCATTATGCAGGCTAGCCATGCAATTATTTATTTATTTAAACTGATTTCTATATCTCCTTATCCTACAATCAAGGCGGTCTGAACAGCAAACAATCAATAAGATACAGTGTCTAGTGTGCACATGCAGTGGGCAGTGTATGCGTGTGAGTGTGTCTGGACGTTGATTCTTGGTGTGCTATTTACGGCGTGCGCTATTTACAATGATATGTATATCAGGTCCTTGCTTAATTACTATTTTAGTGACGTGTGGGGGGGTATTGAGGTGTCTTGAGGTCATTAGGCAATTAATATCTAATGTGTGATGTTTGAAAGGTGTGTTTTGCGATTCTAGGCTAATCGGCCGCCGGATAAGCACCCGCCGGACAATCGCCCGCCATCCAAACTGCCCGCCGGACATTTGCCCACCGGACAATCGCCCGCTGGTCAATCGCCCACCGGACAATCGCATTTTGTCTGCTGCTGCATTTGTTTCAACTCATCATCACAATCAGACTGCGTAATTACAACCATTATTATTATGAATATTTTTATTTTTGTTGTATCGTAACGAAACCTTTAGAATATTGCAACTTTCATTACGGAAAGGTCCCTTTTTTTCTTGGAAATTTTATTACGGAACTTTCGGGCTTGTTTCGCCCCCGCCTACAGCGTAACAACATTTACTAATTTGGGAAGTGTCAAGTTCAACAACGGTGTCTTAACCGATGCAAAACTTTAAAGTAGCCAATGCCGTTAAACAGCGCATATTAACAGTGGTCGAAACTGATTCACATCATGTAGTCTTGGTGAACAGGATGAACCTCAATACAGTGACCCCAACGCCGCTGCCTCTATTAATGCACTGGGTCCTTTGAACAGCCACAGCTTTCTTGATCCTCCTCTGTTTGTAGTTGAACTCTCTGCCCAGCGGCACGATTCTTAAGTCCGTGTCATTCTTTGGATCAGGTTGGACCTTAAATCTGTGTCATTCCCATTGGAAGTTCCTCCTTTTGCTTGAAGAATTTACCTTGAAAATGGAAGTTTCCGTGAATCTGGCAGCTCTCGCGTAGTTGGCAAATTTCTGTGGGAGTGAGGGATGTTGTTAGGGCATCTATTATTATTATTATACAGTTTTGTTTATGAACGGTGCGTATTGCAAGAAGATATGTTGGACGTTTACTGTAGACTTATGTTAAGCCACAATTGAAATTTGGAGTTACTTTGTTTACCTGTGGTATTGTTACACCCGTGATGTGAGGTTACAAGTTACTAAGCGAATAAAACTTCAAATTTATTTATTTTTATTTCTTATATACCGCGCTATTAAGATCAGTGCGGTTTACATTAGAACTGAACAGTGCAACAATGCATTAATATCACAGTGTGCTTACATAGAACAGGGAATAATCAAGAATGGGAGAACAGGGGAAACTATTTACACGATATATACAAAAATATTTACATAAAGCTATATACACTAGTACTTAAGATCTACGGGTGAGCATAGCTAGGTCAGGTGGGAGCAGGGATAAAACTAAAGGGAGAGGTGCGCCTAACCATTCTCATGTTGGGTTAGGGCGTTGGGATAGTTAAGGTGTGGGGTGAGTGCGTACGACTTGTGTTTTTCTGGACTGGTTTCAGGATAGTGAATTAGAAAAAGATGGTGTTTTATTGCTTTTCTGAAGGAGGTGAGGCTCGATATGGATCGAATACAAGTGGGAAGGTCATTCCAGGCTGTCGGAGCATAAATCGAAAAGGCTCTATTGGTAGTTGCCTTCGTGCACCTTGTGGTGAACTTAGGTACCGTTAGCATGTTCAGTAGTGCAGGTCTTCTGATTCTGTTGTCGGGGATGTTGTTAAGCAGTTAGCTGATTGGTGTGGGAGATTGATTCTTCAGTGCCTTGAAAGTCATGACCAGTACCTTGTATTGAATTCGGGCTTGTAGAGGTAGCCAGTGCAGATTTTTCATTACTGGAGTTATATGTTCCGATCTTGATACCCCTGTAAGAACCCTAGCAGCAGAGTTCATGGCCAGCCGAAGCGGGCTGAGGGTTGCTTGTGGAAGGCCATGGAGGATGGTGTTCGCGAAGTCTAGGTGTGGGATCACTAGGGCTTGAAATATCGTTTGATAGTCTGAATAATCAAGTAGTGGGCGGAGGTGGCGTAGGGTTCGTATTTTGTTGTATATTGCTCTTATAATGGTCTTTACGTGGGTTGTCATATCTAATCGCTGATCTAGGGTGATGCCTAGATATCGAATTGTGTCTCTTGTCTTGAGTTCAGCGTTTTTAACTTGCAGGTTGGGTGGTGGGACGAACTTCTGATTCCTTGTGACAAAGAGGACATCAGTCTTGCTATGATTGATCCTCAGGTTTTGTGTGAGAAGCCATTCAGCAACTGCATCAAAGCATCTGATGATAGGGGAGAAATCAGGCTGTTCGATAGTGAATGGAATGTATAGTAGTATGTCGTCAGCATACACGAGACATTCTACATTTAATGAGCGGATCAGAGAGCAGATAGGCTGCATATAAATGTTAAATAGTAGAGCAGACAGGGATGATCCCTGGGGCACTCCCTGCTTCTGTAAGAAAGGTTCAGAGGATGTGTTGCCTGCTTTTACTTGCTGCCATCTATTAGTTAAGTATGATTCGCACCATTGTAGTGTAGTGCCCTGTAACCCTTTTTCTTGGAGACGTTGTAATAGTATCTTATGATTCACAGAATCAAAGGCGGCAGCAATGTCGAGAAAGATAAGGACGAAACCTCGGTGTATATTGTCGATTCCTGTAATTAGTTTGTCGAAGAGGGTAGTTAAGATGGTATCTACCCCATGCAATTCTCTGAAGCCATGTTGAGCTGGATCGAGGGGTGTCTCGGCATCAACGTGCTGATGGATCTGTCGCTGGACTATTTTCTCGATGATTTTAGCAAGCAGGGGAATACTCGATATAGGTCTGTACGATTCGACTTTGGGTGTATCAAGGCGACTATTCTTTAGCAGGGGCCTGATTGACGTATGTTTTAAACTTTGTGGGAAGATACCCCTTGATAATGATTGGTTGGTTAGTTCATGTCGAAGTTCCTTTATCCAGCTTGCTGGACAGGAGTCATTAGGAGCCGTGGTGAGATTGATGGAAGCAATGGTGTCTTCAATTTCTTTGGTAGATACTGCAGAGAATTTAAGTAGTAGGGTAGGTTTTGGTGTACTGAGTGCATTGGATGAGTTACAGGTGGATGAGGTCATGTTGGATTGGATCATTTTGGATTGCAGGTAGTTCGAATAATCCTGGGGTTGAGGCATATGTGGGCTTGCCGGTGCTGGGTCCCCTGTTAATGATTTTACTATATTAAATAGGTCGTGTGTTTTATTCAATGATCGTTTTAGAATCATTGAGTGATGTTGTTTCCTTTTTTCACTTATTTTCTCTCTATGTAATGCTAAATATGAGTTGTAGTTGTGGTAGGCTATGGTAGTCTGCTTTCTGCGCCATCGTCTTTCGAGTTTACGTAGTTGTAAGAGGGATGCTCGAAGGTCAGTCGAGTACCAAGGGGCATGTTCGCGTTTTTTGGGTAACTTGTTGGTGGACGGGATACAGGCTATAGCTCTGATGCTATTGTTCCAATTCACTACAAGTTCGTCAGGGTCAAGGGTTGAAACATCTAGTTGTGGAAGTAGCTTGACAAGTACATCCTCCTTGTTGAGTGTACGGAATCGTGTTGTTAGTGTTCCGGAATCGGGGGTGTTGGTCCTGTCACTGTTCTTGGAGTAGCAGGTGATAGGAATGCAGAATTTGAGGAGATTATTGTGAGCGATGCCCCGCAAGTAATCTACTACAGGGCGTTGGCTGAAACTCCGGACCACTCTATTGATGGCGGCGCTCCGTATTGCAGCCTTTTTCCGCTGTGGAGCCACAGCACGACCAGCAATGAGTTGAATCATTTCAACCTGGTTGAGCGCTTGCTCCCGTTTGAGCACATCAGTGAAACGCCATACGTTAGGGTGATGGCCACCAACGTTTGTCTGGAACCGACGGTGCCAGCCTTTGACATGGTTGATAGTGCGGGGCAGGTCTTGTTCCATGCAATCCCACATATTCCAAATACTGTGGGCAAAGTGCGGTGCCTGTCGGTATCTGGCTCCACGGCGACCTCGAACACGGCCGATGTATGCATCCTCGAAATACTGTACAACGTCCTGTGCATCAGCCGGCAGAAATTCTTGTAGTTCTTCAAATGCATGAGCCAGATGTTTGATGGGCACAAACGCCAAAGCTGGAAGCATGCGTAGACCCAAGGCGAAGGTCTCATCTGTTTGATAACGCTGTTGCAGGCCCCTTTCTTGAACTTGGCGCCACACGCTCTGGCACAAATGATAGAAGCATCCATTGATGCTCGCCCTTGGAAATATTGCTCCCGCTGCATTCATGGCAGCTATCTCAAAGTCAGTCATCAGCGACAGTGGATCAGACCTAGGTCTTATGGTCAATAGTTGTCGAAAGATCTCACCATATGTCACTTCCTGCTTATTGGGTACCAGGGCGAACAGGCATGGGATGCAACTATTCTCCTTAAATGCGTGCATGGTGTACAGTTGGTAAAACAATTCTGGTACTACCTTGAATGTGCCATCGCAGAACCAGTCTGTCGATGACTGCAACAGATCTAAGCCTTCTTCAGACGCGAACAACAAAATGCGCCGTGTTGGGTCGCCACTGTCGTATTGCAGGAACGGTCTGCCGAGGCTGTCCACTCGATAATGTTCAGGTATGAACAGTTCTGACAAATCAGCTGGCAGCGGGTGGACATGAGAAGCAACAAAGCGCTGCCGTCTGATATTGCACCGAATGCTACGGGTGGTCGGCAGTTGCGCAGCAGTTGTGCTGCTGATGCCACTGACTGCTTCACAAATGATCTGCTGTGCAGGCATCTCAGTTTGACGAGCTTGACCTTTGATGGTGACCATCACTTGCAGCATTGACGCTCTACCACTCTCCGGCCCGTGTGTGTTCGTTCAGGCTATTCGTGACATTACCATCTTTGACATGGATACGAGCCTTACACTGGCCACGGCGTCGTAGCTCACATTCATAGCTGATGGTACAATCGGCTAGTACCTTGTTCATCACATATATGTAACCGTCGACGACCACCTTAGGTTTTCCCTGTGTGGACAGGACCGTGTGGACGCTGCTACTCATGGTCAAATAAGCTACTCGTGCAGAAGAGAACGGAATAAATATTCCTGAGCTGTCAAAAGCGACACGTATGGGAGCTTCAGTTCATGAAATCGCCGGTAGAGACTCCTTGACCAGACATGTGAAGAAAATGAATTTAATTCTGTAAATGTTAAAAACAGTGACACCAGCAGATTTTCCAGGAATTGAAATGGCGGGCGAATGTCCAGCGGGCGGTTTGGCTGGCGGGCGATTGTCCGGCAGGCGGTTATGGGAGCTTCAGTTCCTGAAATCGCCGGTAGAGACTCCTTGACCAGACATGTGAAGAAAATGAATTTAATTCTGTTGCAGATTTTCCAGGAATTGAAATGGCGGGCGATTGTCCGGCGGGCAGTTTGGCTGGTGGGCGATTGTCCGGTGGGCAGTTTGGCTGGTGGCCGGTTTGTCCTGCGGATGGCAGGCGATTGTCCGGCGGGCAATTGTTCGGCGGGTGGTTTGGCTGGCGGGCGATTGTCCTGCGGGCGATTGTCCGGCAGGCAGTTTGGCTGGCGGGCGATTGTCCAGCGGACAGTTTGGCTGGCGGCCGGTTTGTCCTGAGGGTGATTGTCCGGCAGGCGAATGTCCGGCGGGCGGTTGTCCGGCGGGCGATTAGCCTGTTGCCGTGTTTTGCATGTGATTTTTTTAACTGTGTTTACTTTTGTGATGTTAATTTGTTGAACTTTGAGTGCTTTATTGTAATCCACCTAGTATGAATTAGGTGGAATATAAATCTTTCAAATACAGTCAAACCTCGTTTTTCGTATGCCCCAGTTTTCGTATGCTTCGGTTTTCAATGTCTTTTTTCATTGAGATTTTGTCCCAGTTCTCGTACATCTGCTCGGTTTTCGTACAATTTTAAAATGGTCCGTTCCGTTCCAGGGGGTAAAGTACAGTACTTAGCTTGTTTTTGTGATCAAGATCTCTTTGCTTTCAGTGATCCTTTGAGAAATACAGTAGCAAGAATCAAGGAGTGAGAGTGTGGCTGATCTGATGCTTCCGACACGCTTAATTAGAGGACTCCCTACTGGGACTCCCTGCTGACGGCAAAACTTTGATGGGTCTTCCAAACATGCCAGTCCTGATGGGTCTTCCAAACTTGCTGCTGAGCATTTCTTCCAGCTTGCAATTTGCTTTTGAGACGGAATCGGAGGCGGGTGAGAGAGTCGTAGATCAGATTACAGTGCTGTATCTGTGTGTATGTGTGTGTGTGCTGTCCTGTGACGATCGGGCAGGTGAGAGAAGTGACAGGAGCTGTTCTACTGCCTGGCTGAGACTTCAGGGGCCCGTGCTGCTGCAGCCATTGCCACATGGCTCTGGAACGCATGCTCAGCTCTGCGTTCCAGGTTGCCTGAGCGGGAGAGTGGTGTTTCCGGTGGCTGTGGCTGGTGTCTTTACTGGAGGCTTTTTTTTTGTGGATCCTTCTTGGTTTTTTCTTTTTTTTTTTTAAATTCCTGTGCCAGTAAAAGACAAAGAAGGGAAGTAACCCCAGATAGGGCCTTGATACCTGAGGTCCTTATGGAGGGGGATTCCCCTTCCAAATAATAACCTCTCCTCCTCCCTCTCCCCTCCTCACCGTCTTCCATATGCCAACAAGAGTCTTCAATAAAGGTAAAAGTGATGTTAAATGTTCATTTATCCATTTCATTAGTCATTTATATTTATTTCTCATTGTTTTCTGTATGAAAAATATAGTTATTCTCTATAAAATGTATTTTTGTGAATATTTTTGGGTGTCTGGAACGGATTAATTGGATTTACATTATTTCTTATGGGAAATATTGCTTCAGTTTTCATACATTTCGGTTTTAGTCAGACTTTTTGAACGGATTAATCATGAAAACCGAGGTTTGACTGTAAATACATTTTACAAAACTAGATGTAGAAGCGCTGCCCATAAGCTAGCGAAGCTACATTTTTTTATAAAATTTGTAGAGGGAAAAAATGAGGGATTAAAGACAAATACCCCGTTATTTCCTCTTTTAAAGGCCTGACTGAAACAAGTACATGTTTTTTTAAAATATGTGTGTCTCTGGGCTGGTGCAAAAGCTGACTGGGACAAATAGATGTGTATTCCCATTGTAAATTGGGGAATACGCATGTAGCTTTTTGGCTCGCCCAAACCATGCCTTCCTGAAAGAGGAGAAGCAGAAGAGGCAGAAGACATAAGAGGAAAACAGGGAAGAAGAATTAGATAAAAGAAGAAAAACAAATTGTATTTTCAGGTAAACTATTGGACTACATTTTGTATAGAATTTATTTATATATTCTGAGACCAATGTTCAGTGCAATGGGTACCATACATAAATAAGGTATCTATTTAAAGTTATATTCAGCAGCAGTAAACACACAGAGTGGAGGAGTAACCTAGTGGTTCAAGCAATAACCTACTACCCACACAATCAGGGTTTGATTCCTACTGGCACACCTTGGGCAAGTTGCTAGTTTAATTGCCTGCATGCTAACCCCTAGTTATTAAACCAGTGCAGGTTTTAGCATGTGTTAACTGTTAAAGTGCAGCTCAAACAACAAACAAACAGTTAATGTATCATACTAAACACCATGTATTAACCGCCAAGTTAAACACCTAATGTAGAATTTCTTATGAAGGGATAAAGAAAGATTAATGTGGGTTTTAGCAGTTAACGTGGGTGTTGATGTAAGTTTACTACTAACGTGGCAGATAACAGAACAGATAATTGCAGAGGTATATAGTTCACTGCATTCCACAGTAGTACTGTGTTGTTAACGAAGGAAAGCAAGCATTGAACCATGTTAGCAGCATGGTTGCCTTCCCTTAAGTGGAGGGAATACTTCTTACAGTTACCACAGAGGTTTTGCAGCTACACGTTAACTGCAAAACCTTGACAGTAAGCAGGAAGTTTAGGATTTAAACATTTGCATCTAAAATGCAAATATTTATCCTAGAGTACTACCAAGTGACCCAGTTCAAAGAGGAATATTTTAGCCAATCCTGCTTTTTGCCTTATATCCCAGTGCATTGTGGTACTTGTAGTCCCTGCTTCTACCATCTGAAAACACTGCAGGTACCATAATGCATCAGAATGGGGTTGGTATAGCGTCCTGGAATGGCCCGATGACTCCCTCTTTGAAGTGGGTTACTTGCATGCTCTTCCATCTATAGTAATTCATCCGTAAACTCTGGTCTCCCTTATGCCATCAATGCAGAGTTTTCCAAACTAGAAAACTTTGACTGGAATTCTGGGTGGATATCAAAACCCATTATGTGTCTGGAAAACCTGGTGTTCTTATGGTAGGTCAAGGTAACCATGACATGGAAGACTTTATTGGTGGTAAACTGTTTATCTACTATAAAATATGTATGAGAGAGATCTGTGTGCACTGACGCCATTGCATGCAAATGTATCTCATGCATATTCATTTTGGATATCTTGAAAATCTGACTTTTGGTCCCCAGGACAGATTTGAGAAGCCCCGCATTAAAGCATAACTCAGTGGTTCTCAACCAAGCCTAGGACCCCCAGGCCAGTCAGGTTTTCAGGATATCCACAATGAATATGCATGACATAGATCTGCATGCAATTTATTTATTTATTTATTTATTTATTTAACAATTCTTTTATACCGCGCTATTTCAATCAGTGCGGTGTACATTGAAACAAGAACATACTACAATGCATACAAGTAACATTGAGTTTTACATTGAACAGGAAGATTCAACATAGGACAACCGGGGGAACTATGTACAGATTGACTTAAATAATATATACAGTGATATAAAACATGATTTAGATGTTGCAATGTGGTTAACTAATAGGACTAGAGAGAAGATTGACCAACTAGCCCTTTTCTGGTTGTATTGAGGTGCTAGTATTGTTAATGGCTAGGTTGACTTCTGGGTAGCATTTTGTGAATAAGTGGTATTTCAATGCTTTTCTGAATAGGATTAGGTTTTTGATAGCACGGATTTCGTGCGGTAGTGCATTCCAGTTTAGAGGTGCAAATAAGGAGAAGGCCCTGTTGGAGGTGGCCTTAGTGCACTTCGTTATTATTTTTGGGACTATTAAGGTGTTCAATGATGTAGTTCTCCTTTTTCTGTTTTCCAGGGTGCCATAGATAAGTTTGCTGATTGGCGTAGGGGGGTAGTTATTTAGGGCCTTGAAAGTAAGAACTAAAGACTTATACTGGATTCTGGCATGTAATGGTAACCAGTGCAGTTCTTTCATGATGGGTGTTATATGTTCAGATCTTGATGAGCCGGAGAGGACTCTGACGGCTGTATTCATGGCTAGGCGGAGCGGATTTAAAGTTGATTTAGGGAGGCCATGGAGGATGATGTTGGCAAAATCCAGGTGTGGGAGGATTAATGCCTGGAAGGTTGTTCGGAAGTCTGTAGGATCTAGTAGGGGGCGGAGGTGACGTAACGATTTGATCTTATAATATATAGTTTTTGTGATGTTCTTGACATGTGTTGTCATGTCCAGGTGTTGATCCAATGTGATGCCAAGGTAACGGATTGTAGATTTTGCTTTCAACTCCACGTTGTTGACGAGTAGTGATGGAGGAGGTATGAACTTACGGTTCCTTGTGACAAAAAGAACGTCAGTTTTGTTGTGGTTAATCCTAAGGTTTTGTGATAGCAACCATTCGGCTACAGCTTCAAAACAGTTGATTATTGGGGAGAATACTGGATGTTCAATTGAGAACGGCAAATAAAGGAGGATGTCATCTGCGTAAGCAAGACATTGTACATTAAAGGATCTGATCAAGTCACATATCGGCTGCATGTAGATATTAAACATTAGTGCCGATAAGGACGATCCTTGGGGTACTCCCTGTGATTGTATGAATGGTTCTGAGGATGCGTGGCCTGTTTTTACTTGTTGCCACCTGTTAGATAGGTAGGATTTACACCATTTGAGTGCTGTGCTTTGAATCCCCTTATCTTCCAAGCGTTGTAGGAGTATGTTATGATTCACAGAGTCGAACGCGGCGGAGATGTCCAGGAAGATGAGGACGAATCCCTGTTGTATGTTATTTATTCCTGTTACCAGAACATTGAATAGGGTTGTAAGGACTGTGTCGACTCCATGTGCTTCCCTGAAGCCATGTTGAGATGGATCTAGTGGTGCTTCAGTGTCGATATGATGTTGGATTTGTTGTTGGGCAGCCTTCTCAATGATCTTTGCAAGCTGTGGGATGCTCGAGATAGGCCTGAAGGATTCAACCTTGGATGGGTCAAGTCTATTATTCTTCAGTAGGGGCTTGATGGAGGTGTGTTTCAGACTCTGCGGGAATGAACCTGTAGAAAAGGACTGGTTCAGTATTTTGCTCAGTATTTGACTGAGGTCATGTCGCATGTCCTTGATCCAGCTGGCTGGACATGGGTCATTGGGAGCTGTGCTGGGATTAATTGAGGCAATAATGTTCACAACCTCTCTATTTGATACTGTGGAGAAGTTGTGTAGCGGCATTCCATGGAATGCCTTAGGTGAAGTGGAGGCGTTATTGACATTTATGTCTGTGTTGGTTTTAATCATCTTTGATTGCAGGTAGTTTGCGTAGTCCTGCGGCTGAGGCATAGGGGGTTGTGCTGATACCGGTTCTCCTGTTATGGATTTTACTATGTTGAACAATGCATGTGGTTTATTGATGGAGCGTTTTAATAGGCCTGTGTGGTAAGTTTTCCTGCTCTGTGTTATCTTTGCTCGGTGGGTAGTTAGGTATGAGCTATATGTAGCCAGCGCCTCAGGGGAGTGAGTTCGTCGCCATTGTCGCTCAAGTTTGCGTAGATGGTGGAGAGATGTACGAAGGTCTGTGGAGAACCATGGAGTATGTTCACGTTTTCGAATTCTCTTTTCGGTGAGTGAAGGACAGGAGGCAGCTCTCAGGTTTTCATCCCATTTGGATATGAGATCATCTAAGTCCAAGGTTGTGTTGGCCATGAGTGGTCTGAGATTCTCTAGGACTACGCTCTGATTGAGTGGTCTAAAGCGGGTTGTGTGGATTCCAGATGTGTTAGAAGACTTTCGGCTTTTGTGGGATGTATTAATGGGTATATTGAAACTGAGGAGACTGTGGTCCGACCAGGGTACTGGTGTTACAGACAGTGCAAGAGTTAGGGGTATTGTAGCGTTGGAGAGAGGTGCAAAAATGAGGTCTAGTTTGCCACCCTTAGTGTGGGTGGGGGAATCAACAAGTTGTTTGTAACCTAGGTCCTCCAGGGCGTCAAGGAATGCTGCCGAGTGGCTGTCTTGAAGAGATGGGAGATTGAAGTCACCGATTAGCCAACTTGGTGAGCGTGAGGTGGAAGTGGTACATGCCTGTTCAATTATAGTTGGAAGATCATCTGGTGAGGGGGAGGGTGCCCGATAGAAAAGGTTGATTGTGCATAGCTCATTAGCTATAGTGAGGGAGTCAAGGTGAGTTGAGCTAGAGGAGTTGCACATCTTGAAGTGTAAATCAGCTTTGGCCAGGATGAGGGTTCCTCCTCCTTTCTGACTGGATCTGTGGGATGTGTATATCATAAATCCTGGTGGCAGCATCTGATTCAGTAATACGTTGTCACAGTCAGATAGCCATGTCTCCGTGATCATCAAGATGTCGAGATTATGTTGGGGTATCAGGTCGATGGCTGCGGGCCATTTAGATCGTACTGATCTGGCATTTATCAGTGCACATTTTAGTATGCGTTGGTGATGTTGCTTCTCGTCTTGTATCCTTTTGATGGTTTGGAGAGGAATGTTGAGTAGATGGGAGTGGGATGTAAAGTTATTTTTTGCAGTAGTGTGGTGGGGGAATTCGGACCATCTCCTTCCGTATGTGCGTAGGATTGGTATATGATATGTATTATGGTTGAATGCATTTGAGGTGAGAGGGAGACCAAGGGTAAGGAGGGTCAAGAATAAGAGCAGAATTTTGTACATTCTCTTGGTTGATAGTAATGAGAAGGATAATTGTGGAGATGTTGGCTACAGTGCAGTGTGATGCAGTATTAGCATTCAGGAAAGATTAATTGCAGTAATACTGTAAATGCAGGTGGTAATAGCAATAGTGGTAATAGTACAATAAGGATTCTAATTGCTGGTATACAGTAAGATAGTTGCATGAAAAGCAGTACAGAATATGCAAAAACGTTATCAATAGAGACAATGGTACAAGGGTATTGTTGCTAGTAGAGTTTAAACAACAAAACAGCTACCTGATACCGCTAATAGCTCGAGTGATTGTTGGTTAATGATCAAGGCGAAGGCTGCTTTCTCAAAAACGACAACAGTTAGCTGAGAAGGACTCGCTTTTTCTTGGTATTGGTGGCTGGCTCTGGTCCAGGTGTGAGTTGTGGTTTCGTATGTGGCTTTCTGGAGTGCCACCGCCTAAGGGCCACGCCAAAGGGCCCTCTGGCGAGGCCCTCAGGCGCGGGCCCGCCAGTCGCGGGCGCGCCTACCGGCGCGAAACTTTAAAGAGTCCCCAAAGTGCCCCGATTGGGTACTGGTGGTGCGTTGGCCCCTCCCGCCGCTGGTAGCTCGATCCCCGGGAAGGGGAGAGCTGCTGGTGATGGCGGGGGCTTGCAGAGGATCAGCGCCTGCCGGCGCGAAACTTTAAAGAGTCCCCAAAGTGCCCCGATTGGGTACTGGTGGTGCGTTGGCCCCTCCCGCCGCTGGTAGCTCGATCCCCGGGAAGGGGAGAGCTGCTGGTGATGGCGGGGGCTTGCAGAGGATCAGCGCCTGCCGGCGCGAAACTTTAAAGAGTCCCCAAAGTGCCCCGATTGGGTACTGGTGGTGCGTTGGCCCCTCCCGCCGCTGGTAGCTCGATCCCCGGGAAGGGGAGAGCTGCTGGTGATGGCGGGGGCTTGCAGAGGATCAGCGCCTGCCGGCGCGAAACTTTAAAGAGTCCCCAAAGTGCCCCGATTGGGTACTGGTGGTGCGTTGGCCCCTCCCGCCGCTGGTAGCTCGATCCCCGGGAAGGGGAGAGCTGCTGGTGATGGCGGGGGCTTGCAGAGGATCAGCGCCTGCCGGCGCGAAACTTTAAAGAGTCCCCAAAGTGCCCCGATTGGGTACTGGTGGTGCGTTGGCCCCTCCCGCCGCTGGTAGCTCGATCCCCGGGAAGGGGAGAGCTGCTGGTGATGGCGGGGGCTTGCAGAGGATCAGCGCCTGCCGGCGCGAAACTTTAAAGAGTCCCCAAAGTGCCCCAATTGGGTACTGGTGGTGCGTTGGCCCCTCCCGCCGCTGGTAGCTCGATCCCCGGGAAGGGGAGAGCTGCTGGTGATGGCGGGGGCTTGCAGAGAGGCAGTTCACGCAGATCTCTCTCATACATATTCATAGTAAATATCCTGAAAGCCAACTGATTGGGGATTCCAAGAACATGTCTGAGAACCACAAAAAAAGGAAAAACGATAGAAGTTAATGGTATCTTACACACTAACCAATTCTCTTTCCCTTGATAGCGCATGCCTCCAAGAACTGGTTATTCCATAAGCTGCTGCGCAGAGCTGGGGCAAGGACTGGAGGTGCCCTAGGTGTCCTGCATCCTGCTGCTCCCCCATGCAGACTTATGGTTTATACAAAACCAGAAGTTTGCATCAGAGAGGGGTGGAAATGGCTGACTGGGCAAGAGTGAAACCACTATGCAGCCTAAGAAATGGTGGGTAAGTGCTGCGTCCCAGTTTTGGGGCTATTGCTGCCGCTGCCAGTCCCAGAGAGGGGCAGCAGAGAGCAGTGGCAATGGGTGCTCCCTGATGGCCAGCACTCTAGATGACTGCCTAGTTTGCCTATTGGTAGTGCCAGTCTTGGTGCCATTAGCCTCTATCATTTTTCTTATGACAGACTTGCAAAGCCATACTTCTAAAATTCACTAAAAATTGAAAGATTGGCTTCGATTAAAATCAATTCCAGAGATAAAATCATGATTCCTCAAGTTCACAAGCATGGCCGACCCAAGTGTTTCTGCCGCCCCAGACAGAAACCCTGAGCATGCTGCGCCCCTCCCCCCCATGCCAAGCCGCCCCTGCCGAGTCACGCGGACGATGCCATCTTGGGTGAGAGGCAAGAGGCAGCAGCAGTATTTTAAAAGCGGCAGCTTTGTGTCATCGCTTTGTTGCCCATGGCAGTCCATGTGCTTCAGCACGCATGGTCTGCCACGTCTGAGCCCCTCCAACAGTAAGTTGCATTGGATAGGGATCAAAAGCGGCAGGTCATGTGTGCCGAAGCTCATGGCCTGCACAGGCAGCAAAGCAGCAGCACAAAACAGCTCACCCGAGTCTGCCACCCTAGGCAGCCGCCTAACTCACCTAGTGAACAGGCTGGCCCTGCTTACAAGGCATGCAATCACTTTCATGGGTACTGGAGACTAAGGGGTATGTTTACAAATCAGTGGTAGCAGCCTTCGTGCGATATCGAATTGAATTAAATGGGGCCGTGGCTCCGATATCGCATGGAAGCCACTACCGCTGCTTTGTAAATATACCCCTAAAAGAGACAAAATATTAACAAGTGTCTCAGTCTGCCTGTTTACGTCTATAATAAGCATTTTCCTCAGACACAAAATGGGAAATCTCCTTAATGCATTATGGGCATGTTTACTAAACACCAGAGCCTCTTGTAAGGACATGTATATTGATGTCTCCCCACCTCTGGAGGGGGCTGTGATTTTAAAAAATTGCATGTGGAGAAAAAAAAAACATGCAACAGCACTCCACATGTATGTGAGAACAGCTTCATAAAATCATTGCTCCTGATCTGTATGTACACCCCAATCCTGCAACACTAGTCCCACCCCCACTCAATCATCCCCTCAATTGCTATCCCTCACCACCCAAAGTATCTGATCACCTTTTGACCCTCCTGACATTATCCCCCTGACCCCCCAAAGGCATCTAATCCTACCCAGCTTCAATAACTTTGCATTTTGCCCTTATTTGGCAGCCTGACCCATAGCAGCAATACCATGAGATTACTGCTAGGAGTCATAGGTGCCATTTTGGAACCCAGAGCTGAAGGAGCAGGAGTGACTGGGGATTGCTTCTGTTCCCACTAGACACCAGGGATCATGCAGCCCCAGTAACAGCTGGCATAACGGGTTAGATGGTTGGCAATGGGCAGTCTGACTGGAAGAAAACCGGTGGTTGGGTTCCTTATGCCAAAGGGGTCAAGTGCAAAGTTATGGATGCCAGGGGGAGGGAGAAATGGATGCTTTTGAGGGGTCAGGGAGACTGGGGGGCCTGGCCTCAACCTTAACACCTATTCCTTCAAGAAGGCACTTATTTGTGTCTCGGGGAAGCGTAAATATCAGTGTCCAGATTTTTTTTTATCATCAATGTGGATTCTCCTTGGATGATGGTGAATCCACATCAATATTGTAGGCACATCCTAACTGCTTCCTCTTCACATCTTACCACTAGGGTTGCCAACTGGCTCCAGATGCACCTGACATATTTGATCCAGTCCTGGATTTACCCCATTGCATGCAGGGACTTGTAGTTTTCCCCATTTCCTATGGCGAACAATGGAGAAATCAAAACTAAATGTCCCTGCATGCAATGGATAAAACACAGGACTGGATCAAGCCTGTCAGACACAACTGGAGTCAGTCGGCAACCCTACTTACCACTCCTCCTGGAAAACTAAACATGGTGTATGTCAACACCTGGAAATAGCCCCTTTCTAAATTGGCACATGTGTATGCCTACCTACACATGCAAATGCTGGTATTTATATGTGAGAGCGCTTTTTTAAAAAATCCTATAGTAGAATGGGAAAAGGTTGTTTATAACTCTATGGCACTAGATACTTTGTCTTTCTATTGAATTTATAAGTTTAACATTGATTCAAAAAATTTGCATAGTAAGCCACCCATTTAAATTTTGGCCAGTTCCGTATTGTGCTCTTCCCAGCAGTTCTGATTCCGAATTCCAAATGTTAGACAGGTAACACCTAAGCAGCATGCCTTCTTGGTATTCGGCTGATGTATGGAATAATCTTCCGATTAAATAGTTAGATGATTTGGAAATATTAGAAAACTGGGCATCAAAATGGCAGATGAAATTTAATGTGGACAAGTGCAAAGTTATGCACCTAGGGAAGAACAACCCAAACTATGGTTACACGATGCAAGGTTCCACATTAGGAACCACCACACAGGAAAAAGATTTAGGCGTCATTGTGGATAACATGTTAAAACCCTCAGCCCAGTGTGCAGCGGCAGCCAAGAGAGCAAATAGAATGCTAGGTATCATAAGGAAAGGAATGGAAAATAAAACAAAAGATATTATAATGCCTCTATATCGTTCCATGGTGAGATCGCACCTTGAATATTGTGTGCAGTTCTGGTCGCCGTATCTTAAAAAGAATATAGAGTTATTAGAAAAGGTTCAGAGAAGAGCCACCAAAATGGTAAAGGGGATGGAAGGATACTCCTATGAAGAAAGGCTAAAAAGGTTAGGGCTCTTTAACCTGGAAAAGAGACGGCTGAGGGGAGATATGATAGAAGTCTATAAATTAATAAACGGAGTGGAACAGGTAAACATAGATCGATTGTTTACGTTATCAGAATATAGAAAGACTAGGGGACATGCAATGAAGCTACAGGGTAAACTATTTAAGACTAATAAAAGAAAATATTTTTTCACTCAACGTGTAATCAAACTCTGGAATTTGTTACCGGAGGATGTAGTAAAGGCTGTTAGTGCAGCTGGGTTTAAAAAAGGTTTGGACAAGTTCCTGGAGGAAAGGTCCATAAACCGTTATTAAGAAGGGACCCAGGATATCAATGCTTGACACAGTACAAGCATTGCAGAACCTGTGTCTTTTGGTGAAACTGCTAGGTACGTATGACCTAGATTAGCCACTGTCGAAAACAGGATACTGGGCTTGATGGACCTTGGTCTGACCCAGTATGGCATATCTTATGTTCTTATGTTCTTATGTTCTTGGTTGTTTGATTTGTGATTAATTCTTTATTTAATCTATACTATTGTAATAAGTTGATTTGTTTTATTGTGTTTAATGTGTTTAAGTGGTCTATACGTTTGTTAAATATATAGATAGCAGACCAGGTATTACTGTATTTCTTAGGTTTATCAAAATGCTCTGCTTTAATAGTTTGTTGTGATGTGCAGATTAGCTATTTTACTATGCGGCATGTTTACTTAAAGCACGTTAGCTGTTAACATGGTGAAAAAATGCAAGGTCAAGCATTTGGGCTGTAGCAATCCAAGGAAGCAATATAGTATTAGGGGTGAAGTACTTTTGTCCACTAAAGAAGAACAGGACCTAGGCGTGATTGTATCTGATGATCTTAAAGTAGCTAAACAGGTAGAAAAGGCGATGGCAAAAGCTAGAAGGATGCTTGGGTGCATACGGAGAGGAATGGCCAGCAGAAGAAAGGAGGTGATAGTGCCTCTGTATAAGTCTTTGGTGCAACCTCATTTGGAGTGCAGTGTGCAATTCTGGAGACCGCACCTTCAAAAGGATAAACAGGATGGAGTCAGTACAGAGGGTGGCTACTAAAATGGTTAGAGGTCTTCATTATAAAGCATATCAGGACAGACTTAAAGATCTTAATATGTACACCTTAGAGGCAAGGCGGGATAGAGGTGATATGATTGAGATGTTTAAATACCTCTGTGGCATAAATGAACAGGAGGAGAGCCTCTTTCAATTGAAAGCAAGCTCTACTACAAGGGGACATGGGATGAGGGTGAAGTGAGATAGATTCAGGAGTGATACGTGGAAATATTTTTTTACGGAAGGAGTGGTGGATCCGTGGAATAGTCTCCCAGTGGAGGTGGTAGAGATGAGGACAGTATCTGAATTCAAAGAAGCATGGGACAAACACAGAGGGCCTGTAATGGAAAAAGGGGAACTGTTGTAGTGGTTGATATGGAAGGACAGACTAGATAGGCCATATCGTCTTTTTCTGTTGTCATGTTTCTATGATAACGTGGGAAAAACACACCACAGTGACAGCTAACATGGGCCAAATGCAGATAGCACAGCATTTTCTGTGCTATGTGCATACTGCATATTAGCAGTGTGCATGGGCGGGGTGAAGGCATTCTGGAACAGGCGGTTATCATATGCGTCAGCAGTGCATAATAGTATATTTTGCAGACATCACAAGTGCAACTAATGCCACATCTATGGGTGGGCATTAGCTGCATCTACTTTGCTGATGCACCTGCAATCTCTACATTGACATAGCATTATCTGCTGTGGAAATTCTATGTACCCCCCAGCAGATAGCACCATGTTAGCTGCAAAAGCCATGTGTTATTTGCACTAACCCTCTGCGTTAACTGCAAAAGCCTAAAGAACTTTATTACACATGATCTATATCTCCCTCATGCCCATTTCTCCTTGCATTCTTCTCCATTCCTCTGTCTACTTACCTCTCTCCTCTGTGTTTCTCTCCACATTCCCCATTCCCCCTATCCTTTACTGCCATTCCCCCATGTTCCACTAATGTCCTTCCTTTTCCTTCACCTCTGTCCTTTACTTCCCCCACCCATGCACCTCACCACCCCCTTGACATGCTCCCTCTCACAACTGTCCCTTCTCTTTCCTGCTATATTGAAAAAACAAACACCTCAACAATGACAACAAAAAGCTGGGGCTGCTCTGCAGTTGAAAAGTGCTGGAGTTGAAGAAGAGACTTCTTTCTCCAGCTTGAGCCATGTTCTTGGTGCTCTTTTCCTTGGAGGAACACCCTCTGAGTTTGAGGGATATCAACCTCAGAGACAAGGAGTTTGGGTTCAAACTCCAGAACTGACAGGCCAAAAGCTAGAGTTCTTAGGTATAGAAACAACCCTTTGTTCTGATTTCTTACTGGCAGAAGCTACAGTATTATGACTGCCCTTCCATACAATACGCAGCAGAAAGCCCCAACAGCACAATGGAAATCCCAGAAGTACTGAAAACATATCAAAGAGCTAGAATGGAAAAGATGGGGGGACAAATAAAGTTGAAGACAAGGAAATAAATGCAAGAAAAGCAAGAAAGAAGGAGAGAAAGAGAAAAGGAAGAATCCCTTCTCTATTTATTCTCTTCAGTCCTTGACGCCAATGCACAATTGGCTGAACAGGTTCACAAATGGAACAGTGCATTCAAAAATACCAAATAGTGCATTATGGTGAATTTCTGTGTGCGCTGTTTGCCTTATTTGTGCACATTATTTTGTTTGGGAACATGTTCATTAAAATGAGCTGGAAAATAAAGCAGGTTTTCCTAGTAGCAATATTACAGTAGTAAATCAGTGGGAGAACAAACACACAAATGGCTTTTTTCATCCAAAACTTAACTACACATTCAGAAGGCGCAGTTCAGGGCTTGATATTTTAAAGCATCCGTCCAGTTAGCAGCAGCTGATAATTGGATTAACGCTGCCAAGCCAGATATTCAGCGGCACTACCCGGATAGTGCTGCTGAATATCATTTCCGACCGCTGTGGCACTATCTGGGGCAGAGCTTTGGCGGAGACATGACTTATCTAGAAAGCAGTCATTTTCAGCGTTGCCATCCAGATAACTTAAGACTGTTGAAAAGCTGCCCTGTAGGCTATGGAGAAGGGTGGCATTTTTCCGAATAGTGGCCGCACAATCCAGTTATTTCATTTTGTTTTTTTAAACATTTATATACCTCCATTATGGCTACAAGTCAAAGAGCGGTTGACACTAGTCATAAAACAAATTACTCACTAAGAAATCACCTAACTGAAAAATAGCATGACCTTATCAAAGACCATTACACGTAACAAAATGAGACCATACACCCTATAGAGTTAAAATTGCTCACCATCTTAACCAAAGGAGTTTTTATGTGCTTTCTAAAAATCAATAGGTTCTTTAAACCACGAACCTTAACAGGCAATTTGTTCAAAGCTTGTGGGGCCTGCCACTGAATATGCTTTATCCCTCCATTTCACCAAATGCATAAATTTACTGGCAAGCACAAATAAGCCACGTTGAGCAGAGCGCAAATGCCTGTTAGGAATGTAAAGCTGCAATTGATCAGCCAGTGACTTTGGATGTTGCAAATTCACAGCTTTGAAAATTGAAACTATATATTTAGACCTAATTCTTTCCTGTATAAGTAGCTACTACAATTTATCTAGAGCTGGTTGAGCACTCTTTTTCAAACCTGCAATAATATGGGCCTTGGTATTTTGGACTCACTGCAAGCAACACAACCATTTGGCAGATAAACCCACATATAATGCATTGCAGTAATCCATAATGCCAAGGAGCATAGGCTGCATGACTGTGCAGAAAGCTTGAGTGGAAATACAAGGCTTGATTGTCTTAATCATATGTAGTCCGCCAAAGGCTATCTTGGTTTTATGAGATACTTGATCTAACCCCAGAGCTGTTTTTGACAGGGTACATGGTGGTATGGAGTACCAGCACCTTTTTCATTGCCTACTAAAATTGGCCCATGGTCCTCAGGTATAGAAGAGCGAGCCTGCTGGGTTTTTTTGCCCAGGGCAACTGGCATTTAAAAAAACAAAAACACACTGACTGCCACCAGCTGAATATTGCCCTATCAGTTTTTATGGGGGAAAAAGAGCAAATGATGTCTTGTGAACTTTAATGGAATATCGTCACATAACGCATTTACAGTACCATGAAAAATCTTTTATTGCAGCACCAGCTCATTGATGTGAGGAAGTTTGCAGCTTAGTTCATTGTGGCCATTGTTTTCCTTAAGTATTGACCGCCACAAATCTACTCCCTATCATTAACTCTTTTCCCAGTGGCATTTTCATTAATATAGTGGCTCATTGCCCTGCTGAAAAGGAAGCCCCACTCCCTTCCTTTACTTCTGCACCTCCTTTTCTTCCCCATTAAAGCAACAACTTTGTTGTGTAGGGATTCTTGCATTTCAAATTGAAATCTTTGAGCACAATTTACTGTATTTTCCATGTAAAATATATTTTTGCTTTTATATGTTCATAGTTAGCTCACTGTTCCGAGCTTGTGTTAGGCAGACTACTGAAATTATGGAGCCTCCTGATTTCAAAGATAGCTTCCTTGACATCTCTGCTCTTCCCATCAGCTCTTCAGCATGCACGCTCTATATCTCAGTCATAAATACAGCAGTGCACATGAATTCTAAAGCAGCAAAGTTGTCAAAGTAACCCCAAGGACCAGTTACAGGCACATATGTTTGTACAAACAGAGGTTCAACACAGACTTAATGGCAAGGAAAAGGATCTGTGAATTAGCCCAAGGCAAAGATGGTTTAAAGTTTCAGATAAACAATCAGATTTAACCACCTCCTGTTTACTCCAAATGCACAGAGAAAGCTAGTTGAGGAATTTTGTATTTTTTCTTAACGTTCACACAACTGATCTTTTTAGTCTCACAAGTGAGAAGATGAAAAAATTGCAAGGTTACACAGACAGAAGAGGTGAGGCATATATAGCCAGTCATGTATGTTATGCCCCGGGTGTGTAATAGAAAACGCTTCACAAGAGCATAGCATTTCAGATTTGGATTTTCCTTTGAGGGCGCTGTGTCTGTTTTATAGAGGTTTCTAAACTACCCATTTCAAAGGGAAATTATTTAAAGGCCAGGAATACAGCAGCATCTTAGCCTAAGGTTTAAAGAACTGACACTCCACATCAGGAGATGGAGAGTCAGCCTTTGGTCAAAGACTGACTTGCAAATAATAAGCTATTCATCTAAAAAAAAAGTCCTTCATGATTTTATCTACATTTCTACAGGGGATGAACAGTTTGGGTTCCCACCTTTTAAGACACTTCCATCAGGACAACTGACAGTGAACACCAGGGTATCTCAGATTTGAGAATACGTCTGCAGGCAGTTTGGAGACCTGATCCCTTAATCCATTTTGGAGAGCTGTACTCAGCTAACACACCATTTATTTCACGCTTTCTCTTGGCTAGATTTACTTTTATGCAGGCTGCTTTTTGTTCAGATCCCCTGCCTTACTGTGACTGAAAGCAGCCGTTTTTTTGATCAGTAGAAAATCAGAACATACAGAATTCCTTTGAGTTCACAACAAATATTATCTCAGCCTAATTCATAATTCACTCAATACCTTAATATTTGTTGGATTCTGGGCAAGCAGTGCCTCTGTTCCTTATGGTTGTAGCTTACGCTAGTCCAAAACAGCATGCACTCCTAGGATGTATTTTAGTTCCCTGCTATGTAAAAAAATGCCTAGCCATCCGAAAGCCAACAATAAATCAATAAATAAATATCCGTTTCTTTCTGATTTTAGTCTCTTGGGTACTTTACTCATTTTCTGGAATTACATTTGACACAAAAAAAAAAGAAAAGCGAAGAGCTTGAAAACTAAGACAGAACAGTAGTCACCTATGTTTCCAACACCCTCAAAATCCCAAGATGCTTTGCAGGTGATGAGGTCACACTACACTGTGACAAAAGAGGCATAATGAACACCGGGTACAGAAGAAGAGAACACTGGAGGCACAAATATCCTGATGTGTTAATAATTTAACCTTCAGGACAGAATGAGCAGTGCCCTAGACTTTTGTTCTGGTATAAAGATAGAACAGCCTGAAATCTTGGAAGCCAATGATTTTAAGTACCTGTTAAAAAAGGAAATACTTTTCGAAACTGAGAAACACAACACTGATATAGTTAAAGATTCTCATCTATGCTTCTGCCAGTGATAAAAATGAATGGTTCTATAGGCCATGAAACAATACCCCTCTGGTTTTACATTGTAAAAAGAATCAAATTACCATCAGTCAGGAGCCCTTTCAACAAAATGATGCTGAGCTGCAACGTGAAAGCAAGGCAAAATTACCCAGTAAAGAAGATCAGAATAAACAGGGGAAAAAAAAGAATTAAACATGCAAAAGACAACATAGCTAACCATACAATGCCTTCAGTTAGGTACTGATGTAATAAAAATATATTGAGAGACTAGTTCTTAAATGAATACTAGGATGCAAGGTGAATGCTAGTCTATCATATGAAAAACATTGCCGTGTTTTTCATATTTATAATTAATCAGTCGATAAAGTGACAATGTGATACATATCAGCACAGAGACAGTACGTGGGGTCAGAAGTTCATGAGAGCAGTAGTGGCTATTCGTGTCAGCCATACTTTCCTGACTTTTCTGTTCAATATCGCCGCTGACCAGTTATCCTCAGGTGCTCACCCACCATCTCCCCTAAAACACCACTAAGCTAGCCGGTTAGCATCAGGGTGCCTAGCGGCAACACCACAGACTATCCCATTCACAGCGATTAACATGGCTAGCAGGTCTGCTAACCACATTAATCATTTAAATCTTGGGCCAGTTTACAGAAAAGAAAATTGTAGGGCACGATATTTCAAACGATTCACATGGTTAGCAGAGCTCCTAAACACATTAATCGTGGTGAATGGGATATTCTACGGCACTCACACAGTGCCGATGAATATCTGCAAGTGTTCCAGTCAGCGGCGATATTTAGTCACTGCCTGCTTATTCCTTGGTGGCAAAAGTCAGGCACAATAAAGACTGGCCTAACTTTCACTGCTGAAGCTAACCGGGCAGCGGCTGAATATCGCTGTTGCCCATTAACGTCCCGGCTATCCGGAGATAGCTCCAGCATTGAATATCCAGGTGGACAGTTCAGCAGCAACAGCTAGCTATCATACTCATGCTTTATCACTCTAAATAGTTGGTCTAGTTACAGAGGGTTGAACCTATCATGCAAAAGTGTTTCTCCCTCCAATCGTCTCTAAGACTGTGATGTTTCTTGCGGTTGAAAACCCTTATCTTTAAACTAATGAGTTTCGTGTTGTAGCAGCCAAGTGCACACAATGAATAAAACCAGGAGTCAGCTGCAGGATCCAAGCCAATTTATTGTGCACAGGCTCAGACAGGAGAGCATCCAAAAAGGACTGAGCCATGGAGTACAGGAGCAAATTCCTTATATACAATTTTTACAGTTTGATACAGGCAAACTTTCTATTGGTCCCAACGCCCCTTGCACCTGTCCAATCGGGGACCCTCTCTGGGCCTAGCTCCCTGTTCCCCTTTCTCAGGCTGTTCTAACAAAGGCATAGTCTTAGACATTGTTACATTTCTACTTCAAGGCCATTTCTAGCTCAGAGAATGCAGGAACATGTCTATCATCAGCATAGAGGAATTATACAGACTTTTCAAAAGCAGTTTAAAGCAGTTTAAAGTAGATTCTCAAACTCTGGTTCTGTTCAGCACTAGTCTCAGGTAGGGGTTGGGATCTAGGCCTAGTTTACAGGCCATAGCCTACCACATTCCCCCCTTTGATTATTCTCAGCCCGAATAAAAGAGGGTGAGAAAATAATCACATATCAAACCCTGTACAAACTGATGCTTCTTCTTGGGGTATAGCTTGATACTTCCACATGGCTAGTACCCGTGCTGCTGTCTTATGTTCAACGGTACTGTCAACGATGGAGGTAACCATACATAAACAAAGAGGCAGAAAACATGGAAGGAGTAAACACATAGCTGCCATTAGTAAAACTGCAAACACAATAGTCTTCAAACCTAAACAGGAGTGCGGTATCCCCAGGACCCATCATTCGCCCATGTGGCTGGTCCATAACATGTGATACAAGGAGGTATATCAGTGGGCATTCTAAGGGGTCCCAGGGCTACCATAAGTACAACATAAATACATAGATATATCATGATTACAATATCTCAATGAATTCGTCTAGAAATTTGCAAATTCTTTACTGAAGTTCTCTTTTTCCACAGCTTCCACCGTACATAGACCTGTCAGCTTCCAGTTGGTGACAGGAGTAGGGTTGCAGATTCCTCAAACTTTTGCCGTACGTAGACCTGCCAGCATCCGATAGGTGGCAGGAGTAGGGCTGTAGACTCTCACAGCAGTGGTTGTCGTCGCAGCGTGAGTCGCAATGGTGATGCTGGATTGGTGGTTGAAGTCCAGGGATGAAGTTCGGTAGTCACCACTGGCTTTACCCGACTGTGATGGATCCAAGGTTCTAATTCCGCAACTTTAACTGCTGTAGGGGTCGACAATATGACGACATAGGGTCCTTTCCAGTGAGGTGCTAACGGTGTCTTCCTCCACTCCTTGACCCACACCGAGGCTCCAGGCTTGTGGGGATGCAGTGGTTCGGTCATGTTAATGGGCAACTGGTCTTCTACCCATGCATGGAGACTGCAAGACAGAACCTAGGGCCAATAGTTCTTGTCTAGTGATTTCGGACCCAATCTGACTCATATCCCCTTTTATCCCTTGGACAATGGGCGGAGGTCGCCCATACAAGACCTCAAAAGGGGAAATTCCCAATGACTTGGTGGGGGCTGAACGTATCCTGAGGAGGGCTATAGGAAGAGCCTGGGGCCACTTCAGGTGAGCTTCCTGACAGAATTTGGATAGCTGGGACTTTAGGGTCCAATTCATACGCTCTACTTTTCCTGAACTTTGGGGTCTGTAAGCCGTATGTAACTTCCACTGCACCTGTAGGGCCTGGGCCAACTGCTGAGTTACTTGAGATACAAACGAGGGCCCATTATCTGATCCTATAACTAATGGTATTCCAAACCGGGTAATGAACTCATGGAGCAGAATTTTGGTAACTTCTCTGGCTTTCTCAGTCCTGGTGGGGAAAGCTTCCACCCAACCAGAGAATGTACAAACCACAACCAACAGGTAATGATATCCATTTGCACGTGGCATTTCAGTGAAATCCACCCGAATATTTCCCATGGGGTTAACTCCTACTGACTGGACTCTCGGGGGCAGGTTAGGACCCTGCCGGGCATTGTTTTTTGCACAGGTTACACATTTGCGGGCTACTGAGGCTGACAGGGGTCCTAATAATGAGATACAGAAATGGGGTCTGAGAGCTTTTTCCATTGCAGTTTTTCCATAATGTGGGGCTTGGTGGAAAGCTTGGACAAATGCTGGACCTAATGCTTCAGGGATCACAGTTGGACCTGGAGCAAGACCACCCGCTTATCTGTGTACACATTCAAGCGGAGCCCTGTCCCTATTATCAGTGCCCTAGTGAAGGCTATCAGTTCAGCTTTCTGTGCTGAAGTCCCCGGGGCCAAAGCTGATGAACTATGTCCAGGGTCACCACTGCATAACCAGCACATCGTCGTCCGTTGATGACAAGAATACTTCCATCCATGAAGAAAGTTTGTTCAGGGTCATTTAATGGGACATCAGTTAGATCAGGGTGACTGGAGAATACAGTGTCCATTATTTCCAAGCAATCATGATCGAGAGGGGGGGGGGGGCCTGGACCAATTGGCAACAGCGTAGTTAGGTTCAAAGCTTGACTGACGATCAACTGCAATCGGGGGTTTTCACACAACATGCTTTGGTACTTCAGCATTCGTGAATTTGTGAACCAGTAATTCCCTTTGTGTTCCATAAGAGTCAGGACAGAATGTGGTACAGTTACTTGGAGACTCTGACCCAAAATGAGCTTGTCGGCTTCACTCACCAAGAGAGCTGTAGCTACCATGGTTCTCAGGCAAGGTGGCCATCCTTTTGCTACAGTGTCCAGTTGTCTGGATAGATACGCTACAGGTCGCTGCCAAGATCTGAGGGATTGGGTCAAAACACCCAGAGCATTCGCTTTTAGAGTTGGTGGCTATCAATAGGTCTTTTCATAGGAGGAGGACTCTTTTTCCCGGAGTAACAGAGTAACTTGAAAGATCTTGGTTGAGAGCAGCACTGAAGAGAGTAGGTGAGTTCTTAAATCCTTAGGTAGTTGAGTCCAGGTGAGTTGACCCCATCTTCCTGTAGTAGGGTCTTCCCATTCAAAGGCAAACAAAAGTTGGCTGGTTGATGCTGTATACAGAAGAAAGCATCCTTCAAATCCAAGACAGTGAAATGAGTAGCCTTAGCTGGAATCAGTCCCAGGAGAGTGTAGGGGTTTGGTACCACTGGATGTATGGTTACAACTGCATCATTCTCTCATCTCAAATCCTGCACTGGGCGGTAATCACCTGTCCCAGGCTTCTTGACTGGGAGGAGGGGGGTATTCCAGGGTGATTGGCACTTCCTGAGAAGTCCATACTGCAATAGTTTCATTAGATGACAGTGCATGCCTTCAATCGCTGGTCGCAGAAGAGGGTATTGTCTCACATGCACTGGTTCCGCTCCTGGTTTGAGGGTGACGAGAACAGGGGCTACATTCTTCTCTAGGCCCGGAGGATTATCCTCCGCCCACACCTCGGGCGGAGCTAAAACACTGGTGGGTATACGGGATCTGGCTGCCTTGGTTGGAGATGTATTATAGAACCGCCATTCTTCTTCACAGGGGACAGTCAACACCATTAGGCCAACAGATTTTGAGTTCAGAGTCTTTTCCATTTCTCCCCCTTCAGCAAAGGATATCTGCGTCTGGAGCTTAGCGAGCATATCTCGGCCCAAGAGGGGGATTGGGCATTCATACAGGAACTGGTGTGCTATCTTCCGTCCCCCTAATTCACAGGTGTGGTTCTGCAAGAAAGGTTTAGTGGCTCTGGTTCCAGTAGCCCCGACAACGGTGATAGTTCGAGAAGACAAAGGGGCCACTGGTTTAGCCACCACTGAATGTTCGGCCCCCGTATCCACCATAAAGTCCATATATTGGTCCCCAATTTTTAAACTGTCCATAGGCTCCTGGGGACCCATGGGAAACTTGGAGCCCGGTCTGGCCTAGTCTTCATACATGCTGTAGCCCCCTTCGGCTGCCATTCCCTCCATAGCTGCTTCATCTTGTCGGAACTATGTGCGGTATATTCCTCCCCGATTCTGGAATTACCCCCCTGCTCTCCATGTGTTTCCTCCTCCCCTCCAGGAGGCGGAGTCAAAGTTCAGGCATTCGTTCTTTCAATGTCCTTCTTCTCTACAGTGGGCCCACTGATTTGCGCCCAATGGGGGCCGACCATCTCCTCGGCCCCTTCCACGTCCTTGAGTCCTTCGGTTAGAGAAACTTCCTCCTCGTCGTTCAACTAAAGCTGCAGCAAGGAAATCAACTTTCTTCTTCATTTTACGTTCACTTTTCTTCTGGCGTTCTTGATCACGATTCACAAACACTTTCTGAGCAACTTCCATTAACTGGGCCGCATTCATGCCCGCAAATCCTTCCAACTTTTGCAGTTTTCTTTTTATGTCTCCCTGGGACTGACTCACAAAGGCTGCATTTACCATACGCAAATTTTCCTGGGCTGCCGGATCATATGGGGTATATAGTCTATAGGCTTCAGATAAGCATTCATAAAAGGCCACTGGGCTCTCGTCTGGATGCTGGATGACTTCCGCTACCTTTCTGATATTCATAGCCTTCTGGCTTCCTTTCTTCAGGCCTTGCAGTAGGGCCTGACAGAACTGAGTGAGGGCCACCGCCCCATCGGCACTGTTCGGATACCATCTAGGATCGTCATTTGGAAAATCCACAGCGACTGCTTGCCGGGGATCTAGGCCTGCTTCTCCTACCAGATTTTCTTCTAACCATCGGGTAGATGCTTGCACAATCCGTGCTCATTCAGTAGTGAAGAGAGTAGACAGCAGCAGGCGACAATCAGCCCAGGTAGGCTGATGGGTTTGCATAATACTGGACATTAATTCAATCAAATCTTGGGGCTTCTCAGTATAGGATGCATAATGCGTCTTCCAGTTCAATAAATCAGTGGTGGAAAAGGGCACATAAACAAGACTAGTTGGTCCCACCACCACCTGGCCCTGGTCATTAAGAGTAGGTAGACCTGGGACCTGGCGTAATGGCATAACGTGACCATCCCTCTGACTTGCTGTTGTACATCTGAAAGTATAAGATGGTCTGGCTTGTTGGAATTCTGCTCCCGGTCCTTGGATGTCAGCAGTAAGTGACCCCGAACTGGCAAATGAATCCCTGCTGGCAGTGTTGTCGGTGGACGATGGTCCTCCCTAGGCACTCTGAACTGAGCCGGGGCTTCCGGTCAAGAGGGGGTGCGCGTCCTCCTGCTGTGGAGGTGGCTGGTGGACTACTTGGGGTAAATCTGCAGGGAGGTGTCCCCCTGCGCCAGGCTCTGCACGGGGTGGTGGCGGAGCTGAGGGGACTGGCCTATAAAGGTACTGGGGTGGACAGGTTAAAATATCTGGAGATTCTGGGGTAGAATAGACAAGCAGTTTCTTTTCCCCAGCCTTCCGGACCCCCCTTGTGGTTGCTACAAGTATCCTGCACTGTTCCTCATAACAACGCTTCATCCAGGAGGGCTCTTTTTCACAAACACTTAACCAGGAATCTATATAGGGGAACTGGTCAGGGTGTTTTTTTCGTACAATCTGGTGAACTAAAGATATGATACTAACATCAAAAGTACCCCGAGGGGGCCACGAAGTGACCAGTACAGGCCACTCCCTCTCACAAAGCATTTCTAATCGGGACAGAGACATTTTTATTCCATAGTCTCCGGCAAATCCCTTGCTAAAATTCTTGATCATACATTTCAACGGAGTTTGCATGAACTCCGACCCTCCTATAATTATGTACACAACAACAGACAGTAGGGACGGGTAGTCGGGCTGCAGGTAAGGGGTCTGTACAGCCCTAGGAACAAATAGGTAGACAAACACCAAAAGCTTCCTCCTTTTCGCGACCTGGGCGCAGTCACCCGGCCAGGAACTGCACTAATCAGGAGTCCGCACTTGCTTGGTCTGTGTTTCAAGACCTCTCATTCACACACACACAAACAGACATGCCGGCAAAATCCAAAATTCCCAGCGTGACAGAACTCTATGGCAGTGTTCCTCTGGGTGCACGCTATAAAGACAGGGGGGCCATTCTCGTTCACATAAAACTTCCCATCGACCTGGGGGTCATTACAATTACATAATCACCAGAGAAACCCCTCTTAAAGTTCAGAAGGAGACACTGCAGAAGGCTCAGTATAGATACACCCCCTCCCATGCTGTTCAAAACCTTTGTCTCTCTCTCACTCATTCAGCAACTGTAAAATTAATGCTTTCCTCCTCCCTTGGTCCGTACTCGGACCTCTAAGCCGTTCAGGTTTCCCCCATAAATCAGAGAATAAATAAATAAAATAAATAAAAATAATAATATAACAGGAACAGTTGACGTAGAAATACAGGCAGGGCTGAGATATAACCAGCAAACTAATATAACAAGTACAGGTGAAGTAACAATACAGGCAGGGCTGAGATATAACTAAAACAGTTGAGGAGATCCGAAGGGGTTAATAAGCAGGCTGTGTGAGAGACACACCCCTTCTCCCTCTGCTTGCTAGAGATACCGTCTCTCATGCTGTGCTGAAAAAATAAAATCAGAGACAGCTTCTCTTCGCTGTGCTGTGCTTAGACTCGATTCCTTAAAGTGACTCCTGAGTTTTTTTTTTTTTCCCTTTTCTCAGTACTGTTCCTTAATTAATAACCTTACATTATACCAGAAGTGAAACCCGCAGTTAGACAACAGACAGAGAGTGCGGGTGATCGGACTGCCGGTAAGGGGTCTGGGCAGCCCTAGAAACAGAGGGAGACACAAACAGACATGGTAGCAACGTCATGCAAGACGTACTCGGACTGCTGATTAACCAAGGGCAGTAGTTTCGGCCTCGCGCATACTCATGCAAGGCTTACTCGGACGTGCCCTGAGAGGTGATCAGGCTCTCGGTACCTTATTCCCATACCAATTCAGTCTCGCGTATACTCATGCAAGACGTACCCAAACCTAACTGACTGAGGAGCAAGGAGATTGCTACTCACCAGATCCGGTACCCGATGCAAAACCAGTTCTGGGGTTGAATCCTGGACTCCCCTTGGGTTCGGAGGTGTTGGCTGGCTGGATCCAGTAATCCGCCGAGGCAAGGAGGAATCCTCTCTGATGCAAGAGGACCGGTGGCACCTGAGGCTTCCCCCGCGGTCGGCCAGACACGGTTCCAGCCGGACCAAACCTTGAGGCGGTAAAACGTGGTATAGTCACTTGAATACCATCCACGACTCGCACTTCCCGGCCAACGCACCAGGAAATGTAGCAGCGAAGTGCACGCAATGAATAAAACCAGGAGTCAGCTGCAGGATCCAAGCCAATTTATTGTGCACAGGCTCAGACAGGAGAGCATCCAAAAAGGACTGAGCCATGGAGTACAGGAGCAAATTCCTTATATACAATTTTTACAGTTTGTAAATGGGGGTGCTTGTTATGAAGGTACCTCCATCTTGGCAAGTATTTATTTATTTATTTATTTATTTATTTATTTAACTGCATTTATATCCCGCTTTTCACCGGGTCAAAGCGGTGTAACATGTAACATAGGGAGGGGTAATTTCTTTTAGGATGGGGCCATCACCAGGGTCAACAATTAATGATTATGGGAGGACATGGACATGATTTACTTCTAAAATCTAAGTGTGAGGTCATGGTGGCGTTTCCGTTGAAAGATGTTCACGGAATAGGATTGTCTTTAGCTGTTTCTTAAATGATGTGATGTCGTTGTTGTTCTTGATGTGGTTTGGTAGAGAGTTCCAGAGAGATGGAGCATAAAGTTCGAATGCTCTGTTGCAGGTCCGTTGTGTAGATTTGGTTCTTTTGTGGGGGACAACGATAGAGTTATTGGAGGAATGTCTGGTTGGTCTGTTGTGGGATGGTCGAGGTAGTAATGAGTGTAGTGAGGTGTTCCGTGTTTGGTGGATAGATTTGTGGATGAGTAAGATGGCTTTGTACTTGATTCTTGCTTGCAGTGGGAGGAGGTGAAGGTCTCTTAGGATTGGGGTGATGTGCTCCCGTTTTTTTGTATTTTGAATAATCCTTGCTGTGGTGTTTAAGGCAGTACGGAGTGGGTTGGTGTGGGAGGCAGGAAGTCCATGATAGATTATGTTGCAGAAATCTAGATGAGGGAGTGTCACAGCTTGCATCACTGTCCTAAAGTCGTGTGGTTCTAGGAGGGGCCTGAGTCGTTGGATAGTTTTAGCTTTGTGGAATATTATCCCAGCGGTTTTGTTGATTTGTTGTTTGAAGGTGAGGGCTTGATCAATGATGACTCCTAGATATCTTATTTGCGGCTGGATTTGTATTTGTGTGGTTCCCATGTTGAGGTGGGTAGGTGGTTTGAAGTCAGGTTCTTTTGTTACTATTAGGGCTTCGGTTTTCTTTATGTTGATGGATAGATTGTTCTCCTGTAGCCAGTTGGTTACGTCGTTGAAGCAGGCTGATAGCTGTTCGTTTTTTGGGTTGTTGGTTGTAATTGGTGCGTAGAGCATTATGTCGTCCGCGTAGATATGGAAGTTGATGTTATGGGTGCGTATGATCGAGCATAGTGGACGTAGGTATATGTTAAACAACATGGCTGATAGGGTGGATCCTTGTGGTACTCCTTGAAGTTGTTTGTAGGGGGGCGAGGTTGTGGAGAGGGTGCGAATCCGTTGCTGTCTGTTAGTTAAGTAGGATCTGAACCATTGGAGTACAGTGTCCTTGATTCCGATTGTTTGTAGTCTGTGTATGAGGATTTCGTGTGAGATTGTGTCGAAGGCCGCTGATATGTCTAGGAAGATCAGGATGTACCCTGAGTTTTTTTCTTGTGTTCCGATGATGAGTGTGTTCATTAGGATGGTCATGAGGGTCTCAACTCCATGTATGTAAATTAACTGTCTTGCAAAGGATTGTGGTTATTGAAGTCCATTCACACAAAGCTTGCCTTTTTAAAATAATGAAGACTCTTGTAGTTGGTCGAGTATAAGGCAAAATTAGAATTTATTTATGGGGTGAATATCCCACACACAGATATGCTTGGTAACACCATCCAGATAACTTCTCCAGGGTTTATTCAACAAAAATAAGGCAACTGAAAATCTTATGCAAATAAGAATCAAAGTCCCTTATGGAACAGAAAGGCTTTTACAGCCACTGCTAATAAATTCCTTAGCAGTGCTGATGTAGAAATAAATCAAAGAGGAAAACTTCTTTACACAAAAACATAGCTCACTTTCTCCATACAGAAAAGAACTTTTAAACCCCATGTGTGCACGGCTTGTGCTGGGCTCTCCTCCACCAACAGGTGACAATTAACTGCAATCAGTAGCTTGATTTCAGCACACGTGCAAACTTTCCAACAAAGCTTTTTCTTTTCAACAAAACTTTATGGGAAGCCAACATTTAGAATGTTTCCTTTTGATGTTTTCTCTTATATTTAGGATTTTCCTAAAATAACAACCTACTCAAAGAACAGTCCATATAATCATCCTCTGTATCAGATATTAAACCTTGCTCTTGAAATTGCATAGATTCAGTTTCTCCGTCTGACTCAGAGGGCTTTAGGAACTGACCTCTATACGGAGAGAAATTGTTTCCCTGCTGTTTGCACTGCTCAAAGCTAGAGAAACATTCACAGTTCCTACCTGAATCCAGGCAAGTGTCAGGCTGCTTCTTCTGGTATTCTGACCAGTATGCAATAGAGCTTCTGTGTCCTGTCTTCCAGTTGGTATCTCTGGATCTCAGGATCTTTCTCCAGACGTCCTCCAAGAGGTATTTGGGCTCCTTTCCTCCTTAACTGCAACAGACTTCTTCCTAGGTGTTGCTTGAGGGTCCCTGGCTGTGGATCTACAGACCTCTGGCTTTCTCCAGTCCTCTGAAGGTTCTTTCCCCCAGGTATCTCTCCAGGCATCGGTACTTCTCTGAGCTCCTCTCTTGGACCGTCTGCTTCCTTGTCCTTTTTCCTTCAGTTTCCAGTTGTTCTTCCTTCTGTTCTCATTCTCCTTCTGATTCCCCTTCTCCTTCTCCGTCTCCATCTGTCTTCCTGAAGATTTCCCTCTAGTTTTAAAGGGCTTAGATTGCAACTCCTCCCTTGCACTCTTCAGGTGTTGTGGATTAAGCTTTCTCCCAGAGGCTGTTTGATTAGGGATGACATAATGCTCTCTCTGACTAGACTCATGCTTTTCCACTCTAGCTCCCCTAGGGACTTCCTGCATACTGGTGCATTCTGGAACATGTAGTCTTTTAGGGAAACAAGCTGTCTTATTTCTATAACCTGCCAGCACAGGTCCCTTGATCAGAGTAAATTCTCCTCTTTTGTCATTACTCCCTGAGCTTTGATAAGCTTCCTTATCACAAGTTTGATACAGGCAAACTTTCTATTGGTCCCAACTCCCCTTGCACCTGTCCAATCGGGGACCCTCTCTGGGCCTAGTTCCCTATTCCCCCTTCTCAGGCTGTTCTAACAAAGGCATAGTCTTAGACATTGATACATTTCTACTTCAAGGCCATTTCTAGCTCAGAGAATGCAGGAACATGTCTATCATCAGCACAGAGGAATTATACAGACTTTTCAAAAGCAGTTTAAAGCAGATTCTCAAACTCTGGTTCTGTTCAGCACTAGTTTCAGGTGGGGGTTGGGATCTAGGCCTAGTTTACAGGCCATAGCCTACCACATTCCCCCCTTTGATTATTCTCAGCCCGAATAAAAGAGGGTGAGAAAATAATCACATATCAAACCCTGTACAAACTGATGCTTCTTCTTGGGGTATAGCAATGTAATTCTCGCTTTGTGGTCTACTGCATTAAATGTCCATGTGGTTTAATATACATCGGAAAAACCATAAGATCTTTTAAAATTAGAATGAATGAACATTGCAGTAGACTACGATGTAAAATGCAAGAAGCTCCGATAGTAGCGCATTGTTTGGAAAAGAATCAAATTTGAAGAATTATATTGCTTTTGTATAGACATGATTACTATGGGAAAAGATGGAAAATCTAAAGAACAAACGTTGGTAATATGTGAACAGAAATGGATTTATAGGTTACAATCTGTCATCCTGGGTGGTTTGAATGGCACAATTGATTGGGGAGCATGTATATGAAAAACATAAAATAAAGAAAGTAATAAGTGGAAGGGTCACTGACAACGTGACGCATACCAATTAAAATGCACTGGATGATCATTTAAAAGTTGCAAAATATACCAACCCGCATGCGCGGCGTCTTTTAGAAGCCGGTAGGCTGAAGGCAGCATGCTAAGCAGTAAGGAATAAACTAGCGGACTTTGCAACAAAGGTATGTTAGAAAAATATTACGTAAATAGCTGTGGTTTACTTATCGAAATAAAGGCATGATGATAAGAGTTGTAGCGCAATTGTTTTATCGACAGTGCTTCAGTATAGAGAACCCCCTGAAGAAACCCATTGTGGTGAAACGCAGGCACGGTGCCAGAACAGGGCGTTGGGGAAAACTGAAGAACATTAAGATAAGCACTCTTTCAGGTTTCTGAAGATAAAATCTAGACGTATTTAAATTTATTTTGAACAAGGTGGTCATTGAAGTAAGATTGGCACACTATAAGAGAACATTGTCTAAAAAGTAGTGCCTAACGGAAGTCTGAGACCCCAAGTTCATATTAACTTTATAATAAAAAAGAAAACATTTTACAGAAACTCATTAGTTTAAAGACACAAGAAACATCACAGTCTTAGAGACGATTGGAGGGAGAAACACTTTTGCATGATAGATTATACTCATGCTATCTACCGCCACTGAATGTCAGGCCCTTAATTTTTAAAACTAAAGTAGGGAGATTAGCTAGGGTATTGCCTTATTATTTTGGTAAATATAGGGAATAGGGCTGTCTGCCCTCAGAAAGGGTGAAGAATGAAGAAAAGAGGGAAATTACTTCCTGGTAAGAGAGAAACATTCAATGGATGGAAAACAACCTACCTGACCAGTCCTGAATAAAGCTTTTGGACTTGAGATAAGTATGTGTACTATGCATGCCCATATAGAAACACTACCCTGACCAGAGGTTACACTTTGCTAAAAGGCATTTTTGTTGTTAAACACCTCCTTTATACAAGAGGTTAATGATAGGAGAATTTATTCTAGAGACAAATTTTGTCTCTGTGTTTTTTTGTTGACCCACATGCAGAGTACTGAGTACTTCCCTGATCAGTTGGCTTTTTGTATTCTGAAACTTAGGAGCATGTTTACTAAACTGGGCTAACGGTTAACCTGGGTTATCTGCAACTAGGGTCCCATTGAACAACATGGGACCTAGCTACAGATATTCCAGGTTACCGTTAGTCCAGCTTAGTAAACATACCCCTTAAACTTCTACAGTAGAAACAAAGTAGGCACTAAAAGGCACATTTTACAAAGGACATCCAAGTGTAATCTGGGACATCCAAGCCAGAATGTCTGGTAAAAAAAAAAAAAAAGCAGGCACGTGCAAGTTCAGGCAGAATTTCACAAAGGTGGACGTGACAGATATGGACATCTTTAGAGACATCTACATAGACGTCACCAGAACAGCATTTCAGAAAAGCACATCTAATAACCTAATGGTTAGTGTAGTGGATTAGGAGCAAGTTGGCCAGGGTTGAAACCCCAGTGCAGCCCTTTGTGATCTTAAGTTCATCAATTAACTCTTCATGTCTCTGCACTGGCCAAAACAAGCCATTTTCCTGATGCCTATTCCTGCCTGCAGCAGGTCTAAATGTGGACATGCCTGCAGACCTCCTGATGTTTCTGAAATCGAACAGGGATGTCTAATACGGTGCCTGAATGTAACTAGCCTTGATTTTCTCCTGAAAAGGTGTGAGCTAAATATTAGTAATAAATAAGTCCATTGCATTTCCCAGACGTGCCTCCAGACCCCACCTACGTAAATGTCCCTGCACCAGTGACGTCTTTAAAAGCCATTTGTAAAATGGCTCCAGGGACGTCTCCATGATTTGGATGTCCACATGCATATCTTCAGCCATCCACATCACAAATAAGACTTTTAAAATGACCCCCAAAGTATCAGCACTTATTGTAAAAATTGTATTTATTGAACAGAAAACTTAGTGAAAGAATATAAAAAAGATATCTGATAGCTATTGCTGTTCAAGCTGAGAAAAATATCTTTGTAAATGTCCCCTGTAAAGTCACGGTGGGAACTGGTAATGTTCAACTAGTTGATATCTGTAACAAACAAACTTACAATCTCTTTGCTGTCTTGAAAATGTGTTTAGTTAGCTGAGTTATTTATTTTATTTATTTCTTTTTTATACTGTGCTCTTTAGAATCAGTGTGGTTTACATGTATACTAATGGGTACTTTTTATTCCCTTGTCCCTGAAGGGCTCACATTCTAAGTGTACCTGAGGCAATGGAGGGTTAGGTGGCTTTCCCAAGGCCACAAGGAGTGGCCATGAGACTAGAGACCCCAGTCCCTCTGGCCTGAAGTTGCTTGTCCCCATGTGGGAATTGAACTCCTGGCCTTTGGTAACCTGTCCCAACCACTGAGCCACACCTCTCTCCCTTGAAATAGTACTTGAATTGGAAGCTGACTACATTTTTATATGTTTTGCAGAACTTCACTTTAAATAATATACTACTTGCTACATCTATTCTCATGTCATTTACCTCTATCTCTGGGGAATTTAGGGCCTATTTTAAAACGCTCATTAAACAGCTAACAGACTTTAGTAACATGCAGCTACAGGCAGTCAGGAACACTAATGCTCGATAGTGTCTGCCTTCAAATGTTAATATTGTCGCAGAGCAGACCCAGCAGAGCCCATGGAGATAGACAGAGAAGCAGTGGATCAGGCTGACACTGACGTTTTTAGAAAGCACATGTCAGGAAGTTGCTATGAGCAACAGAAACAAATGTGGTCACGAGACAGAGAGCCAGCAGGAAAGCTAGGAGGTTATCACCTGATGCAAGTCACCCAGCCAGCACGAGACACCCAGCCAGCAGGAAAGCTAGGAGGTTATCACCTGATGCAAGTCAGCTGGGGGGAGGTGCTGCTCGGAGGTACGTAGATAAGCACAGCTCACAAACAGTTAGACAGAGTCATGGACAGAGTCATGGAGAGAGCTGGAGAAGGGGCCAGAGAGAGAGCTGTAGAGAAAGCCTGCATGATAATCACTACAGAAGCCTGAATGGAAGTTTGAATGATTACCATGAGTGCTTGAAAGAGAAGCCAAGACAGCTGGACTCAGAGTGTGAAAGTGAGGATAACGGCAAAAGTGGAAAGAGCTACAGAGGAGGTAGCAAAGCCAGGAGAGGAAGCCTCAGATATCAGAGGAGCCCAGAGAGTGTTGGAAACAGCCCAGGTTGGAACGGAGCTGGGAGGAGAAAGGTAAAAGCAGAAGAGTTTTATTTTCATCCTGAAAGGGGAAGCACAGGGCTTGGCTATAAGAGGCAGTTCCCAGAAACGCTAAAGCCTTATGAAGCCAGCTTAAGAGAAACAGATAAGTTTCATTACCCTTATACCAGGCATGAGAAGGTTAAATGCTTTTTACCTGAAGAAGATAATATCTCTGGAAATGATTTAAGGAGCAGAGTCTCTGCAAAACTGCCGTTTCAAACTCCAGCCATACACAGGATCCTGAGCCAGTCAGAGCCGAGGGGTAAGCCTATTTACCTTAATAGAGGTGCAAGGGAATATCGCAATTCACCTAACAACCACCAGCAGGGGAGAGGATCTTACCGAAGGTAGTTCAGTGAATGTGGTAATAGCATTCAGCACACTCTCACAGAGAGAGAAAGAGAGTCACGTCAGAACAGAGAGAGACGGTTTGAAGAGGTCCCAAATGCTGAAAGGAAAGAGATAGTAAATGCTTGTGATGAGGCAATGCAATGTGAGCCAGCAGAAGCTGAGACAAGCACTGAATATATGGATTGCACGATTTCCATAGCAGACAGCATTTCCTCATTAAGATGAAAGGAAGTAAGAGCTGTTGAAGCCTAGCATTGTAAAGAAGGGCTTGTATGTGCTTATGAAAGACTGTTTTGATGTACATTTACTTTATTGGTTAAGAAGCTGAAGAGAAGCTATTTTTGTTCCATTTTTCCTTTATTATATGCCCAGGAAGGGTTATGTTTTCCTTTTGTTTATACCACGATAAAAAGTCCTATTGGTAGGGGAAATAAATCCTTTGTTAACCTTACCATCGTTCCACAACTGATTTTTAACTGGCAACTCACAACTACAACTCCCAGAGGGCCAAGCAAGGCCTACACAGCTAATTGAGCCAGTTACACTGAAGCCCCAGCGCAGTGCCCTGCCGAACCAACAGGTACACTGCACGGAGGGGTGACAATATGTATATTAATTGATCGTGGGATTGGGGGAATGGGCAGAGAGTGGGCGTGGAGAGTGCACTACTGTTAGCAAAGCGCCAGTGCAATTGCTGTTTGCTCAGTGGCAACACAGCTCTGGACGTGGGTTTACCTAACAACTCCTCTATAGGAGTCATTAAGGAGGTCATTCCAAAATATGAATAAGCCGGTTAGATGTGCAGGATAAACGGTTTTCTCTAAAACATCTAGAACCATATTCCAAAACCACACGGTCCTGCATGTACACGGCGCTAGCACAGGGATCTCAGAACATGGGCAGGAGGAGTGGAATGGGGGCGTGACAAGCTACGGAGATGTAGAAAGCATTCACGAAAGGCCCGTGTACATCCTGAGTATTTCCCATGGACACCTACATTATACCAGTGGCAATGCAAAAAAAGGCCAGGACTTAAAAAATTTCTGCTCTGATCTTCAATGCGTCCCATAGAGATGAATGGCTGTGACATGTCTGTATTGAACTGGTGTGTGTCTGGAAGGGCACAAGATGTAGTTGTAAAGAATAGAATGCACAGGTGTGGGACATTTGTAAGGTAAAGGAACAATAAAAAAACACCACTAGAGAAATATAGAGCACTGCAATAGTCTATTCTGGCTATGCTAACATTTGCTATTTGTGCTAAAGGGGCTATTTTCGGCTTCCCTAACAATTCCAGTGTTTGGAAAAATGGGAATGGAGATGTAGGGATGGTATGTGAGGTAGTATGGAGCAGAATTATGTTTGGCTGAGAAATGCAGATCAGATGTGGTGTCCTGAGATGTCATATCATTATATCTTCACAGCAGTTGTCTATAGGTGCAGGGCATGGTTTTGGCAGAGGTTTTTTAGTTGTGACTGCAAGTGAAAGTACGAATATGTGTGTGTGGTTTGAGTGTTGCATGGGAGGATCTGTTGTGCTCATTCGCAAATCTGGGGAGATATGAATGCCTGGCCATTACTTGGACCGTAGGGCTGACCAGAGCCTCACCAGGTGCCAGTGTGATCAGCCAGAATAAATCAAAACAGGCTTTCTAAAGCAAAATGTCACTAATAAGGGACCCTGAGAGCATTCAACAGTGCAAACAGTACTAAGACATGCCCAGAAGCACCATCAGTGGTCTCTAAAAATGTGCACATTTGTAGAGAGTGATGATGGTTCCTTTGGGTATGTATTAGTGCTGTTTGTACTGTTGAATGTTCCCATTCTGGGGGTCCCTTATTAGTGACAGGGCTATGGAGAACCTTTTCTGATTTTTTTTTCAGGTCCATACTTAGCATTGTACAGACTGTTTTCAGAGATGATCAATGCAAGCATAACTAAGGAAGGCTTCTACCACCATGTATGTTGTGAAACATCACTTTCTACCTGCTTTTATATTATCTTAGAGTTCACTGAGATCACTTTGCTGTGTTCTGGGCATGCAACTGGTACATATAGTGTAGTTTGTATCAACATAAGAACATAAGATATTCCATACTGGGTCAGACCAAGGTCCATCAAGCCCAACATCCTGATTCCAACAGTGGCCAATCTAGATCACAAGTACCTAGCAGTTTCCCCCAAAAGACACAGGTTCCACAATGCTTGTACTGGCACTTGCTAAGTGGAGACTAAAAGATGCAGTGGTCTCTTAAACTTCATGTTCTCAATCACATGCTGGGGATGGTCATCCATGGAAGTCATTTTCCTGATGCCCCTTGCAACCACCATGCTGCCTGTTGCACATACAGTAATGTTGAATACCACCCCATTGCCTCCATGGTGATTTGCTTAGATAGGCAAGAGCCCTGATATCTACCATCTTATTGGGGGAAGAAGCTAGGGGCTCAGCTCGGGAAACAAATTTCCTCTTTTCATTGGTTTTCTTGCCACTTCTATTTTCAGTGCAGGATGGAGTCAACAGTATCAGTGCCCTCCCTTGAACCTAACTTGAAAGGGTATCATTTCTGCAAATGTGGCATGCCATTGCTCAAGGGACTGCCCATTAGGTTTCCCTCCATTAATGATAAGGTTACCAGATGTCCCTGATGTTTAGGTATTGTCACCAGGAATACAGCGGAGGGCAAAATACCACGGCCAACCAATGATAAGTGGTGAAATCAACTTTATTGGAGACCCAACTTTACAAGTTTTGGCCAGAGGCCTTCATCAGGGGTATAAAAAGACATATACATTAAACATAATTATAATACATAATTAAACATATATGCATAAATGAACATGTAAAAAATATAGTTAAAAACTTTACCAGATTACCACATAGAAAGTGTGTGGAACACGTCTATGGGGTGGAACAACCACTCTTCCCAATCTAGAACGTGATAGAAATACATACATATATGATTAAAACTCTAAAATTGTACCAGCATATAGCATAAAACAAATATGCACAGTGAAAAAGAGAAAGAAAGAAAATAAGAACGCAATAACACTGACGCAACTAAAAAATATAAACATAATTAAAAAACTCTGTCTATATGTATGTTGGGGACAATATGAATTAGCATAAAAGTACACTTGAAAAACACATAAAGACATATACATTATGCTATAAAACATCGTGCAAGGAGAACTGCAAACATTGTGTTACAACAGAGGGTCAAAGAACATATAGCAGCCTCTGTTCTAACAAGATGTTTTCAGTTCTCCTTGCACGATGTCCAACACCTAACACCTAATACCTGTCCAGCAAACCAGATAAAATGAAATACCACCAAACAAGTTCAAATACCACCATACGCGATTTAATAAATTCTGCCCAAAAAACATTTAATGAAACTGAACTATAAAGCAACCAATGACCAGCACATGACACAACTAATACGGTAAGTGTATTCAGGTAAAGCCCGGGTGAATGGATATCACCCAGTATATAACACACTTCTAAGGGGTTTTGGGGCTGGGGCAGGAATGGGTGATAATGAGCGGCAGGAGACCAGGTATGATGCTGGGCCTGTCGCGTCTCGTCGTGGGGTGCAGGCAGCAGCCCCCTGGGGTACCCACAAACTATTGGCACGAAAACAACAAGCGCCACCAATACACCTGCAGGCAAGATTCCCACAGACAGGGAAAAAAGACAGGCAAAGGATCAGCAGCGGCAGCAAGCCCTCGGCAGATGACCTGCCGGCACAAGTTCTCTCCTAGCGATGGGGTGAGCTGCTGGAGAGATGGAGCCAAGTGGGGCTGATGATCTACCTCTGACCCCTCCGCGATCTACAGGTAGATCGCAATCTAACTGTTGGACATGCCTGCTCTAGAACATCTAATACCCTTGAACCAGCCCTGTCTTTGATCATTCACTGAAGACAAAATTATTTTCCTGCTGCCACTCTCCAGGGTGCAGAACTCCTTCAGTTGCAGACACACATTCACTGGAGCTTGTCCTGCTCTTGTGCATTTACCTTTTACACAAAAGTCACTGATATACTGTAGGTGACTCCCACAAAAGCAAGAAACCTGGAATAAGTTTCCCCCTCATAGGGAATCATATCAAAACACTGGCTTAAAACCCCTCACTTCTGCTCTGAGTTCCATTCCCTTTCTTGTACCTCCAGGGACTCCAGTACTGAGGCCTGAACTCAGAGCTGCTTCGGCACACATGGCCTGCCACTTCTGAACCCCCGAAGCAAAGGGACAATATGGCTAGGCGGCAGCACAGCTGGGGGGGAGGGGGGGGGGGAAGAAGCACAGCCAAGGCTTCTGCCTAGGGTGGCAGAGACCCTTGGGCCAGTCCTGCCTGAACTATTTCTATAATCTGAGTTTTATTTATCTCCAAAACTTGGAGGTACCTCACATTGGAGAACGTCTATCACCAGCACCTCCTCCTTGAACTCATTCTATGTGTTTGTGGATACTCATGAATCTCTGGAAAGGAACTCTAGACCCCTTTATAATGAGAAAAATGCTGCAGAATGAATACCTCCAAATAGTCAATTACTTATGCAGCACAATGAATTTGTCAACACAAAATCTAAGGACATTTGCAGTGGATAGGTGAATGATAATGTCACTGTTAATAACCGACACTTCAGGGATAATGTTATAAGCAGTTGCCTAGTTTTAGGAGCTAACATGTATACATGCTGATATTTTAGCCATTTACAAGGGCAAGTGGTCACATATGAGCGTAAATGACATAAAATACTAACCAGCCTAAACGTGTGTTGATTGAATGGTGTGTACATTCCCTGTGGGCATGCACAGGGGTGAGATTTGGGCAGGGTATGGGCAGTGCGAGAAAATATGCACAATTATTTATGTGCGTACCTGCAAAATGTAGCCACTGTCATTTACAATGAACAAGCAAGAGCAAGATGGAAAGAAACAGCCTTTATTGAAATAAACCCCGACAAGGCCGCATTTCGGCTAAGTGCCTTCTTCATGGGGAAAACCTCAAATGCACAATTATGACTGATCATAAAATATAAAATAAAGGCCAGGTATAAAAAAATCTAAATAAAACAATAAAAACGTGATAAATATAAAGCAATGAACATAATACATCTACCACAATAAAAATGTATGTGGCAATGCATGAAAATAAAGAAATCATAACATTAAAAACTTAAATAGATATTATACAGAACTAGATGCAAATAAAATGAGGAGCATGACATAGGGACCTAGAGAACAATTGGAGTATACAGTGTAGGGAAACACCATCCTAAAAGCAGGTGGATAAAAGTAAATAGAGTAAAAGCAGTAATAAAATAGAGGTAAAGTAGACCAAATACATATCATACACAACAATAGATGCAATGAAACGAACAAATGATCTATATCATAAGAACATAAGATATGCCATACTGGGTCAGACCAAGGTCCATTAAGTAAAATTATCCTGTTTCCAACAGTGGCCAATCCAGGTCACAAGTACCTAGCAGGTTCCCAAAAAGACACAGGTTCCACAATGCTGATATTGGGGCAAGCAGTGGATTTCCAGGGTCCTCTTTAATTTATTTAGACAGTTTTGTATACCACCTTATCCTTCAATCCAAGTGGTCACAACACAATTGGGGGATACATTTAACACGAGGGGATGAGAGACACATACACTAATACTTACAAGGAACATGGGCAATGGAGGGTTAAAAGTGGCTAGCCCAAGACCACAAGGAGCACCTGTGGGACTAGAAACCCCAGTCCTTCCAGCCCAAGGTTGCTGTCCTCTAGTGGGATTTGAACCACCGACCTTCCGGCCTGAGGTACCTTGCTCCTTTAATAATGGTTTATAGATCTTTCCTCCAGGAATTTGTCCAAGTCTTTTTTAAACCCAGCTACATGAAAAGTTTTTACTACATCCTCTGCTAACAATTCCAGAGTTTGATTGCATGTTGACTAAAAAAAATATTCTCTTATTAATCTTAAATGGGTCATACAGTAGCTTCATTGCATGTCCCTTAGTTTTTCTACTTTTTGATGGCATAAACAATCTACCTACATTTACCCGTTCCACTCCATTCATTAATTTATAGACCTCTATCATATCTCCCCTTAACTGTCTCTTTTCCGGATCGAAGAGCCCTAACAGGGGCATCCTTGCATCCCCTTTTCCATTTTTGTGGCTCTTCTCTGTACCTTTTATAACACTATATCCTTTTTAAGATTCGGCGACCAGAATTCCACACAATATTCAAGGTGCGGTTGCACCATGGAACGATACAGAGCATTATTATATCCTTGGCTTTATTCTCCATTCCTTCCCTTATGATTCCTAGCATTCTATTTGCCTTCTTGACCGCTGCTGCACATTGAGCGGAGGGTTTCAATGTACTATCCACGATGATGCCTACATTTTCCCTGGGTGCTGGTTCCTAATGTGGAACCTTGCATCATGTTACCATAGTTTGGGTTGTTCTTTCCTAGGTGCATAACTTTGCACTTGGCAAATGAAATTTAATGTGGACATTTGAAGGTCCAGTCTTCCAATTTATCAAGGTCTTCCTGCAATTTTTCGCAATCCTCTTGGGTTTTAACAATTTTGAAAAATTCTGTGTCATCTGAAAATTTGATTATCTCAGTTGTTATTCCCATTTCCAGGTCATTTACGAATATGATAAAAAGCAACGGACCCAGCACAGATCCCTGGGATATTCCACTATTCACCTTTCTCCATTGAGAAAATTGTCCACTTAGCCCTACCCTCTGCTTTTTATTTTTTAACCATTTCCTGATCCATAATAGTACACTGCCTCCTATCCCATGACTTTTTAATTTTAAAAAGTCTCTCATAAGGGATCTTGTCAAAAGCTTTCTGAAAGTCCAGATATACTATACTGTATTGACAAGCTCACCTTTGTCTACCTGTTTATTCACATCTTCAAAAAAGATAACAGATTAGTAAGACAAGACTTCCTTAGCTAAACCATGTTGGCTTTCTCCCATTAAACCATGACTATCTAAATGTTCAGTAATTTTATTCTTTATAATGGTTTCTACCATTTTGCCTGGTATTGAAGTCAAGCTCACCAGTCTTTAGTTTCCTGGATTACCCCTGGAACCCTTTTTAAAAATTGGTGTTACATTGGGCCATTCACCAATCTTTAGGTATTACACAGTGAACTAATATTAGGTCTTCAATCTCATATTTGAGTTTTTCCAACACTCTTGGGTATATATTATCTGGACCAGGTGATTTGCTACTCTTTATTTTATCAAATAGTTGTAATACATCTTCCTGGTTTACTGATATTTCTTTCAATTCTTCCGATATATCACTTTTAAATACCATTTCAGTCATGGGTAACTTCCCTATATCTTTTTCAGTAAAGACTGAAGCAAAGAACTCATTCAGTCTCTCCGCTATGGCTTTGTCCCCTTTTAGGGCCCAGTTTACTTCTTTATCATCTAATGGTCCAACTGACTCTCTCACAAGTTTTTTGCTATGAATGTACTTGAAAAAAAAATTATGTACTTTTGCTACCACAGCAAGCTTTTGTTCAAATTTGCTTTGCCTGCCTTATCAATGTCTTGCATCAAATCTTGGAATACAAAGGAGAGCACAACCACCCATAGGCAAGAGCAAGAGCAACAAACAGGTGTGCCAAGACAGTGGTAGGTCGAATAGTCTTTATTGAAACACCGCAACACGTTTTGACTGACGCCTTCCTCAGGGGGATATACCTCAAAAGAAATCAAAAACATATACAAAAAAAAAATCACCAAACAATAAAATTATAATAAAAGGTACAAAACAGTAAAACTTCGTAAGAACAATAAGTTAACCTAAAAGATATTAAAAATTGTTAAAAAATGATAAAATAAAATGCAAGACACTGTAAAATAACCAAACATCAAAGGAGCAACCATGATACCATATTGGAAGAAACATATGTTACCAAAGGGTGCAAACAGGAGGGACGAGGAGGACAACATGTAAAACCCTTGGATGAGCTATATATTGGGGGGGGGGTGTCATTCCGAGCCATGAATAGCAGGGATGGACATCCCAACGGGACATCCATCCCCGCTATTCCTGGCCTTTCTCAGACCTGGGGGTGGGAAAGGGGAGGATCGGGGGTGGTGTTAGGGCAGGCAGTGGGAAGTTGCCAGTTCTGGATGTATAGGGCCAATTCTAATGTCGGCCCTGTACGTCCAGGGCTGGCGACTTGAACTGGGAAGTTATTCCACCTCCGACATGGAATAACTTCCGATACAGCTGGATCGGCTGGCCTGAGGTATAGCAGCAAAATTACTGAATGCCAGTGATAAGCCTTAAACTATACCAATCCCATATGTAGTCTCAGACCTGTGTCGCGCTCATGCTCCACTATAGTGGAAAACTAGTAGCGCTTCAATTGCATCAATGACTACTGGGAAAACTTATTTTTGTATATATACTTTTTTTGTGTGAATAAAGGCTTTTCTACTTTGTCACCAGTATTCATCCACCGTGGTATTCTAAACGCTATTTAACTTTTCCAAACACTGGCTTATCTCTATACATGTGAGCTTGATAAGTCGCTGAGCTATTCTCTAAATTCTCATAGTTGGTCTCTCAGAAATCTCGTAGCAAATCTCATTAAACGTTTCCAAACGCTGGCTTATCCTCTCAAAGTTGTTCTCTCAGAATTTTCTTAGCAAATCTCTCTTTAAACATTAAACATTTTCAGACATTGACTTATCTTCTCAAAGTTATTCTCTCAGAATTCTCTTAGCAGATCTCTACGCCTCCTCTGGTACCTCTCTGAGCGTTTCACTCCTTAACGGAGTTTCTTCAGGAGGATCTAAAATTGAGAGATAAAAATAAAATAGCTCTAACCTTCCCACGAATCATTGATTCCTGGCTAAAATTTAAAATATTAATTTACTTAACCCCTGTTATAAAATTCTGGATAGAGATAAGCCAGTGTTTGGAAAAGTTAAATAGCGTTTAGAATACCACAGTGGATGAATACCGGTGACAAAGTAGAAAAGCCTTTATTCACACAAAAAAAGTATATATACAAAAATAAGTCTTCCCAGTAGTCATTGATGCAATTGAAGCACTACTAGTTTTCCACTATAGTGGAGCATGAGCGCGACACAGGTCTGAGACTACATATGGGATTGGTATAGTTTAAGGCTTATCACTGGCATTCAGTAATTTTGATGCAAGTTAGAGTGGAGTGTTTTCCCATTTTCCAATAATAGTTCTATACTCCGAGTAGACCAATTGAAGTTTTGTAGTTCTGAGGTATAGCAGCGGCAGGAGGGGGCGGAGAGCATTCCCCACAGCCTGACCCTGGCCCCAGGATGCCAGATTGGGGGTTGGTCTATGGGGAAAGCAATTTGGAGGCCGGCAGCCAGGGATCACAGCTTTTAAATGGCGTCAGTGCCATGGCAACTAGACACCATGGCGCTGCGGCTCCATTTAAAAGCCCTGACTTAGTCGGGGAAGGCCTGTATGTGCAGGCTGGAGAGAATCTGAGTCTGGGCTTGCACGTACAGGCCTGTTTGCGATTCTGATCCCACGGGGCTAGACATGCCCCACGGGATAAGAATCGTGACGCCCTCTGTGCATCCGGTTCCGGCTGGGTACACAGAGGGCTTCTACGTCCACACTGGAATCAGGCCCTGGGTGTATTGTATTATGGGAATCACCTAAATATTAGTCTGTTGGGGACATAAAAGAAAACCATGCCAATGAAATGTATTGTGATAACCCCAATATTTATAAACCTAATAGTGCAACAAAAGTGTAAAAACAATCTTGTAATATTTAAGTAGTATCAAGAGGACGGAACCCATTGTAAACAGTAATTCTTATTTAGCAGCTGCTAAGTCCAGATCACCAGAAACAAAATCTGTCATGGGGAGGAGACATTCTGTTAAAACTTGTAAAAAGCCTACAATATAACATATAGTGCTGCTTGAGAGTATGAAAATCAAATGGAAAACTTGCTTTATTGTTATGCCACGGCACCTTCCAAGATAGCACAATGGCAGCATTGCAGATTGCACTGACTAGACCTGCATATTAAACCTTTTAATGGTGCCAAAAGGCGAGGTCAAAGGTTAAGTGTCAGACAAAAGCCTTTTGAATAACTCAGATTCATTGTTACTATCTATATTTGTAACCTTCTCAAATACAAAGGAAATAAATGAACATGAGAAAACAAAGCAATGAAAAAAGCAATAAAAAGCGGCAACCGCGGTATTGAGAGATACCGCAAGGGATGCAAATCAGTTCATGTAACTGAACCCTGATAACAAAAAGATAAGCGGTCCGATGACAAACAGAAAAGTGGTCAAAAGGGACACAGAGAAACAAAAAAGCCATCATGATAGTGGAAACATCTATACGTCACCTCCACCAATGAATACTCAACGTCAATTCTTAGTAGCACTGAACCATTCAATCAAGTACATTGGGTAATCATGTAAAAGAAATTAAACCCAGCAACATAAAAACGTCAGGACAAGCAAACTTACACTATATTTCAATGAACTTACAGTTGGATAATAGGGCACACAGTGCCATACGAGAATTTCACTTAAACTAATGTATTCCAGAGTATAAAAATTAAATGGAATCTTTAGAGTGCCTAAAAAAACCGTTAAGGATGTGAGATAACAAGCGCCACAGACCTCAACGCCCACTGTCCGTTTAATGCCTACTAACCGGCCATTAGTGCCCTTTACGCGGGAACGCCTCCTCCCCGCCCCAGACTTTAATGCCCTTAATGCCCACTGGGGCCCTTAAAACTGCTGTTTGCGCATGCTAAAAGGGTGCATCTTTAATGGTCCTTAGTAAACATACCCCTTTGTGTTTTTTGTAAACCACTTTGTTTGACATATAGCCATAATGGTAGCATATAAAATAAATTAAATAAAATGAAATTAATATTTGCTGCTATTTAGTTTATTGATTTGGCCTATTATATTTTCCCAATTCACTGAGATTTGTTTCAGTTCCTCGGAATCATTACCATTAAATAGCAATTCTGGCATGGGAAGTTCCCTTACATCTTTCTCAGTAAAGAAGGAAGCAAAGAATTCATTTAGTCTCTGATATGGTTTTGCCTTCCCTGAGTGCTCCTTTGACCCTTTGATCATCTAAGGGTCCAACTAATCAGTAGCCTGGGATCAGAAAGACCAGGGTTCAAATCCCAGACACTCTTTGTGGCCTTGGGCAAGTCACTTAATCCTTCACTGCCTTGAGTGCAGCTTTAGATTGTAACTCGCCTTGATCTTCTACTGGAAAGGCATGAACTAAATACTAAAAAAGCCCTCCCTCACAGGCGTCTTGCTTCTAATGTATCTGAGAAAGTTTGATATTGAGAGAGTTTGTCTCTATGGCAAGTTTTTCTTCATTTGGATTCTTTCTCCATGTTTTGGATGAATTGCAAAATTCCATAATTTGCACACTGGAAAGTATACACTAACATCCATCCCTTGAACTGGTTTAAATGCTATCACCTACATGTACATGCATTCTTTTGCACTTATACTTGTATTTTAAAAAGTCAAGTACATACATTAACTAGGCGTGACTTTATAAAATTACTCCACATGCATTTGGGGAATCAGAAGAGATCTCAATGTGAGTTCATTGATTTGATTTAATTAAAGGTAAGGACCAGTTATCTAAGTGGATAAAACTGAAAATTGTAATTTTTGTTGCAGAAAACAATCTATATAAGATAAATGGGAAGTGTGTAAGTAGGTGGGTGGGTGTAGGTCAAGGTGGGTCTCGTAGAGTGGGTACACTCTATTTCCTAGGAAGTGCATGTATTTTAAAGAAACCAGTTTTCAGACTCTTGCAACCAAATAGAAAGATACAGACCCCAAAAGCAAATTTAAAATGTAGTAGAAGTCAGCTGTTCTGGGTAAAACATTATGCAGCCAATAAAAAAACACATTCTCAATGCATTTGTAAATAGACTGAGCTCCTCCATTCTGGCAAACACTACAGTGCTGTACTGTGATATCTAATATTTAATTAATTTTTATTTTTGTCCTCTAAGCATGTTATAGGAAACAGTGGGACTTTAAGGAGTACACACTCAAGGACTTTATTGTGAACCTTTTCACAAGGCCACCCAGCTCTCACCTTGATTGATTTCCCTGAGTAGCCTGAGAACCAGGGAAGCCAAGATTCAAATCCTCCTTCTCCCACTGATGCTCTTTTAACCTTGGGTAAATCAATTAAGAGTATTTTTACTAAGCGCCGCTAACCAGTCAACATGCATTTTAGTGCTCGGTAGCCGGCATGTCTGTGCATTAGCGTTCACTGCAGCTAGTTACCACGTGCTACAAAGCACATTAAATTGGCGCTTTCAAGTTAATGTGGAGTGGAAAGGTTAGAGGTGGAGTGTGGGTGAGGAGAGCACATTACTGTGTGAGCGCCGGTTATCATGGCAATCAGTGTGGCTGCATATAACAATACCTCTGTGGGTATCATTATTTATTTATTTATTTAACAGTATTTCTAAACCGCCTTATCTTAATAATCAAGGTGGTATCACAGCAAGCAATCAGGTAAAGTGTGTGTGTTGTACATGCAGTGAGGATAAAACTTAGTTGTGTGAGGGATGTGTTGGGTGCTTGATTTGTTTGAGCTATATACAGGGTGGGCTATTTACAGTGGTGCTAGAATCATATTTTATATATATTCAGTTGTTTGGGAGGATTGGAGTGCTGTTATCCATTCTCTTAGGTTATGTGATGTGACCATAGTGCTCTATGAACAGCATGGTTTTCAGTTGTTTTCTGAAGTCTTTGAGGTCTGGAGTTGCCCTTAGATCGTCCGGTAGATTGTTCCATATTGTTGGAGCAGCCATGGAGAGAGCTCTGTCTGTTGTGTCCTTGCGTGTGTGCTTGTACTCATTTGGGGTGCTGACTCGGTTGCGTGTTTGACTTCTTCTGGGACGTGCGCTGGTTTCCGGTTGTATGAGCAGGTGGAGGCTGTTGGCTGATGTGTGTTCTTTTATCTTAAATAGGTTTATGATAGTCTTGTATCTGATGCGAGCAATGATTGGGAGCCAGTGTAAGTCCTTTAGTGTAGGTGTGATGTGCTCCTGCCTTGCGGCTCCGGATATGATTCGAGCTGCAGTGTTTTGTGCCAGCTGTAGTGGTTTGAGAGCTTGTTTTGGTAGTCCGAGGTATATCGGATTGCAGAAGTCCAGTATTGGGGTTATCAGTGCTTGACAGACTGTACGGAAGTGTTCTGGAGCGAGGAGTGGTTTCAGTCTCCTGATGATTCGCATCCTGTAATATGCTTTTTGGATTGTTTTGTCTATGTGTGGTTTGAGGTTGAGTTTACTGTCCAGAGTAACCCCAAGGTATCTCACCTCCGATCTTATCGGTATCGTGGTGCTTTGTATCTTTATGTTTGGTGGGTGTGTGAAGCTTTGGTTTCGAGTGATGATTAAAGCTTCAGTCTTGTTGTAGTTTATAGCTAGATTGTTGTTTTGGCACCACTTCGCCATTTGGGTAAGGCAGTCTGCTATCTTAGAGAAGTCCGGGTTTTCGATTGATATCGGGGAGTATACCATTATATCGTCTGCGTATATTGTGTATTGGATGTTGTTCTCTTTCATAATGTTGCATATTGGTTGGATGTAGATGTTAAAAAGGAGTGCTGAGAGTGCGGATCCTTGTGGTACTCCTTGTTGGACGTTTATGGGCCGGGAGGTGTCCTGTCCCACCTTGACCTGTAGCTGTCTTTCTGTTAGGTACGAGTGGAACCATTTTAGAGTGGTACCGTGTATACCAGTGTTCTTCAGTCTCTCCAGGAGTATATTGTGATCAACTGTGTCGAACGCTGAGGAGATGTCGATGAAGATCATTATAATTCCATTCCTGATGTCGTCAATTATTCTTATGATGCTGTCGAAGAGGTAGATCAGGAGAGTTTCGACTCCATGGTTGGGACGAAATCCGTGTTGGTTGTCGTCGAGAGTTCCGTGTTCGTCAATGTGTTCCTGAAGTTGTAGTTGAACCGTCTTTTCGATTATTTTTGCGAGGAAGGGTATGCTGGAGATTGGTCGGTATGCTGCTGGGTCCTTTTTGTCGAGAGAAGTTTTCTTTGTGATTGGTCTTACTGAGGCAAGCTTTAATTGCTGTGGCATGAGTCCTTGAGTGAGTGAGTTGTGTACCATTTTATGAATGTTTGGTATGAGGCTTGCTTTGGTGGCTTTTACCCATGACACTGGGCAAGGGTCTGTAGGAGCAGTGCTTGTGTTGATTGTGGAGATGATGTCTGATATCTGCTCTTTTGAGGGTGAGTGGAATGTGCCCCAGGTTTTGGGGTGGACGTTCGTTCTGTTGGTTCTACTGGGTGTTGAGCGCTCTGTGGAGTGAAATTTGTCTTTGATGTGGTCGGCGAATATCTGTGGATCCATTAGGTGCGCCCATGTTAATTATGCTGCATGCTAATGTTCTTAATCACACATTTACTGCCAGGAACATGCTGATCACATCCTCAACAGCTAACACAGAGGGTTAGCACTTAACCTTACCCCTAACCTCAGATATAAACTTTGGATCCTATTTGCTGAAGATTTTCTTCCATTCTGTGTCTACGGAGAAAATAGTAAATCGAGCTCCTAGATTGCAAGCCCTCTGGAGAAGGGAAATATCTATTGCAGCTGAAGATAACTTGCCTTGAGCTCAGAATTTAAAAGGTGAGTAATTAAATCTAAAATGCAAGTCCTGCTGTTTCAGCTGGGCATGATCGCTTCTGAGTTTCAGATGGGTCTATCCACCACCTCCACCTGTTCATGTGGATTCCCTTCAAAGACTGCACACCATGTTATGAGAGTTGATCTGTCCCAAAGCTGTTTTCATTCTTTGTTGATGTTTGACATACTAAGATACCTATGGGGGGAGGGGGGACAGCATATATAATGTGTCCTTAAGTATAGCATTGGACATGCTGAAATATCTACTATGTTTCCTTGTGTATATATTTGTTCTTTATTCTGTATCTATAACAAGATATGGAATGGGAAATCAAACCTCAATTTCCAGGAAAAATGTTCAGTTCTAACTTTTATCAGTGTTAATTCCTTTTAATGCCAAAGTTAGTACCTATGCAAAAATTAGACTGTATTTTAATGAAGATATGCTTTCACATTTTCCACAGCAATAGTAAAATCCTTCAGCCAAGAAAAATCATAACATTACCATTCAGTGACTATCTGGTATCTTAGCTCATACTTTTACCTCAAATACAGTATTTACTTGACAACTAACTTAAATCAAATAAACCTCCATTTATTGGGGAAAATAATTGGGCCTCATAACTCAGTTTGACCATATTTTGTGGAAAGTTTACATGGACGCATTGATATAATTTATGTTTCCAGTCTGACCCAGTGTCAGAAAAACAGGTTATGACTCATCCAGTATTTGACTGCGTGTGGTAAAATTCTAACTCATAAGACCTGATCCCAGAACGTGTTTCTCCTTTGATGTTGCTTTTTGACCTTGCACAGTATGTGAAAATAAACCCTTTATCAGTGAATCTATGACGACAACCAAGTATCCTTGCTGTATGTTTAGCTAAACTAAACAACATATTTTCCTGTCAGTATAAGAACTGCATTTAGAAGAACTTTCAGAGGGGAGAGTCCACCAAGAAGGAGATAGATGTGACCTTAGAAGGGGTAGTTCTTCCTTAATGCATGTTTACATTGGCTGCAAGTGCCTCCAGGCTGCTCTGCTCCAGAGACTGCAACTGGCACACAAAAAAGGACACTTGAACCGAAAGAGAATCAGCTATGTCTTTCTGCATCCCTTGTACAAGCCTTACCCAGACTGTCATAGTCAGTCATCGAAGGACAAATTCTTAGCAAGTCAACCAAGATTATACCTATTTATGGTCTCTACCAACCATAATCTGTCACACCAGTCTGGTGTACTGTCTATTTATTACTACTCCTACCACTACAGTGCTGTATAGAGACATGTAAGAGATGGTTCCTGGTCATCAGAGCTTGCAATCTAGATAAGACAAACAACCACAACACCTGGGAGCTAGGATATGTCTAGAGGAATGTTAAGGAAATGGTCCCTACCACCCCTAATTTGTCACACCAGCATATTATATTTTGTTCCATAGCTCAAAAAGGTAGCATTCCTGGGACCATGAATCCATATCACTTGGCCCCAACATAGCAGAAACAATAAGCACATAAGGTGCCTCATCCACACCCAATATTTACAGTTCCAGAGCTCAGCTTACAAGATCTTTATCTTTATTGATATACTTGATATTCCGCCCTTGGCTACTGGATATCAGAGCAGTTTACAATTACAAAAATGGGCTGTAGAGAAAAAATGAAAGGAACGCCATTTCAATATGACAGAGGAAAAAAGAGAAGAGGGAGAAGGAAGAGAGGAGGAAGAGGGGCAGTCAGGATGAGGAAAGAGGGAGGTCAAAAGCTAGGTGGAATAGATGAGAAGGGTCAGAGGACAACAGAAGGAGATGCCAGAATCATGTTCATTTATTTGTTTGTTTTTCTTTTCTATTAGGATTTATTGACCTTTTTTGGAAAGGATTCACTCAAGGCAGTATACAACAAGATTAAACTGAAGAACAGATTATAACATTTCAGTATTAGACTGTGACTGGGTATAGTAAAGAGTGTCATACTGAAATACGGTGTCACCACTAAGGTATGCGGATGGTGTACCATTAGTAACTAGCATATGTAGAAATGTTTCATTGGTACATATTTCCATCATGAGGCTGTGGAGCCCCATTCCGGGAAGGGGATGTCTGGACCATTTGGATGTCCCTGCTGAAGACGGGGCCATTAGGACTCAATTCTGGTCCGTGGGAACAAAATGTTCCAGCAAGAGCCAGAATCGGGCCCAAGGATGGCCCGATATGACCCTTCCTCCTTTGGGGACGTCCTTCCTGCAGGTGCCCCAGACTTCTGCATTCCTAGACCCTCTTTTCCCCGCTGCCCAACCCAAGGCTGGCTTCCCGAGGCCTGGGTCGGGCGGCAGGGACCCCTCTGCACCCAGCCCCAGCCCCGGGGGTGGCTTCCCTGCCCCGATCGGCCACAAAATGCTGCTTATATCACCAGCAGGCCCAGCAGGATATACAGGGCCATGATCTGAATCGGCTCTGTACATCCTGCTGGTCTGACCAGGCCCCGCTCCGTCCCTTCCTGCCTCGCCGCCGGCTCTCCCTATCCTGAAGCATGGAATGTATGGGGAGAGCAGGTGGGGGTATAGGGTCTAGGTGGATTGCGAGGCTGCACGTTTCAGAGGGACATGCAGCCCAACAATCCGCATTCAAAAATAAGGGCCACAGTGAATAAAACAAAGGCAGGCAGATCTGTAAAGAAAATCCTTAAAGAAGGAAGTAACTAGGACTGGAGAAGGGAAGTTGATGTGGGTATTGGAGGGGTGAGTACAGAGGATGAATATGGGGAATAAGGGAGTGGGTGAAAGACATAGAACAAGAAACTAAGGAAAGAGAGAGAGTCGGTGGACAGTGGAAGGGCCAGGGATGAACTAAGAGTGGAAAACTGAGGACTGGAGAGTGAAAGGAGAGAATGAGAGATAAAACCTGTAAGTAGAAAAGCAGTGAAGAGAGAAATAGAAAAAGAGATGAAAAGGAAGATCAATATCTGGCAAACACAGAGAAGGAAGAGAAGGCGACAGAAAAGAACCTGCAAAGATCCAATCCATACTCCAGTCTATCACTCCATTCTCTTGTTCACTACTCTGGGCACTGGATGCAAAATAAAATCCTTTGGAAATATCACAGCACTCCCACAAACTGTTAAGCCTTGGCCAAACACAACCTTCCAGGAAGTTAGTCTGTCCCAACCTTCCCAATCATAGTATCAACTGTTCTCTTGAAATTGGAGGTCCCTTGATCCTTTAATAGCATTTAGTGTTTTAAGTTCCCAAACCTGCCTTTACTCCTTGAGTCACAATAATAGTCACTGTTCCCCACAGTCAGGATAAGAAGCATGAGATAATCACAAAGCAACAACCAAAAAAAAAGAGACTACTCAGTAACCTCAGGTCTGCATCTCCCACATGACTCCCTGCAATCCCTCTAGTCAGAGAAGCCACTACCACCAACGCAGACAACGTCCAGCATCAAAATATGTTATTTATTTATTTATTTGTTATTTTAAAACATTTCTATACCACCATATGCCATAGCATTCTAGGCGGTATGTAATATTTAAAAGAAAACCTCCATCGCATAACAATCCCATTCCAATATAACTTTTAGTCAGCTTGTCCAAAAGAAGCTGTCACTTCATTTGTTAAAACGTAGCTTGCAATTCAGTTTACTTCAAAACTTCATTCAACAAACTTTCAAACTTTGAACAAAGCAAATACCTTGCTCAGTAAGAAGCAGAGTGTCACTTCCTTCTCCTTTGGCCTGCTGAGGGAGACTGAGCTGTGTCTTTCTCTTCAGCTTTTATATCCCTTGGCTCAGCCCCTTTTGACCCCACTTCCTTTGGCTGCTCTGGGACCCAGGCATTCCCTGGGACACAGACTGAAAAGTACAGCTCTTTGGTTGCTTTCCCCTCCTTTGTTTTTTCCAGGACTGAGAAAAATCTTGTGGTTGTTGTCCTTTTCTAGCCTATCTAAATTTTTTGCGTGACAGGACATAGACTCTGTCACAAATCTCCCTCCCGTTTTCCTGGGATCCTTACCTCCCCTGCTCTGGAATCCTCCATTCCTTCCCTGGAGAGGAAGTCTGAACTGATAAGGTCTTTCCCCGACCTATGTAATACTCAAAATCATATGCTCGCAAACTAAGGAACCATATCATCATCCATCAATTTGTATTTTTCATCAAATTCAACCACTTTAAAAGTTCATGATGTATCGCTAGTGTAAATAGCCTTCCTAAAAAATAATATCAAAAAGTGTCAATAGCCCATTTCGCTGCTAACATTCCTTTATATTAGTAGAATATTTTTGTTTGGCTTGTGTCAATCTGCTGGTCCTATAGTCCTTTCCCTTGGCTCAACATCTCCCTTAAACCTACTCCTGAGGCATCAATTTGAAGTATAAACCTCTTTTTAAAGTCAATATTGCTTAACACAGGTTCCCAGAGTAACTAGGATTTCAGCTCCTGAAACAGGTTCCCTTCCCATTGTAAGCAGTTAGAATACAGATTCTGCACTAGATCAGTAAGAGGACTTTCAATTTCAGCAAATTTAGTAAGCTCAAGGAAAGCTCACAGTTGTTGTCCTGGGCAACTTACACTTCTGTATAGCCTTTTCAGGGCAATTTCTCCAAATGGATTAGTTTTGCAAATATCATACTGCTTTTGAGAGTAATGGCTTGATCATTCCAGTCCCCACCCAGTGACCTAAATACTGAACTTCTCTTTGGGCAAGGGTGCATTTCTTGAGGGTTAAGCAGTTAGTCAGCCTGTCTAAGGGATATACAGATTGCCTCAAGATGTTTGAGATGACTTTCTCACTCTGTGGAAAATATCATCCAAATAAGCACTAGCATAAGGTCACATGATGTGCTGAGAGAGCTCAGACGTGGGTTGTGCTCTCTCTGGGTCTCCCTCCCATTTAAACCCCTTTTTCAGCACAATATCTGGTTAGAATTACCCTGAGTGGTTGGCAGACACTTGCCTAATGCGGAGAAGACCCTCAAACCGAGCATATTAAACTATGGGCATGAAATCCAACCGAAGGAAATGCGACAAATCTCCGGCGGGGACAACAAGAAGGCGGATGGGCCAGCTTCTCCAGCCTCCCTGACTCAGGTAGCCCTCATGGAGGAGGTGTCGACAGCCATGGTGGGTGCCTTGTCTAAAAATGTTGACATGCTGATAGGGCAGTTGGAAACCATAAACAAAAATTTTGAAGTGTTTGGGTCTCGACTGGTGGAAAATCACATTGCACAAACAGAAGAGGAACTGTGGATCATGGAATTGACATTTAAGCAATTGCAGGATAGAGTGGTCTAACAGGGGAACAAGCTCAATGATATCGAGAACCAAGGCCACAGGAAAAACTTGCGAATCACAGGCATCCCTGAATCAGTCAAAGACCCTGAACTCAGAGGATATGTGGAAACCTTACTATCATCTTCTTTACAATTGGGGGCTGATTGCAAGCCTCTTATGATTGAGCATATACACAGACTGGGGGCACTTCAAGCAGGCGAGTTGCACTCTCGGATCATTTTGGTGTGTTTCCTTAATTATCTCCAAAAGGACAAAGTACTGAGGGCATTGTAGGTTCATGGACCGCTTCAATATGAAGGTACCAGGATAAATGTGTTTCAAGACTATTCAGTGCAACTCGGCCAAAAACAACGCGCATACACGAGTATCTGCAAGCGCTTGGTGGAAGCCAAAGTGAAATTTATGGTGCAATACCTGGCATGACTGTATATCTTCTACAGTGGCACTGTGAAGGTTTTTGAGAGTCCAGAACTTGTAGAACACTATGTCAAGTCTTTAGTATCTGCTTGTCCATCAGAGGCCACCGCGAGACAGAATGAAAATAGCAGATGACAACCTTGCTAAAACTGAGGACTCAGGGCTTCGAATACTTGGCTACAACATCCACTGGAAGGGCAGGGCTTGACGAGCTTGCAGCATCCTGGAGACATTTTAGCCCTAGCAAAAAGCCCCTTGGTATGAAACTGTGCACGGCTGTATGAACATCCAGGTGCAGAGGCTCGGTCTTCTGGACTTTAGCATGTTTCAATTGATGTATTGGGGGAGGGGGAATTTCACGAGTGGGGTGGGCCATGTTGTAGGAAGCAAAATGACTAGGGAGTCAAGGAGGGGGGTGCGGGCAACTGACCATGGCCAAGACGGGGCTGGAGATACCATGACTCACCTGAGATGGATGCACGTGTTTTGTACCTTTTTCTCCATTCCCTCCAGTTTGCTATTGTGTTATTGTTGGTATGATGGGGATTGTATGGAGGGTGGATGGGCGGGAGGGAGGGCAGAGACAGAGGTTGCATGTGAGCGAGTAAGGGGGGGGGTGCGAGTGAATGGAAATGGATATGGATAGGGTACATGAGTGTGAGTGACTAGACTGGGCAGGGGGAGAGCCATCAGTGGGGTGAGTATGCTCAGGGCTTGCAAACCACGGCAAGGTTAGCACTTAGCCTATCCCTAGCTCATCTGATGAGGAGTGGTTATAGATGAGCAAATGGGAAAGACAGGGGTTGGAGCAGAATGTGTCGGGTCCTTGCATGTTTATGGTTTATGGTTTATTTGATTTGATTGATCGCCCTTCAATACACACACAACAGACTGGTTTCCAGTGCTACATTTAGGTATAATATGTGGTGTCTGTGCACTACCGTAGGTCCATAGCAGAAGAACTACCCAAGAGATTGGTGCTGAATGCCTTAGGTAAGGTATGAATGAGCTATGCAATTTAAGTAAAAAAATGTAAATGCTCACAGAAAATTTGAGATTATTCTTGAAGGGGAGGGGGTAGGCGAGATGAAGTCTCTGTCTGTCTCCCTCCCCTCATACTTGTACACCCTCTCACAAAAAAGGTCAAGAAGACAACTGGATGACTAGGCCATAAAGAGGTCCTGAGCAAACAGCCGCATGAATTACAAATGAAAGAGGGGTTAATAGAGAGGGTGGGGAGGGTGGAAGAGGAAGGGTGGGCTGCTAGGATAAACGTTGGAGAGGTAGGGAGAGGAAAATGGACCTAACAGTTGGCATAGGGTGCGGTGCTGGGCTTGGCAGAGGAGAGCCCTTACATCAGGAGTGACTCTAAGTGTGGAGATGGAAGAGAAGGAAGTAGAGGGGGTAGGCAGAGAGGGAATGGGGGGATGATAGAGAAGATCAAATTGGTGGAGGGGTTGCACTCTATGTTAGAGAGGGCATTGAGTCACAAAAGATTGAAGTTTTGCAGGAAAGAAAATTCACTGTAGAATCTCTATGGATTGAAATTTCATGTAAAATGGGGAAGGGGAAAGCAATGGCAGTGGGGGTGTACTATCGACCAGTTGGCCAGAATGGATGATGAAATGCTCAAAGAAATCAGGGAAGCTAACAAAGTTACAGCACAGCAATAATAATGGGTGATTTAAATTACCTTGACTGGGTCAGTGTCTTGGCAGGACATGATAGGGAGATAAAGTTTCTAGATAAAATAAATGATTGCTTCTTGGAGCAACTGGTTCATGAACCAACCTGAATGGAAGATTGGACCTAGTCCTTAGTGGAACACAAGATCTGGTGCAAGAGATAAGGGTGTTGGGGCCACTTGGCAATAGTGATCATAGCACGGTGCATTTGATTTAATAAATGAAGGAAGGATGGCGAGGAAACAGTACTATCTTTTAACTTTCAAAAGGGAGACTATGATAAAATGGGGAAAATAGTTAAGAAAAAACTAAAAAGAGTAGTTGCAAAGGTTAAAGATTTACATCAAGCATGGGTGTTGTTTAAAAATACTATCTTGGAAGCCCAGACCAGCTGTATTCCACTCTTTAAGAAAAGTGGAAGTAAGTCCAAAAACTGCCAACATGGTTTAAAGGTAAGCATCTTTCAGGAAATGGAAAAAGAAGCCAAATGACGAAAACTGGAAACAACATAAGCACTGGCAAGTTAGATGCAAGGCATTGATAAGGCAGGAAAAGAAAGAATTTGAGAAGAAGATTGCTGTGGAAGAAAAAACATATAATAAAGGCTTTTTCAGGTATATTCATAGCAAAAAACCTGTGAGAGAGTCAGCTAGACAATTAGATGATAGAGGGGTAAAAGGGCACTAAGAGGTGGCAAGGCCATAGCAGAGAGACTGAATGAATTCTTTACTTCGGTCTTTACTGAGGAAGATGTAGGGATGTTACCCATGACTGAAATGGAATTTAAAGGTGATGTCGCAGAAGAATTGAAAGAAATATTGAAACACCAGGAAGATGTATTAGAATTATTTGGTAAACTAAAGAGTAGCAAATTACCTAGACTGGATGGTATACATCCAAGGGTGTTGAAAGAGCTGAAATATGAGATTGCAGACCTACTATTAATAATCTGTGAACTATCATTAAAATCATCTGTTATACCTAAAGATTGGAGGATGGCCAATGTAACGCCAATTTTTAAAAAGGGTTTCAGGGGTGATCCGGGAAACTACAGACCAGTGAGCCTGTCGTCAGTACCAAGAAAAATGGTAGAAACCATTATAAAGAACAAAATTACTGAACATGTAGATAGTCATGGCTTAATGGGAGCCAGCCAACATGGCTTTAGCCAAGGAAGGACTTGTCTTACTAAGCTGTTATGTTTTTTTGAAGTTGTGAATAAACAGGTAGACAAAGATGAATCAGTTGATAGTGTATCAGGATTTTCAGAAAGCCTTTGACAAGGTCACTCATGAGAGACTCTTGGCGAAATTAAAAAGTCATTGAATAGGAGGCAGTGTATTATTGTGGTTCAGGAACTTGTTAAAGGATAGAAAGTAGAGAGTAGGGCTAAATGGCCATTTTTCCCATTGGAGAAAAGTGAATAGTGGAGTACCCAAGGGATCTGTGCTGGGTCCGCTGCTTTTTAACATATTCGTAAATGACCTGGAAATGGGAATAACAAGAGAGGTAATCACATTTGCAGATGACACAAAATTATTCAAAGTTGTTAAAACCCAAGAGGATTGTGAAAAATTTCAAGAGGACCTTGATAAATTGGAAGACTGGATATTTATTTATTTAAGGTCTTTTATATACCGCACTCTTTAAAATTAGCTCAGTTTAGAGTTAACAGCAAATTTGTAAAGTGCAGGCGGCGCCATGTTCAAATGGCAGCTGAAATTTAATGTGGACAAGTGCAAAGTTATGCACTTAGGAAAGAACAATCCAAAGTGGTTACATGATGCAAGGTTCCACATTAGGAACCACCACCCAGGAAAAAGATTTAGGTGTCATCGTGGATAACATGTTGAAACCCTCCACCCATTGTGCAGCAGTGGTCCAGAAAGCAAATAGAATGCTAGGAATCATAAGGAAAGGAATGGAGAATAAAACAAGGATATTATAATACCTCTGTATCATTCCATGGCGCGATCGCACCTTGAATATTGTGTGCAATTCTGGTCACTGTATCTTAAAAAGGACATAGCGTTATTAGAACAGGTACATAGAAGAGCCACCAAAATGGTAAAGAGGATGAAAAACTACCCCTATGAGGAGAGGCTATAAAGGTTAGGGCTCTTCAACTTGGAAAAGAGACGGCAGAGGGGAGATATGACAAGAGACAAGTTCCTGGAGGAAAGGTCCATAAACCATTATTAAAGGGGACCCGGGAAATCCACTGCTTGCCCCAATACAAGCATTGTGGAACCTGTGTCTTTTAGGGAAACTGCTAGATACTTGTGACCTATAATGGCCACTATTGAAAATAGAATGCTGGGCTTGATGGATCTTGGTCTGACCCAGTATGGCATATTTTATCTTTTTATGTTCTTATAAGCTAACACTGCATTCACAATTAATTTGGGTGCACTTAACACCACCCACAGACACAGCATTTAGTGCACCCACACTAACTGCAACAGTGATAATTAATGCTTGTTAATTACCCCACACTAACCATGATATGCAGCCAATGCCCTCTCTCCTCCCCTAACCGCTCAACCCCGTCCCATTGTGAATTAAGCCGTTAGAATGGGAATTTTACTATGCTGACTGTTTTTAGAGAGTAGTAGCAGCTACCGCAGTCCTGTACTAAACCCCACAGTAAACATTAGCACACTTAAAAGTGGTGCTAGCTGCCTTGATGAATATATTTGGAAAGGTGGCTAAAAAACAAATTGAAAAAGCCATGATTGAGAATAATTTTAATAATTACTTTCCCAAGACCCTGTTTTAGCTTCTGCCTTTTTATAGCATTTTCTTGGTTTTCCTTTGGTTGTCTATGCACTATTGTTCTTGGCTAACTGCATTTACCATTCTGAAGTACTGTATTTATCTTAGAATTATGCCCTTATGTCTTTCATATCTTTGCTGTTTTACTGAAATTTTTTAGAACAGAAATCCTTTTTCCGCTTTCCACAGTGTGCCTGGATATTCTTCTCTTAGTCATATCCTCACCTTCACAGCTCACTTCTCTCTACTCTTTATGAAAAACAAGCTATTTCCTCTCTTATTTCCTCTCACAGAAGAGATTGTTGAATCTGTTCCTGAAAATCTCTGGCATGAAATTATGCCCATTGCAGTTCTAAGTTTCTATTGGGCAGACCTCCAGATGTGTTTCATCAGCTCAGGCTTTCTTGCCTAAAATTCAGGGTTGGCCCTTACTTTGTTAATCATGTTCATTATTGAGTTAGCATTCCTGGCACACTAGGTTAGTGGTGACAGGGTTGGTTATGCTTGTAGCCCCTGGTGACAGATCTGTGATTCTTGATTTTCAAACTGAGTGTAAAACATTTGTAATAGTATAATTGAACCAAGGTTTCCTTTTTATTAAAAGTGGAAGGAAAATGCTGAATCAGTTATATTGGCCTAGGAAAAGCAGTCTATTTTTACATCTTGTTAGTCTATTGCTTAAAATTGTCTAACGAAGTTGTAGACCACCTAAAGAGGAATTTTCAAAGAGCAGCTGAAAATGTGTAAACCTAGCCTGGTAGAACATAGCATAGCTACTTACAAAAGGGATTTTGGGTTTAGCTCATACCTTTTTCAGTAATAGCCCAAAGAGAGTTACGGTTTGCTACATTAGATATTTGTGTCCCCACAGGGCTTACAAAACAAGCATATACCTGAGTCAATGGAGGGTTAAGTGTTTTGTCAAAGATCATAAAGAGCACCAATGGAATTTGAACCTTGGCTTTCAGCCCACTGCCCTAACCACTAGGCTATTCCTCCACTGCACAGAGGGGTAGCAATCTAACTTATGCCCCAATGCAGAAATCTTGCTTTAGAGTCATGTTCTAAAGCTCACCTCACATTTTCCTAATGCAAGTGTAATGCCAAAATATTGCTCTGCAATGCTGTAATCAAATAGCATAGAAATACGTTCTGCACAAACCATGAGCTAAATAAGGCTAACACAGCAGATGCATGTGCTAGCAGCGGCCATGATTTGAACACAAAAAAATTGTATCAGCACTTGTGAGCATATGTTGGAATGCTATTTTGCACATAAAGATCGATGTTATTCTCTGCAGAAATATCATTGTACTGTGTGTGTTATGTGTGCAGTTTTCTGCAAATTGTTTATGCATGAAATCGCATTCTAGAACATCTGCTTAACACTGTTCTAGCACACCTCCTCCTCAGCTCCTCATTCCTTACCCTTTTTTTTTATCCTTCCCCTTCAACAAAGCCACAAAAAAGCGGCAAGTCCTGTATGTGTGAGATAAAGGGAAGAAACAGGCGTACATTCCTCACTAGCACTGCTCACAGAAGAACAAGCTAACTGTACACTCTTCCTCAGACCTTGCGTTAAAACCCCTATTTTGCGCTCAGTCTTCTGGTTTTCAATGCACTTCTCTGCATCTGCACTGAATAACTAATTGCTTCATTACTGTGTATTTAAATAAATTTAAATATGCTGTGTGCTGACATCTACTTGAGGATTTGCACAATTACCTTCTGTGAAAGCTAGTTTTTGCATTTGGTTCCAGAGTATTGCATAAATTGTGCGCTAAAACTGAGCTACCCTGTGTGCAAAGCCTATTGCACTTTGTTGCATTTCCCCTCACTTGTCATGCTTGTCATGCTGTAAGGGCTTGTGTGCATCAGTGATGCTGAGAATTAAGCTATCAGTAGCATGACTATTGTCAGGGTCTCCCAAGATAGACAAGTCCCAGCTGAGGTGCCAGACCAAGACAAACCACCCATCTGGGCAGCAGCAGAATGGGACAGTGTTGGCAGCAGAGGATCATATTCCTGTGACAATGGCAACAAAGCTAACATTACCTACGTGGAAGAAAGGCCTGGAAATCTACTTCCTTATCTTGCCATGAAAACCCAATGGATAGTCACAACAAAGCAAATTGCACTATAGTACTAGAAGACGAGATCCCTAAGTCAGAGGGCACTCAACTGGCTACTGGGGATGAGCTGAAGACTTTTCAGAGTAAAGCCAGCATTTATGATGTGATTGGATCAAAGCCCTCTGAACATCTGACTGCTGATATAGCTGCACATGAAAGGAAAATCACAAGCTGTAAAGATGCCTTACATATTGGAACATGGAACGTATAAAACATGAACCGAGGGAAGTTGGATATGGTCAAGAATGAAATGGAATGTGTGGAACTTGATCTATTACTACTACTACCACTGAGCATTTGTATAGCACTACAAGATGTACGCAGCACTGCACAGAAATGTAAGAAATAGTCCCTGCTCATCAGAGTTTACAATCTAGTCAAGACAGACAACACAGTAGGTGTAGACAGAGATACATCTATGGGGAATGGTAAGGAAACACAAGGATATCAGGTGAATCAAGATCTGAAAGCGGCAGCAAAAAGGTGAGTTTTCAGCCTGGATTTGAAAAGGGTCAGAGAAGGCGTCTGTTGTAAAGACTCAGGTAGTTTGTTCCAGGCATAAGGTGCAGCAAGGTGAAAGAAGCAAAGTCTGGAGTTAGCAATAGAAGAGAAGGGCACAGATAGAAGCGATTTGCCAAAAGAGCAAAATTCCCAAGAAGGGGTGTAGGGAGCGATAAGAGAGGAAAGAGTGTCAGCGAACTGAAATGGACTGGCATCGGCCACTTTGCATCGTATAATCATATAATATACTATGCTGGAAATGAAAGACAAAGAAGAAATGGTGTTGCAATTATAATTAAGAAGAAACTTGCAAGAACTATAATGAAATACTATGCCATCAGTGAATGCTTAATTTCTATTAGTCTACGAGTAATGCCCAATAGTACAACTATTATACAGATATAAGTCCCAATGACAGCTGCAGAAGAAAAAGAAGTGGATGACTTCTATGAAAAAGTACAAGAAGAAATTGGCAGAACATTCGGACAGGATATCCTGATAGTCGTAGGTGAATGGAACACAAAAGTTGGCAACAAAAAGAAGGTAAATTGGTTGGAAAATACAGTATGATCTTGGCAACAGAAATGAAGCTGGAGAAAGACTGATAGAAATCTGCAAGGCCAAGGATCTATTCATCTCAAACACCTTCCAGCAACACAAGCAGCAACTGTACAGATGGACTTCACCTCATGGATTGTACAAAAATGAAATTGACTACATCTGTGGAAGTCAACGTTGGAAAAGCTCAATAACATCAACAAAGACAAAACCTGGAGCAGACTATGGTACAGATCACCATCTGCTAATATGCAAACTCAAGCTAAAGTATAGAAGAGCAAGCCACTCATGAATTTAGCAAAATATGACCTTGAGAATATACCACCAGACAGCTTGCAAAATTGATTTGCTGCTTTGGATACAAATGACAGAGCACCAGAAGAGCTATGGGATGACATCAATAAAGTTATGCTCGAAGAAAATGAGAAGGCTATACAAAAAGTGAAAAATCAAAAATGGCCAAAATGGATTACCAAAGAAACTCTGAAAATTGCCCAGAAATACACAGAAGCTAAAGCCAGAGGAGAAAGAGAAGCAATCACAGAACTCAACAGAGATTGCCAATGTGCAGCAAGATGAGACAAGAAGAAATACTACAATGACACATGCAAGGAAATACAATCAGAAACTATTAGAGGAAAAACAAGATCGGCTTTCCTAAAGCTATGAGTTAAAACGAAAATTCCAGCCTCGAACTAGAATGCTAGAAGATACTCAAGGATCCATGTTGAATGCTGCTGAGAAGATCAAGAAAAGGTGAAAAGAATATACAGAGTCATTATACCATAAAGATCAAGTGGACTAACAGCCATTTCAACCTGTACCTTATGATCAGGAACCATTTGTGATAAAAGAAGTCAAAGCAGCATTGGAAGCATGATCAAAGAACAAAACACCAGGTATTGATGGCATTCCCACTGAAGTATTATAGCAATCGGATGTGACTGTTGTCATACTTACAAGGCTCTGCTGGGAAATTTGGAAGACAATATCATGGCCAACTGACTAGAAGAGATCTGTATTTATACCAATACTGAAGACAGGTGATACAACTGACTGTGGAAATAATCACACAATTACCCTGATCCTACATGCCAAAAAGATTCTACTCAAGATCATCCAGCAGAGACTACAACCATATCTGGAACAAGAACTGCCTGAAGTGCAAGCAGGGTTCAGGAAAGGGCGAGGGATGAGAGACATCATCATGGCTGTGAGATGGATCCTTCAAAAGACAAAAGAATACCAAAAGGATATCTATATGTGTTTATTGACTACAGCAAGGCTTTTGACTTTCTAAACCATGAGAAACTCTGGGCCACACTAAGAAGCATGGGTATACCAGAACACCTGATAGTTCTCTTGCACAACCTTTACATTGATCAAGAAGCAACAATTCAAATGGAACAAGGAGAAACATAATGGTTTAAAATCAGCAAAGGTGTACAACAAGGCTGCATACCTCTTTAATTTATATACAGAAGAAATCATCAGAGAAGCTGGACTATATGAAGACAAACGAGGTGTGGAGATTGTCGAAGACTCATCAACAACCTTCATTATGCTAATGACACCACAATACTGGCCAAAAGTAAAGATGATCTGAAACATTTGCTTTTCAAGATCAAGGAACAAAGTCTTAAAATGGGCCTGCACCTTAACGTAAAGAAGACAAAGATCCTGACAACTGGCAAAATCAATAAGTTCATCATTGATGGAAAAGAAATTGAAATAGTGGACAACTTTAACCTGCTTGGATCAATAATAAAGAAATGACAAGCAGTCAAAAATTTGATGATACATTGCTCTTGGCAGTATGGCTATGAAGGACCTAGACAAGATTACCAAGAGCAAACATGTCTCTCTCCATACAAAGATTTGACTTGTCCAAGCCATGGTATTTTCAATAACATCTTATGGATGTGAAAGTTGGACAGTGAAAAAAATGGACAGGAAGAAAATCGATGCCTTTGAAGCTTGGTGCTGCTGAAGAATATTGTGTATGCCTTGGACTGCTCAAAGAACAAATCAGCCAGTACTAGAGGAGATGAAACCAAAGCTTTCTTTAGAAGCTCAGATAGATCATGCAAAGAGAAAGATCAAAGACATCATGCTTGCAAAGGTTGAAGATCAACACAAAAGAGGAATGGATTGATATAATAACAGCAGCTATGGATGGCACTTTATCAACAATGAGCCACCTGACTGAAGACCGTACACAGTTTAGGACAGCTATCCAGAGGGTGGCCAGGAGGCAACACTGACTCAATGGCACTTAACAGCAACAAAGCTGAGCTACCCTTTGCATGAAGCCTGGTGCACTTTATTGCATTATCCCTTAGTGAGCCAGTGCCGAAATGTAGCTCTAGCCAGCTGGGATAGTACCTCCAACCTATCCATGCCACTGGGACCGCCGAGAATTTGAATGGCTAAATCCATCTGTGATTTAGCCTATGAGTAGCAGTAAATTTTCAAAACTGATAATCTAGCTGCAACTTCCTGAGCTAGATTTTTTTTATTTATTTGAAAACATTTGTTTTACGTACTATCTAATCCTCTGGGCAGATTACAATAATACACACATAGTAAAATAACATAAAATACCAAACTAATACAAAACATCCATACAACAACAATTATTCATTAGCAAAATCAATTACCACTTGCTGTTTTAAGCTACATAATATGGGGGGCATTTTAAAAGTCTTAGTTGTGATTTTGGATGTGTACATGGTTGCCGAAATCATGGAGATGTCTCCAGAGTGCTTTTACAAATGATGTTTAGAGACATCACCAGTGCAGGGATATCCAATTAGTCAAGGAGTATGGTGGCGGTACAATGTACTTAGACATCCCCAGTCGATTTCAGAAAATTGAGGATGCCTGTAGGCATGCCCACTTTTAGACCTGCTCCAGGTATGAACAAGTATCAGGAAAGTTCTTGTTTTGGCCTTAAAACATCCAAGGGGTGTAAAGAACACAGAGAGTTAATTATCTAGCCTAAGATCACCAAGACCTGCATTGGAATTTGAACCCTGGGCACCCTACTTTTACCCACTACTTTAACTATTAGGCTATTAGACATCCATGTTTGGAGAGGCTATTCTGGGGATGTCTATGTAGACATCTCTATAGGCATCCATATCAAGACATATCCAAGTATCTGAAATCATGCCTGATCTTTCATGTGCCTGCTTTTTTTTCATATATTCTGATTTCGACATCCCAGATTGCACTTGGACATCCCATTGTAAAATGTGCCTTAAATCACGTCTACAAATGCTTGCTGAAATAAATGAGATTTCAAATGCTTATGAAGTAAAGAAATGCCTGTGGTTACCCTTAAATTAGCTGGCAAAACATTCCACAGTTTAGGGGCACACATACTTCCTCTCATCACACTAAAATGCACCTGCTTATGAGCAGGAACTTCCATTAGTAATGTACTTTCAGATCTCAGAGCATGAGTGGGGCAGTAAATATGCAATGTAGATGATAGACTCAAATGTGCCTCATGATGTAAAGCTTTATATGTCAACATGACGATCTTAAACATGAAATGCCACCAGTATAAACTACATAATATCAGAGTAATGTGTTCCAGTCTGCCCACCCCCATAATTAAACGAACTGCAGCATTTTGAACTAGTTACAGTACAATAAATGAATAGTTTATGCAGGCAACCACAAATATAAACTGTTACAGTTATCGATAGATAAGATTACTAAAGCTTGGATCACTATTCTCAGATTAGCAGGGGACAAGAGTGGCTTTAATCTCCTAATTATTGATAGCCTGTGAAAAGCATTCTTAGTAACAGATTGCAATTGCATGCACGTAGATAATTGTGTATCATCCATTACTCCAAAATTTCTAACTTGTTGAGATAATAGTACACTTCCCTGGTCTTAGCATAGTACTCTAACCATTGGGCTATTAGACATCCCTTTTTTCAAATTCCATTTTGAGGACATTTATGCAGACATCCCCATAAACATCTATATTGGGCACATCAACCTGAACTTGGATATACCTGCTTTTTTTTCAGATGTTCTGACGTTTATGTCCCAGATTGCACTTGGACGTCCCTTGTAAAATGTGCCTTCGTCCACTCATAATGCCACTGAATATCCTCATAGACTGCCTCGACATTATCTGGACAGCATAGGCGGAACGGAGACAGAGCAATGAATTATCCAAATAGTGGCAATAAACAGTGATGCTATCTGAATAATTATTTGCATAACTTAGGACAGCGAACATGCTGTCCTAAACTATCTGGATCGTTATCCATGGAGCAGCACCTAATATCACTACTTTCTATATAATATTGGCACTAACCTCCCTATTTGGATATTCAGTACCAGCCACTATCTAGATATGCTGAATGCCTTAATTTTTTTTTAGCTGCTACAGCCAGCATTGATTTATTTATTTAACAATTTTTATATACCACATTTTCTATCAAAGCGATTTACAGAGAACAGTGATGAACTAATTTGGATGAACTAGGGTCAAAGATTTACATGAAACTTAAGAGGGGTGGTACATTAAAAGAAACGCCAGCTGTGATGACTCAGTATCAACCCATTATATTTCCCTATTTATAATCTATTTAACAGATGTACCTGGCTTTTCCTTATATGTATTTCAAATTAACTAAGGTATGAAAATTACTAATTAAGTCATCATGCGCAAATACATTCCATATGGAGTCATTATGAGTATACTGAAATTCAAATCTAGTTGTGTTTAAGGATAGAACTACTGTAGTCATGCCAGTGTCTAATATTGGGAAAAGGAAAATACTATAGTATACCTAGGCTTGGGGTATCTCAACGCAATTATGAATTTGGAGAAGGTTCATTGAACAACATTCTATGTTATCAAGTTTTTTTTAATGGGTTAATCCTTCCAGTATGAAAAAATAGTTCATAATGGAAATATAGACCAAGGGGCTTGTTTACTAAGCAGCGGTAGTGGCTTCTGACCAATATCGGAGCCACGGCCCCAATAGAATTCAATGGAGCCACGGCTCCGATATCAGTCGGAAGCCGCTACCGCTGCTTAGTAAACAAACCCCCAAAATTCATATAAGAAATAAAAGAAGTTCAAAAGATATAAAGCTCAGCTGAAAGTTATTCTACTTCTGATTAAAATAATACCATAATTTAGCATATTTAAAATTGTGCTCAAGGCTCCCTGAAACTTCTGCTGTCTACTGGATCCCTCTACCATATCATCCTACAGCAGCAAAATAGCATTGCTATTCATGGCAATTTGCTTAGTCAGGAGCTTTTCTCATCCCTAAGTAAACTAAAAAGCAAAATATGTAATTTTGAAGCTCCTTAGGAGTGAGGAAAATCTGAGTGAAAACCATTGCAGCATCAGCTATTTCCCACATTTAAACATGCCGTGGGTTTTGTTTTGTTTCATTTAAATCTCATTTGAAAAAGGGCAAAAGACGCAGCTCTTACAGTGTTCAGTCAGCTCTGTTTCTTTCCTAGGGAGAAGAAAATAAAATAAAAGTTGGGAATTTAGTTAAGTCAGGTATAGGAAAAATTCCTTAGCTAACTACATTATGATATTTTTGCATGATAGAGAAGAAGTTGTAAAAACAATACCAGAGCCAGAGAAATGGCCAGCAACATTGAAGACAATTGCAAATGTATTAAATTATTTTGACAGTTTATGTTAAGCTAGCGGAACCCTCATGTAGGATGATTCGATGTTGTTTTCTTTAAGTGTATAGATTTATATGTTTTTCTGTATAGCACAAGCTAGCATTAGTGTACACTACTTTCTATTCGAGGACAGTTTGGAAACTGCAATGATCTGCACGGAGACGTCAATGCTTTGATTTCTGTGATGCAGTAAAAGAAATATCAATCAATATAATATTGGATACTAATGATGGTTTGCAACCTATTTTCTAATATGTACTGTGTTGTGATTACTTGATGAGAATGACCCAGATTTTGGGTTATACCAGGCCTGATGTGAACCAATACAGACTTCTTTATCTGTACCATTTTCTCCTATCTAATTAAATCTGGTAGCTCTGAAAAGGCAAAAAAGGAAGTACAGTAGAAGGTATCACCTTCTAGATATCCCTGGTTCCATTTGTGCAGAATATTACCAATGGATATAAAAACTGATACATCAATCAAGGCATATTCAAAGTTCAATATAAAATTAATTTCAAAATATATCCTGGCATACAAAACATAGTTGATCATTCTGAAAAACAACACATCTCTCCAGACCATGAAATTATGCTGAATTTTCGCCACTCATGGTCAATACTAAACAGACTTACGCTACTGATTCTTACAACATGAAGTGCAAGGAAAGATAAGAAAAATGATACATGCAGGGAGTGGAGCCGATCCTGCCGGTGGTGAAACAGCTGAGAACGCTGAGTGCTGCCTGACGCCAGAGGTGAGCCCTATTTCAGCTTGAGCTGAGCCGCGGGACACTGGGGAGTGGAGCCGATCCTACCGGTGGTGAAACAGCTGAGACCGCTGCGTGCTGCCTGACATCAGAGGTGAGCCCTGTTTCAGCTTGGGCTGAGCCACGGGACACCGGGGAGTGGAGCCGATCCTGCCGGTGCTGAAACAGCTGAGACCGCTGAGTGCAGCCTGACATCAGAGGTGAGCCCTATTTCAGCTTGGGCTGAGCTGTGGGACACCAGAGAGTGGAGCCGATCCTGCCGGTGGTGAAACAGCTGAAACCGCTGAGTGCTGCCTGACATCAGAGGTGAGCCCTATTTCAGCTTGGGCTGAGGCACGGGACGTGGTCGCGGGCGTGTCCTTTGGGTGCGTGACCGAAGGGGCGTGACCAAAGGGGCAGGTCACGCCCCTTTGGAGTCCCTTCGGAGTACTTCGGAGGGACTGAGAGGTGGAAGTTTGTGATTCTGTAATGGGGAAGAGATGGAAGAACATATTTCCAACTGTTCCAACTATGAAGGCTGCCAAGAATGAGGGCCCTATGGATAAACATCTTGTACGGCGTGTTTTGGAGGACTGTAGTTTGGACATCTCAGCTTCCGTGAGTTCTTCCTCCTTGTCCACCTCATCCCCAATTGGGGGTGCAACCCTACCCCTCTTGTTACATCAACAGACTGTGCTGGTTGCAGGAGATGGGGGTGGGTCTTTCTCTCCCCTTGCTCTGACACAGGATTTAGGATTATCGTCGGCTCAGGGAAGTCTATCTGCAAAGCAATTGCCTATACCTAAAGTGATTAAAGTTGCGTCTTTGGTGGATAGTGAGGGGGTCTCCTCCATTCCACCTCAAGATGTGACTCTTAAAGATATTTGGACAGTAGTTACTTGGACTGAAACAGTTTTAACTGGTACTATGAGACAAATTGAGCAATTTACTAGTGAGGCTGTAGCAAAATTTGAAGATTATGATGATCAACTAGTAGTGGTGGGTGATCGACTGGGTCAGTTAGAAGCTAAAGTGGGTACTGTTCAGGCGGTTTCCACAGCTTCTGTAAAGGAGAGTCTATACTTTCATAGACAGTTTGAGAAATTTGAGAATATATCACGTTCTAAAAATTTAAGGTGTTTAAATTTTCTTATTATGCACTATCTTTCCCCATTGATCTTATTTTATAAATATTTGAAAGAAGTCCTGTTGTTTGAACAACCTGAAGTTCTCAAGGTAGTGAATTTTATTATGTTCCTAAGTATAAAAAAATGCCTAGCGATAGGGAAAGTGGTGGAACTGACCAAGCAGCCACCCCTCCTAGTTTAGATATTTCTGAATTTCTTGAATCTTCTTCAGATACCATTTCTGCTCGTGCAACTTTGATTGTTACATTTGTATCTGAGATGGACAAGAATTCTATTATGAAGACATATTTTACTAAAAAAGATGCTTTATTTTTTGGACATAGGGTCACTCTCTTCCCTGATGTGTCACGGATGACTCAAGTTGTAAGGCTTTTTTAGAGTTGAAATCTCGTATACTGTTCTTGGGGGCTACTTTTTTTCTTAAGTTTCCTTGCAAATGTGTAGTTGGCCATCTAGGGAAGAGTTATAGCTTTATGGAACCTGATCAATTATTGGGTTATCTTAATGCTCAAGAGTCTCAACAGGTTGTGACAAGTTAGTAATTTAGGGTTTTGGATTAATTTGTTCATCTCACCGGTTTTAGTTTCTCTTTTATTTTTATTTTTCCTTATGAAATTGTTTCCTTCTCTCCCAGAATGTGGACTTGTATGTATATTATGTGGTTTAGGATAGATGTATGTTTTCTTCTTATCTGTCCTATTACTGTTTATATTTTGGATATCATTGTTTCATATTGCTATTAATGTATAATATTGAAAATTTAATAAATATAAGAAAAAGAAAAATGATACATGCTAGAAAAAATAGTGCTTGAATACAATGAGCTATGTCAGTAACTATAGAGGTACTGACATTCCAGTCATCCCAATTAAACACCATTGTACCCAAAGGCCAGCTATAAAATTTGGTGGCAATTGGTCCAATAGTTCTCAAGCTGTGATATAGTTGAAGATGTCCCGAATGCTTTTACTAATGGGAATATCTATAACCGAGGCATGACGGATGTGGTGCTCTCCCTTTTTCCCCCAACCCCAAGTTCACCTCCCCCAGCCCACCCCCAGTAATCACACAACCACAATGTTGGGAATACCACTGGTCGCAGCTTTATTACTTTTTAACCATATCCAACAACAATTCCAAACAATCATCTTAACTATTAAGTAAGCGGAAATGTCTCACCAGCCATGTGAGTAGCAAGGTGACTTCATTTCCGTTTCCGCCGCAGACAGGCCCACGGCTATCAACGTACCACCCCCTCTTCCGGCTTCACCATATTATTAGCAAAAGCCCCACAGGGGTTGTCTGGGTCGGGGGCACCCCACCCCCGCCCTAATAATAGCTGAGGCTCAAGACCCCAGAAACCTCCGGGATTCCGCCACTGGCTCAGGCGACCTCAACGTCTCTGAGCCCCCCCCCCCCCAAAGCTGCGACCAGTGAACCTCCCGCCGAAGAACATATTCCAAGGCCTCCTGTCAGTCATTAAAGAGCAAGTCTAAACCTACAAGGGATAAATGTACCCCATCCTGCCGGTACAAACCCGCACATGCTATCTCCACCCAGGGATGCTGTATTTGGTAACGCCCTTGCTCCACCATCCAGCGGCCGATCTGGCGATTGATCTTTGTCAAGCCCCGGGACCAGCGCCACTGATCCCAGTAAGCAGACCTTGGAATAATATCAGACCATAACAAAATTACATCCTTAAACATTCGCAATACTTCTCTCATATCCCGTTTTGCTGCCCTTATCAACTGTTTACAGGTCCAGGAACCCAGGTCGTTGCCTCCCAAGTGTATCAATATCATTGCAGGCCACTCCTTCACTTGACCGTGGTGCCGCAGCAAAGTCAAAAGCTGTATCCAACGCAGACCATGCTCGCCCAGCCATAGGACAGTCACCTCCATCGCATCTAGTCCAATATTAGGCCCCACCGGCCGCACTGCAGCTCGTTGCTCAGCCCAGTGCACGAACGAGTGACCAATTAACCAGCAAGTACCAGGCTTCCTTTCCCCATCTGCAAAGAAAATTGACAGTTAGCAGCCGCATCCAGAACGCATCTCCCCGCTCACAGCCGCACATTTCCAATGCTTGACAGCGCCATCTACCTATGAGTTGAATCTCCCTGTGGGGCAACCCCGCTGCTGCCGCACTGGTTGCTGCACCAATACGGAAGGAATGCGGGGTGTACCAAAGAGGATCCATGCCTATCTGCTGCAGAGCCAACCTCAGCACTGCCGCAAACTGAAAGCGCGTCAAAAGGCTAGAATCCTCATGCAAAAATAGCCGCCCAACCACCACTGGCCGCACTCGCAAGTATTCTGTTAGTGATGCCACCAGACATGTTGGAGAACTCCTAAGCGCCCTTAACACTACCCATTGACCTTTTCCCATCTGATCCGTCTTGGACTTTGCAAGCAAAATGCGTATCTCTCCCTCCAATACGCGCACCTGGTGCCTCCCCATACCACTCCCACCCATGGACCGGCGGGAATCTGCTACCAACTCGCCCACTCTGAAGGCACAAAAAATGCCAGGCAAAAAACTGCCTGAAACATAGTGGCTTCATAGGGCGGCAGCGTCACCCGTGGCAATGCTGCACAGATTTGCAGCAGCAAGTTATGCGTAATTGGCTTTCTGCCATCATGCAGAGTCGGCTGAGACCGTTCCCACCCGTGTAACAGTCTATGTGTCAGGAACCCCCCAACCTGGAAGCCCCAGCCCACCGCTCTCGCAAAGAAAGCAAACCCTGCTATGTGTGTCCGCACAGTTGCTTTCGATGCCCCCACGGCCTTTGCAGAGATCACATATTCCACCATCAGCTGATCTGACACCTGCCCTGTCTGCCATCCCTGAGTCAATAGGAAGTCGACCACTCTGTCGCAACCTTGCTGGATATGCCGCCCATGTCGCTGGCAACACCGACCTCTGCAGCAGCATCAGCATTTCCTCAGGCCAATTTGCCAGAAGTGCTCCAGGACCTTTGCTCCCTCGGCGTCTGCCTCCGGTGCCAGCTTCCTGAACAGGTCCCACTTAAAACGAGAAAGAGCATCAGCAATCCTGTTAGTGCTACCTGGGATATGATGAGCCTTAACTGACACATTCAAACACAAACAGGTTAAAACCACTGCTCTCATCAATGCTGCCACCTGCAGACAACGAGGCGTATAATGGTTGCTCACACTAGCCACTGCCTCATTATCACACCACCACACCACTCTGCGATTATGCGACCTGTCCGGCCACAACTCCAATACCACCAATATCGGGAACAGCTCCAAGAATGCAATATTGTTAGTTATACCCGCCTCATGCCACGCCTGCGGCCAGCACGCCGCGCACCAAGAACCACCAAAGTAGATACTCAATCCTCCTCCACCCGCTGCGTCTGTTGATAGTTGTACATCCACACTGGAGATCGCAGCCTCCATCAGAACCCAAGTCCCATTGAATTCCTACAAAAATATATCCCAGACTCCCAAATCCACCCAAATACTCTTCAACAACCTGATACAGTGATGAGGCTTCCGCACTCCATCTATGGCTGCCGATAATTGTCACAAAAACACCCAACCCATTGGTATCACCCTGCAAGCAAAATTCAGAGAGCCTATCAAGGCCTGCATCTCTCTCAACATTATCTTACGCGATCCCAACACATTGGCCACCAACACTCGCAGCCGCACCACCTTCCGGTAAGCGCGCAACCATCTCAACTGTATCCAGTTGCACACCCAAAAAAGTGATGCTCGTAGCTGGACCTTCCGTTTTTGCAGCCGCCAAGGGCACCCCCATAAACATGACAATTCCACAAATCCATCCAGTAGCTTCTGGCACCATAACGAATGCGCCTCACCTACAAACAGGAAGTCATCCAAGTAATGCACCACATTCGCGCATCTGACCTTCTGAACCAATGCACAATGTATAAAAATACTAAACTTTTCGAAATAGGCACATGAATCGGAACAGCCCATCGGCATGCATTTATCAAAATAGCTGCTACCCTCAAAACAAAACCCCAACAACGGAAAGGCTGACAGATGGACCAGCAGCAATCAAAAGGCTGATTCAATGTCCACCTTTGCCATCAAAGCTCCTGTGCCGCATCTGCGAACCAATTCCACCACCGCATCAAAAGAAACGTATCGCACTGCGCACAACTCCTTTGGGATACGATCGTTTACCGATAATCCTGCAGGAAAAGACAGGTTATGAATCAGCCTGAACGTCCCTGGTTCTTTTTTCAGCATGATTCCCAACGGGGAAACCACCAAATTCTCAAACGGCCATTCCAAGAATGGACCAGCAATTCTGCCCAATTCCAACTCCCTCCTCAACTTGTCCCTCACGATGTGGGAAAAACATCTAACCAAGATGGCATTCCGACCTTTACTGACTCCACTGTTCCTATCACTGGTATACTAAACCCATACCTAAACCCCCTCCCCCCCCCCTCAAGCACCTCCCGGTCTCTCCACATCGGGTATCGCCGAAGCCATGGCCGTAAGGCTTCCAGCCGTATTGGTGTGGAAGCCAGACCCCTTAAGTCAGTACTACTTGGGAACCGGGAGGGAGGGAGCAGCGGCCACTCTTTTTGCGCATTTGAGTATGGAATGCACTCCGCCACAGATAGAACACGCGTGCCGAAACTTGCAATCAGGAAATGGACACGACGACTTGTTGAATCGCCAGCAAATATCTCCCGCTCCATTATCCCCCATTCTCGGTGACGTGGGGGCCCCACCAGCCCGAAAGGACCTCCCTGTCCCTGTCACAGCTACTGCCCCCCCCAGCTCCCCCAAGAACCCCCATTCAACCTGGCCCTCCAGCTCCGGTTCTGGCCGACATCTGCGTCAACCATAAGCTAATATCTTGTGTCCCCCAGGACAATAATTTATTCTCTTCCATTTTGTCCCGAAACTTCTCATCGTAGTTGAGTGCTGCTGCTTCCTCCTGAGCTTACTGCTTTGTTCCTGCTTCTGCCTGTGCTGTGTGTACTTTACATCTCTGTTCTTCTCCTAGGCTCTGTGCTCTGTTGCTGTTTGCCCCTGTATCTCCTGAATTGCTGTTGCCCCGCCTCCAGGAACTGACATCATCCCAACCCCAGGCTCTGTGCTCTGTTGCTGTTTGCCCCTGTGTCTCCTGAATTGCTGTTGCCCCGCCTCCAGGAAGTGACATCATCCCAACCCCAGGCTCTGTGCTCTATTGCTATTTGCCCCTGTGTCTCCTGAATTGCTGTTCCCCCACCTTCAGGAAGTGACATCATCCCAACCCCAAGCTCTGTGCTCTGTTGCTGTTTGCCCTGTGTCTCCTGAATTGCTGTTGCCACGCCTCCAGGAAGTGACATCATCCCAACCCCAGGCTCTGTGCTCTGTTGCTATTTGCCCCTGTGTCTCCTGAATTGCTGTTCCCTCACCTTCAGGAAGTGACATCATCCCAACCCCAGGCTCTGTGCTCTGTTGCTGTTTGCCCTGTGTCTCCTGAATTGCTGTTGCCACGCCTCCAGGAAGTGACATCATCCCAACCCCAGGCTCTGTGCTCTGTTGCTGTTTGCCCCTGTGTCTCCTGAATTGCTGTTGCCCGCCTCCAGGAAGTGACATCATCCCAACCACAGGTACCTCTCTGCATTTAACTGAGCGACCGGTGACGTCCCGTGCCAAAGGAGCGCGCACAAGGAGTGGGTCTTGCTCCTTGTATGCGCTCCTTGGGGCGACGACGTGGGCGCTCAAGCTAATCCCTCATTTACTATCAGCTTCCATATGTCGATTCCATTGCTTTTTCTTTTGCTTGCCCTGATTCAGCCTGTCCACCAGCCAGTGCCAGGCCCCTATCCCATTGCCTCCACTTGTTGCACCTCATCCATTGTTATATTCGCCGACTGCATGGCGTTTATTCCTACCTTCTGGGGCCACCGCCTTTCACCTACTGCTCTCCCCTTGTCTGGAGTAGCTGCTCGTAATATTAACAATCATCTCCCCTGTCAGCCCAATCAGATTCCCCTTACTCAACCCTCAATCATTACGCTTCTGACACTGTTCTTTGCCCTCTTGAATTGCCGGTCTCTGCGCACCAAGACCCACCTGGTGCATGATCTCTTGACGCAGCCCTCCCTCAATGCACTCTTCCTCACAGAAACCTGTCTTTGTGAGGGAGAGGACGGCCTCCTCCACCGCTGCCTTCCCCCTGGTTACTCAGCATTTCACACCCCTCAATTGCATTGATCAGGGGGAGGTGTGGCAGTCATTCACCGATCTTCCCTCTCTCTGTCTCTTATCACACCTGCCCCATCCTATCCAGAGTCTCTTCTATTAAATTCACAGTCTTCCACCCCTATCTACTTCCTCTTGCTCTACGCCTCTCCCTCTCTGCGCCCTGATTTGTGGGATTCTCTTCTTCTCTCTCTCTCTGAAATGGCTCTCCTGTCCTCTCATCTTGTGGTTCTTGGGGACTTCAATGCCCATCTTGCCTCTCAGTCGAGATCTCGAGATAAAGCGTTTTTCTCACTCATCACTGATCTCTGTTTTATTCAGCATGTAGACTGCCCCACCCATACCTCAGGGCATACCCTCGACCTTATCCTTACGCATGATTCCTCTCCATTCCAGCCAGCTAATGTTTTGCCCCTTCCCCTTCCGTGGTTGGATCATAGTTGTATTTTCTTCTCCCTCCCCTTTCCCCCTGCTCATGCATCCACTCCTCGTAACTCAGATCCTCTTCCACAGTTACTCAAACATCGCATCACCTCTACCACCCATCAGCTTCTTCCCCCCGCTGACTCTATTTTTCCTTCTGAGTTTTCTTCCTTCTCTGTAGACCAATAGGTCGACCTTTGGTCTTCTGCTCTTTCTGCTGCCCTGGATTCTATTGCGCCCTTCCATTCCTCCTCTCCCCATTCCTCCTCGTATCACTCCTGGTTCCACCCAGGTCTTTGCTTGCAATTTTCTTATCTTCGGCGTGCAACGTGGACCTGGCACAAGCACCCTTCTGACGCCTCCCTCTCTACTTTCCGCCATGCACAGAAACTCTACCGCTCAATGATATCAACCGCCAAACGGACACACTACTCAAACCTCATTACTGCATCTTCAAACTCTTCTTGCCGCCTCTATCAGGTCCTCAATTTTCTCTCTTCACCTACCACCTCCCCCTCCTCCTCCTAAATACCTCCCTCTCCTGCTCCCAGTCCATCCACCCTTGCCACTTTCTTCTCAGGCAAGATTCAGACACTCCGCTCTACTTTCGTCTCCTGCCCTCCCCCCTCTCCCCTCCCCTTGTTCCCCCCACCTCCTCTCCCACTTGCTCTGTTTCATTCTCACACGTCCATCCACACACATGGTCTAAGTTCCAGCCTATCACCTCTGCTGACCTCGCCAAGGCCCTCTCAGTCTCCCACAAAACTACCTGTCCGCTTGATCCACTTCCCTCATCCTGGCTTCTGGATCCTTCACTTACTCTTGCTCCATACATTCTCACCATACTAAATTCTAGTTTGAGCTCTGGCTGCTTCCCTTCCCGGTGGAAGCACGCCTTGGTTTGTCCTCTTCTTAAAAAAGCTAATCTTGACCCCTCTGTTCCTGCAAACTGGCGTCCTGTCTCCAACCTTCCTTTTCTGTCAAAGATTCTTGAAAGACTTATTTTTCACCAACTTACCTCTCACCTCAATTCCACTCTCTCTCTTCACCCTTGCCAATCCAGATTCCGGATCGGCCATAGTACTGAAACTATTCTCTTGGCACTTCTTAGTGAGTTGCACCGCTCTCACGACCGTGGTGACATATCTATCACTGTTTCTTTGGACCTCTCTGCTGCATTTGACATGGTAGATCACTGCACACTCCTCACTCGTCTATCAGATCTCAGTATCCACGGCACTGCTCTACAATGGTTTCGGTCCTTCCTTTCGTCTCGCACTTTTGCTGTCTGTTCAGAATCCATCTCCTCTCCCTCCTTCCCTCTTCATTGTGGTGTCCCCCAGGATTCTATCCTCGTTCCCCTTCACTTTAATGTCTTCCTTGCTCCCCTGGCCCTGCTTATACAACAGGTTGGTATCTCGGTCTACTTCTTTGCCGATGATATTCTTCTGGTCCACCATACAAGTCCCTCAGCCCCAGATCTCTCTGCTCTCAACACCTGCCTTACCTCTGTTTCTGACTGGTTTGCTAGCAACTACCTACATGTTAACCCCTCAAAGTCAGACGCTATTTGGTTCACCCTTGGTGCCCCTTCCCCCACTTTGGCGCCTCTTATGGCTGCTTCCCCGATTCCTCTTGTCTTTGTTCTTCGCTACCTCGGTGTTACTCTTGATTCCTCCCTCTCCTTTCACCAACACATCTCCACACTTGTACGTAGCTCATTCTTCCATCTTTGTAGAATCCGGGCTGTTCATCCTTTTCTTCCCCTCTCCTCTCTTACTACTCTTGTCCTCTCTTTGGTGATTTCTCGATTCGATTACTGCAATTCACTTTTCGCAGGTCTCCTCCAATATCAGCTTTGTCGGCTCCAATATCAGCTTTGTCGGCCCCAATATAAGCTTTGTTGGTTCAGAACACAGCTGCACATCTTCTCACTCACTCCTCCCCTCAGGATCATGTGACTCCCTGTCTTCTTTCCTTTCACTGGCTTCCTATCAAAGTTTGTTTCCTGTACAAGCTTCTCACCATTACTCATAAGGTTCTTCACACCAGTACACCCCAGTACCTCGCCGACATCATCTACCTCCAGTCAACTCCCCGTCTACTTCGATCAGCCAATGGTAATCGTCTCCTCCTTCCGTCCCCTGCCCAGGCCCACCTCGAATCGACCCATCATGCTGCTTTTTTCTTCTTGTGTCCTGCCCTCTGGAACTCTCTGCCCCACCTTCTCCGTACTGAAGCATCCTTTTCCCTGTTCAAGGCCCTTCTCAAGACCCACCTCTACTGCCAGGCCTATGATCTCCCTATTCCTCCCGATTTCCATTCACCAAGATGCCACTGTACTACTCTCCTCTGCAATATTGCCTTACATTCTCTGGTATTCAGGTTACAGCCCCTCCCATCCCCCACCAGTCCGGTCTACCACCTCTTGTCTTGGTCTTTATTTGTAGCGTCCTTTGTCTTTATTTATAGCGTCCGCCTGGTTCTACCGCTCTCCTTACTATCCTTCTCTCTTCTTTTCTATTGGCTCTCCTATCATACTGATGGCGTTCCTTCTTCCTCCTTTACTTTCAGCAGTTGCACTTGGTTATTATTGTACACTGCTTTGACGCTCTGGCAATGGGTGGTATAGCAAATGTTTTGAATAAAGATAAAGATAAAGCCAGGTCCAACCTTCATGCGTCTGAGCCGCCTCCAAAATAGAATCCGCATAAGAACATAAGAACATAAGATATGCCATACTGGGTCAGACCAAGGTCCATCAAGCCCAATATCCTGTTTCCAACAGTGGCCAATACAGGTCATACGTACCTAGCAGTTTCCCCAAAAGACACAGGTTCCACAATGCTTGTACTGGGTCAAGCATTGATATCCTGGGTCCCTTCTTAATAACGGTTTATGGACCTTTCCTCCAGGAACTTGTCCAAACCTTTTTTAAACCCAGCTACACTAACAGCCTTTACTACATCCTCTGGTAACAAATTCCAGAGTTTGATTACACGTTGAGTGAAAAAATATTTTCTTTTATTAGTCTTAACTAGTTTATCCTGTAGCTTCATTGCATGTCCCCTAGTCTTTCTATAGTCTGATAACGTAAACAATCGATCTATGTTTACCCGTTCCACTCCATTCATTAATTTATAGACTTCTATCATATCTCCCCTCAGCCGTCTCTTTTCCAGGTTAAAGAGCCCTAACCTTTTTAGCCTTTCTTCATAGGAGTATCCTTCCATCCCCTTTACCATTTTGGTGGCTCTTCTCTGAACCTTTTCTAATAACGCTATATCTATTTTAAGATACGGCGACCAGAATTGTACACAATATTCAAGGTGCGGTCTCACCATGGAACGATATAGAGGCATTATAATATCTTTTGTTTTGTTTTATTTTCCATTCCTTTCCTTATGGTACCTAGCATTCTATTTGCTCTCTTGGCCCCCGCTGCACACTGGGCCGAGGGTTTTAACATGTTATCCACAATGACGCCTAAATCTTTTTCCTGGGTGGTGGTTCCTAATGTGGAACTTGCATCATGTAACCATAGTTTGGGTTGTTCTTCCCTAGGTGCATAACTTTGCACTTGTCGACATTAAATTTCATCTGCCATTTGGATGCCCAGTCTTCCAATTTTTCAAGATCCTCTTGCAATTTTCCACAATCCTCTTGGGTTTTAACAACTTTAAATAGTTTTGTGTCATCTGCAAATTTGATAACCTCACTCGTTATTCCACTTTCCAGGTCATTTATGAATATGTCAAAAAGCAGCGGACCCTACACAGATCCCAGGGGTACACCACTGTTCATCTTTCTCCATTGGGAAAATTGGCCATTTAGCCCAACCCTCTGCTTTCTTTTTTTTTTTTAAACCTTTATTTTCATTTTGCAACAAACAAAAGAAACAACACACCAAAAGAGACAAAACAAGTATACAATAAGGAAAAGTAAACCCATTACCCCCCACCCCGATGCTTCTTCTCTACCCGATTATATCAGCATGTGAGCGCTTCCAATTAACAGTGATTATACATCAAACGATCAAAAGAGTATCTACAATACAGCATGATCATGGGACAGAGATATATACAAAGTTAGACAGTCAGATGAGAGCATTTAGCAAAATGTACAGAGTCATTGAGCATCTTCCATTGAGACCAATGAGAAGGAGTCTGAATGGAGGAAGCGAACAGACGAGGTATTTGTGCATATTTACTGTAAAGACAGGCATGATTCCACCATTCATTGGGGCTCAGGTGGGAGCTAATTTTCCAGTATGACTTAATTAGGGAAATAGCAATGCCAAGCATAAAGTTCGAAAGGAGATAAGCCATTTTTGGGAGAGAGGGGATCCCCGCAACTGGGCGAAGTCCCACTATCCTCCAAGAAAGGGGCTCCTGAGAGTGCGAGATAGACTAAATACGACCCCAGGCCCGACGCCAGTAATACTGTAGTGCGGGATATTCATGCATAACATGAGGCAATGAACCAATGGCCGCAGGACGTGTCCAGCAACCATTGCCCTGAGTAGTGTTCCATTTGTCTAATCTGTGAGGAGTGTAAAAACACCGGTGGGCTAGAAAGAAGAGGGTCTGAGTGAGTGAGGCGGATCGGGAACCCGTGTCCCTCTACTCCAGATAAGGCTCCATTGCTCCGAGGTCAAAGTCACATGCAATTCTCTCTCCCATACGTTCTGCGCTATAGGGGTATCTCTAGTTATAGCATTACATAAGGTTTAGTAAAATTGGATACTACACCCGGTGAACTACCGAGAGATCGGAAAGTCTCCAATCAACCTTATGTAGAGAATGCCGATGGCGGGAGTACTCTAGTGCTCCGAAGGCGATGCTGAAGTTGCACTGACCAGAGTCGGGAGTCTAAAGATTGCATAAGAGTATTAAAGGCACCTAAAGTGTCTAAAAGCATTGGTGGATAGTGGGAGTCTGATGGGAGAGTCATACCAGGGAGAAAGGTAAGAGGAATCGGTTTGCAAAGGCCCGCTTCTATATCTAGCCACACAGGTCTACTCGGTATTGGATCTTCCAACCAACGAGCACCTTGTTTGAGAAGAAAAGATTGAGGGAACACTTGAGTAAAATCGCCACCAAGTATTAATGGAGCATTGGCAGAGGCCAAGGCCAACTGCGCAATACTTGCATAGTAAGCAGGGTTGTCCACATTCGGGGCATAATGCAAATACACGTGAATTCACTATCTCCAACCTCAAGGTGTACACGGGCCCATCTACCCTCCTTGTCAGCGCTAATATCAGGTACAGTAGCGTGCAAAGACTTCTTAACCAGAATGGCTATCCCGTACCATTTGGAAACGGTGGGAGAATAGGCAGCTACCATGTGAGGCTTAGCATTGAGTTTCAGTGTTTCAGCAGAGTTTAAATACGTTTCCTGAAGAAACACTAAATCAACATGCTCATGGCTAAGATAGCTGAGGATTTTCTTTCCTTTGAGTGGACCATTAATGCCTTTGACGGTGAATGATAAGATTTTACATAAGGCCATTCAGAAAAGTTAAAAATTCTGAGCATGATAGCACACATAATTTCACTATGTCCCTCAAACTGACTGTATCTGGCTGTACACATGACATAGGAAAAATAAGCTAATATAATACAATGAAGCGCCCCACATTAACAAAGAAAACCGCAGTACGGTAGAGGAGAAGCAAAACCCCAAAATTACTGGCGACCATGTGTCTGCGGGGAGAAACCCCAGAGAAGGCCGAAATTGAAAAAAACACATAACCTGTAGGACTGTGCGTGCTCCGAATCCGACCGAGGCACACATCATGAAGGGATAGGAGACCAAAAAAACAAAAGTCATATGGAGAAAGAAAGAAAGTCCAGACTATTTCTGTGCTTGGCTATGACCGCCGCATCGGGCCCTTCAAAATGGCGGATAGAGCCGGCAGATAAGAGTCCAAGATTTGGGATTAGCGCATCTGCTCTGCTTCTTTGGAGTCTAAAAATGTTGATAGTAGATCAGGATCTTCGAACGTCCTGGTTTGGTTGTGGAGAGTCACTCGGAGCTTCGCTGGATACAACAGGCCAAAGCGAGCCTGTAGCTGTTGAAGTCGAGGGCGAAAAGCAAGGAGTTTCTTCCGACGGTCAACGGTAGGCTTTGCCAAATCAGGAAAGAAGGAGACCTTACGACCTTCAAATTCCAAATGATGATTCGCTCGGGCAGCATGTAAAATTTGTTCCACTTGTTGATATCGTAGCAAGCTAAAGATAATAGGCCGGGGGGTCGTGCGGTTGAGCGCCATGTGGGCAGGAACACGGTGTGCTCGATCGATTTCCAGTTCTCTGTGAAAAGTGATCTTCAGCAAGGAGGGAAGAGTTTTGAGCAAGAATTCTCTTATATCTCCTGCTTCCACCCCCTCCGGCATTCCGAGGAGCCTCACATTGTTGCGACGGGCTCGATTATTGCTATCTTCTAACTCCTTTTGAAGATTCTGTATCTGGCGCTCAGCCTTGTCCAGTTTGCCCAAGCGCACCTCGTGCGAGTCGAGGACCCCCGCCATGTTGTCCTGCCGTAATGAAAGACTGTCAAGTCGGTCCTGGAGCACTCCAAAGTCTTCTCGCATGGCTCGAAGCGCTTCTCCATTGGACTGCACCAATTCCTTCACGCCGCGTATTTCCTCCAAAATCTCCAGGTGCATTTCGGGGTTTTCACGAAATGGAACCATCTTCTGTGGGGAGGACACCTCTGTTTTGGAGCGTTTTCCGTGAGAAGAAGAAGGAGACCCGAAGTCCAAGCGCGCTGGTTTATGGGCCGCCATCCCCCCCGAGGTGCCCCGGTCAGCTCGGAGCGAAATAGTAAATTTGTATAGGTATTAAGTCAGGATTCTAAGTAGGCCTCTCGGGAGCTTCAACGCAAAGCGTCCTACCCGCTGGACATCAGGCTCCGCCCCCTCCAACCCTCTGCTTTCTATCTTTTAACCAGTTCTTGATCCACATTAGTACACTGCCTCCTATCCCATGACTCTTTAGTTTTGCCAAAAGTCTCTGATGAGATACACTATATCAACCGACTCACCTTTGTCCACCTGTTTATTCACACCTTCAAAAAAACATAACAGATTAGTAAGACAAGATCTTCCTTGTCTAAAGCCATGTTGGCTGTCTCCCATTAGGCCATGACTATCTACATGCTAGTAACATCCCATATTGCTCTGGATACTGATGCCCCCACACACTTGCGAGCCGCAAAAAAGCCCTTGCCCAGTTTACGATGTTATGCGAGACTTTTTTGACCCTTCCAGCCTTCTCGTCTTCCTTTCTCTTCTTTCGGCTCTCGCCCGACTGCAGCCTCCCTTCCAGTAAACAAAAAATGTCTATATACCGTCTCTTCCTAATCTTCCGGTGCAAGGTCCTCAGAACCCCTTCCCATAACTCTGAAAAGGACACCAACGTAGGTGTACTCCCGCTCCCCCCTGCAGCATTACTACTCGCCATCCGGACCACCCATTTGTCCCCCGAGGTGGATGACGAGGACTCTCTGGACGATGAAGAGGAGGTATCAGAACTGCAATGCCGCCGACAGGAATGTTTCCTTTTCTTTTGCAACTTTCCCCCCACCCCCTTGTGCATTCCCTCCCCTTTTTCCACCCCTCCTCACTCCCTACAAGTAACTCACCTGCCACCCCCCGTCTTGTCCCCTGCAGCCATTGGCCGAATTGTCATCTCCAGTTGCACCTCTTGATTCTGTTCACCTGGAGGCCCACCATCACGTTCACCCACTGAGTCATCCGCCCACTCACGCCTTGTTGCGGATCTTGCCTTCACGGTCTCGACTCACACTGGACCTCCAACTCCGTGCCCACCTGGCTGCTGCCACACTGTAGGTGCCTGTGGAGATAAAAAAGGAAACACGGGGGTGGGACTACTGCCAGGGGCCAGGAGGGTTGCCAAGCCCCCAGCCATCTCGCCCTGGATGAACCTTGCCCCCCTCCCTGCCAATAGCCTCATGCCGTGGGTCCGCTCACCGAATAATAACTTTCTTGCATTGATGGCCCGAACCCCTGGCCCATTAAACCCTGCCCTCCTGGGCTGGCCTGCATGCCCCTACCTCGCACTCCTATCTCACCCCCCCCCCACACACACACACCTGAGGAGGAAGCACACTCTACCCATGACCGACCACCATCTCTTCCAGGGGTACTGCTGCCCTTGCTGCACTGCCATCCATTTCCTGCACCCTGCTGGATGGTACCCCCCGACTTGGCCCCTGAACCCCCTGTGCCCAGGCCCTATCCCTACCCCTCCTGGGCAAACATGATGCTTCACCCCGCCATCCTCTGGACCTCCAGGCCTTTGCAGCCCCCTCCATTGATGCCTCCATCCCACGCCTTCCTTTACTCCTCCTCCCCCTGTCCCCCACACCCAAATTAACATCCGCCCCCACAGAGGCATGTCCTGGTGCTGTGCTACCCTTTCAAGCCTTCCTACCCCTCTCTCCCTCCCCGTACAGCCCCTGTGAAGTGGCATGATTCTTGTTTTGTTTTTGTTTTTTTATTTAGCCGCTAGACCCACCCAGCCAACCATCACTTGCCTGGGTTTGATTGCTGATCTGCAGCTAGGGTTTGATCGCTAATCTGCAGCTAGGTATCCCCGATCAGCCCCACGTGTCTGGTCAGGTTCTTGCAGGCTAACAAATGCTGCCGACACTCTGTGCACTTCACCCATGCAGTCGCCGCCTTCCTGCTGTCTCTCCACGCGATCACCCTGATCAGTCAGAACTCTTGCCGCTCTCCTCACACTCGGGCCAAAACCTCTTCCACAATCACCTCGATGTCTCCCGATCTCACCAGCCACCTTCCCCTCCGGCTCGCAGGCAACATCTACCATTCCGCCAACTCTCCACTCCAATTCCCTCCCTCCTGCAGGCTCCACCGCTCCTCATTGGCTCCCGCCGCTGACACTCACCCGTGGGAGCCAGTCATTTTAAAAGATGCAGTCCACTGCCTCCCATGATGCCTCCCCTCTTCCGTGGCCTACTGGACGCCGGGACCGCCCAGCATGCTGCCGGCCTGGTTACCTGCGGCCTTCAGGTATGCGGCCCCGTGACCTTATTTAAGAACATAAGAACATAAGATATGCCATACTGGGTCAGACCAAGGTCCATCAAGCCCAGTATTCTGTTTCCAACAGTGGCCAATCTAGGTCATATGTACCTAGCAGTTTCCCCAAGGGACACAGGTTCCACAATGCTTGCATTGGTTCAAGCATTGATATCCTGGGTCCCTTCTTAATAAATAAGAACATAAGATATGCCATACTGGGTCAGACCAAATTTATTCTAAATTCTTACACAAAAACATTTTCTTTTGCATAATTCTGAAGCAGTGCAAGTTTTGATGAAGGCATACATTTCTCAGTAGGAAAAAAAATTGCTCAATAAATATGAAAAGTACAAGTCATGTGCCTTCCAAAAGACCAGCTTTATTCAAAATTTTGTTCAGCCAAAATATTTATTAGAAAAATTATCATTGTTTTGCCATATAAATAATAATAAAGTATCGACCAAAAATTCCATTTTGTCCAGATATCAAGTTTAATTAGAATTGATCCAATGGTTCGAGAAATATGATGACTTGAATTTTCCACATTGCGTTTCTTATGGGAACTTTGCCAGATTCTCCCCCACTAATGTCCAATAAAATCACTGCTCAGCTTTCAAAGATACAAAGTATGGTGTCCCTCAAGGCCCCACCTCCACAGAAAGTTTGATTCACCTTGGTCTAGACTTTAAAACACACACAGGCATGCGTAATCATCTGATCCGCTTTTTTCCCTTATGGAGTCCAGGTTAAATAAAAATAAGAATAAATGGGCACATTTACAATTGTGCACCTAAATAGAAAGTTGTAAAATATGCAGTATGTTTTCAAAACTATCTTATGTTAGCCATATTGTTACCCTATCTTCCAAAGAGAAACAGAGAAACATAGAAATATGATGGCAGAAAAAGACTATATGGCCTATCAAGTCTGCCCTGCTATACCAACTACTATAGTTCCTTTTTTTCCCTTTAGAGATCCTCTGTGCTTGTCCCATGCTTTCTTGAATTCAGATACTGTCGTGGTCTCTACTACCTCTACTGGGAAACTATTCCATGCATCTACCACTCTTTCCATAAAGAATTATTTCCACATATTTCTTCTGAGTCTATCCCCTCTCATCTTCATTCTATGTCCCCTTGTTGCAGAGCTTTCTTTCAATTGAAAGAGGTTCTCCTCCTGTGCATCTATGCTATGGAGATATTTAAACATATCTCCTCTCTCCTGCCTTTCCTCTAAAGTATACATATTGAGATCTTCAAGTCTGTCCCCATATGCCTTATGGCAAAGCCCACTGACCATTTTGGTAGCTACTCTATGCACTGACTCCATCCTCTTTATATCCTTTTGGTCTTCAGAATGGAACACAATACTCCAAATGAGATCTCACCAAAGACTTATACAGAGGCACTATCACTTCCTTCTTCCTGTTGGCCATTCCTCTCCCTATGACATTGCAATTTTTAGTGTTAAATCTCAGCTGCCAAATTCTCAACCATTATTCAAACTTTGCTAGACCCCCTCTTCATGTTATCTATGAGGGGTCTCATACGCCTTCCTGGATGTCTATTGCAGATTTTAGTATCATTCGCAAAGATGCAAACCTTACCCAACAGCCCTTCCGCAATATCACTAACAAAAATGTTAAAAAGAATTGGACCACAGACAGATCCCCTGCTTTGGGATCCTGATCCCTTGCTTTCCTTCCTTTCCTTATTTGCACCCTTGTTCTCATCTATTGTATTGTCTGTCTTGATTAGATTGTAAACTGTGATGAGCAGGGACTGTCTTTTATATGTGTCTGTACAGCGCTGTGTATGTCTTGTAGGGCTATATAAATGATGAATAGTAGTAGTAATAGTGATAGTAGCATCCTTCTCCTCAGAGTGAGCTCCATTTACCTGTACCATTTGTCGTGTCCCACTCAACCAATTTCTAATCTAGTCAGTCAATTTAGGGTCCATTCCTAGGGTGTTCAATTTATTTATAAGTCACCTGTGTGGAACGGTGTCAAAGGCTTTACTGAAATCTAAATACACCACATCTAGGGCTCTCCCTCAGTCCAACTCTCTAGTTGCCCAGTCAAAGAAATTAATTAGATTTGTCTGACAAGACCTGCTTCTAGTAAAACATACTGCCTCGGATCCTGAAATCCATTGGACTCCAGAAACCTCACTATCCTCTGTTTTAGCAGCATTTCCATTAATTTACTAACCACAGGGGTCAATCTAACAGGCCTGTAGTTCTCAACCACATCATTAATTCCGTTTTTGTGTAAAGAGACCACATGTGCCTTTCTCGTGTTCCTTGGAACCACTCCTGACTCTAAAGAATCATTAAAAAGGTTAGACAGTGGAGCTGCTAGAACGCATTTATTTATTATTTATTTAAAAGATTTTATATTCTGCACTACATCCTAGACTGATAACATAAAAACATACATAAAAGTAAAACAAAATCAAACAATATACATAGATTTCTTTGAGCCTGCTATCTTATTACTTCACAAGTTACTCACCTAGCAGAAACCAATGTTGCAAAAGTTTGCTGAAATAAGTGTGCTTTCAATTTTTTTCTAAATATAAAAATTTCAGATATGTAATGCCAAACTCTCACTTGGTTTGCAGCTTGTCGTGCTGTGAGGGTGTGCGTGCATCAGTGATGCTGAGAGCTAAACTATCGGTAGTTTAACTACTGGCAGGGTCTCCCAAGATGGACAGGTCTCAGCTGAGGTGCCAGACCAAGACAAACCACCCATCTGGGCAGCAGCAGAATGGGACAGTGTTGACGGCAGAGGATCACATTTTTGTGACAACGGCAACAAAACCAAACTTAAACTGCGCGGAAGAAAGGCCCGGCAATCTACTTCTGTATCTTGCCATGAAAACCCAATGGATAGTTACAACAAAACAAATTGTGCTATGGTGCTGGAAGATGAGAGCCCCAGGTCCGAAGGCACTCAACTAGCTACTAGGGAAGAGCTGAAGACTTTTTAGAGTAAAGCCAGCATTTATGATGTGGTTGGATCAAAGCCCTCGGGAAGTCTGACTGCTGATGTAGCTGCGCATGAAATGAGAGTCAGAAGCTGTAAAGATGTCTTACACATTGGAACATGGAACGTACGAAGCATGAACCAAGGGAAGTTGGAGGTGGTCAAGAATGAAATGGAACGTGTACAACTTGATCTGTTGGGTGTCAGCTAACTGAAATGGACTGGCATGGGGCACTTTGCATCAGATGATCACATGGTCTACTATGCTGGAAATGAAAGACAAAGAAGAAATGGTGTTGCATTTATAATAAAGAAGAAACTTGCAAGAACTGTAATGAAATACAATGCAGTCAGTGAACGCTTAATCTCTATTTGTCTACGAGGATTGCCTATCAACACAACTATAATTCAAGTATATGCCCCAACAACAGCTGCAGAAGAGAATGAAATTGAAGAGTTCTATGAACAAGTACAAGCTGAAATTGACAGAACATGCAAACAGGATATCCTGATAGTCTTGGGTGACTGGAACGCAAAAGTTGGCAACAAAGAAGAAGGCAAAGTAGTTGGAAAATATGGACTTGGCAACAGAAATGAAGCTGGAGAAAGACTGATAGAATTCTGCAAGACCAATGATCTATTCATCTCAAACACCTTCTTCCAGCAAAACAAGCGGCGACTGTACACATGGACTTCACCCAATGGACTGCATAAAAATCAAATTGACTACATCTGTGGAAGTCAACGATGGAAAAGCTCTGTAACGTCAACAAAGACAAAACCTGGAGCTGACTGTGGTAGAGATCATCAACTACTAGTATGCAAACTCAAGCTAAAGTTGAAAAAGAGCAAACCACTCATGAATGCAGCAAAATATGACCTTGAGAATATACCACTGGAATTTAAAGACTTCCTGCAAAATCGATTTGCTGCTTTAGATACAAATGACAGAGCTCCGGAAGAGTTATGGAATGACATCAAGAAAGGTTGTGTTGGAAGAAAGCGAGAAGTCTCTACAAAAGGTGAAAAAGCAAAAACGGCCAAAATGGATGATGGAAGAAACTCTGAAAATTGCCCAGAAACGCAGAGAAGCTAAAGCCAGAGGAGAATGAAAGACAATCGCAGAACTCAACAGAGATTTCCAACGTGCAGCAAGACAGGACAAGGAAGAGTACTACAATGACACTTGCAAGGAAATAGAAGCAGAAACTATTAGAGGAAGAACAAGATCGGCTTTCCTAAAGCTACGAGAGTTAAAGAAAAGGTTCCAGCCTCAAATTGGAATGTTACAAGATGCTCAAGGTTCTATGTTGAATGATGCTGAGAAGATCAAGAAAAGGTGGAAGGAATATACAGAGTTTTTATATGATAAAGATCAAGTGGACCAACAGCCGTTTCAACCTGTACCTTATGATCGGGAACCATTGTTGATGAAAGAAGAAGTTGAAGCAGCATTGAAAGCCTTATCAAAGAACAAAGCATCAGGCATTGATAGCATTCCCATAGAAGTATTACAGCAATCTGATGCAGCTGTTACCGTACTCACAAGGCTCTGCCAAGAAATATGGAAGACAACATCATGGCCAACTGACTGGAAAAGATCTGTGTTTATACCAATACTAAAGAAAGGTGATCCAACTGACTGTGGAAATTATCACACAATCGCTCTGATCCCACATGCCAGCAAGATTCTACTGAAGATTATTCAAAAGAGACTACAACCATACCTGGAACAAGAACTACCTGAAGTGCAAGCAGGGTTCAGGAAAGGGCGAGGAACGAGAGACATCATTGCAGATGTGAGATGGATCCTTGAAAAGACTAAAGAATACCAAAAGGATATCTATTTGTGCTTTATTGACTATAGCAAGGCTTTTGACTGTGTAAACCATGAGAAACTCTGGACCACCTTAAGAAGCATGGGTATACCAGAATACCTGATCGTTCTCTTGCGCAATCTGTACATTGATCAAGAAGCAACAGTTCGAATGGAACAAGGAGAAACAGAATGGTTTAAAGTAAGCAAAGGTGTAAGACAAGGCTGCATACTTTCCCCCTACCTGTTTAATTTATATGCAGAACAAATCATCAGAGAAGCAGGATTGTATGACGATAACAGAGGTGTGAAGATTGGTGGAAGACTCATCAACAACCTTCGCTATGCTGATGATACCACATTACTGGCTGAAAGTGAAGATGATCTGAAACATTTGCTTCTCACAATCAAAGAAAATAGTCTCAAAATGGGCCTGCACCTTAATGTAAAGAAGACAAAGGTCATGACAACTGGCATAATCAACAGGTTCATCGTTGAAGGAGAAGAAATTGAAATTGTGAACAACTTTAACCTACTTGGATCAACTATCAATAAAGAAGCAATATGCAGTCAAGAAATCAGACGACGCATTGCTCTTGGCAGAATGGCTATGAAAGACCTAGATAAGATTCTCAAGAGCAGAGATGTCTCTCTCCATACAAAGATTCGACTTGTTCAAGCCATGGTATTTTCCATAACATCATATGGATGTGAAAGCTGGACAGTGAAAAAGACAGATAGGAAGAAAATTGATGCCTTTGAATTATGGTGCTGGCAGCGAATACTGTGTATACCATGGACTGCCCGAAGAACAAACCAGTCGGTACTAGAGGAGATCAAACCTAAGCTTTCTTTAGAAGCTCAGATGACAAGACTTCAACTTTCATACTTTGGACACATCATGCGAAGAGAGAAATCATTAGAGAAAGACATTATGCTTGGCAAGGTAGAAGGTCAACGCAAAAGAGGAAGGCCAGCAATGAGATGGATCGATACAATAACAGCAGCTACGAGTACCAGTCTGTCAACAATGAGCCGCCTGACTGAAGACCGAACACAATTTAGGATAGCTATCCAGAGGGTCGCCATGAGTCGACTCCGACTCGACGGCACTTAACAACAACAATGCCATTCAGCCAGTAAGGCGTTCCAAATACAAGAGGCAGTCATAGAAAAAAGTCTGTTGCAAAATGTTTATAAATGTACCTTCCAAAACAATGCCATATCTAACAACAATGTATCCTGTGAGAATAAGGCCCAAGGAGGGCAATAAATTTGCAGGAGAGCAGATAGACCAAGTGGTGCCTTATGGTGGAGCCATTTAGAAACCAACATATAGTAATTGTTTTGTATAATATCCAGAACTTAATTGGTAGCCAATGTACATGACACAAGATACATGATCAAAGCATTTGCTGCCAGTCAAAAGATGGGCAGAAGCATTTTGAACAGACTGCAATGGTTGAATAACATATGAAGGAAGACCTAGCAATAAACTATTGCAATAATCCAATAGTAATAACACTAAAACTTGAACAACAGTGCAGAAATTATCCGCAGATAAATATGACTAAAGTTTGCGAAGAAAATGCAATTTGAAACAAGAGGCCTTAGCAAATTTTTGTATATGAATTTGCATATTCATTTGGGTATCAAGGAATACACCCAAATTCCGAACTTCAGAATTCACTGAAGGCAAACAACCATCAGTTTTTACAGACAACAATGTTGGATCAGGTAGAGCCCAAAACAAATAAAAAACTTCCATCTTATTAACATTCAAAGCTAATATGTTATATGTCATCTAAGATTTCACTGTATCAATACGTAAGTTGGTATATTTCAAAGCATCAAAAGAGGTAGATATGGGGACTATGAACTGTTGAACAAAATGGCAGATAAAGCAGATCCTTGAGGGACACCTGCAGAAATCGTTTGCCAAGAAGAATATTTCCCTGCCGATTGCACTTGAAATTGCTGATTAAGCAAAAAAAGAAGAAAACCAAGAATATATTGTTTGATGTATTCTAATGTCGCATAGTCTAGCTAGCAACTCTCGGATGTATCCCATATGGCCCCATCGCTTTGTCAACTTTAGGTTTAGCTAGTTCCTCATGAACACAGTCTTCTGAAAAAAGTTCAAGATCCCCTTCACTTCTGTGGGTATTTTGTGGGTATTTTCTGAGGTCTTGTGCCTGGCCCTTCATCTGTGAACACAGAACAAAAATATTTGTTAAGCAATTCCACTTTATCCTCATCAACTTCTACATATTCCTCTCCTTCAGCTTTGCATATGACAATACCATCATTGCACATCCTCCTCTCACTAATATACCTGAAAAATGTCTTGTCTTCCCATTTTACTGCATTGGCTAATATTCTAATATTAGTATTTCTAATATTTTTATCTTTACTTTCCTTAAAAAGGAGATAGAGCAGTTTTTAAATTAGATAATAAGGGAAAGCTGACAGTTGCCCAAGAGCATATGATTCGGAACAATGTATCCTTGAAGGATACTAGCAAAAGATTGAAGTTATGGCATAATGACAGAGAGGTTCTAGTAAAGACAAAAGTAACCCAAATGCCCTTAAGTACAGAGCAGACAGAGCTTAAAGATTCCAAATTACCCTTGCCTGTTGATAACCAGATTAATATGAATAAAATACAGCCTCTAAAATGCTTGTATACAAATGCTAGAAGTCTAAAAAATAAGATGGGAAATTTAGAATATATAGCACTAAACGAGAGATTAGATATGACTGGTATCTCTGAGACCTGGTGGAAGGAGGACAACCAGTGGGACACTGAACTAGAAGAAACAGTATGGTTTAAAATCAACAAAGGTGTACTTTCCCCCTACCTCTTTAATTTATATGCAGAACAAATCATCAGAGAAGCAGGACTGTATGAAGACAACCGAGATTTGAAGATTGGTGGAAGACTCATCAACAACCTTTGCTATAATGCTGATACTACCTTACTGGCTGAAAGTGAAGATGATCTGAAACATTCACTTCTCAAGATCAAGGAACATAGTCTTAAATGGGCCTGCACCTTAATGTTAGGAAGAGAAAGATTCTGATAACAAGCAAAATCAATAAGTTCATCATTGATGGAGAAGAAATTGAAATGGTTGACAACTTTAACCTACTTGGATCAGTAATCAATAAAGGACAAGCAGTCAAGAATTCTGATGATTCATTGCTCTTGTCAGAATGATTCTGAAGGACTAGATAAGATTTTCAAGAGCAGAGATGTCTCTCTCCATACAAAGATTTGACTTGTCCAAGCCATGGTATTTTCAATAGCATCATATGGATGTGAAAGTTGGACAGTGAAAAAGATAGGAAGAAAATTGATGCCTTTGAATTATGGTGCTTTTGATGATCACTGTGTATACCATGGACTGCCCGAAGAACAAATCAATCAGTACTAGAGGAGATCAAACCTAAGCTTTCCTTAGAAGCTCAGATGACAAGACTTCGGCTTTCATACTTTAGACACATCATGCAAAGAGATAGATCATTAGAGAAAGACATAATGCTTGGCAAGGTGGAAGGTCAACGCTAAGCTCTACATGAATCTACTAAATAAATGCAAAACCTCAATGGACAATGCAAAAAAATAATACCACTCAAAACTAATCATCTCATCCCTCAACCACCCTAGTAAACTCTTCAATATTGTAAAACAACTATACAAGCTTCCAACCAAGCCTACCTCAGGAAACTCAATCAACCCTCAACAATTAGTAGATTACTACAACTTCAACGACAACCTCAGAAGCAAGATCTTCCCTCACCCCATGCAACCACCACCATACCACCCTGGTCAATCTTCCAACCTATAAGCTCAACCCACACTGAAACCATCATATCTTCACACAACACCACTACCTCTGCTCTTGACCTATGTCCAGTAACTTGGATCAAGGCAGCGAAAGCAGAACTTAGCCCCATCATTGCTAAATTAATCCAAACATCCCTTACCAAAGGACTCATGCCCAGAACCTCCAAGTCTGCCTCTAATCCTCAAAAAAACCAACCTTGATCCAATGGACCCCACCTCATACAGACCCATCACCAGCCTCCTCTCCTAGCCAAGATTATAGAAAAAGTAGTATGCCAACAACTCCAGGATCACATTGAAATGAACGCCCCACTTCACTCTCAACAACACAGCTTCTGTCCCCACCACGGAGTTGAAACCCTCCTCCTGTCTCTTATAAACAAGCTCACCCAAGGAATCCAGTCAGCACATCAAGGATTTATGAAAGTTTTCCTCAACCTTTCAGCGGCATTCTACTCAATAAGCCACCAACCTCCTCCAGTGCCTCCAATCCATCAGAAGAGACCCAGTCAAAAGCGTGGAGGCAAGGAAGGAACTATTTATTACCACTCTTGTATTACAAAGCCAGGCCCGACACAGGCCGTGTTTCGCTTATGTCTTCATCAGGGGCTTAAGGCTTTACCCGTGCAATTTGCCACACTGAAAATGCTCTGCAAATGATGTCCTAAAACTCAATACTGTCAGCACTAAAGGCACAACAGTACTCAGATTGTTCACAAGCAGGTATCCACAGAAAACTTTTGCTATCTCAAATTATATGCGTTTGAAAGCAGAGCCCTCGCTCTCTTCCTGCACAAACTTTGACACAGACATAAGCGAAACACGGCCTGTGTCGGGCCTGGCTTTGTAATACAAGAGTGGTAATAAATAGTTCCTTCCTTGCCTCCACGCTTTTGACTGGGTCTGTTGTGTGGCGCGTGGTTCGTGCTTGTTTGTTGTCCAATCCATCAGAATCCAGAACACAATTCGGAACTGGTTCCATTCCTTCCCATCCAACCACCAGCTGCAAATCAAAATAAGAGATGTCTCCTCCACCTCATTCCCATTTCTGCTCTGCTTTTCAACATATATCTACAGTCATTCTGCTTGATTATCAAGGCCCACAACCTACTCTACTACCTCTACGCTGATGACATTCTCATCTACACCAATCAACCCACCCTCACAAAGTTACATCTCTGCTTCTTCAAAATCTCTCAATGGTTCACAAATAATCACCTTTCTATCAACTAAAAAGTAACTGAGGTCCTCTTCATCACCAAAGACAGAAAATTCACCCCCTCCCCTGCTACCATAATCCTAAACAACCCTCACATCAAAGTACAATAAGAAATAAAATACCTCGGCATCACTTTGGACCACAACTTCTCATTCAAACAACAAGTGAAGAAAACTGAGAACTCAGTCTTCTACAAAATCTGCACTCTCCAGCATCTCTGCCCAATCCTAGACCCCCCCCCAAACTTCAGATCAGCACTACAAGCAACCATCCTGTCAATCCTCGACTACTGCAACTCTATTTACCAAGGTCTCCCGCAAGCAACCATCCTTCCACTATGCACAGCCCATCATACTGCCACATGCACCTTTCTGGCAGATCCTAAACAAGATCACATAACTTCCATCCTCAAGCAACTCCATTGGCTTCTCCTCAACAGTCGCATCAAATACAAAACTTCGATGATGACTTATAAAACACTTCTAGGACTCTCCTACATACACTTCCTCAGCCTCCTCCACCCCTTCCAACCAAACAGAGCTAGCTGCCAATCCACCAGCAACATCCTGATCATCCCTCACTCAAAAACCAAAAATGCCCAGCAAGCCTGCGCAATAGCATTTGACCTTTATGCACCCACCCTATGGAACTCTCTCCCCGCCACCATCAGATGCATCAAAGACTTCTCATCATTCAGGAAGAACCTGAAAACTCATCTTTTCATTGAACATTATGGACCTGGAGCATAATCCTACCCAGCCACATATCCCAACAAAAGCATACAAATGTATATAGCTAAGTATTCGTATATACTAGCTCATAAATAAGTTATTTGTACATAGTTATGTTATGTTCATTCCTCATTTTACTGTATCCTTCGGTTGTTTGTAAACCGCTTTGATCCAGTGAAAAACGGTATAAAAGCACAGCTAAATAAATGAAAATAAAGAAAGAAAAAGAGGAAGGCCAGCAATGAAATGGATTGATACAGTAACAGCAGCTATGGGTGACACTCTATCAGCAATGAGCTGTCTAACTGAAGACCAAACACAGTTTGGGTCAACTATCCAGAGGGTTGTCGACACAGACTTGACAGCACTTAACAACAAGTTCCAAATCATTTCAAGCACTATAAAAGTTTAGCTTAAACAGAGCTAAAGAAATATTTATTATTTTTCTTTTATAAATTCAGCTTTAATTCAATTTTCTTACAAGTCATTGTAATTACTTTTTGCTTTCTGTGACTTGACTTTATAATACAGGCATGGAATGTGCGCTAACGATGCTGGACTTTATATATTTACCCTTTTAGGGGACAATTGCATAAAGAGCCATGTTCAGGTATGCACCATTTATGCATGTAAATCACCTATTTTCAAGGACTTAACGCATATTAAAGGGTGATTAGGCAAGTACCTTAACCAGTCACTATTCTGTGTGTATGCCTGTGAGACCGATTCTGTGTACTTTTACTGTGGATGTGCACATGGGTGGAGCTTGGGCAGAGTGTAAATTTACATACAAAAGTTATAAAATACTATAATTTATTGCATTCTTTAGAAGTCTAGGCATGTGCATTTACACATGCCTTTGTCTAATTTCACATGTATTTTCAGACACTTATGCCCATATAATATAAAGAAAAGCAGGTGCTTGCTTTTCTTTATAGATTAGGTTCACGATAGGTGAGTTCTGGGTGGCTAAATCTAGGTACCTGGTTATAAAACTACCCTCCATGTGTTTATCATATCTCCTTCTTTTTCTTTATAGGACTTCTGACAAAGTACTGTATCTAGCCTTTAAACAGTTGTCTACTGAGTTTGATTCCCACTAGCAGTCCTTGTGGCTTCGGGCAAGTCACTTAACCCTCCATTGCCTCCGAAGAAAGGCCTGGCAATCTACTTCCCATCACACTACCAAGAAAACCCAGGAGCTGCTGGGTCATCAAGAGTCAGCTCTGAATCGAAGGCACATACTACAATTTTTGCTGAGTTTCAAGAACAATCTTTGTCTTTCTTAAGTCTCTCTTCTTTCGTCTTACTATTATCTTCAGGATTAAAGAAAAAACTGAAAAGAAAAATGTGATCTTTCTGAACTTTTACAAATGCTTAAGTAATATAAAAGCAAGATTTTTTCGTGAATTTTTTCTTTTCTACTTCAGGTTGTAATTTGTTTATTATTCAGATAAGTGGTTTCTTTCACTATAGCTTTATCACTTTCCTCTAGACTTTTATTAGCAATTCTTGTAGACATCTGTGTTTTTCTGTGCTCAACCAAATATTTCTGGATATTTTCCAGTTTTTTCCTAGAAATGTTATTGCAGTGAATGAAGGTGTACCACTCTCATATACCTGAGCACAAAATACTGAAATCCTCCAAATCTTGTCACCTCTGGTTTGTCTTCCAATTTGTCTCCTCCTTTGAGAAACCACCTTCCTACACTTTACAGAAATCGTTTTATAAAAACAACCTAAGTACTCTGTTCCAGAGGTTATCTTCAAAACACTGTGGAGTTTATCTTCATTCACTTGACGTATTTTGTGAAATGTAAAAACTTCCTAAAAAAAAAAAAGACATGTCTCTCTTTATCTAAAATGTATTTCATTTATGCCACAAATTTCTTTATCTCAAAATGCAGATAATCACTGGCTCTTTGCCTAAAGCTCTGTAAATGACAAGAAAATCTTTTTTTCTTTTTCATGATTCCTCTCAGGAATGTCACCTATCAATTTTCTGTTTCTTTTCAGTTTACAACATTCACACAGAGCGTTTTGTCAGAATCTTATCAGCTTCCCTCAAGAGCAGAGGTCTGAATGAAAAATTGTATGTGCTTTTTACAGGTTGCTAAAGTTCTGATTGTTTTACCACTACTCAACCATTATTCCAGCAAAATCTCTCAGATTATTTTTTAAGAAATAATCACATGTCTCACACCTAGATCACTCCTATCATTTACTGCAGGATACTGCTTTTAGCTGTTTCTCCAGTTTGCTGCCCAGTTCGTGGTTACACTTCAAAATGTAGTAGTCTCAAACATACCTTTCCAATTACAATTAACTATTTATTTTTGTTTGAATGTCTTTTTTTCTCTGAATCAGACGGTCTGCCTCTATCTTGGAATGCTTTGTATGCTTCACAGTAAATCCAGAGCTGTTTCTATAAGGATCCCTCACAGTTTTCCTTTCTTACTCCCTCTTTCTCTCTTATATGCAGAGCAGCAATTATAATCTTCAATTCATTAAGGTCAATATTCAGCTGCAGTAGCACTGAGTCTTTTTTTGAACGCAGGCCACAACATTTCAAGCCAAAATGCTTATTCAGCACTGCTGTTCAAATAGGCAGTGGCACTGAATAATAGGGAGGTGCAGGCCAAAAAGTTTCATTCTGTTTTGTTTGAATTTTTTTGTTTTTTCGTCTTAATGTCATTTTTTTCCATAGTGCACCCTATTGCGCAATAGGGTACGGTTTTGCAGCATAGGGTGCACTATTGCTGCTTTCGTTTCAAAACAAAAGGACATCCTTGCGGAATGTACATGAAGATATAAGATAGGGATATTTAGCTGCTATGAGGGTAGTTTTGTAACACGTCGCCTACTTGTGATGGCCAAAAAGGCGCCCATATTAGTCTATTTTATAAAGATATATAAGCACCTATGGGCTCTTTTACTAAAGTGCTTTATGGGTTGCACTGAAAGTAAATTTAGCATGGAAATGAACTTGAGTTAAGTGCAAAGCCTTTGCGTTAACTATTAAAGTACAGCCCCATACCCTAACACAGGGCTCTTACCACGGGTACAGTTAGATCAACTTATTGAGGTAGAGGCAACTGCGCCCATGCTAACTGCAGTAGTGACAGGATGCGGCATTTATCCCCTTGTTAATTGCAATATGCTCACCACGCCTACTCTCCGCCCCTAACCCACCCATTCTCCACCCCAACAGCGAATGGCAGTTAGCATGCAAATCAGCGCACAGTAACTGCAATGCCCTTCTCTAACAGCAAGGACCAGTGCACATGGTTACCATGCTCCAAAACGCATGCTAACTGCTTAGAGCACTTCAGTGAAAGAGCCACTATGTGTCTTTGTAAAATACTAGGAGTAAACCAGCAGAAAATGCTTGAAGCAGCAGACACGTGTGCCTGCTGAAAAGCTGGTATAAATACTCACTTGTAAGTGCTCACGTACGCAGGTATTTTATACAGTTCATGCCTAAATCATGACTCTGTCCAAACTCTATCACAGAAGATGCCTACATGCAGGTCACATAAAAGTATGTGCCTTCTTTTACATGCCTAACACCTGAATCATTTTATAAAAGCCTCTTACATTCCTAAAAAGTCTTAGATGCAAACAGACCTTTGTAAAATTGCTTCCTATACATATAGTTGGACAGTTTAATTTATTGTTGCTAAGTGCCATTGAGCTGACAGCAGTTGACTATCATCGGTATATGTATAGCTAGGCAAAACAACCTCACTCTGTCCTTGCACCGCCCCGTTACTATCCTGATTATGCTAGAGCGGGGGTTCTCAACCCAGTCCTTACGGATATACATAGCCAGTCAGGTTTTCAGGATAACCACAATGAATCTGCATGAGAGAGAGATGTGCATTAAATGGAGGCAGTGCATGCAAATCTACCTTATGCATGTTTATTGCGGTAATCCTGAAAACCTGGATGGCTAGGTGTATCCCGAGGACTGGGTTGAGAATCCCCACGCTAGAGTGTTTAGAAAGAATTTTTGACAGCATTAATACGCTGCTGAAAATTCACAAATAAGGGATGTATATGTTTTGCAGTGGCTGCTAAGAGGGTCATTCTGAACCACAAATAAGCCATCTGTACGTGTGAGATAGACGCTTATCTTGCGAAAATGTACAGAACCATATTCTGAACCTCCGCAGCCCTGCACATACACTGCACTTAAAAGGGGACAACAGAACATAGGTAGTAGGGGGCAGAACGGGGGTGTAGTCAGCCTCGGAGACATATAAAGGATATTCTGGTCACACCCGTGAACACCTGTAGTCGGTCCCGCAGACGTCCAGGTTATACCTGCAAAACCGTAGAATAAAGGTAGGACTTAGATATATTACTGCTCCTCACCCCACTGCAGCCAATAGTGCTGGATGTCCAACCTATACTGTGCATTGGTGCGACTGCAGTTCCGAAAACCACAGCATATGGAACAGAAGGCAGAGGAGAGGGAGGATGTAAGTCAAAGCAGCAGAAATAAATACCCTCACAAATGTATGCAGTAGAGCACAGGTGCTCAATCCGGCTATGCTGGCAGGAGCTGTGTGTGCTAGAGGGACACAGCTAGGGGCACAGCTAGGGCTACCTTACAATGCCCATGTCCTGGCAATAATACTGGTGATGGATTCCTAGCACCCTATGTGAACATGTAAGCACAGCCATTGGTGCAATGTGCAGCACCCAGCCAAATGGAGTGTTGCGCCCCACACAGTGGATTGCTGCAACATGCTCTACGCAGATAAGGGCATATGTGATTCCTATCGGGACACTATATTGGGGATATCTTACACTGGTGGCTATATGGCACATATCTTGTGCACAGGTCACTATTGCAGTTGTTTACATATGTGGGCCTGTGATGTGCAATGCACATACAGGATTTGACCCTTGAGGCTGATATACTGGAAGGGCTGCTTTGGCCTACTGCAGCTCTGTATCTGTTAGAGGTCCATTATTGTACTTATCATGTATGTACATGGCCACATAGAAATGCAATGAGCAGGTATGATGCTGGGTTGGAAGAATTGATTGCTATGGTTTCCTTTCCATCAGCTAAGACATTCAGTGCAGGGCAGTCTTTTGGCAAATGGCTGTTCTGTGGGGCTGCAAGTGAGAGTGCATGTGTGTGCATGATTGGAGGGCTGCACTGTGGGGTCTAGATTGCTTATCCACATATCTGGGGAGGGACAGGTACCTGGACCATAGGGCTGTCTGCAGCATCACCAGGTGCACATGCATACAGGCAGGATGGTTCCACAATCACTTCTGCTGTCAGTACTCAGGGGAGCTCAGAGGGAGGCATGCAGCTCTGCAAAGTGCAGTATGCCATTCCCAGGTGCACCAGCATTGGTCTCTACAAATGTGCATAGTTGTAGGGAGCAACAATGGTTTCTCTAGACATGTCAGTGCAGCGCTTGCACATTCCAATGATCTTTTAGTAGTGCAGGGGGAATGTTTGGGTAGATCGCTATGGGGTGCCTATTCTGCTGGGATCATGTCCTTACTTTTTTATTTATTTAGCAGGTTTTTTATATACTGCTTCATCATATCAATCAAAGCAGTTTGCATTGAACCTTAAACTTAGGGGTATGTTTACTAAAACCCCGCTAATGTGCGGGCCGCGGTAGTGTGCGGGTGCCATATAAGGAGTGGGCGTTCCAGGCTGAAAAAGAAATTCCGGAATTTGCATATGCGCTAAGGTGCGCAGCGCCCATGTATGTCCCGCACATTAGCGCATGAGATAGCTGCGCATGAGGCATAAGTGGCGCGCTGATATGCAAGCAGGAGAGCAGAGCTGCAGCACAATGGTTAAGACACTGACCAATGGTGCAGGGATCAGGGGTTCAATCCCCTACAGTGCCCAATGAAGACAGCTGGCTGAGACATTATTTTAGGAGGCATATAAATAATGGGCGGCATAAGGCAGCGCGCTGATGGGTATAAGACGGCGCGCTATGTTTTTGGAGGTCATTTTAATACCGGGCGGCATAAGTGGCGCGCTGATGTTCACACAGAAGAGCAGAGCCACAGCACAATGGTTAGAACACTGACCAATGATGCAGAGGTCAGGGGTTCAATCCCCCACAGTCCTCAATGTAGACGGCTGGCTGAGGTATTACTTTAGGAGCTAGTCTAATATTGTGCGGCATAAGGCAGCACGCTGATGGGCATTAGGCAGCATGCTATTGATTTAGGAGGCTTTTAATATTGGGCGGCATAAGGCGGCGCGCTAATGTACAAGCACAGGAACAGAACCACAGCACAATGGTTAAGACACTGACCAATGGTGCAGGGATCAAGGGTTCAATCCCCCACAGTGCCCAATGAAGAAGGCTGGCTGAGGCATTACATTTTATGTGGAAGATTGCTTTTGGAGTCATTTTATGTTTATTTTAATTATCACTACTAGCAAACGCACTCTCAAAGCGTGTTAACATAAGGCGCCCTATAAGGCACATTTTAAAGTGCACTGTCCGCCAAGGCACCCTAGAATGTTGCTTATAGGGCGCTTTAGAGGGTGCCGTATGAGGTATCACAAGGTCAGAGTACTGTTTTTGATGGCAGCACTGTGCAGTTTAAGGAATGAAAAGCATAAGTAGGTGCGCTGACAGGCAAGGAGGAGCAGCAGTGGAGCACAATGGTTAAGGCACTGACTGCTGATACAGGGGTCATGAGTTGGCTCCCCAGGGTGCCTAATACGTAAGGCTGGCTGTGGCATAAGCTTTGCAATGTACATATTTTTTTCTGCAGCACTTTATTTCTATTTTATTAATTGCTGCCAGCAAACACGCCCTCACGTGCCATAAGTAAAGGTGCCGTATAAGACACCCTATAAGGCACTCCATAGGGCACATTATAAAGTGCACTGTCCGCCACGGCACCCTAAAATGTCCCCTGTAGGGCACCCTATAAGTTGCGTCACAGGATAATGTATAGTGCACCTTATATGGACGGGAACCATAAGGTGCCCTATAGGGCGCCCTATAAAGCACCCTCAGAGGCACCTTATGGGTACAGTACGCTGAGGGTGTTTTTGCTGGCAGCAAAAATGTACATTACAAAGAGATAATGCTTTGGGCAGCCCTATCAAATAACCCTACTGTGGGTTTGAACCCATGACCTCTGGCTTCACAGACAGTGAAGTAACCATTGGGCTACAGCTCTACAGCTACTAGCAAGCCCCTGGCTGGCTGCAGAGAGCCTGCACGTCACCACACACAGTCTGTTGTGGTCACCAGGATAGGGTTAGCACACCAGTACCCATGATGCACTGCACATGCAAATCAGCTGTCCACAGATGAACACAGGATGGGGTATGCACCCCCACAACACATCGGCCTGGTAGGGGGAACTGACCATGTGCACCCCCACAGCACCTCGGCCTGGTAGGGGGTACTGACCGTGTGTTTTACTGGCACAGAGTAGCTACACACCATCACATTGTGCGGGTACTGTGCTCACCCTGAGGGTGCAATGAGGCGCCCAGGACCAGGTCCACAACACCTCCCATGACTGAAAGAGGCCATGCTGGAGGTCCAAAGCAGTGTTAATGTGTGAGCTAGGTAGTTTCTGCACAAACACCTTGGATATCTCTGTCTGTTGCAGTCAGGTGTAGCCCCCATGGACCCCCAGGTGGGCTATGCACCACCAGGGCTGAGAGTGGCAAACAGGGTCTTCTATCAACAGATCCACATTCTACCTCCCTGCAAAGGTGGCAGTAGAGGGGACCATCAACCCTGGTCCCACTGAGGAACAGACACCCCACAGGGCAGTCAATGCAGCTCTATACACATCCATAGCACAGTAGCATACAGACATTAGGCCTGGATATGGTAAGCTGCACCCCACCACTATCTGATATCCTCCTGCAGCAAGTCATCAGCCACTGCACCCTGCAAGCCACTCCATCAAGACACATACCAGCTGCAAACAGTCTACTAGCTAGTCCATAGTGCATGTTCCCAGTGGAGATGCATGCACCCAGACCAGCATACACAGCAGGCAGATAAATCAGTGACTGGGCCCCAAAAGTGAACCCATATCTATCACATGAAAGAAATACTGTATAGCACTATGGGGGTGCCTAGCCATGCTGTGGTCACTGCACAGTCAGGGTGAGAGTGATCTCTCAGCAGGACATACTGAGGTCATCCTGTCTGTGTAGGTGGTGGCCGGGCACTAAAATGTCCCAGTCAGTGCCCTATGCCCTGTGCAGATGCACCCTGGCCAGGCCACCCTGTCTGGCCTATACCCATGGTACCTTGCTCCTCATTATGCACATTGGCAGCCCAATACTGGCAACATTGCTGGCAGTGTGGGCTGTGGAAGGTGTTTGCAGCCACCACACACTGGATAGACAGACAGCCACCCCCACACCTATGCCAGCATTGTGCTACTATAGAGGAGTTCAGCAGCCATACCCACCACACCAGTCCTGGGCACAGTACAGGCATGGATATGGTACACAATACTGTTGGGGGTCACTCCCCAGGGGGTAAACACTGTCGGAGACCAGACCTGCAGCACACACCGCAGACATCAGAATGATTGTTATGGTGGAGCTCAATGAGCAAAATGTGCTTAACATAGGACTTGCTATCTGCCAGTTATCATAGGAAACGTTTGATAGCTGTGTACCATATACCCAGGTGTAGGGTGGCATTGCTAAGGTATGCAAGTGCTAGTATTGGGAGATACAGGCAGGGCCCAATGTCCTGCCTCTCCAGGAGGTATTGGCCAATGGGGCCTGTGGGTGTGGGTGTGGGTGTGTCTGGCCCTGTTGGCTGCTGCTTTACGGCAGAGTTTCCCAACTCCAGTCCTGGTGTTCCAGACACTGTTCGGGTTTTCATGCTGTCCCTCATAAATATGCATGAGCTATATCTGCATACCATGGGGGTGGTGCATAGATATGCAGCACAGGCATCTTTATTAGAGGCAGCATGGAACCTGAATGGTGTGGGGCCCTCCAGGACTGCATTTGGGAGACTCTGCTCTAGGTAATGCGCCTGTTTATGGTGTCTGTGTTTGGTGTGGTAAAATATAGGCGTATTAACCATGTGTATGTTCTCAGCAATAAAGGTTTGTCCTTACTATCACGGTTTAGTTGTGGGAAAAATATGTGGACAGGATTGGCAGTAGCCCCAGCTGGCTTTTGAACCTGTGACCTTTTGTTTTTGCACACACTGTCTGTGTGCACTGCACCACCATGTTGCCACAGATATGCTGCATTCCCTGGGGAGTCCATGACTGTACATCCAACAGAGCCTGTCTGTTGCGGTGGACGGTGCCAGCATGCACAGCCCTAGGCCACTGTCTGCTGTGGCTTGCAGCCACTGCCCCCTCCACCACCTGTACCCTTCCGCCAACATGCAGACATGTCCTTATCTGGGAAAAAGCATATGACCTGATTGAGTTGTGGCACTCCAGGACTGAATTTGGGGTACTCGGCTGTAGGTAATGCCCATTGTTATGGTTTGTTTGCGGTGTAGGGTAAAATATAGGTGTTGGAACCATGCTTATCTTCTCTGCAATAAAGGAGTGTCTTTACTATCACTGTTTAGTGGTGGGTAAGACTATGGGGACTGGGTTGGCAGGAGCCCCAGCTGGGATTTGAACCTGTGACCCTCTGGTCCTACAGGCACTGGCTGTGTCTGCTGCACCACACTGTGGCCGCAGAAACAGTGCAGTCCCTGGAGATAGGACACCTGGCCGGACGAGTCAGAAACCCTGCTCTGCACAATTTTACTGTGGGCTCATTTACCTTGTATGGAGGCAAAAGGGCAAATAAACCTCATAACTGACATCGAAAAAAGGGGAAAAATACCATGCCCAAGCTGGGCAATAGTGACATCAATGGGCAACATTAAAAAACACTCCCAGGAAAGCTCCAAAAAAAGGAATTCTTTTTTTGGAAGGGTCTACGGAGCGTAGACCCTTCCAAAAATCATTTCTTTTTTATGGAGCTTTCCTGGGAGTGTTTTTTATTGTTGCCCATTGCTATCACTATTGCCCAGCTGAATTATAATTTTTAAAATGTTTGTTGTGGTCATTTTCATGTTTTATTTGAAATTTTGTTCTGTGCACATGTATCACACTGCTCAAGTTTTGTAGGTTTCCCCGGTTTTGCTGTACATTGCTGACGGAAATGGTTTCTCTTCCCTTCCCTTTTTTTGCCGAAATTCAGTCCCGCTCCTGTGCGGGGAGCCTCTCCCCTCCCACTCTCCACCCATTGACCCTGTCCCTCTGCCCCTCGGGAGCCTTCCTCCGCCCTCCGTAAGCCTTTCCACGCCTCTCTCGCACAGTAGCGGGCCGCACACATGAGCGGGCCCGTTTAGTGTGACGCGCACATGTGCGGGGCACAAAAACACACTATTAGTGTGCACTAAGGTACCTTAGTGCATGCTCAAGTGCACCCTGCACAGTTTAGTAAACATACCCCTTAGTAATGTACATTAAACAGGGACATTGATGACTTGGATGTTTCTGAGGCAATGGAGGGTTAAGTGACTTGCCCAAGGCCACAAGGAGTGCTAGTGGGAATTGAACTCTAGTCTCTGGGTTCCCAAGTCAGTGTTCTTAACCATTAGGCTACTCCTCCACTCCACAACTTTGCATTGTACAGTCATGTTCCTGTGATGTTCACGACATGCATACACCGGGAGGTCGTCTACTGCCATGTATGTAGTGCTATACTGCATCTTGTGCCAGTAGGTTCATGCTCTCCCTGTTTTCCTGCTACATTACTGTGCATTGGAATTGCTTTGTAGTGGTCTCGGCATGCCACATAATAGTTTCTATTGTCTAACTTGCATCCACCTGTAAGTATCACCAACTTTCATTGTCATTCAGCCTTATAACAGCACTGTCCGTGCCCACAGCAACTTCATAGCTGCATGTTTTAAAGTGGGGCATGGCCATTCGCGGGTATATCGCAGAGATGGGCAGAATCGCAGATATACATATTTTCAGAATAGGTGAGCGCAGGGACATACAAAGCCATTGTCGGGGTATACCCTTCTTCATACAACATTGCACTGTGTACGTGCTGCGCCTAACATGTCTATGTGGTCGATTCTGTGCACGTGGGGGTACATCAGTGCCTGGCCAGTACCTGGTCTGTAGAGATGAACACAGCATGACCAGGTGCCAATGTGATCAGTCAGGATACATCAGAAAGGGGTCTCTACAACTAAATGTCAAAGTATATACCTGTCAACGATAAGGGACCCTCGAAATCAGCGCATGCAACAGGGCACACAGCACAAGCAGTGGTCTCACAAATGTGCACATTTGTATAGACAGCTGCTGGTGCTCTTGGGCAACTAGTAGTGCTGTTTGTACTGGTGCATGCACTCAGTCTGAGGGTCCCTAATTATTATCAGGGATATGCTCTGACATTTAGCTGTAGAGGACCATTTCTGATTTCTTCTGGTCCATACATAGCATTGTACAGACTGTGGTCAAAGAAGACCGATGCAAGCACAACTAAAATGTTCTCCTACCACCAGGTATGTTTTGCTGCAAGGTATGTCAGGACAATCAAATTACTTTCTACTTGCTGTTGTAACATCTCTGAGTGCACAGAGATTACTTTGGAGTGTTCTGGTCATGCAAAGGATTAGCTTCTATGGTCTGTTTTGCATCAACACATCCTTATCATCTGTTTTCATGGATAGATTGTATGAGCACCATATTGTCAGTGTGAGAAGCAGCTTCAGGGATACATGTTTTAACTGAGTAGGCGTGGCTGCACGGAGATGGGTGGCAGTGGATCCGTACAGCTTTTCGGAATTAGCCGAGAGCAGAGACGTTCAGGTCGCTTGCTGCGCAAACTCGTGTCCCAGGGTTTGTGCGTGCCGCACCGAACACATCTATATCCCCGATCCCAGACCCACGGGCATGGTTGGACCTGTGCATGTGGAATTAGGGTCAAAAGGGGCCCATTTTTTATTTATAAGTGTCCACGGACCGGACGTACATGTTATGGAATTGCGCTCCGTGTCTCCACTCTGAAAAATGAATATCTCTGTAACCGGTTATGGAGGCAGGACCCATGTAGGTTGCAAGTTCAGGTACATACGCAAGTGTAGGCCATTTCAGAAATATGAACATCAGGGTCTTGCACGGCCTCAGAACTAGGTACTTGGATGTGCCAGCAGGAGTATCCCAGAAGGGGCGCATCTATGGTATGAGACTTGTATATCTTGGCCTGCAAATTTTAGATACTAAGATGTGGGGCATTGGGCCAGTAAAATGTTTGGAGTATGTATTTACATTCAGGTTTCTTCATGCAGGAAATAATACTTTTGGTGGTGCAAGTGCTTTATGCACTGTCAAAGCATTATATCCATGAAAAGAACATGTTTTTCACCTTATTCATGGTCAGGAGCAGGTAAAAGTATGGACATCTCACCAACCAGGGCCAGATGTGCTTCTGCTGTTCTGAAATCGTACTGTGACATGCAACTCCCTTAATCCATCCAGGCCACACCTCTACCATGCACTTTTGCTATATGGACATTCTCGCGCTGGGGATGTCTATATACCGAGCTTCTAAAATGACCCAGGGACATCTCTGTTCTTTGCATATCTAGGTTGCCCTTTTCAGACATAGTTCATGAAAAGAGCTTCTAAAATCCCCACGTGAGTTGCGAAGTTAAGGTAGCTAGGTTATCCATAATTCTGAACATCCTTTGTGTACCTAAATTACAACCATGACATTTTTCTGTGTTATTTCCATAAACTATTTAATATGAAAGAATTTACTTGGATGCATGTTAAAGGAAATAATTATAGCATTGTCTCTGCATTGTTTCATTTGTCATTTTATGGAAACATTTTTGGGAAGATTTTAAATAAACAGTTTTGTATATCTTATATAATTATTCAGAAGGCAATGCATCTTCAGTCACTTGTAGGGGTGGCCTCAACATGTCCCATACTTGAAGACCCTGAGTTTAAGATCTGAGACTGGGAGATTATTGGTTCTTAAACACTGCTTACTAAGAGGTGTCTTCAGAGAAGTGGTGTTCAATGAAATTTATAAGCCCTCTTTAGCTATGTTTTTCTCTTTCATCTCTTGTCCTAAGAAGGTACTTGGGACTCAAAATTGGAATGCCCGGGTCTTCAGATTAGAAATACTTTTTGGCGTCCTTTTCAGATTGCTGAAATTTGGGTAGAATCCGAGGGTAATAGTTTTCATAAAGGAGAGTTAGTCCCATTTGCCTTGTCTACTTTGATAGATTTCCTCAACTGATTGAAAGAAATAAGGTTCTTGCTGCTGTCAGTGGAAGGATTGAAATAAAAAACTAACCTCATTAATTTTGCTGAGATTTATAGCATTGTGTATGACCATTTCATAAAAAGTCTATTGCATTCATGGGTTACTGTATAGAAATAAATGAATGCATCCTCTGGAAACAAAGCAAAGACTGTTATATTCCAGTTGACGTTATTACTCATGACAAGTCTCACCATACTGAGAATTTAGACACTGTTGTAAAAAAATAAATAATGTAACACCTCAAGGACATAGGTGGCTCCACAGTGCTACAGGTCTTGGTTGGGGCTAGATGTTTCAAGCTATTGCCACGTCACCTGGAGTATATATAAATTGAAGAGGAAGACACTTTTGCATTTCCCCACAATCCCGCCACTACTAGTTATCACTTGTATAGTGTTACAAGGCATACACATTGCAGTATATGATCACATAAAGGCAGTCCCTGTTATACAGAGCTTACAATATACAGGTCATCATAATAATAGACAGCTGAAACTTGTCAAGGTGTTTCCCATAGAGAGGGAGAAGAGCTATGATGAAAAATAAAAAAGGTTATATAGCTTCAGGCACAGTGAAAGGTTAGAAAGTATTTCTATACCTATCTCAAGAAACAGACACAAAGGAAAGATTTAAAGAAATGTATTTAGAAGCTGTTGGGTGGTATTTGGATGCATGATAAAATATCAAGATAACAGGTAAAATAGCAATGTTTTTCAGAACAATATTCAGCCATGATGAAATGTACAACGTACTTCTTTTTGTACAAAGCAAAACCCAGAACAGGGAAAACAAAATCGGCTTTACTTTTCTCACAGCTTCTTAAACCTCCACAAGCTGGTTCTCCTGGCCCTTCCTCTAGCCCCAGTTAAAGTTCCTACCTCAGAACATTCTTGCATGCTTACCTTGGAAGGACTTCTGGCTCTACAAGCCTCTTTCCCTCATGCATCCTGCTGGGTTCTTAAACTCTAACTGCGAACCTTGCCCTCCCAGGCCTGAACTCTGGGCTGTAAACTCTCTTAAAGGGAATTGTTGATTGAAGAGAGATGGGTAATATTCTATAGATCCCATCACAGTAAGTATATGTAAAGGATTTTAGGATAAGGCGGGATACAAATCCATTTAAATAAATAAATAAGGGGGGGGGGGATATTTTAGAAACGGCATTCATGAGGTGGGCACCTGAAAATGGGTATTTGGATGTGCAAAGCATTGGGACATTCCCAGAGCCATTTTAGAAGCTGGATATATAGATGTCCCCAGTGTTAGAATGTCCATGTAGCACATGGGTGTAGTGGATGTGTAACCTGGGCAGAGCAAGGAAGATGCATGTCATGGTGTGATTTCTCAGTGGCAGAAGCATGTCTGGTCCTGGTTGGTGATGCGTCCATGCCTACACCTACTCCCAACCATCAATAAGGAGGAAAAAAGTGCTTGTTTCATGGATGCAACTCTTCCAGAGGAAAGTGCATAATGCAGTTATTACAGTATTTACAAACTCCAAACATATTATTGGCTTACCACTGCACATCTGAATATCTGAAATGGCATGCTGGGGCATGTAAGTCTCATAGCATAGTCTTTTCCCTTCTGAAATACCCAGTTCTTTGGTTGTGCAAGTCAGGGGAGTCCACATTAATGAAATGGCCTACACCTGTGCACGTACCCAGCCATGCAACTTGCACAGGGCCCACCTCCATAGCTAGGTACAAAGATGTTCATTTTTCAGGGTGGAGACGGAGTGATTTCAGAAACTGCTGCTACTCCCCCTGATGTTTTGCCATTCTGCTCTGGACATTCCAGATTCTTCCTAGACATCCCTTTTAAAATGCCACTTATATATTATAGGGCACTCATGTGGGAAAGCCAAGTAGGTACCTATTTTGAAGATATTTTATGAAGAACAATAGGTATTTGTGTGTCTTTATAAAATACTAGGGACAGAGCTGCAAAAGTCACATCTAGGCTGAAGCTGCAGATATTTATGAAAGCTCTTAAGCAGGCATAAGTGTTCATAAATAAAGTCTACATGTGCTCACAGATTTTATAAATAAAGCATGTAAATCCTGAATTTGCCCATGCTTCAACTTGACTTCACTCCTGAACATGTCTACATGTGGGTCATGTAAAAGTACTACTACTACTTATCATTTGTATAGCAAGGCGTATGTAGCACTGTACAGGCATATGTAAAAGACCGCCCCCTCTCATAAGAGCTTACAATCTCGTCAAGACAGACAACAAACAGTTGAGGACAAGGATATATCCAGGGTGTGGTAAGGAGGTAGAAAGGAAATTAAGCAGAACAGGATCCAAAGACAGCCTCAAAGAGGTGAGCCTTCAGCATGGAATTGAAGAAGGTCAGAGATGAAGCCTGATGTACAGACTTCAATAGTTTGTTCCAAACATAAGGAGCAGCACGGTGAAAGGAATGATGTCTGGAGTTGGCAGTGGAAGAAAAGGATACAGACAGAAGTAACTCACCAGAAGAACAGAGCTCATGAGGAGGGTGCAGGGAGAGATGAGAGAGGAAAGGTAGTGAGGAGCAGCAGAATGAGTGCATTTATGGGTTAGTAAGAGAAATTTGAACTGGATATGGAAATAGATAGGGAGTCAATGAAGGGACTTGAGAAGGGGGGTTATGTGAGCATATCGGGGTTGGTGGAAGATAACTGCACAGCTGAGTTTTGATCAGATTGAAGGGGAGAGAGATGATTCAGAGGAAGACTGGCAAGGATGAGGTTGCAATAATCTAGAGAGGAGATGACTAAAGAGTGGATAAGTGTCTTAGTGTGTTCAGAAAGGAAAGGAGAAATTTTGCTGATGTTATAGAGAAAGAAATGACAGATTTTGGCTATCAGTTGAATGTGTGTGGAGGAGGAGAGGGAGAAGTCCAAGATGACCCCAGGGTTGCGAGCCGAGGAGACAGGCAGTAGTAGAGTTATCGATAGAGATTGAAAAAGGAAGAAGGGGAGGTGAGTTTGGGGGGAAAATAAGAAGCTCCGTTTTGGCCATGTTCAGTTTCAAACGGTGGTGAGACATCCAGGCAGCAGGATGAGGGCTATATAGGCTTCTTTATTTTCCCTTCTTCTGTCTTCTGTCTTCCTGGTGGAACTTTTCTCCGCCTCTCAGGGAAACTGTTCTTATAGTCCTGTTGCATCCCAGAGAAGAAATACTGTATCCTCACGTTTAGCAACCATCTAAAAAGGTGGTTCTTCTGCCACTTGTTCATAGCTGGAATGAATCTTGCTGCTCTCCCGGGACTCTTACTTGCAGATGCAGGCAGCTCCCTCCTCATGACTCCAGTTTCTGCAGTGCTGCTGCCAATTTTCCTATGCTGTGCCAGGGCTCTCTTCAGCAGCAGCTTTATCTTGTGGCTTTATTTATAGCTGCAGTTTGTGGCTTTTAGTACATGACTCCACCGCTGTGAGTCCCCCTGGAGGACTAAGGCCTTTTAAATGAACTTATTTAGCGCAGTCAAAATTTCCTAATAATTTACTAAAGGCTATGTTGAGCATGGAGCCTACTATAAAATATGAAGAAAGACACTGACAAACACATATGAGCATATGAGCAGCAATTTTACAAAGCTGTTGATAAGAAAAAAAAAATGACATCACCTGGAATCTTCCACATAAGTAACAGTGAATATATGGGGAAGTAATCATTTTGCAGCTTCCATTAATAACTGACAGCACTTATACATATGAAGGCGCATTTTAGAAATGATGTCCAGGTACAATCTGGGATATCCAGATCAAAAGGCCTGCCATGTGCAAATTTAAGCCCAATTTTGGACATGTGTATATGACTGACATGGACAGCATTGGCCCACGGCCATATAGACATCTCTGTGACAATAAATGAGGATAGAGACATCTATCCCATGATGAATACATGTCTCTGTCTGCTATTTTGCAAGCAGAGGCATTCATCGGTGTGCCAACCACAAAACAAGTGTCCTCATCCCCTTCATTTTATTTTACAGGTGTTTTGATAGAAGAACAAGACCTTTTCTGATGCCAATTCATGCCCTGGAGCAGGAATAGACATGGACAACACTACTGGTGGGTTGAGACATGCTGGCCATTTCTGAAATTGGGCGCACAGGTGTATTTTTTACAGAACACCCTGGACATGCTTCCGTCACACCTCCATGTGACATGGACGTGTATGCCCCAGAGACGTCCATATACCTGACTTTCTAAAATGACTCAAGGGACGTCTTTGTAATTTACGAGTCTGAATGCCTGTTTTCAGACATCCAGAGCATGAATAGAACTTCTAAAATGACCACCATAGCTGCCCAGTTTCATAAACCTATACATTGAATTGACAGCAATTAATAAGTGAGACTTCCAAAGGGAAAAATAAAAATGGGGGATTAAGGACAATTTACCCCTTAAACCTCCCTTGAATGTCCTGGCTGAGATAAGCTCTTTTTTTCAAATCTATGCATGCCATGGAGCAGGTGCAAAGTGGATGAAGAATGGTTTCTAAATAGAAATTGGCTTTGCGCTAAATAAATTCACTCCCAATACACTCCCACATCAGATTCAAGACAATTTTAAACATCTTCAAAATCATTCACCAATCATCAGCTGACATCCTGCAAGATCTCATAATAAGAGACACAAGCACCCGACCCAGGAGAAACAACAACAAGCATATGATCATCACACCCCACGATTTAAAAAAAACAAACCAAACAATCCACATCCGGAAGAGTGCTTTCACTATATGCCCCATCAATAAGGAACTCACTTCCAGATGACATGCGAGTGATTACAGACATCAGAAATTTCAGGAAGAAGCTGAAAACTACTCTACACAAACCACCTGGGACACAATACTTTACCGCCTGACCGACGAAAAGACCCAAACTACCACCTATCGACCCTAGGCCATGGACTAACGACTTCTCTTTAATGCCACAGACTGAACTGTACATGATTTATGTCATATATTTTTGACATTGTACATAAGTTTTATTTTATTTATTTTATTTAACACACATTTCTATATCGCTCTTTCCCATGGATCAAGTGCGGTTTGCAAAGAACAATGGTTTACAAGGTATGGTAAAGTGCATACCTAGTCATTTTACATAAAACAAGTGTAAACTTTGTACAGGTAACAATATAACTAATTAATCACAATACAGATTACATTCCAGATGGTGTGGTTGGAATGTAAACTAACGTTTTACACTTTTACATTATTACGGTGTAATATTTGTTCTGACAGTATTAGTCTATATTTGTAGGTTACACCTATGTAGCATAGAGTGTTATCCTGTGTCTCTTTGCATGTCTAGATTAGTTTGTGTAGTATAGTGTGTGGTGAATAGGTGTGTTTTTAATTTTTACGAAATTCCTTAATGTCAGTCAGCTGCCGTATATCATCTGGTAGTTCATTCCAGAGGATAGGGGCTGAGTGAGAGAATGCACTATTATTGGTAATTTTTTTTAGCTTTTGTATATTCTCTTGGTATTGCTATTTTATTTGTGTTTCTTCTCCTTTGTGTGTGTTTAGGTATTTCCATGTTAATTAAGTTATTAAGGACAGGTGGTGCAAGATTATTTACTAATTTGAAGGTAGTCACTAGTATTTTGTATTTTATTCTGCAGTAAATTGGAAGCCAATGCAGTTTAGCTAAGATAGGTGTAATATGTTCTATAGATCTTACCTTCAGTATAATCCTGGCTGTTACATTTTGAACTAGTTGAATATTTTTAAGGTTTTGTTTTGTGATGTCTTGAAGGATTGTGATTGCAAAGTCAAAGTGGGGTGTTATGATAGCTTGGATTATGGCTATGAAGTCTTGTAAGTGAATCAACGGACGTATTTGTTTCAGTGTCTTAAGTTTAAAGTGTATGTTTTTTGTTAAGTTTTTAATGTGTGAGTCCATATTGAGTTTATTGTCAAGTATCACGCCTAGGTACTTTACTTCATTCTTTGTTTTAATCTCATGGTTATTTAGGACAATGGAGCTTGGGGGTGTGTAGGTTTGATTTCTTGTGACATATAGAACATCAGTTTTTGAGAAATTGATGTGTAGGTTATGAAAGTTGAGCCATATTGTCAGTTCATTAAAACATTCTGTTATTAATTGCAACGGTGGGTTTGGGATTGTGAATGGTAGGAGTGGAGGAGTGGCTAGTGGTTGGGGCAAGGTACTTCAGGCCGGAAGGTCGGGGGTTCAAATCCCACTAGAGGACAGCAACCTTGGGCCGGAAGGACTGGGGTTTCTAGTCCCACAGGTGCTCCTTGTGGTCTTGGGCAAGCCACTTAACCCTCTATAGCCCATGTTCCCTGTAAAATAGTTATCTTCAAGTTATAATGCCCTGTTCAATGTAATTTCAGTTTGTTCAATGTAAACTACACTGATGCAGAATAGTGCAGTATGTAAATAAATAAAAAATAAATGGTAGGTAAAACATTATATCGTCGACGTATATGTGGTAGTGGACGCCATGGCGTTTAAAAATGTTACAGACTGGTTGTAGGTAAATATTAAACAGCAGTGCTGATAGTGCAGATCCTTGTGGGAGTCCCTGTTCTTGTTTGAAAGTGTCAGAGGTTTGGTTGTTGATTCCCACTGTTTGAGTCCTATTTGATAGATATGAGTTAAACCATTTATATACTGTGGAAGTTAGTCCTATTTGTTGGAGTCTGTTTAACATTGTTATGTGGTTGACACTGTCAAATGCCGCAGAGATGTCCAGAAAAATTAAAATGAAAGCTTGTTTGGTGTCATCTACTCCTCTTGTTAACGTGTCGAATAGGACCGTTAGCAGAGTTTCAACACCGTGGAATGGTTGAAAGCCATACTGGTGTTCATTGAGGGGGGTTGATGTGTCAACAAAATCTTGTAGTTGTGTTTGAATTACTTTTTCGATTAGTTTGGCCAAGTCACAAGTTATCTTGTTACTGATCTACCCTTCCCCCCCTCTCCTGTTTAAGTGTTAGTTGTATACTGGTTAAATGTTATTTGTATAGGGCCCAATTCTGTCCCACGAATAGCGGAAATGCCCTTCCCGCCAGTATCTAACCTCCCTGCTGGTTGTACGGGGAGGTTAGACAGGTGCGGGGAAGGGGAGGATAGGGGGCAGAGTTGGGTTGGGCGGTGGGCGGTTGCCGGCCCTGGACGTACAGGGCTGGCAACAATTGCAGGGAAGTTATTCCACCCCGAAGGTGGAATAACTTCCCTGGATGTCTTTTTTCTAAGGGCCCCGGGCATGGATGGGGCAGGGGGGGCCCAAGGACGTTCCCTGCAACCCAACCCTGGCTTTAGGAGCCCGGATTGGTGGTCGGGCTGTGGGGAAAGCCTTTGTTCAGCCAGCGGCTGGGATCGTGGCTTTACAATGGAGCCGCGGTGCCATGGCAACTGGACACCATGGTGCCACAGCTTCATTGTAAAGCCCTGACTGAGTTAGTCAGGCTTTCCCTGTACATGCAGGCCGGGCTGAATCGCAATCCCAGCCTGCGCGTACAGGGCTGTTCACGATTCTGGTCCCACGGGCTAGATGTGCCCCGCGGGATCAGAATGGCGACCCCCTCCGTATGTCCGGTTCAAACCGGATGTACAAAGGAGCTATACATCTGGGATGGAATGAGCCTGATACTGTTGAGTTATAATGTAAACCGCTTTGATTGAAGGATAAAGAGGTTTAAAAATGGTTAAATATGACTTCCGGTACTCGAGGTTTTAACAACAGAAAAGACTTCCTACGAAGCTGTGTGGAACGAGTGACATCTGGAAAGATAGATACCTTATCTCCACAAAATTGGACCTCCCTCCTTTTGAAATAAGACTTCAGGATTGAAATCTTATCACTTTCCAAGGATAGAGTAACCAACAAAGTGGCTCTGGGGGAAATAACATCTTGAGATTGCTCTAGAAAGGCAGTTAAGTTGAAATCATTCTCTGTTGATGGAGACACCTCTTCTTTATCCACCTGGGGAGTGGTAATTTTTTGAGACAAATAATAGCATTTAGTAACCAAACAAGACTCAGCCTGTGGGCAAAGAAGGGTGTCTTTCAAATATTTTCTAAAAAGAATTAAAGGAGACAACAATGGACAAGTAGGAAAGTTTAACAGTCGAAGATTCTTACTGCGATTTAAGTTCTCAAGATTTTCAGCCTCTGATGCAGAAGAAAGCTATCTTGAGCATGAGAGGCCGCAAAATCTGAAAACTTATTAACCTGAGACTCCATCTTCACCAGATCAGAGCCAAAGGCTCCAATCTGGGAGTCAAGAGATTGAAATTTTTGCACCGAATCCTTAGTAAATTGACACAACTTGGGAAGAGTTTCTGTAAGCATTTGTTCTGTTCGTGAGACCACACTCCAAATATCCGAGAGAGAGATGGCAGAAGCAGAGGGTTGAACAGGCAAAACAGAGGAACGCCTCCAAGCAACTTCCTTAGGGAGCAATATCGAGGAAGCTAAAATAGGAGACAGTTTCTCAGACAGCTCTAAAAAACCAGGAGGGAGTGGGGGAGTTCGCTCTACAGAGCTCAAACTTGCGCCATCATTCACAGGGTCAGAAGGCTCAGTACCTGTTTTGGAGACTCGAGGAGTAGAAATCAAATGTTTTTCAATTGCACCAGCTTGCACATCTTCAGCAGGGGGTTTCTTTTTCCGCTTCCCCCCCCCCGGCATAACTTCCTCTCAGCTCCAAAAGGCTCCAAAGGGGCTCACAAGGGGCAGAAAACCCCCTTTGAAAGCGCCCCTTAGAAAACGCGCCGACGGCTGAGCGCCGAAAAAGACCCAAATATAAAAGGCCTGAAGATGACGTCAGCAGCAACTGCCCGCTCAACTGCCAGCCGCGAGAACCAGCCTCCTCACCCCAATGGCACCGGACAGCAGATGGAACGCTCCCGCAGCGAGTAGCAAGGCAGAGGCTTAAATCAGGGCCTGAAGATGACGTCAGCAGCAACTGCCCGCTCAACTGCCAGCCGCGAGAACCAGCCTCCTCACCCCAATGGCACCGGACAGCAGATGGAACGCTCCCGCAGCGAGTAGCAAGGCAGAGGCTTAAATCAGGGTCTGAAGATGACGTCAGCAGCAACTGCCCGCTCTCAACTGCCAGCCGCGAGAACCAGCCTCCTCACCCCAATGGCACCGGACAGCAGATGGAACGCTCCCGCAGCGAGTAGCAAGGCAGAGGCTTAAATCAGGGCCTGAAGATGACGTCAGCAGCAACTGCCCGCTCAACTGCCAGCCGCGAGAACCAGCCTCCTCACCCCAATGGCACCGGACAGCAGATGGAACGCTCCCGCAGCGAGTAGCAAGGCAGAGGCTTAAATCAGGGCCTGAAGATGACGTCAGCAGCAACTGCCCGCTCAACTGCCAGCCGCGAGAACCAGCCTCCTCACCCCAATGGCACCGGACAGCAGATGGAACGCTTGCTTTGGAGGCGACCTTTTTTCTAAAATATCCATGTAAATGCTGTATATCATTGCTTAATGATAAGTTTGCTTTTTCCATTCCATCTGAGCTAGAGAAGTGGATTGTAGACCGTGAAAGGCATTGATTGTTTCATGATGGCATATAGGAGGGTTTGGAGGGAATTCTTCCGGCAGCATTAGTAGGCTAAATGGACCTTTTGGTCCTTTTGCTTTGTTTTCTATTGTTATATTCGTGTCTTAATGTAATGGTCTCCGAGACGTGGGTTGTATAAAATGATTTATTATTTGCATATTTCTTTTATATGATATATTCTGTTTTTCTTTTATAGTTACTGTTTCAGTATACTATGTATAAGGTATCTTCATAAATAAAAGATTTTAAAAAAAAATATGACTTCCGGTGACGTCAGTGGATTGGATGGTGGCGAGCTAGAAGAGCTCTGCCACCATAGCCTGCCAAAAAGGGCAAAAACAGAGCAAAAAGACAGCATGGAGGAAAAGACCGAGCAGGGGGTAATGAGGCAGGAATCCCCAAGCCCAGAGGAAGCGACAGCGGGGAGTGCAGCAAGCCCGGTGCCGGAAACAGAGGCGGGAGAGGAGCAGTGCAGGCCAGGCGCGTGGAAGCTGCAGGCCAGAGGACGAGGAGGCGGCGAAAATTGCGGCGGAGATTGTGAGGCCACAGAGCGAGAGAGGAGAGGGATTGAGGCAGAAGCAACGGTGAGTCGCGGTGCGTGCTGGAGGAGTGTGACGAAGAAAAAGAGCTGTCCAGGGGAAGCGTAGGGAGAGGAGAGCTGACTGGCACATGAAAGGCGGCAGTGAAGGAGCCCGAGTCTGAGCGTGGAGTCCGGAAGGAGGCGGAGCAATCGGGGGTGAACAGCAACTGAGCCCGGGAGAATCAGCGGTGCTGGAGGCGGGCTGTAGCAGAAGAGAATAGCTGGACCTGCAAGGGCCGGAGGGGAAGTGGCTGGAGTGCGGAGGGGAAGACAGAGAGCGCGGTGAACAGCTCAGCAAGCAACAAGAGGAGCCAGAGGGATGACAAAGAGCCCGGATTGACCGGAGAGACAGGACTGAAGAAACCTTGGAGAGGGAGCACTGCGGAGCGGGAAAATCACGGGCCTGCCGTGAGGGAGAACATCCAAGAGAAAAAGTAAGGCCATAGCCAATAAAGAAAGCAGAGAAGATCACTAAAGTCCACGCTGTACCTCACAGAGTGGGGGAGGAGAGTAGAAGCAAGCGTGAAGTCTGCTGCTCGCAGGGAAACACCAAATAAATATAGCATGGAGAAGGCAAAAAGAGAGGGGGCGGTGAAGAAGAAGCTGGCAGAGTTTCACTCGCCGTATGCGATTCCCAGAGGTGGAAAGGAGGAGGAGAAGCTGTGCAAGCAGAGAGGGGGCCTATCACCGGAGCAGGAGGAAGAGACAGAAGGAGAGGAATGTCTGGGAATGGCAGAGAAAATCAAGCAGTGGCTGTTGGAATTGAAGGAGGATTTAAAGGAAGAGATAGGAGGAGTAAAAAATGAGTTGAAAGAGGCGCTGCAGTCAGTCAAGCAAGATATGATGGAGCTGGGGGAGCGAGTTGAAACTGTAGAGCATGAAAATCAAGAAAGGCTGGAAAGAGCTGAAGGAAGCGCAAGAGGAGTTGAAGGCAAAAACGGAAGATATGGAGGATCGCTCAAGAAGGTGCAACATCAGAGTTCGGGGAGTCCCGGAGGGCCTCAAATACAGGAATAACGAAGTGGTGGTACAGAAAATATTTGGAGAATTAATAAAAGAGGTGGAGTGCACAGAGGAGGAGGAAGAAAATCCAGTGAAAATAGAAAGAGCGCACAGAGGTCTGGGGCCAGTGAGGGAAAATCGCCCGAGAGACATTGTAGTTTGCTTGGCCTCATATAAGACAAAAGACCGAATAATGGGAGCAGCGAGAAAGCTAAAACAAGTCCAGTGGGAAGGAAACAATCTGGAGCTGTTTCAGGACTTATCGCAGGGGACACTGCAACGTAGACAAGAATTGAAAGAAGTCACGGCCTACCTGAGAAGGGCTAACCTGAGATATAAGTGGTTGTACCCATTTGGACTGTTGATCACGGTACAAGGGAGGTCAAGGAAAGTAAAGACAAGTGCAGAAGCATGGGCGGCACTGAGAGAGCTGGGTGTGGAGAATTTACCAGAGGGAGCCACCAGCCCAGTTAAATCAAGAGACGACATGGCCAGTGGAAGCATGACGGAAAGCTTGAAGTGGCATAGAGCAGCAGAAGGTGGTCGGAGATTGGCGAGACTGGCCAAGGAGCGGCAGCGCAAGCAGGAGCACGAAGAAGCAGCAGGAGGAAGTGGCTGATATTACAAGGACTGAGGTTGGCTAATCTATAATGTGGAAAGGGTAAGGGGGATAATGTTGAATAATGTAGTAGGAGGAGAGGGAGGGTAGAAGGGAAGGGGAGGAAGGAGGGAGACTAGGAACATGGGGTGTGGGTAGAGGGGGCAGAAGAGGGGAGGGAAGGAGGGAGGGGGAAGAGAGGGGGAGGCAGGCGAGGGTCTGATGCAAGGTCACTGTAATGAAAGTCAGATCTCCGGGTCGGAGAAGTAGGAGGGGGGAGGGGGACAGGGGGGAGGGGGAGAAGGGGAGTCAAGGTGAGACGCAGAAGGATGGGGGGAGGGGAGCAAGGGGGAAGTGGGGGGTGGGGGAAAAATTGGAGAGTGGGGGGGCAAAGGTGGATGAAGTTATGAAAATTGTAACATTAAAAGTGAAGGGGTTGGATTCACCATGGAAGAGACAGAAATTGTATAAAGAATTGGAAAGACACAAGGCAGCGATTGTGATGGTGCAGGAGACACATTTGCTTAAAAAGCATGAATGGCTAGTGTGCCCGAAGGGGTATAGAGAGTGCATTTTTGCATCAAACTTGCGGGAAAGGAAAAAAGGAGGGGTGGCGATATTTATTGCAGGGACTTATAAAACAGAAGTACAGACGGTGATGAGGGATAAGGGGGGGAGGTACCTGGTGGTGCGGGTGAAAGATGGGAAGGATTGGTTGTGTGTGGTGAATGTGTATGCTCCTACGGGGTCACAGAAAGACTTTTGGGAGGAGATTGGGGAGGCAGGTGGCGGCGGTAGGAGAAGGAGCACTAATATGTGGAGCGGACTTCAACATGGCATGGGAGGTGGGGAGAGATACTACGGGAAAGAGGGAAGGGAGGAGGGCAGATAGACAGAGGTACCATAGGTTTGTGAATGAGAATGATTTGATAGATGCTTGGAGACTGATGAACACGGGTAGGAGGCAGTTTTCATTTTTTTCGGACGTGCATGGAACATATTCTAGACTAGACGCCATATGGGTAGGGAAAGAATTGGCGAGTAGGATAAAGGAAGGAGAAATAGAATCGATTACATGGTCGGATCATGCACCAGTGGTGATACAGGTGAAGGTGAGGGGAGAGAGCAAAGGAGGGCGATATTGGATGCTTAATGAAGGGTTGCTGGAAGATGCAAGGGTGGTGAAGGAGGTGGAACAGCTAATACCGGACTATTTTGAAGAGAATGGGAAGGGAGAGGTAAACGAGGGAGTGGTCTGGGATGCCTTTAAAGCAGTAGTGCGAGGGGTATTGGTCAAGTGGGGAGCGTGGATTAAACGGGAGCGAGAGGAGCAAGAGTTGCGGTTGAGGCGTCAACTAATGGAACTAGAAGAGAAAGATGCATTGGAGGGGGGGTTAGTTAGGGGAGCGGTACTAGAAGTAAGAGCTAAATTAAATGCTATGGAGGCGGAGAAAATAAAGCACAGATTACAGATGCTAAGACAGAATTTCTTCGAAGGGGGAAATAAAGCTGGGAAGTACTTGGCTCGGCAGTTAAAGAAGAGACAGGAAAGGAATCATATACTTCAGATAAGAGGGAGGAGGGGGGTAGTGCGGGATGATCATCAGATTAGAGAAGAGTTTGTAGAGTTTTATCAGAAGTTATACGCAGCCCAGGCAGAGGGAACAGAGGGGGGCATCAATGCATATTTGGGAAAACTGAGGTTACCACGGCTGGAAGAAAGGGAACAAGATCTGGATAGGGAGATTGGGGCAGAGGAAGTGGGAAGGGCGATTAAAGAGACGAGGTTAGGGAAGGCCCCGGGCTTAGACGGGCTAACGGCGAGTTTCCATAAGAAGTTTGGGAGTTTGCTAATCCGGCCATTGTTATCAATTTTTAATGCGACATGGCGGGGAGAAAAGCTGGCAGATACGATGGGATGGGCAGGCATTACCATGCTACACAAAGAAGGGAAAGACCCAATGGATTGCGCGTCCTACGGGCCAATATCATTATTAAACCAGGATGCAAAATTGTTAGCAAACATTTTAGCGACGAGGCTAAAAATGGTTAAATAAAGAAATGTATTTCCATTGTAAAATGGGAAATACATATATACTTTTTTAACATGTCTTAACCATGTCCAGGCCATGCCCCTTGGAATCTGTGTCCCACGGATCTACACAGGTTAATTGCAGCTTTGAGAAATTGCTATTTGCATGTGTAGCCAATCCACACAAATCAGTCAGGACTTGAAAAATCCTTCAGGTCTAACTCAGATCAGATGGATTTTGTACTGCAGATATCAGAGAAATCATAAAAATCTGTAATGGATTTCAAAGAGATTTACATATGAGTCACAAGTGCTTGAAATTAAAATCTGCTTTCAAAGCATGACTTATATAAGAGTTAAAAAAAATTAAGGGGCCCTTTATCAAATACTGTTAATTGTTTAACATGGATTTTAGCATGTAGTAACTGGCCACGGTGAACAATAACGTGTGCATGCCAGCTATCAGCCTTCACAATGCAAGTTAAATGACAGTCGCATGCTAATGAAGAGATGGGCGGGTTGTGGCAGAGTGTAGACATGGAGAGCACATAGCAGTTAGCATGGGCGACATTAGTGTGAGATCACCATTAATGTACCAATTAGCTCAGTGCACCTAATGATACCTCTATGGGTATCATTAGGCACACCCGCGTTAATTGTGCCACATTTTAACATATGCATACGCGCGTTTACTGCTGGGAATACGCTGGTCACGCCCCCAATAGCTAACACAGAAGCTTTCCACTTACCATGCATTAAGGATGTGCATTACATGCAAAACCTTAATGGGATTCAGTAAATGGTCCCCAAAATCAAATGAAAGAGCAGCTTCTCAAAACTTATTTATCACTACTACATATTCTTTTTACAAGTTGCTCCTGGAATTAAAAGACAGGAATGCAGAGAGTCTCCTCGGTTCAGAAAATCATTGTGCAAAACCCTTATTCCACCATTTGCCAAAAGCAGTGGCAGCAACATCCTCATAAGATGTCAGAGGAAGAAGTGCTGCCTTTGTGTAAACCAAAATCTGATTTTCTTTTCTCTGTAAAGAAGTGTAGGGGGCTTGGGTGGCAGATCATTAGACAAGCTCAATACTTGATTGAAATAACCAGACAGAATGCATATTGAGGGTTGCATTCAGAGTGCTGTCTGTAAGTACATCTGTTTCAGATGAGCTGCACAATCCGTCTCAGACCAACCTGCGTTTCTGGGTCACTTGAGACATTTAAACTGCACTTATAATTAACAGCTATTTTTAAACTGCCAAAAAAATAAAGCAGTGGCAAGGTACAAAAGCACTAAAATTGCCCTCGTTTTGCTTTTCAATAGGACACACCAGAGCAATATGCTTCAAGATCAAAGAGAACTGTGTAGAAAAAAAGACAGGCTGATCAGTGGGGATGAATTGTTCTCATTATGATGGTGTAAGAATAAGGTTCTTTCAATTGAAACAATTTAATAACCACATTCATTACATTGGTGTCCACTTGGTTTTATTTGAGTGGTTTTTGCATAACTGGGGACCAAGTTCAATTGAGCTTATTCTCCAGAAATTAAGATGTGCAGGCCGTGACATTCAGAAATTAAGCACTAATAGTCAGCAAAGCAGTTGTAGGGAGATTCCCTCTGGATGCTGCTAGATTCGCTTGCCACTAATTATACTCAAAGAAAATAAATGTACAAAGACCCACCAAAAAATATCATTAATGTCTTTCATGGCCACAGGTGTGCTGACTGATATCATAGTTTCATTTTGACTTTTATGTAATCATAAACTAAGTATGCATTGTCATTTGTAACTTATTTGTGGTTGTTATCCTAGACTATTAGGCGGATAAGATGTTTCTCTCTAAAATACTGTAAATCACCAATGTGATGCAATAAACTTAGGGAGTTACCAGAAGAAATTAATGATTAAAACAGCAAACCCCAAAGTACTGATTGAACAACTACATTCTGTGCTAAACAATCAGCTTTTAGGATTACTAGTAAATTTGCCGTTTCTCAGCTATATAATTGTGTGTCAGGTATAAACACGGCCTCAATAGAAAATAAGAATGTGCATGAGAAAAATTTTCAGTTCAACTAGTTTTCAGATCCCATTTGTTTCACTTTCGTATCATAAGAACAGAAGATATGCCATTCTGGGTCAGACAAAGGTCCATCAACCCCAGTATTCTGTTTCCAACAGTGGCCAATCTAGGTCATATGTACCTAGCAGTTTCCCCAAGGGACACAGGTTCCACAATGCTTGTATTGGTTCAAGCATTGATATCCTGGGTCCCTTCTTAATAATGGTTTATGGATCTTTCCTCCAGGAACTTGTCCAAACCGTTTTTAAACCCAGCTAAACTAACAGCCTTTACTACATCCTCCGGTAACAAATTCCAGAGTTTGATTACACGTTGAGTGAAAAAATATTTTCTTTTATTAGTCTTAAATAGTTTACCCTGTAGCTTCATTGCATGTCCCCTAGTCTTTCTATATTCTGATAGGGTAAACAATCGATCGACGTTTACCCGTTCCACTCCGTTCATTAATTTATAGACTTCTATCATATCTCCCCTCAGCCGTCTCTTTTCCAGGTTAAAGAGCCCTAACCTTTTTAGCCTTTCTTCATAGGAGTATCCTTCCATCCCCTTTACCATTTTGGTGGCTCTTCTCTGAACCTTTTCTAAAATCGCTATATCCTTTTTAAGATACGGTGACCAGAATTGCACACAATATTCAAGGTGCGGTCTCACCATGGAACGATATAGAGGCATTATAATATCTTTTGTTTTATTTTCCATTCCTTTCCTTATCATACCTAGCATTCTATTTGCTCTCTTGGCCGCCGCTGCACACTGGGCCGAGGGTTTTAACATGGTATCCACAATGACGCCTAAACCTTTTTCCTGGGTGGTGGTTCCTAATGTGGAACCTTGCATCGTGTAACCATAGTTTGGGTTGTTCTTCCCTAGGTGCATAACCTTGCACTTGTCCACATTAAATTTCATCTGCCATTTTGATGCCCAGTCTTCCAATTTATCAAGATCCTCTTGCAATTTTCCACAATCATCTTGGGTTTTAACAAATTTAAATAGTTTTCTATCATCTGCAAATTTGATAACCTCACTCGTTATTCCACTTTCCAGTTCATTTATGAATATGTCAAAAAGCAGCGGACCCAGCACAGATCCCTGGGGTACACCACTATTCACCTTTCTCCATTGGGAAAATTGGCCATTTAGCCCTACCCTCTGCTTTCTATCTTTTAACCAGTTCCTGATCCACAATAGTACACTGCCTCCTATCCCATGACTCTTTAGTTTTGCCAAATGTCTCTCATGAAGGACCTTGTCAAAGGCTTTCTGAAAGTCCAGATACACAATATAAACCGACTCACCTTTGTCCACCTGATTATTCACTCCTTCAAAAAAACATAACAGATTAGTAAGACAAGATCTTCCTTGTCTAAAGCCATGTTGGCTGTCTCCCATTAGGTCATGACTATCTACATGCTGAGTAATTTTATTCTTTATGATGGTTTCTACCATTTTTCCTGGTACTGACGTCAGGCTCACCGGTCTGTAGTTTCCCGGATCACCCCTGGAACCCTTTTTAAAAATTGGTGTTACATTGGCGATCCTCCAATCTTCAGGTATTAGAGATGATTTTAATGATAGTTCACAGATTACTAATAGCAGTTCTGCAATCTTGTATTTCAGTTCTTTCAACACCCTTGAATGTATACCATCCGGCCAAGGTGATTTGCTACTCTTCAGCTTATCTAATAGTTGTAATACATCTTCCCTATGTATCGATATTTCCTTCAATTCTTCTGCACCTTTAAATACCACTTCAGTCATGGGTAATATCCCTACATCTTTCTCAGTAAAGACTGAAGCAAAGAATTCATTCAATCTCTCCGCTATCGCCTTGTCGCCTCTTAGTGCTCCTTTAACCCCTTTATCATCTAATGGACCAACTGACTCTCTCACAGGTTTTTTGCTACGAATGTACTTGAAAAGGTCTTTACTTCATGTTTTTGCTTCTGCAGCAAGCTTCTTCTCGAATTCTCCCTTTGCCTGCCTTATCAATGCCTTGCATTTGACTTGCCTGTGCTTGTGCTGTTTCCAGGTTTCGTCGTTTGGCTTTTTTCCATTTCCTGAAACAACAGCCTCTCTGACCTCACCTTTAAACCATGCTGGCAGTTTTTTGGACTTCCTTCCACTTTTCTTAAAGCGTGGAATACAGCTTGACTGCCTTCCACTTTTCTTAAAGCGTGGAAATCAGCTGGTCTTTGCTTCCAAGATAGTATTTTTCAACAACAGCCAAGCCTGATGTACGTCTTTAACCTTTGCAACTGCTCCTTTTAGTTTTTTCTTAACTGTTTTCCTCATTTTATCATAGTCTCCCTTTCGAAAGTTAAAAGGTAGTACTGTGGATTTCCCTACTATCCCTCCTCCACTAATTAAATCAAAGGCGATCATGCTATGATCACTATTGCCAAGTGGCCCCAACAACCTTATCTCTTGCACTAGATCTGGTGTTCCACTAAGGATTAGGTCTAATATGGCTTCCCCTCTGGTCGGTTCATGAACCAGCTGCTCCAAGAAGCAGTCATTTATTTCATCTAGGAACTTTATCTCCCTAGCATGTCCTGACGTGACACTGACCCAGTCGATACCGGGGTAGTTGAAATCACCCATTATTATTACTGTGCTGTAACATTTCTTAGCTTCCTTGATTTCTTTGAGCATTTCATCATCCATTTGGTCATTCTGGCCAGGCGCTCGATAGTACACCTCCACTGCCATTGCCTTCCCCCTTTTACATGGAATTTCAATCCATATAGATTCTACAGCAGATTTTGTTTCCTGCAAAACTTTAATCCTTTCTGACTCAATGCCCTATCTAACATAGAGAGCAACCTCTCCACCAATTTGATCACCTCTATCATTACGATATAGTTTGTACCCAGGTATCACAGTGTCCCACTGGTTGTCATCCTTCCACCATGTCTCTGATATTCCAATCATATCTAACCTTTCATTTAGTGCTATATATTCTAACTATTTTATTCAGATTAATTTGACTGTTGTTAGACATGGGTAATTTCGGATCTTTAAGCTCTGTCTGCCCCATACTTGAGGGCATTTGGTCTACTTTACTCTTTTGTGGAACCTCTCTGATTTTGGTTGTATCCTTCAAAGATACATTCTTCCGAACCATCCGCTCTTGGGCGACTGTCAGCTTTTCCCTAATATCTAGTTTAAAAGCTGCTCTATCTCCTTTTTAAAGGTTAATGCCAGCAGCCTGGTTCCATCCCAGTTAAGGTGAAGCCCATCCCTTCGGAAGAGCCTATCCTTTCCCCAGAATGTTCCCCAGTTCCTAATAAATCCAAAACCCTCATCTCTGCACCATTGTCTCATCCACGCATTGAGACTCCGGAGCTCTGCCTGCCTTTTGGGTCCTGCGCGTGGAACAGGAAGCATTTTGGAGAACGCTACCCTGGAAGTTCTGGATTTCAGCTTCCTACCTAAAAGCCTAAATTTAGCCTCCAGAACCTCCCTACCACATTTTCCTATGTCATTGGTACCGATATGTACCAAGACAGCAGACTCCTCCCCAGCACCTTATCTAGGTGGCGCGTGAGGTCCGCTACCTTCGCACCAGGCAGGCATGTTACCAGGCGATCCTCACGTCCACCAGCCACCCAGCTATCTACATGCCTAATGATCGAATCACCAACTATAACGGCTGTCCTAACCCTTCCCTCATGGGCACATGGCCCTAGAGAAACTTCCTCGGTGCGAGAGGGTTTTACATCACCTGGAGGACAGGTCCTAGTTACAGGATCACTTCCTGCCACACCAGGGTGATGCTCTCCTGTCACGTGACCTCTCTCCTCCATGGCAACAGGGATGCTGCCAGACTGGAGGTGGGACTTCAGGACTATATCCCTGTAGGTCTCGTCTATGTACCTCTCTGTCTGTCTTATGCTTTCCAAGTCTGCTACTTTAGCCTCTAGAGAATGGACTCATTCCCTAAGAACAAAGAGCTCCTTGCACCTAGTGCACATGTAAGACCTCTCACCAACTGGGAGAAAATCATACATGTGACACTCAATGCAAAAGACTGGAAAGCCCCCATCCCGCTGCTGGACTGCTGTCTGCATCTTAGTTTTAAGTTTGTGTTTAGATCTAAGTTCTTTACTTACTAAGGGTTGCTATGGATATTTCTACTAATAAAACTATACCTACTACGTGTAATATACCTTGTTCATCTGAAGCTTAACTAATCTCAGGTCCTTAGTGTATGACTGATTTGGGTAATGAGCTTCACCTGAGAGCACCTCCTGTCTTTTAAGATGTGTAAGTACCTATAAAGCTATGATTATCCCAGGGGAGGGAGGGAAATAACACTTATTAAAAGAGGGCTGCTACACAGTACCCTGTCTTGTGCTGCTGAGGTAAGCTATATTCTGATTTGATTTAAATTATAGCTCTTAGCTGCTGCTAGGCTCTAACTTCTTATGAAATTTAAACTACAAGCTCTCTGCTGGGATCTAAATTTAACCAGAAAGCTCTTTTCTGTGTTTTAAATTTAAGCTAAAAGAACTTTGCTGATGCTAGGCCCTGAGTGACTATTAAATTTAGACTACAAGCTCTCTGCTGGGTTCCAAATGTAACCAGAAAGCTCTCTTCTGTGTCTTAAATTTAAACTAAAAGTACTTTGCTGTTACTAGGCCCTGAGTGACTATTAAATTTAAACTACAAGCTCTCTGCTGGGTATGAAATGTAACCAGAAAGTTCTCCTCTGTGTTTTAAAACTAAAAGTACTTTGCTGATGCTAGGCCCTGAGTGACTATTAAATGTAAACTACAAGCTCTCTGCTGGGTTCCAAATGTAATCAGCAAGCTCTCTTCTGTGTTTTAAATTTAAACTAAAAGTACTTTGCTGTTACTAGGCCCTGAGTGACTATTAAATTTAAACTACAAGCTCTCTGCTGGGTATGAAATGTAACCAGAAAGTTCTCTTCTGTGTTTTAAATTTAAACTGCTGCTACTAGGCCCTGACTGATTTAACAAAAATAGTGGATTCACAGATTAATTAGCTTTAATACAAAGAATTCCTTTTAGAAAATTACCAGAAGTATATACTCACAGTTGCAGATCTCTCTCCAGAAGTAACAGTCCCTTTTTCTAGTCCTTCAAGAAAGTGAGTAAGTAATTGAAAATATGTGCTTTCTGCACATTGATGGTGCTTAATAAAATACCCCCTAAGATGGTAATTTCATAAGGAGCTGCTTAGATGTAGGTGGCAAAACTGTGTCTAAATCTTGGTATTTTAGTCATTTATCTGTGCAAGTGGCACTTACAGGCATAAATGACCTCTTTTACACTGGGCGCTATTTTATAGGTACGCACACAGATCTGATGGCATGGACATCTAGGCTATTATTTATAAAGAAAAGTAGGCAGCTACATTTATTTATAAAATAGGCTTAAAATGGACACATTTTGGCTGCCTTAAACTACTCTCTTAACAGTGAGGGGGTTTTCTGCCATATTCAATGAAACGTGTTTAAAACATGCTGGCAGAGAGAGGTCACGTGATGTGGTGAGCTTGGGTAGACGCGGATCGCTCGAGCTCTGGACCCCCCTCCTCTAAACCGCCAGAATTGAGCCGTGATCTGGGGCAGAGTGCTGTCGGTACTAGCCCCCGGGTGTTGGGAGACAGCTGAAGGTGCAGAACTTGCAGCGCGGAGAGAATGGCATCGGATGTGAAGTCGGGGAGGCGAGAAAAAGAACGAGCCGTGGGGCCGCAGAAAATGGCGGATTCACCTCCAGTGCCGAGTACCTCGGCTTCGCCAGCCTTTATTGAAGAGATTTCAGTGGTGGTCTCCGGTGCATTATCAGTACAATTTGAAGCACTGCACAATAAGATCAACGCACTACAGAGCTCTAGGCCTGCTGGGCACCCGCATACAGGAGGTGGAAACCCGCATCATGCACATCGAGGAAGAGGTGGAAAAGCTAACCCAGGAACTGGCAAATGTGCAGGTTGCATTGAAGACGCATGAGGCGAAACTGGATGACATGGAAAACTGATAATTTGCGGTTTCTGGACTTGAAATCTTATGTGGAAAATCTGACCCCCTCATTGAGGGAGGGCGAAGATCATAACAGCAGAATCATAGTCGAGAGGGTCCATAGAATAGGGCCTAAACAACTAAAAGATCGTAGGCCCAGGGTGGTCCTGGCCATTTTCGCAAAAGGAAGCAGTATTGAAAGTTGCATGGCAAAAAGGTGTTATTGAATGGGAGAACATGAAAATAAGAGTAACACAGGTGTACTCCACGGCTCTGAGCCAGCACCGGAAAGCATACGCGCCCCTATGTCAGAAACTGATAGAGGCAAACATTCAGTTTACAGTACAGTACCCGGCCAGACTTCATGTGACCCATGACGGAGCGCACCGGGTGTTTGGGTCGGCTGAGGAAGCGACTCAATATGTGGAGCAATTGGTGAATCGAGTAATAACCGGCACGGAAGAGCACCGTGGAACTTTCTGAGCACCTCGGCTGTGAGGTATAACCGGCCGCGGAAAGGAGGCATTGATTACTTCATAAAGGCGTTGATTTATAAAGAGCTGCGTGGGACAGGAACGGACATTCTCTGAAGAAGAGCCTGGTTTCTGGGCCCTGTCATTGGATATCGAGACGCTACAGGACCTGCGGCTAGGCTTTCAGTTTGGTACTTTGTCATATGTGGAGACTATAAGTGGATATTCATTAATATCTATTTATCTTTTGTTGTTTTTGTCTTCATATGGCTTTGCCATGTTGTTCCCTTGTATTTCTTGTTTATTCCTCCCTCCCTTTCTTTCGATCCCTGAGGGTGGGAGTTGGTAAAGACCTGGGCTGAGGGAACAGTTTATTTGAGGTTAGGGTGAGTTGGGGGCTGGGAATGAGGTATGGACTAAGGGGCTAGAGGAGTGCGGGGGCTTGGAGGGAGGGGTGGTGGAGGAGGTGGGGGGATACGATCACATCGATTGTGACTAGTTAAGGGAGGTGGGAAAAAATTTTGGGAGTAGGATGGTGGGGTTGTTGAGGGGGGTGTGGGCATGGGGGGGAGTGGAGGGGGGAGGGGGAGGGCGGGGACAGAGGGGGGGTTGGGGGGATAGAGATGGTAGCCTCAGGGGGAGAATGCGTCCGATACTGGGGAAGGGGATAGTAGTAAAGGGGGGGCCTCAGGCTGGGGAGGCTCCTCCGTGGAACATACTAAACAACGTGAGATATAGGATTATCATAGATACACCACTCTGAAGATTATCTCATGGAATGTGTGTGGCGTGGGTAGCCCAGTAAAGAGATATAAAGTGTTGCAAGCCCTGGCGAGGCAGAAATGCGACATTGCCATGTTACAAGAAACCCACCAGACAGCAGAGGAGCACCTTAAACTGCAGAGAGACTGGAGGGGCCAGGGATGGGGGCCCCTGCGCAGGGGAAGAAAGGGGGAGTGGTCATCTTGATCCATAAGCGAGTGTGATTTGTAATGGTGCAAGTATATGTTGATCCGGCGAGCAGATTTTTGTTGGTCCATGGAATCCTAGAAGGGAGGCCCATAATGTTGGGGAACGTGTATAGCCCAAATGCCCTAGATCGGGAGATGTATGCAAGATTGGCTTCCAGGGTGGAACGGATGCTGGATGTCCCCCTGATATTGGAGGGGGGGGGGGACTTTAATGGGGTGTTTGACGTTGACTTTGACACATTGCAAGGGGAAGGGAGCCGGATGCGACCTCAAAAGGCGACAGTATTGCAGAGCCTTAGACGCAGGTTGGGCGTGGTGGACCTGTGGCGCTTGTTACACCCATCTGCTAGAGATTTTACTCACCAGTCGAGGGTGCATGATTCTAGTGCATACATTGATTATATATTATTATCCAAGGGGCTGTTTGCTCGCACAGTGGATGCACAAATCAGGCCCACTGAGATATCGGACCATGTGCTGGTATAGGTAGAGTTGGACTGGGATGACGCAGACTCCTGTAGTAGATTATGGCGGTTTCCGCTGGATCTTTATCGGGATACTGAGTTTCATTACTTTATCAAGCAGTGGTGGCTTGAATATGCGTCAAACAACGAGAGGCATCAAACTGATCCGGAGTTGTGCTGGGAGACAGCTAAAGTGGTATTGCGTGGTGATGTCATAGGATATGCAGCGCGTAAAAGGAGGTTACTAACAGAGCAGATTATCCGTATGGAAAGACAAAAGATTAAGAAGCACCAGAGATGGGCGAGCTGCCCTACTGCCGTGACTAAAAGGAAGTTGTGGGACGCTCAAGTGGCTCTTAATGAATTACTACATAGGAGAGCCAGGAAATCCCCTATGTATTACCGTTATCAGTTATACTGCTTTGGAGACAAACCGGGGAGGCTCCTGGCTCGTTGCCTACAAGGTAGCAAGGGCACTCGAATGGTGATGGAGTTGAGAGATGCTCAGGGTTGTTTACATAAAGAGACTTCAAAGATTGTGCAGGTCTTTTTATCAGCACCTGTATTCGGGAGTAGAGGGGTCCCCGAATAGGCTTTTCTGAGGGAAGCGAAGCTTCCTCAACTGGGGGTGGACCAGCGGGCCCAGCTTGACGAGCCAATTATGGTGCAGGAAGTGCAAAGGGTCATCCACACAGCTAGTTGTTCCAAGACACCAGGCCTGGACGGTTTTGGAGCCAAATTTTATAAGGTGTTGGAAACCTTGGTGTCCCCATCTTTGGTGGCTGTTTTTCATCAACGTGCTGAGAGGGGTCTATTTTCATGGGGTGATAATCATGCGCACATTGTGCTAATCCCTAAGCTGGGAAAGGATCATACACAGGTGGCCTCGTACCATCCAATTTCATTGTTAAATTTTGATGTGAAAGTGATGTCTAAGATTTTGGTGGACCGCCTGGCTTTGGTGCTGGGGGACCTGGTGCATGAATCACAGGTGGGCTTTGTGAAAGGTCAGCATGCAGTATGAAACTTGCGGAAGATTATTGCGACACTGGAATGGGTGCACAACAGGGAACTGCAGTGGCTTTTGGTCAGCTTTGACACGCAGAAAGCTTTTGACCAGGTAAACTGGCAATATATGAAGAGTTTGTTGCCGCGTTATGGTCTGGGACCATCTTTTTGTAAAATGGTAGATGTCCTATATACGAATCCTACTGCAGGGGTGATATGCAATGGAGTATTGTCGGAGAGGTTCTTCTTGGAAAGAGGTACATGCCAGGGTTGCCCCCTATTCCCGTTGTTGTTTGTGCTTTCAATAGACCCATTAGTGCGAAGACAGAGGCATCCGGGGACATACGGAGGATCCGGATCGGAGCAACTGGGTTTAAGATGGCTGCATTTGTGGATGACATGTTGGTGCATTTGTTAGCTCCCCACCAATCGCTGCCTAGAGTATCAGAGGAGTTTTCATGGTTTGGAAGTTTTGTGGGGTAGCGTATTAATATGGACATATCCAAGGCTTTGGACGTGTCTGGTCATCTTCGAAGTAGTTGAGGGACTGCCTTCCCACTTAAATGGGCGGATGAGTATTTTGTTTATCTGGGTATCCTTTTGCCTAGCGACCCCAAAAAGTTGTATAAAAGGAATTTTGAGCAGATATCTCTCAAGTTACGTGCAAAATTACAAGCGTGGAATCCCATTCCCCTGTCTTTGCTCGGGAGAGCGGTGGCATTGGGGATGGTAGTCTTGCCCCAGGTACTTTACTGGTTGCAAACTCTTCCGGTGTGGCTACTTAGGAGGGATCTCACCTCCCTGGAGTGAGAGATCCAACGGTTTCTTTGGAAAGGGGTGAAAGCGTGCATGCCGTTGAATCGGTTACGAGGGGGATGGAGGGAAGGGGGATAGGGGTTCCGGATTTGCGGTCATATGCGCTAGCCTGTCAAGCTCGGCATGTGGGGGATTGGTTGGGGGACACAGAGCATTACACTCCTAGGGCAATGGAGGAGGCCCTTGTGGCTCCGCAATCATTGTTAGCAGTCCTGCATGCGGAGGGATCAGTGCTACCACCAAGACTAAATAGGAGTGTACTGTTGACTCTGATGAGGCATACCTGGTGGTACTTAAAACAGGTATTGGGGTAGCTCTCCTAACATGTCCAGCTGGCTACCATTACAGGGCAATATTAAGTTTGCTCCAGGATCAGACACAGCAGTGTTCCAGGAATGGCAGGGCCTTGGGATTAGCAAACTTGGACATGTGGTGGATGAAGCAGGGCGATGTAAACCATTTGTGGCTCTTTGTAGGGAATTTGATGTGTGCAGACACCAAATATTTGCATACGCTCAGCTCTCCCATTACGTGGCTTCTTTATCTCAGGGAGAATTAGCAGTGGAGAGATCCGCAACAATTTTAGAATTCTTTGGATTAGCAGGGGACTCTCCTCTTACCATCTCGGGTCTGAAAAGAAGTTTGGTCAAATATTTGGTTCTGCCCGATTATTCGCAGGAGTAGGCCTCGTGGGCGTGAGAATTGGGATTGGTGGTGGAATCGGGGGCTGTCTGTGAAGCCCTGAGGCGGATTGCCGGGCTCGTAGCGGGGGCTAGATGGAGAGAGATGCAGTTTAAGTGCGTGGTTCATGCGCATTTCTCCCGAGGAGAGCGTTGCAGAGTCATCTTACCTCGGACGGTGGGTGTCCAAAGTGTTCTACTCCACTAGCAGATTTGGGTCATATGTGTTGGGGATGTCAGAGAATTCGCGCTTACTGGAGGCGGATTTACAATTATATGAGCAGGTTGATATGTCAACCGATTAGTTGGACTGGGTCCCTGGTCGCATTGGATCAACTTGGACCACTTCACCCCAAGGGAAGATGGGAGCTCTTATTGATGAGGAAAGCCTGTCTGGTGGGTAAGGGGCCAATACTGCACAGATTGAGAGAGCAAAGGTCCCCTACTTTTTGGGAATGGCGCAATAGTTTTCACCAACTGATGCTTTTTGAGAGAGAGGGAGCTAGGGGAAATGTCAAATGCTGGCCTCTTTTTCTTTTGGTATGGGAACTTTATATTCAAACTCTGAGGCCACGGACTCGTAATGAGATACTGCAAACAGGTTGAGGACGGGAGGTGGGTAGGTAGGGAGCTTTCAATCTGCAACTGGGATGGGGGTGGATAAATAGCTGGACTACATTTCCCTTTTTCTTTGTTTTTGATCTGGATGAGGCTATGGGTGGGAGGGGAGGGGAGGGGTGGAATGGGAGGATGGGTGGAGGGGGGAGAGAGGCAAGGTTAATGATGGTAGATACCATGGGTGCTGGATTGACTGTGTTCAGATGGTGGATCAGACACAACCACGCCTGACGGAGTTTTGTAATTTTGCAGTGTTGTAATGATATGCATTCGTGGATTAATAAACAGAGTTTAAAAAAAAAAACCCTTGCTGGCAGAAATGTTTCTTTTTTGTGGTCAAAGGATATGCCTGTTCCCAGAGGTGTGCAATGCAACTCAGGATCATAGGAGAGCATTTCTTAAGCTAAACCTCTGGATGTTGCCTCTGGATGCATCTTTTTTTCCTGATGTGCCTTCTCACACATCAGGAAGGCAGATACACTTTTGAAGGTGCCTTAAAGGAAAATGTAAATGTGTTTAATATGACATTTCTTTGTTTTACTATTGTTTGTTTAGGATTTAACATAGACTGTACACTTAACTGCTCTCAATTTCCCGTTGGAATGTTTAATTTTTTTCTTTTGTTTGTTGTCTTTTTGCTCTCCTCCATTGGAACTAGGTTTTGTATATTGTTTTTGTTCTCTATAGTTTTCCTCTTTTTAACCTACTGATTGTATTTCCCTGCTTCTTGGTTTTATTAACTTGAAAGTGAATACACTGATTTTAGAAAGAAGTTGAAGACACTACATTGCTCAGAACATTTTGGACCAACTACCGAGTAGACTCTCCAATACATTAGCTGGATGCTCATACACAATGGACAACCCTACACAAATCTCAAATTGTAACCTTAACCTTAATCTTGAAATTGTAAATTAGATTGTACCATAGTTAGCTAATAGCATTAGAATGCATCATAGTTTGATGAACTAGTTCAATGTAACATAGTTACTCATATCCTAACAATGTATCATAGTTTGTACAATATATCATGGCTTATAGACCTGTTCAATGCAATTCACTCAGGGGATCATTCCAAGCTGTGTTTAGCGGGGATGGACATCCGGATCAGATGTCCATCCCCGCTAAACTCTCGGGACTGTATCCCCTTTCCAAAGCTCCACGCACGTACATAGGAGATATGCGGTGAGCTCTGGATGAGGGTGGGAGGGGCAGGCCAAGGGAGGAGCAAGGGCAGGCAGTGGGCAGGGATACGACCCTGGACATACAGGGCTGATCCTGAGGTTGGCCCTGTACTTCTAGGGTCACCAACATGGACAGAGGACTTATTCCACCTCGGAGGTGGAATAGGTCCCACTGGATATCAGAGGACAGCGGCGCAGGGCCAGGTCAATGGGGCAAGGGGGTGCAGGAGCTTCCCCGCATCCCGACCCTGCCTTTGGAAGGCCACATCGGGAGTCGGGCTGCGGGGAAAGAACTTTGTTGCAGCAGCCAGGGATTGCGTCTCCTTAATGGAGCTGTGGTGCCATGGCAATATGACACCATGGCACCACGGCTCCATTACGGAGCCTGGCTGAGTTAGCCAGGCAAGTGTATGGATGTCTGGAGTGCCAGAATTGGGGCACCCCTCAGATGTCTAGCCACTGTGCTGTGATTCTGCTCCTGCAGGGGCGTCTCCAGGCCCAGATGTGCACCTTCAGAATGGGCCGCTTAGTTAAATGTATTAACCTCTCTGTTACATGTATAACATTGAGTTAATTGTAAACCGCTTTGATACTCTGAAAAGTGGTATAAAAAATATCGATAAATTAAATAAATACATGTTTAAAGGTGATTGTCAAAGTGATTAGTGCGGTTAGGAAACCTGTTAACTGCATTAATTGTGGCAAGTGGGATATTCAGCGTCACTAATGCAGTTATTGCCAGTGAATATCCTTGAGTGCCCCCATTGAATGTCCTGGTGCTGGCTGGCTAGCGTCAGGCATTCCAGGGCAGATCAGAGGTGGCACCCGGGGATTACCCATTAGTGGTAATATTTAGCCACTAACTAGTTATCCCAAAGCGGCAAGCATTAGGCACCTGAAAGGTCACCTAACAGTCACCACTGAAGTTAACTGGGTAGTGGCTGAATATCTCCACCACCTGGTCAGCATTTGCGCTATCCAGGCCAACTCAGTGTCAGTGGCCAGATATGGCTCCGGCATTAAATACCTAGGTTTAAATTCCAGTGGCAACAGCTAACTGCTGTAGAAATACTATCTGCCACTGCTGAATATTCCTCCTTAAATTAACAAAGAATTTGCTGGCAGGTTATCTGCCAAGGAAATAACAGCACTAGAAGACATCTGGAGTGGCGTGAAGATCTCATGGCACCGAGATGGTAAAGCACACTAACAGTAGGTGACGGGCAAACTGGTAGAAATAGTAGAAGGAGGACCTCAAGATCTTGGGAGGATGGCAAAGCAGTGCCAATACTGGCAAGGAAAAATACAAAGCACCACTAACATTGGGATGAGGACCCCAAATCCTCTGGGTGGGCAGTAAAGAAGAACTAATAAGGTTACATTTGAACTTAGGGGCTTGTTTACAAAGCTGCGGTAGCGGTTTCCGAACGTTATCGGAGCCACGGCCCCATTTGATTTCAATGGGGCCGCAGCTCCAATAACGATCGGAAACCGCTACCGCAGCTTTGTAAACAAGCCCCTTAGAGTTTTGTGAGAAAATAAGTTTGTGTCTTAGGAGTATGAAAAAGGATCCAAGAATATCCATAGGCAGGTTTGCTCAGGAGAATTTGATGAGTAATAATAAATATACCCCCCAAAATCAATCCCAATGTATCCAAAAAATACTTTGATTTCCTTAAATACCCCTTTATACAGGAACCAAAGCACCAACCTATACCCAAAAATTTCCATAAATATAATTATGTGAAAATATTATACTTTGTTTCCTTTTCTTTTTTGTCGGATCGCTCACCATGAGCAGGAACTTTCCTGCTCTCGAAGTGAGCCCTCCTTTTTAATCAATTTAAACCGACCCGAAGGCCTTAAAAAAACAGAACCAACACCACCATTTAGGTGTCTGATCCATTTAAACATTAACTGAACTGTCTCAACCAATAGTAAACAGCACAGGTACTCCCCACTTAACTTGAGTTGGAATTGTTCTTCTTGAAGAAAATTTGCAACCGCAATCTGTAAAGTCCATTAACATGGGAAATGGCCTCTTCAGCCAACTTCTGTACACATCAGCCAACAACAAGAAGGAATCTCCCTGTCTCTATCAAGCGGTTGGGATTATTCCAAGCATAAGGTTCACGCTACACCAATCAGTGTTTCAAGCTGTGTAGCTTCCTAGCTCTTCATCAGGCGAATGAACCTTATCCCCTTCTGGTTCCATTAAATCACATCTGAGGAGAGGATGTCAGAACGTCATTTCCATACACACACCTGTTAAGCACCAGCCACTCACAAACACAAACTCCACCAGTCAATCTCCATATTCATGCCTTCCGGGGCCATTGAACGTAAACGGAAAATCCACTGTTGTTCTTTCAGATGTAATAGTGCTTTGCGATCCCCTCCCATAGTTAATGGGGGTATAACATCTAAGATCCTCCAGTTCAAATCATTAAATTTATGACACTTTGCATGGCAATGCGGGACCAACGGAGCAGATGGCAATCTTGAATTTATGCGTGAGCGATGTTCAAGCAGGCGTTTTCTCATTGGGCGAGTAGTTTTTCCAACATACAATAAATGGCACGGACAAATTAAAACATATACTATAAAAGAGGTTAGGCAATTAGACCAATGAAAAGATGAATAGACCCACCTAGTCCTAGGATCTTCCCACTTTTCTCCTTGCAATGTTGTCTCACAAAAATCACACTGGCCACACGAAAAATGGCCCTTCTGCATTGGGAAACCCTCAGTTGTCTCCTCCCTCCGAGTGCAGACCACCCAATTCCTAATAGTGCACGAACGCCTGTATGCAATCATTACAGGCTTTTGAAAGCACTGGTGTGAAGACAATAATGGCCAATGCTGCTTCAAAATCGCCACTATTTTAGAAGCATTAGGTAAGTATGGAATTACCCCTATGACCTTATCAATCGCCTCCTTAGGCTGAACTTGATCATCCGACCACCATCCTGGATGATTATATAAAGCTTGTTTGTAAGCAGTATGTATCACTGAATGGGGATAGCCACGTTCCTGAAGCCGCCGGCTCAGATCTTTTGCATGTAGCCGGTATTCTGCTACCGAAGAACACAATCTCTGAATACGCAGAAATTTTCCAAAGGGCAATCCCCTTCTTAATGCTGGAGGGTGGTAGCTGGAATATCGCAATAAGACATTTCGCTGTACCGGTTTCCTATAGAGAGTACTCCCCAATGATGAACCCCTAATAACTAAAAGGAGATCTAAAAATTCGATCTCCTTATTATGGTATTTAGGGGTAAACTGCAAATTACTATTAAGAGAATTTATCCACTGAAGGAATTGTTGTAATGAAGCCTCAGAATCCACCCAGATGAAAAAAATATCATCTAAAAATCTTTTCCATAATAAGATATGTTGGAAACCCTGAGAACCATAGATGAATCGTTCTTCAAATTGCGCCATATACAATGTAGCCATCGAGGGTGCTACCGTAGCACCCATGGCCACCCCAAATTGTTGATGGTAGAAGGTCGACCCATATGCAAAATAATTGTGAAATAAAACCATCTTCAACAAACTCAATACAAAACTTTTGGGTAGTCTAGCTGGTAAGTTTATATCCAATTCAGACAACATGTTGTAAGCTTCCACTTGAGGAATGTTTGTATAGAGGGAGACTACATCCAAGGTCACTAAAAAAGAACCCGATGGAATGGTTAACTGGGATACCAGGGACAAAAAATGGAAAGAATTCTTAATAAAGGACCGAACTGTAGTTGTTAATGGTTGAAAAAACAGATCGCAAAATTTTGATGACGGCTCCAACACCGAGTCTCTACAAGATATGCACGACCATCCCGGAGGGTCCTCCAACGATTTATGGACCTTAGGCACCATATACTGGTTAATTGGTGACTTCAACCTCACCTCACTACATCCTAGCCACTCTGCCACGTTCCTCGATGCCATGTCTGAGCTCAACTACTCACAACTAGTCAGTTCCCCTACACACCTCAAGGGTAACACTCTTGTTCTCATTTTCGCACCCCAGTCTATAGCAAACACCAAGTTTAACCTATCACTTACCCCTGTGCCATGGTCAGACCATAACTTAATATCCTTCCAAATCCCATGCCAGCAAAACCAAATCCAACAAGACAGAAAAATATAATCTCATCAGGATCAACAACCCGATTCAAAACACTCGACAAGGATGACTTCATCAGCCTCATTCTTCCAGCTCTTCGTCAACCAGCCAAAGACCTTGATGAACTGATCAACAAATGGTACACCACCCTGAACTCCTCTTCACAGCTACCTTCCTTGAGTAGACCACCAGCATCCAGCGTATCACCAAGAATTAGAAATCCAGCACCATGGTTCTCGGCCGAATTACGACTATCCCTCCAAAAGCTAAGAAAACAGGAGAGAAAATGGCGCAGATCACGATCTCCCACCGACCAAATGAATTATAAAAATGCTCTAAAGCAACACCGGGAGAAAATAGCTGGAAAAATGAGAGAACACCATACAGAAATCCTTCTCCGATCATTAGACAAACCACGAGACCTCTTTAACATCGCTAAATCTCTAACTAAGGCACCATCTTCCAACCAAACAATTTTAATTCAACCTCAGCCCTTTGCTGACTACCTACCATCTAAAACTATTAACACAAACACGACACCAAGTTGGATACCCAACTCCGTTCCTCTGATACAGCCACTAAAACATTTTGTCGCCCCTACGGTGAAATTCATCACTGACCTTATTGCTACCTTGAATACTACTACAGCCCCAAACGATCCTTGCCCCGCCTATTGGATCAGAACAATGTGTGCTGAACTGAGCCTCACTCTAGCCCACATCATGCAACTTTCCTTCACAGCTGGATCATTCCCAACATCTCTTAAGCAAACTTCCATACGCCCTCTCCTGAAAAACAATAAACTCGACCCAGCGAAAATGGACTCCTATTGTCCAATCTCAAGTATACCCCTTCTAGCCAAAATCATCGAGAAGGTGGTCCAAATCCAACTGCAGCAGCACATAGATATTTCAGCCCCACTGGATCCCTGCCAACATGGGTTCCGTGAATACCATGGTATAGAGACACTACTCACATTACTTATCAACACCTTATCTAGAGGGATTGACAAGATTGAAAATGGGTTCATTCTCATCTTCCTTGATATCTCAGCAGCTTTCGATTCAGTTAACCATGTGCAACTTCTCCACCGCCTTCAAGAGAAGGGAGTTCAGGGTTTGGCTTGGGAATGGTGTAGATCCTACCTAACTAACCGCTGGCAACAGGTTCGGATAGGATCCTCAACATCTGATCCTTTCCATCAACAACAGGGTGTACCTCAAGGAACCTCTTTATCTGCTCTACTTTTTAACATATATATGCAACCGATCTGTGACGTCATCCGAGCATTCAATATTTCAAGTCTGATCTATGCAGATGATGTCCTGATATCCACCCCAATAAGAATCAAGACCCCCGACTTCTCCCCAATAATCGAGTGCTTCAATGCGATTACGGACTGGCTCTTATCCCAGAATCTGCGAATAAACTTCAAGAAAACTGAGGTCCTATTCATAACCAGGAATAAGAACTTCTTTCCCCCCACAACACGGAAAGTGAGAGATGCGGAAATTCCATATAAATCATTGATACGCTACCTGGGAGTCACCATAGATCAAGAACTAACCTTCAAAGATCACATAAAGCAGACTGTCAAATCCATCTACAATAAAATACGAACGCTGAAACACCTAAGACCTCTACTTGCCCCTAATGATTTCAGAACAATCTTCCAATCCCTTGTGATACCACATTTTGATTACGCCAACATCATCCTACACGGTCTCCCTAAGAGCACCCTCAATCCACTTCAATTGGCGATGAATACAGCAGCTCGCATCCTCTGCTGTATTTCCAGAAGAGACCACATCACTCCTATACTCATAGAGCTTCACTGGCTACCCCTACAAGCCAGGATCACCTACAAGGCACTATTGCTATCTTTTAAAGCAATCAATCAGATAGCCCCACCTTCCCTCTCTTCACTCCTTACTAGCACTCCCACAAATAGGCTGAGAAGGTCAGCAGCCGCTAATACCCTTGCTATACCAATTGAGTACACTAAATGTAACTAAGCAACCAGAGATAGGGCCTTCACTTTCTTCGCTCCGACCTGTTGGAACAATCTCCTTCCGCATATCCGATCAATAAAGGACCTCTCCCAGTTTAGAAAGGTCCTTAAACATTACCTATTCTGCCTGCACCTTGTATGCACTAATCCTACGCCCCCTCTCCTCACCTCACAAATCACCCATACTGCCTCTAACACCCCAACATAGCCCTTGTAGAACACGAAGCAGACCCTCTGCACACCCAAAAGGTCCATAGACCTCAAAGTTTCTCCACTACAATTTTCAACATGTTACATGATCTGTAAATAGTCCACAGGTGAAATATCCATTTTGTATATAGTTACCCTGTTACTTCCAAGTTACTGATCCTGTTGTAATGTAAGCAAAAGATTGTTCTGATGCAAAAATTGTTATTTGTAAACCGCACTGAGCGCGGTATATAAGAACTGTAAATAAAATAAAATAAATAAAAATAAATAAATAAAATATACATTACCAGAACCACAGGGAACACTGGATTCAAAAACTCATATTCCTTCATTGTGATCCACTTACGATCTAAAGCATCCAAAGTCAAAGATCTAAGGCGCTGGTATAATTCTAATGTAGGATCAGCCGGTAATATACTATAATATTTGCTATCCGAAAGATGCTCAATCATTTTATTTATTTATTTATTTATTTAAAGTCTCTTCTATACCGCACTATTCAGCATCAGCGCGGTTTACATGGAACAATTTTGCGATGATAATCAGTTGTTGTCAAAATGACATCGCTCCACCTTTGTCAGCCCTTCAGATAACTAACTGTCTATCATCCCGTAATGATTTTAAAGCTTGAAATTGATGTCGTGATAAATTAGAACGTTGCCGCACTCCAACAGACTCTAACTTACTTAAATCCCAAAGGACCAAATTTTGAAAGGTAAGAAGAGCTGCATCAGTACTGATGGGGGGATTCCAAGTGGTGACGTTTTTACAAAGTGAATCATCTGCAAAGGGTCCTTTTGTTGACCGAAAATGTTACATGATATGTAACTTTCGAAAAAAACCGGTGGAGAGCTATCCTCATCCGAAATGGATCATAAGCAGGAGCCAGAACAAATCCTAGTCCATACTCCAACACTGCTGTTTGTTCAGATGTTAACGGTCGTCCTGACAAATTGATGATTGTTGACGCGTCTGAGAGCGTGTGGATGGGCCCCTCCAACCCTCCTGTTGAAATTGCCTCGCCGGCCGGCCTCTGTAAAAACCCCATTGTGGTTTAGATGCACCCCCACTTTTAGCAAAACCTGCTGCCCCCTCAGAAAAATCAGAGGAATGATCCTCTGAAGAATCCTCAAAGGTGACTTTTTTATTTTCTCTACCTGGTTCTTGCTTATTACGTCTCCAAGTATATCCTTAGCATAGTCCTCAGTATCACATGAAAATTTGTGAATTTTCAAAGCCCGCAATTGTTCCTGAAAATGTTGAATATATTCCCCCAGTTCCTTTTTACTGTTCTTAAAATTCTCCTCCACCATATCCTCTTTTAACTGCTGTTCCAATTGTAATAATTGATCCTGCAATAAAGCTTCCTCTTTGGACAAACGTTCAACCAATAAGGCTATAAGATCTAAGCCACACTTATTTAATAAGCTATTCCAGGTGGCCAAAAACAATTTATCTTCACTAAACATATGAGGCGGTTTTAACACTCGCAACCCTCTAGGGATCATATGTTGCTTTAAATATTGTGTCATAGTAGCCGCATGAAGTTGAACCCTGACTGCTTTCCCTCAACCCTGACAATTCCAACTCAAGTTAAGTGGGGAGTACCTGTGCTATTTACTATTGGTTGGGACAGTTCAGTTAATGTTTAAATGGATCAGACAGCTAAATGGTGGTGTTGGTTCTGTTTTTTTAAGGCCTTCAGGTCGGTTTAAATTGATTAAAAAGGAGGGCTCACTTCGAGAGCAGGAAAGTTCCTGCTCATGGTGAGTGATCCGACAAAAAAGAAAAGGAAACAAAGTATAATATTTTCACATAATTATATTTATGGAAATTTTTGGGGTATAGGTTGGTGCTTTGGTTCCTGTATAAAGGGGTATTTAAGGAAATCAAAGTATTTTTTGGATACAGGAGAATTTGATGGCAAGAGCCTACTTTCTGACCCGCTACCAGAAAGATCACAGGAAAAGACTTAGGGCTGCTACTTTGAAAGAAAAATTGAAATGTCATCTGTACTATTCTACTGTCATAAGTGAGCTACTATTGACCAGTTCCAAACACAGTTTCTGGTGCCGATAGCATTGTAACATCTGAAAGCGATGGACTTCCTCTTTGTTGTAGGCTCCTGCTACCTAGGAGTGCAGGACGTGGTCCTGAACCTTATATCAGCATGCTCTCCTGAAAACAGCTCCAGTGGATATTGTGTATGCAAGTGATGAAGCATGGCATTATTTGAAAGATAGCTCAGTAGCTTTCCTCTACTGGTGGCCTTCTGACAGTAAATGCATTCTGCGAAACATTGTAGGAAAAGGCGGTATAGAAATCCGTTTAAATAAATACATTGATCAAGTGCCGCAAGATGCCGCCACACCTCTGACTTTGTGATTGCCTCCCCTCTTTGCATCCTCAGAGGCTGCTGCTGCAGCTGGAGTGGTGCAGAGCTTGGACCAGAAGTTGAAAGCCAGGGGCATCTCTCACTCTCTCCACTATTTGTTTGTCCCAAGGGTGCCCTTGGCCCTGCTGCTGCTCATTACCTATAAAGCTTCAACAAGCTTATTCAAACCTTCATCAGCTATTGGACTTTCAGGAGGGACATTTTCAAAGGCATTTACAAGGTCTGCAGACCTGCAGAGTATGGAAATGCCGCTCTGCAGGATATTCAGCAGCAGTAACACGGTTAGTGCTGCTCGGTATCACTGCGTGCCACCAATAGCGCTTCGCATCAGAGCATTCTGGGATGCAGCGGAGGCAGCACTCACCGCTAACCAAGCAATGGCAAGATTGAGCCACTGTCTGGTTAGTGATACACAGAGAAAGTGAGGTACAGGAAACCCTGGCCTAACTTTCACCGCGTTAGCTAACCAGAAAGTGACTCAATATTTTAGCTGCCCGTTTAGCCTTGCGGCAGGCGGCAAACCTCGATATTCAATGCCAGGGCCAGATATGACCCCAGCATTGAATATCCGGATTTAAATTTCAGTGCCCCATTAGCAGCGTTAGCCGTCGGTGCTGAATATATCCCTGATTCTTTTCTGATTCTGGAAATACTTCACATGATTCATCCAATTCAATATCATCCCAAACTTGCTGCATGTACCCCTTAGGAGAGAACAGGGTGCGCCTAGTACTGCACTTTTCTGGCCGCCTTCCCCCTTCCCCCACTCTTACTGCCTTGCTTTCTTTTGCTCTTGTGTGAAGATGAGAGAAGACCACTAAGATTTCAAATTTTCACTGGAATCTGCAGCTGCTGATACTCTCTTCTTAAAAAAAAAATCTCTTTATCTTTGCTGGTGGAGTATAGTTCTCTGATCTTCATTACTAATTCTGCTGCTGCTGGCCTTAGGGCTCAATGGTGGATCAACTACCTTTCCTCCTCTGCTTCCCATTCCTGTCTCTAGAAAGCATTGACATAATTCAGTAAAAGAGCAACAGTTTCTAAATATTGTGTAATTTTGGAATGATTATGGATCTCAAGTTCCAGGGTAATTTTATAAACTCCCTCAGACTCAATACATGTTAGCACGTGTAATCAAACTCGTGCCTTTGAGGCTTATTTAGGAAAAGGTACGTAACTGAGGGAAAGACATGAACAAACTAGGCACAAGCACTTGCATCCACTCTGTGGCAGATGTAAATGTGTAAGTTATAGTATAACTTACACACATACATTTTTTGTTCATTTTGCATTTATTGAAAATGTCCACAATTTGCAAGCATCCACTTGTTTAAGGAAGAAAATGAGATTAGAAAACAAAAACCTGCAAATCTCCTCAATGGCACTAAGCAGAATATTCAGCGGCATTAACATGGTTAGTACTGCTGAATATCCACAGGTGCCGCCACTAAACACCCCAATGGCTAGGAGCCCGGAGGCAGAACAGAGGCGGCAGCCAGAGATAACTAGTTAGTGTCAATATCCAGATCTTAGCCCGTTATTCCACAGTGGTGAAAGTTAGGCGCTTTAAAGGCTGTCCTAACTTTCACCACCATAGCTGTGGCACTATCCGGCCAACCTGGATTTTCAATGCCGGTGGCCGGATATGGCCCTGGGTTCGAACAGCTGCGTTTAAAGTTCAGCAGCCAGGATTAGTTGCTGTAAAAGCACTAGCCACTCCCTCTGAATATTCTCCCCAATATTTGTATCCAATCCACATTCTAGTAGACCACAAAAATGGGAGGGGGAGGAAAGCATATTAGTGGAGATATAAAACGAAAAAAGAAGTAAAAAAGGCATAAGCACAGAATTTAATTTTTAAAAAAACACCTCTATTTCCCTATCGAGTGGAGGAGTAGCCTAGTGGTTAGAGCAACTGCCTAGAATCCCAGAAGATCAAGGGTTCAATTCCCAGTGGCCCTCCTTGCGACCTTGGGCAAGTCACTCTACCCTCCATTGCTTTGGAAGAAAAGGCTGGCAATCTACTTGCAGTGATACATTGCCAAGAAAACCCAGAGGTAGCTGGGTCACTATGAGTCAACACTGACTTGATGGCACTAAAAAAAAAATTCCCTATTGCAGAGTCACAGAATTGCCTCCATTTTGGGGCTTCGGAGTCAAAGCAGATATCAAGGAAGAATGAAGTTGTTCAGGGACAAAGAATGCATATCTCACATTCATGTATCTAACCACATATCTACAAGGATAATGCAAGACAAACATCACACCCACAGCTTGAGTCTCCTGGCATATAGAAAGAAATAATCTTTCCTGTGTGGGATGAGCTATATCCAGAAACACCCATATTCTCTGTCCCAGGAAAGGTTCCTTGGATTTACGCAAATAAAGCCTCAAAGCTATGTTCAGGACTTGCCCACAAAGGAGACCAATAGTGTAGTTTGGTCATTACTTTCAGTCGGCAAGGTTTCCAGTAAGACAGTAGCATCCGGAGCCAGATTTCTAGTAATAGGAGGAGACTTCCCAAGTAAAACATACCCTATTAACGGATTGAATATCATTAGGAGAAATTCCAAAAAACTACAATCAAATATTTCTTAAGATGATCTACTGGAGATAAGGTCAAACGTTTTGGAAAGCTCTAAAATCTAAGATTTAAATGCTGAAACTAGTTTTCAGATAGTAGAATCTTCTGTTGCAGCACTAATTTGTCCTTTACCAAGGCATCCAACACTGCTTTGGAATCTTCCACTTTATTTATTTATTTATTAGTGCTTATTTACCGCTTTTCGTGAATCAAAGTGGTTTACAGAGAACTCAAGGCCTGAACATTACATTAAACAAAAAATATATGTAACATCTTAACAGGGAGTGAAAGGAGAAAAGGGACGAATTAACTTAAATCAGCAACAGCGAACTAAGCATATATATAAATTTTACAATGAACTTGAAAGCATTTTGTAAAGTGTGAGGACTGTAGTTTTACATGTAGAATTCTCACTAGGTGACTGGTTCACCAAAGTGCTCCTTGAACAGGAATGTTTTTAGCGGTTTACGGAAGGCTTTAGGATCCTTAGTGTTTCTTATGACTGAAGGAAGTGAGTTCCATAATAGAGGGGCGTAAAGGGAGAAGGCTCTCTTGGATGTTGGTTGTATTGCAGTTTCTGAAGTCTGCATGTACCTCAAGAGAATTTCTATTGTTACTTCTATGTGGTCTGTTTTCCAGAGTGATTTGAATAAACTCTTTCAGGTAGATGGCATATATAACACACTATGCACACTGCACTATATATTAGAGTAGAGAGGCAGTGGATACTGCAACAGAGCCTGTCATTTTGCCATCTGTATGGAACCACAGAGTGCAATAGACTTCTAAAAGTGAAGTGACCCTCACACATAGCCTACCCCTATGCCTCAGCCCTGTCTCTGCTGTGACCTTTTTCTGTTTATTTTCGATCAAGCATCTCACTAGGGAGGCTGCTCTGCATCACAGAGCCAGACTTTTCTCTACCACACCCAAATACTAAATCAGGACCTAGCCCCTCTGTACCTCAGGCCGGTGAATGATCTTGCTTTCTCTATGTTTTTGATCATTTTTATACTTTTTTTCCTCTGAAGACTATACCTTCCTAAACCAAGGCTATCGCCCTCTGAAATCCAAAAAAGAAATGACAACAAAATGGTGCTGGTATCAGATTCAAACCTTAATGAACTGAAAAGATAAATGAATCCTATAAAATCAATGAAGAATAAATCCAGTAAAATATATTTAATTTTATAGAGAAAAACATTAGGAATTGATCATATTTAATGATATTAAAAAATCTTCTACTTCAAGGTAAATAAATTAATTTGATATGGGAACACTCATTATGTGTTTAAGAGAAACCTGTATCAGATTGCTTACCAAATAAATATTGTTTGTAAAAAAAAATCCTTTCATGATCACAATTGATGTTATACACACAAATATGTGTGATATCCCTCAAGAGATTAAAAATGCTACAATTGGATTTATAAACGAGGGGTGAGCTCAGACCTAAGTAGTGCTGAATACAAAGCAAACATGCATCATAAAATTCATCACTGCTCACCTCTCAAAAAAAGATGTAACAGCATGCATCCAAAGTCCAAATATCAGAAAACGTCATGTGTCAATACAAGCACTAGAGATTTCCTTGTGCCTTAAAAAACATTTCTAAAGATATCAAGGAATGTCAATAAATGAAGCAAATCAACATAATTTTGATGCTTCATAGTATATCCAGTAGAAATTTGAAGCCACTTCAGATTCAAAGAAAACACGGTACCATCATGCTATAATATAAATATGATGAAGACTATACTCATACACAACACTGGTTAGCACTCAGACCTTCTGCTGGAACCTTTACCCTGACCATGATTTTGCCAACCCCAGCTGCTTCAAGAAGATTCTATCCAAAAAATGCATGATAAAGTATTACATTTGACAGCATATAAATGGCATCCACATAACGTGAAAAATATGCTACCCATGGCTAAACCAATAGGGAGGAGTGGTCTAGTGGTTAGGACAAGGTACTTCAGGCCGGAGGGCCGGGGGTTCAAGTCCCACCTGGGGACAGCAATCTCAGGCCGGAGGGACTGGGATTTCTAGTCCTATAGGCACTCCTTGTGGTTTGGGCAAGCCACTTAACCCTCCATTGCCCATGTTCCCTGTAAGTATTAGCGTATGTGTGTCATATCCCCTCGTGTTAAATGTATCTCCCAACTGACCGCTTTGACCCGGTGAAAAGCGGGATATAAATACAGCTAAATAAAATAAATAAATAAATAAATAAATAAAAATACAGAAAGTGAGAGTGAAACATAGAAACATGATGACAGAAAAAGACCACATGGCCTATCTAGTCTGTCCTTCCATAACAACAACAGTCCACTTATAGAAACATAGAAACATGATGACAGAAAAAGACCACATGGCCTATCTAGTCTGTCCTTCCATAACAACAACTACAACAGTCCACTTATAGAAACATAGAAACATGATGACAGAAAAAGACCACATGGCCTATCTAGTCTGTCCTTCCATAACAACAACTACAGCAGTCCACTTATAGAAAGTGAAAAGTGAAAGATACCAACACATTCAATCTATCAATAGTCAGTTAAATACCTCTAAGCACAAGTGATATAAAGTACTTAATATGATTAAATTAAATTGGAAATAGTATATCAATTAATGGCCTGTTATAAAGACCTTGTATGTGGAGAAAGCCATGCAGCATGATTTTAGAAAAGCAGGTGTGCATGTGCAGGTGCATGTGAGGTGGAGAAAGGAAGACGTTGGGCAATGGGGGCAGTTGGAGAAAAGAAAAGAAATAACTAGACACATAACCATGAGAAGAGAAGAGAAGAGAAGGGAGATGCTGGACTATGGCGAGGTAGAGAAAGAAAGATGCTGGAGCACTAGCAAGTTAGATGCAAGGCATTGATAAGGCAGACAAAGAGAGAATTAAATTTAAAAAAACCTTGTTGTGGAAGCAAAAATTCACAATAAAATCTTTTTCAAATACATTAGTAGCAAAAAGATTGTGAGAGGGTCAGTTGGACTATTAGATGATAGAGGGGTAAAGAGGGTGCTAAGGGAGGACAAGGCCATAGCAAAAAGACTGAATGAATTCTTTGTTTTGGTCTTTACTGAACAAGATGTAGGAAAATTATCCATGACTGATTATAGTATTTAAAGATGATATATTGGAAGAATTGAAAGAAATATCAATAAACTGATAAACTGGGAAGATATATTACAACATTTGATAAACTAAGGAGTAGCAAATCACCTAGACCGGATGGTATACATCTTAGGATGCTGAAAGAACTGAGACATGAGATTTCAGACCTGCTATTAGTAATCTGTAAACTATCATTAAAATCATCTGTAGTACTTGAAGATTGGAGAATGGCCAATGTAACGCCAATGTTTAAAAAGGGTTCCAGGGGTGATCTGTGAAACTACAGCCTGGTGAGCCTGACATCAGTACCAGGCAAAATGGTAGAAACCATTATAAAGAACAAAACTAGAGTAAGGGCGCAGGCAGGGTCCCAGAGACCTGGGTAAACATGTGTGCGGCCCGGTGCGGGACCCTGCACGCATCGGTCAGCAGAGGAGGGGGGCGCAAGGGGAGCGTGGATGCTCGAGGCATCTTTAGAATTGATTGGCTCCGCCCACGGGGACCCGCACGGAGGAGCCAATCAGGGTGGAGGCAGGCATGAGCTCGACGTCAGCAGTGGTTGACTGAGCACATGTGAAGGGAGGCTGGGCGACTGGCGTGAGGTAGATCTGCTTGTGGAACAGCATGGTGTACCGGTGAGGCAGCATCTGCGGGCAGGGAGAACCCAGGCAGCGGCAGTGTCAGGGAGAATTGCGGGGGCCACGGGGCCCGTTGAAGCAGCAGCTGTGTAGAGGGACCTGGTTGACTGCGGCGGTGCGAGGCAGAGTCGAGGAGCCCAGTGCCGGGGATAGCAGCAGCAGGCGAGTAGTGCTAGATATTAAAAAAAAAAAAACAACAACAACAGAGATGGCTATGTGAGCGATGTGGGATTTGAAGGGGAATCACTCCTGGGGTGGATTTCAGGGAACCAGGGCATATATATTAAAAAAAAAAAAAAAAACCCGAAGAAAGCAACGATATAGGAGGTTATAGGGAACAGCAGTTCTAAGGACAGTGGTCCCATTTGGGACGATGCCTTTGAGAAAGGGCAGTCAGGGCAAGGGGCGGACTGTCAGCAGGGCCAAGGTAGTGCGGCCTGCGGGGGGACAAAGAGGTAGGGGGGGAAAGGGGGAGGCAAGTTGGTCTACGGGAGTGGGCAGGGTGCTCGGCCACCGGTGGGGGGGGGGGGGGGCAGGCAGCCCTAGGTGTGCGGAAAGGGGTCGCGGAGGGCCGCCAACTTTGGGTAGGGGGGCAGGGGTTGGGCGTGGAGCTTGTGGGTGGGGAGTGGGGGGTCAGAGGTTGATGAGGGGCCTAAGGGAGGCAGAGTCCAGTCCTACAGTTGGGAGGAGGTAGACAGGGTAGTACCACGGTGGGGTCCAGGGCAGCTACAGCAGGTGGGGGAGCGAATCACGGGCGAGGGCGAGAGACCCCTTCCTTTGCCAGGGGAGAGGGAAATTCAGGTGAGGGTAACCTGTTTGGCTATGGGGGTGCTAGTGTGGGAGGTAGAGGAGGGTTTTCCCCTGGGGGAGGGACGGCAGTTCAGATGGGTTATGGGTCTGGTGGACATCCGACTGCATGGGACCAGTGGATCGGGGGAGGACAAGGCCCATCTAGGGCCGAATGGGCCGGGGCTTGGCAACCGGCATGGTCTGGTTCCCCCCCCCCCCCCCCGGCTTTTCCTTTTTTGTCTCCACAGGTTTCATTTCTGGCATCTACGGGAGTAATGCACGGGACGAGGGGAGAATCACTTGCGGCGAATTTGGATATGGAGTCCACGGCTGCACCAGGAGTCTCGGTCGATGGGGCTTCAGCTCAAGGAGGCAGTGCCCAACAGTTGGTTGAGGATCATCCTCAGGCAGTGCTTTGTCCACCAGTGTCGGGGACGGCTGCTATGGCAGAGACGGGTGAGTTGCAGGCGGAGCAGGTGTGCGAACAGAATGAGTGGGAAAAGCGAGCAGGAAGAAGAAGCACTCTTGCAGGTGGCAGCGTAGTTCAGACTCGTCCTCCTCCACATCATTGAGTTCATCAGCGGCGTCCTCGAGGATGAAGGGGGGAAGTCTGGGGTGCCAGGCAGTGTGACAATGGGGGGCAAGTCTGTTATCGGAATTGTGGGAAGGGATGCCGAAGAAGTTGCGACGTAAAATTCAGAAGCAGAGATATATAGATATTTTCTGCTTGCTGGAGGGTCGGGGGTGTTCTGGGAAAAGTAAAAAAAAGCGCAAGGAGGATGAGAAGGCTGGGCGGATTAGAAAGGTCTCTCAGAATGTAGTGAATTGGGTGAGGGCTTTCTTACGTTTAGAAAATGTGTGGGGTCAGCACTATCTGGAGCATTAAGGGATGTTGCTGGCATATGTGGACTCGATTCTCGAATCGTCACAGACCCACGAAGGATGGTCGTGGCTAAATTATGATGAGAAATTTAGGGATAAAATGGAAGAGAACAAGTTGTTAACTTGGGGCACGCAGGATATTAACTTGTGGCTCACGCAGATGTCGGTCAGAGCTAATGCTGGGGGTGGAGGTAAGTTAGGGCCGGCGGCCAATGGGGGGGTGAACCATTCCTTTCGAGGGGGAGGGGTTTTATTGCAGACCAAGCAGGTTGCAAGCGGAGTTGGGGACGCGTGCTGGAGGTTCAATAAGTCCTTCTGCCCTTTCCCGGACTGCAAGTTCTGGCATGTCTGTTCCGTCTGTGGCAGGGTGCATTCGGCAGCAAAATGTAGTAAAAAAGGTGCCCCATTGGCCTCTCAGTCGGCCCCCAAGTAGTAGGCTGGCATTTGGCTTGGCCACCTCTCCAATACGGGTGGGGGTGTTAAACAAGTGGCTGCGCCAATACCCAAAGAAAGGGGATAGGGAAGTTTTGAAGTGGGGGTTCCAGCCAGGTTTTGTTATTCCAGTTCAAGGCGTTGTGGCAGTCGAGATGGCTAGGAACTCCCCATCTGTGCAATGCTTTGAGTCTGTAGCACGGGAGAAGTTGATGGTCGAGTTGCAGTTGGGGAGGATAGCGGGTCCGTTTGCGAGGCCACCTTTTCTGAATTTGGTGGTGTCTCCGTTGGGTATTATACCTAAGAAGGAGCCTGGGAAGTTTCGGTTGATCCATAATTTGACGTTTCCGTTAGGGGCATCGGTAAATAATTACATCCTGCGAGAGTGTTATATGGTGCGGTACGCTTCGTTTGATAGGGTGTTGGAGTTAGTCAAGAAAGCAGGTCAAGGGGAGATGATGGCAAAGGTGGACATTGAATCTGCCTTTCGCTTGTTGCCAGTGCACCCCTCGGCCTTTCATTTGTTAAGTTTCCAATTTGCAGGGGAATTTTATTTTGATAAATGCATGCCCATGGGCTGTGCGGTTTCGTTCGCCTACTTTGAGAAATTTAGTACCTTCCTCCAGTGGGTGGTGGTGCAGAGGGTGGGTTGTTTGGATGTAGTGCATTACCTCGATGATTTTTTGTTTGTGGGCACTTTGCAGGCTACAGGGTGTAGAGCACTGTTGTAAGGTTTTGTGAGTATGGCTGCGGAGCTGGGGGTGCCTTTGGCGGAAGATAAGACAGAGGGCCCGATGACAAGGATTACCTTCTTAGGAGTCGAGTTGGATTCCGAGGGTATGGTAGCCAACTTGCCGATGGAGAAGGTAGTGAAGTCATGGGTTTTAGTGGTGAATGTGCTGGCTTCCTCTAAGTTAACGTTGAAAGAAATGCAGGCATTGATAGGGTCTTTGAATTTTGCATGGGGCGAGTATTTATTCGCCGGTTATCAGCAGCGACTGTGGGGATGTGTAAGCCTCATCACCGCATTCGCGTGGTATAAGGTATAAGATCATCCGCGAGGATTTGCGGGTTTGGGACATATTTTTGAGAGACTTTAATGGGACGTTGGTGCTAATGGGAGTTGAGATGTCGAGTGAGGATTTGCAACTTTTCACGGATGCCGCAGGAGGGGTCGGTATGGGAATTTATTTTGGAGGGGTGTGGTGTGCCGATAGCTGGCCACAGGCTTGGCAGGACGCGGGACTGTTTATCACCTTCCTGGAACTGTTTCCTATTTTGGTGGCACTCGAGTTGTGGCCGGACAGGCTGAGCAACCGGAGGGTGGTATGGTGGTGTGATAATGAAGCGGTGATGAGCGTCATTAATCATTACACTACACGATGTGTGCAAGTAGCGTCATTGATGAGAGATGTGGTGTTGTCCTGTTTGCACCTGAATGTTGCATTGAAGGCTCATCATATCCCTGGGCATACTAATTTCATTGCTGTTGCTCTTTCCCATTTGCAGTGGGGCCAGTTTCGTAAGTTGGCACTGGATGCAGAGGCGGAGGGGCTTGCGGTCCCTTGGAACTTATGGAGATGTGGCCTGCAGAGATGAGGAATCTGCTGTGGAGCTCGGTGGCGGAGTGGACATGGGATGCTTATCACCACAGTTGTGAGAGAGTTGTGGAATTTTTGCATGCGCACGGATGGCGGGGGGGGGGGCGGGTCAGACCACTTATTTGGGTGGTATATCCTCAGGGCAAGAGAGCAAGGGGTCGCTAGGTCATCAGTGCAGGGATATTTGGCGGGTTTTGCATTTTTCACGAGAGCAGTGGGATGGGGTTCCTCTGGGGGGTTCCTTGCGCGTAGGCTGTTACAGGGGTGGGAGCGCTTGCGCCCGACTCCGCGGGCTCATCAGCGGCCTATTACACACAAATTACTCCAAAGACTATGTGATGACCTACCTAAGGTCACGGAGTCACAATGTGAAGCCACACTTTTCAGGGCAGTATTTTGTTTGGCCTTCTTTGGGGCATTTCGTGTGGGTGAATTGGTGGCAAATTCTGAGAAATCGGGAGTGGGGAATAGTTTGCGACACCAACATGTTTGTGTGGACGGTGGGCAGTTAAGGGTACTTCTCGCAAAATCCAAAGCAGACCAGCAAGGAAGGGGCTTGTGGGTGGTCCTGCAGGAGATTGGTGGTCCCACGTGCCCAGTAGCAATAATGAGGGACTACTTACGCTCTCGCCCACTGGCAGAGGGTGGGCTGTTTGTCCACAGGGATGCACGTCTGTTGATGCACTTTCAAGTGTCAGCGGTGTTGAGGATGGTGTTGCGGCGGATAGGTGAAGATCCGAGCCTTTTTTCTGCACATTCCTTTCGCATTGGCGCAGAGACCAGTGCAGCAGGGGCTGGGCTGTCCGGAGTGTAGATTCAAAGTATTGGTAGATGGCAGTCCAGGGTTTTCTTGGATATGTTTGTTTATGATGTGGGCATGCCTAATGGGCGGGGTGGATATTAACTTAATTTTTCTTTTGCAGATGGGGGAATGTGTGTGCGGGGATGTTGGATGCTGGGGCATTCCTTCTTGTTCTGGGCCGGCCAGCGAGCAGCGGTGTGGCCTGTTGGGCTAAATTTTGGGACTGGATCCTGCGTTGGTGTCAGTTTCATGGCTGGGCCAGTGAGGTCTATGGTGGATGCAGCTGATGCCTTTGCTATGACACCATGAGCGCATAAGGAAACAGCCGTTGTTTCTACTTTTACACCTGGGGGGCAACGATTTAGCTTCCTGGACATGCAAACAACTGATCAATGCTTCAAAGAGGGATTTTGCGTTGGTACTACAAATGTTTCGGGGAGTCATTTTGATATGGTCAGATATCATTCTGAGGCCAGCGTGCTGGGGGCAATGGTGTTGGTCTCGGGGTCTGACGAAAATTAACAGGCAGATCGGGAGATGGGTATGTGAGCAAGGCGGGTATCAGGTGCAGCATGCATGGGTAGAAGTGGCGTGTGCTTCATTGTATAGGAGTGACAGGGTGCTTCTATCTCCTGTGGGGGTAGATTTGCTCTTAAATGACTGGCAGGAGGCATTGGAGCGGGTGATGCATGATGATACTTGCAGGTCGCAGCTTTATCTTGGGGGGGTGGCACAGGCGCATCCATGAGCGTGTGCTGGTGGCAGGATCCCGGAGGTCTCTGGGGTCAGGAGCCTTAGGCTACTTGAGGCGGGGGTGGGGTGCCCATGACCCAGACAACCCCTAGCAGATTTTTGCTATTGATATGGCGAAGTTGGGCAGGGGTGGTAGTAACTTTGCCGGTGGGTTGACCACGGCAGGTGCAGAGGCAAGGTCACCTTGCTAATTGCATGGCTGGTGAGGTACCGCTCCGCTTGGGGTTTGTTTGATGATTGTCTGTTCATAATGTTCAATATGTTAATTGATAATGAAGCTGCGACCTGTTGCTGCCAAGAACAGTTGTCTGTGAAGTTTGTGGGAATGAGGGGAGGTTGCTTAGAAGGGGAAGGAATGTGTGAAGGGGGAAGGGTGGAGCACCGGGTCCTGCTACCCAGTAACTGAATATGTATATAGTCATGGTTTAATAAGAGAAAGTCAATATGGGTTTTGCTAAGGAAGGTCTTGTCTTACTAGTCTCTTATATTTTTTTGAAGGTGTGAATAAACAGGTAGATAAAAGTGAGCCAGTTGATATAGAAGCACATTCTAATATGTGTGTCCCAGACTCTGCATCCGGTCGGAAGCTGATGCACAGAGACAGACCCTGCACTGGCACACACCACAGGGCAGGCCAGTGTGGGCATGGGGCTATCTGGGGCAGGGTGCGACTGGCATGCATGAAAACGTGGCAGGGCCTGACCACATGGCACCCATGTGCACTAGACTACCACCACATCTTCAGCCCCATGCTTATGCAACTGCACCATGGTCACTGTACAGGGGGTGTACAGGGTGGCCCAAAAAAAGTGAGAACATCTCGTAAATTAAAAGCTTAAATAGTTTACTTATTTACCTTTTTTAGCTATATAACAACTTTATTTCGACAATTTCCGGTCGCCATCTTTATTTTTTAAATTTTTCAATCATTTACATCTGTCTTTTTGAATTTTTAAATAACTTATATGCTACGAGATGTTCTCACTTTTTTTGGGCCACCCTGTATATGTATGTTCTGACCCAACAGGCACATGCCTGTAGGCCTGTTGTATCCAGCACCCGCTCACCTACAGTAGATACACTGGTGTGTATGGAGCACAAGACACCCTAGTGGTACATATATGAGAGTACATCAGGTCCTAATGGACATGTCCACAGGCACATATGTGCCTATGCAGCAGTGCATGGTGAACGGCCCACCCACTGGATGCCCTGCGAGAGTGTGTTTGGGGGAGGGTGTGGAATCAGTGGTTTAGCACATCTGCCCCACTGCCACCCACAGGGGACATTGGGGGGAATGTTATTTGGCACCCCCAGGGCCTGGACTGACCAGCATCCTGTTTTACCCTCCCACAGGTTCCAGGGGCAGCAGCAAGGTGTGAGGATATGGCACCAGAGAGGACCAGAGCACTGTTCATCGACGCCCTTCTGGTGGTCACCGACCACAAGCACAGATGTGCTGAACACCATCACCCAAATGCCAGGGTCCCCAGGCCCTATGCCCTGTACCTTGACATCAACAACAACCTGTGCCAGACATGGTACAAGTTTGACCGTGAGGTAATATATGACCTGTATGAGGAGCTGGAGCCATAGCTTGCTGAACAGGCACCCAGACGGGACACAGTGCCGTCCATATGAAGGTTCTGGCATCTCTGACCTTCCTGAGGACCGGCACATTCAAGTCTGTTGTGGGAATGGCATCGGGGCTGAGCCAGGCAGCAGTGTCGTGCAGCATCACCCAGTTCCTGAATGCCTTCATGGGCCGTGCTGCCCAGTACATCTTGTTTCCAAGAACTACACAGCAGCAGCAGCTAGCCATGCTCACATTCAGTGAGGTTGCAGGGTTCCCATCCATCCTTGGGGCCATTGACTATACCTATGTGGCCCTCTGCCCACTGTGCCTGTATGAGGTGGCATACAGGAACCAGAAGGCATACCATTCCTTGAACCTGCAGGTCTTCTGCAACGCCCAGATGGAGATCCTGGATGTCGTGGCATGCTTCCTTGGTTCATGCATGGTGCCTACATCCTGGCATAGTCAGGGATACATGCTGACTTTGATGATAGCTCCATTACTGGTGGCTGGCTGCTTGGTGAGTAGACACAGGTCGGTGTTCCATGCACATGCATGCATAACCCCAGAGGCAAATGGTATGGTCAGCCATGGGCCTTCAGGCAGGCCATGCCCACTGGGAGGCCATACCACTGCTGTGGTTTGCCCATATGTGGCAGGGGAGCCTCAGACACCCCTACCATTGCATGGTTAAGGGGGGGCAGCAACAATCACAGCATGGACATGTTGGAGGCTGGGGATGTGCCACTGCTGGGGACCCACAGGAACTAGAGCTGGCTGGCCCCAGGCATGGATATTGGGGCACCACATGGCATGGGTGAGGCGCACATGTATGTTTGGTCTGGTAGGGTGGCACCTGGTGCATGGGTATGACGACACCTGTGTAGCTGGCCATGGTGCTACATGTTGACATTCCTGCCACTGATCCTCTCTACAGGTGACAGGGGATACCCACTGAAGGAGTGGCTCATGATCTTCCTCGTCAACCCACATACCCTGGCAGAAGTCAGTTACAACCGATCACACCAGCTGACATGCTCCATCATAAAGCGGACATTTGGCCTGCTCAAGAGCCTCTTCTGCTGCCTTGACTGGTCTGTGGGGAGCTGCTCTATGACCCAGCCAAGGTGTGCAGGATATTTCTGGCATGCTGTATGCTGCACAATTATGCCCTGCATCAGAGACAGCCCACGTCGGATGCAACAGTCGGTGATTCTGATGATGAGGTGGATGAGATGGTGGCCTCCCAGCTGTTGCATGCTAACTCCCACCGATGTGCAGTGGCAACTCGCAGATCCCTCATGCACTTTGTGTGAGGTAGACTACCTGTGCTGGTAGAACTGGGGTGTTGGTGGCAGGGCTGGGCATCAGCAGGCAGGCCCCATGTGCACACACCGCAGTCTGCTGTCCTGTGAGCCTTTCCAGACACTGCAGCCAGTCCCCATACCACCCCATCCCCCCTTCTGCCAATGCATGCTTTCCGGTCCTGGGTGCATTGTCCCCCACCCACACCAAGCCACACATGTGCACCAACACAGGGCACACCCATAACCCCCATGTAGGCACCCCAGCACATTACAGCATATGTTCCACTGCACACCCACACTGGCGGTCTCACCCCCCTGCCCCTGAGCAACACCAGTCTACACACCGTGTCCAGCCCTGGCCATTTGCAGGTACACCCAGCTGCAGCCTCAGCTCATCCAACACATGGGGACATTTGACGCAGTGCTGCCGCATCTCCTGTACCCTGCCCAACTGGCCGGGCAACTGGGGATGCTTGCCCTGCCACTGCTGCCAGTGGCAATCAGACAGGCACAGTGTGTGCAAGGGGGCTACCTGCCCAGGCACCCCATTCCCCCTCTCATACATGGATCGGTACCATGCCTGTCATTCTGATTCGGCTGTTATGCGCCTGCTGTTACCCCACATTCCCGGTGCCTGCATAGGGGTTGTGACCCATGACAGAGAATGCCCTTTCCAGACACACATTTGGGCCCTGTGTGCTTCCCTGCCCCTTGTGGTCCCCTGTGGGACCCATTCCAATCAGGACGTCCGTCCCTTATATGCCTGATCAGATTGGTTCGCACAGGGGCAGACACAATATGGGTGCATCACGCCATGTGGGATCCACAGTGAAGATCTGTACATGCAGGCCAGAATATGATTCCGGCAAGGCTGTGCATATTCACCTCTTCCCAGCTAACCCAGCCATGACTCCGTGCTTCCATTCAAGGGCCACTGTCCTCAACCGCTATCCCATTCCTGGCTTCCCCACAGCCCAACCCCCTATCTGGCCTCACAGGTCCAGAGTTGGTCTGCAGGGAGGCACCTGCACCCCCACCTACCTTTATGGCTGCCCATGCTACCTGTTTGCCATCTCAGGGTTAGAAGAGGTCCCCTGTAGAGCTTGCTGGCCCCAGACATACAGGGCTAACATCCGTATCAGCTGTCTATGTCCGGGGCCACAAACCACCCACAGCCTGACCTAGCTCTGCCACCGCCCCACCCCTTTCACACCCCTGGCTTTCCTCCCTGTATGAACACCTTGTATGTACTGTGATGTTAGTCCCCTGCCATTCAGGCCCTCAATTGTCCCCCTATGTAGATACACACACAAACACAGTGATCTATTTTTCTTTGGTTTTATTTATGGCACAGTGGCATACAGAGACATGACTGGCCATGCGCTGACCCAGTCACCCCTCCCCCCCCCAACCGCTTCTGGCCACCTAGTTCCGGCCTCTTATCCCATTGGCCCGGGTGGGGACAGGAGCGCCTCTGTGAGTCGCTGCACTGCCTGGGTGAGGGCATGGAGGTCACCCCTGATGCTCTGTAGGTGCTCCACTATGTGTTCCAGGGCCCCCACTGCTGAAGGAGTCTGCTTCAAGACCCCCATGCCATGCTGTGGTATGCCAGCCCGTACCTCTCCAGAAACTGCCACAGTGCACAGTGGCTCATCTGACTCCAGCTTGCTGTCACCACACTGGTCCCCGGCCCCTGCTTCATGCACCCCCATCACCTCCCTCTACCCCCTGCCCGTTCCCATCCCCTCCCACCACCCCCTGCCCCCTCACATTCCCGCCCTCCACCCCTTGCCTGCTCCTGTTCCCTCCCACTGCCCCACCCCCTCACATCCCCACCCTCCACCTCCTGCCTGCTTCCATCCCCTCCCACCATTCCCTAGCCCCTCGCATCTCTGCCCTCCACTCCCTGCCTGCTTCCAATCCTGCCTCTTCCTACCATCCCCCCTCCATGCTCCCCCCTCCTCCACCCACTGGGTGTCCCTGGGTGGCTTGTCCCTGATCTCCCTCTCCTCCAAGGGCCCCTCATCCACCTCCCCCTGCTCCTCAGGATCACTCTCCCAAGTGTATCCTGCCTCCTCACCATCGGCCCCTGATGTGCCTCCCTCTGTGGCCAGGGCCTCCCACTGTGGTGTGCCCTGCCCGGATCCCATGGTACCATCCTGTCCTTCCCTCTCAGTGGAGTGGGGCATCTCCATAAGTGTGAGGGTGTAGACCTCTTCCCCACTCTCCCCTGATGGGGAGGTGCTGGATAGCACTATGGGGCTGACTGTTGCTATGCTGTCGGTGTCTGCAGTGGCCAGGCTGTGAGGGCTGGCTGCCACTGGCTGCTGCCTGTCCCCCTCCTCTGCCTCCTCATCCGCTGCTTTCTCCCCTTCATTGTCTTCCTTGTCTTCCTCCTCCTCAGCAACAGGGGGAGTGAGTTCTTGATTGGGATGACTGCGTAAGGGTGGCTGTTAGTTACAGTGGGTGGGGGTGTCCAGCTGCTATGCCCCCATTGTCCAGCACCTGCCCATGCTCTGTCTGCTGTTTCCCATGTGATGCCCAGCCACGCCAGCCCTGTGCCATGTTGCATGTCATGGCCCCATTCCTGTGCCATACCTCCTCACTCACCTTGCTCCCGCTGCAGCTGCTTCCAGTCTCACCAACATCCATGGGTGCATGCGACATATGGCCCAGAAATGCACCCAGTAATCCTCCATCTCACGCAGGATGAGTAAACATCTGTGGAGGCAGGAGGGTGGTATCTTACATATGCACTTTTTTTCTCCCCCCAGGTCTGTCACCTCAGCTGCCTGCCTGCCTGTGTACATTGGACCCTGTCGCATCATGCTGCCTCATCTCCAATGCTACTTCACCCCAGTCTGGGGCTTACCTGGTCCACAGAGCCTCCTCTGTCCTGTGTGCCTGCATTGCTGACTGGCCAGGCCATGGGTTGAGGGGGCCACAGGGACAGTGCCTGCTACATTCCTCTGGGACCCGGCTGCATTTGCTGCCTGCCTTGTGGTGCACATCATGAGCCTTGCATGCTGGTTTCAGACCATGCTGCTAATATGTCCTGTTCTACTGTTGTGGAGCATTCATTTGAACTGTAGCAGTCCGTGGGGGGGGGGGGGGCGGGGTGCTATCGTCTGTGTGGTATAGTACCTCTGTACACATTTCCAGCATGGGATCTGGCAGTGATTGTGTCTGCTGCTCTTTCCAGGGCTGGTCAGTGGGCCAGGCAAAGGCAGATGGTACTGGACTGCCTGGGTGTATTGGGTGCAATATGTACAACAGAGTAGTGATAGTGCCTCTGTGTACAGTGCATTGCAAAGGTGGTCTTCCCCTTTGTGTTTCTCCTGTTTTGTCACATGGTGACTTGTGGACAGATGCTCCTCTGTGGATCATTGCAGCTCCTTCAGTGTTCTCATTGGTGTTATTGTGGTATCTCTGCTTTATGCATCCCTTGCCTAGTCTGCATGTTTCAGTGGGCAACCTTCTATTGCTGGGTTTGTCATGGTGATATATCCTTTGTATACTGTTTTGGTGAGGTTCATGGTGCCTCATTGCATCTTCGGTCTTTGGGATATTGATTTCTGCCACAGCCCTGGTCTCATAATCTTCGCACATCTGTCTCTGACCTGTTTGGAGTGCTCTTGTTGCTTGCTCAGTAGTGTTGCAGTGTCTGGGCCTTTTGTTGCTGGTATATTTGTGGAATCGTCATGTGGTAGAACATGTGACACAGCTTGTGTAATCGTCATGTGGTAGAACATGTGACCCTGTTGTCCTCATTATGTGCCATCTGTGGTTCTTTGGTTGAACGTGATCCTCTTTGGGAGTTTCTTGGACAGTGTGTTGGAGACATATGCACTCACACCTTTTCTGGTTTTACTTGTTCCTTTGTGTATATGGAATATTGTGTTATCCTTTCATATCACCATTTTTGGCTATACTGTCAGTATGTACCTAGCATACAACTGGCCCCCAACTTCAATCCAGGTTGTACATCAGATGGCATAATGGGACTGATACCAAGGGGATGACTACTCTAGCAGGCCAGTGTGCTTCCTCATTTGTGGTTTTCTATGCAATTCTGGTGCCCGCCCCTTCAGACGGTTGATCACAGGTTGGGGTTTTACAGAGGGTGGCTATGAATATGGTTGCTGGTCTAGATTTTGGCCATCTACAGACTGACCTATGGATATTTTTGGGTATACATTGGCAGGACATCAGGTTGGCAGTGCTCTGATTGTAACATTTGTATACCCCTATGGCATGTATGCAGAGGCTGTGGCCTCCTTCAAATGACAGCATGCTCTGCTGCACGGTGACATTGGTTGAGGGTGGAGGGGGATAGACTCAGGTGTCATAAGGAGGGCTGTTTCTTTGCAGACACAGTGGTGGCTGCATGGGATAGTTTCCCATTGGAGGTGGTGGTGCTGTGGACAGTTTCAGTCATGGGGATGGAGCAGACACAGGGTTCTCTCAGGGGACTGTTGTGGTGGTTGTTATTGGGGGGCAGCCTAATTTGGCTGTGTGTTCTTTTACTGCCATCCTGTTTCTATGTTTCTGCTGTGCTGTGTTTTGGATGTCAGTATCAGTTGCTGACTGCTACTCACAGTAGGTGTGCTTCAGTGTGTTCATGTTTCCTTTCTATATGTGCTTTCCCTTTAGTCCTTTCTACAGGCATAACAACCATGCCTTTCTCTTGGCCATTGTGTTTCTCTTTGCTTATTTCCTGTGCATGGCTAGTTTTTTGTGTTTACAGTCATTTGGTGGTGTGGTGGGTCCAGCTATCCCTTGCTCTTTTTGCCCTTTTACTTAGCAGCTACTTCCTGGCTCATTGCAATGTTGTTGGCCCACAATATGCCTTTCCCCTACCTCCCCCCTTTCCTGATTTGTCCTACTTACTACACTAGGGTGGTCCTGATTTGCTTCAAGCCCCTGCATGCTGCTGCTATGGCTGGCCATCTGTGTGCCATGGGGAGCAGGGCACACTCATTCTCGATCACCAGCCTGCAGAGCAGACGAGTCTCTGCCTCCAAAAAGGTGACCTGGTGAGTTGCCATTTTCTGAGGTGGTGTATGAGTCTTGTGATGGATAGGGGGGTGCTCACTGCATCCTGTTTCCTGTCGCACGTGGGAGACAGTGCAGGTGGGCACGATTTTGGATTTGCACGCACGCGGCATGGTTCCGGACTTGAACATGTGAGTTGCATGTGGGCACCGTACCACATTTGGTGCACAGCGCACATCTAACGGCATAAACAACTATTCCCACATAATGACTATTCCCACTGCACATCGTTGCGTTTGGGCATGGAATCCCATCTTTGTTGGGGACATACATGTGCTGTGCGTTCACCTCCGTCTGGCAGAATTGGGCCCTTAGGGAAAAACAACCCAAACTATAGTTACACGATGTAAGGTTCCACAGTAGGAACCACCACTCAGGAAAAGGATCTAGGCATCATTGTGGATAATATATTGAAAAGCCCCTGCCCAGTCTGCAGTGGGGGCCAAGAAAGCAATTAGAATGCTAGGAATCATAAGGAAAGGAATGAAGAATAAAATGAAAGATATTATAATGCCTCTGTATTATTCCATGGTGAGACTGCACTTTGAATATTGTGTGCAATTGTGGTCACCATATCTTTAAAAGGCAATAGCGGAATTAGAAAGGGTACAGAGAAGAGCCACCAAAATGGTAAAGGAGATGGAAGGATACCAATATGAGGAAAGACTGAAAAGGTTAGGGCTCTTCAACTTGGAAAAGAGATGGCTGAAATATGGGGAGATATGGTAGAGGTCTATAAATTAATGAATGGAGTGGAACGGGTAACAGTAGAATGGTTGTTTACTCCATCAAAAAGTCTATAGACTATGGGACAAGCAATGAAGCTACAATGTAATCCATTTAAGACTAAGAGAAACTATTTTTTCACTCAATGAGTAATCGAACTCTGGGATTCATTACTGGAGGCTATAGTAAAAGCTGTTAGTGTAGCTGGGTTTAAAAAAAGATTTAGACAAGTTTCTGGATAAAATGTCCATAAACTATTATTAAAGAGGACTTACCCCAGAATAAGCATTGTGGAATCTGTGTACCTTTTTGGGAACCTGACAGGTACTTGTGGCCTGGATTGGTTACTGTTGGAAACAGGATACTGTGCTTGATGGACCTTGGTCTGACCCAGTATGGCATTTCTTATGTTCTTACATTCTTAATGCTTGATAGAGAGCTAGGAGAAGAGATGTTGAACTAAAGGGGGATAGAGAAGGAAAGAGGAAATGTTGGACATAGAGCATAGGGAAGGGAAGGGAAGGTGCCAGACTACACATAATGTGGGGAAGAAAAGGGAAAATGCTGGACATGGAGCAAGAGGGAGGAAGAAAAATTGAGATGTTGAACGCAGAGCAGGGGGAGGTAAGATACAGGGTGATGCTGGGCACAGAGTATGGGGGAAATGGATAGAGAAAGGGTGTTAGTGAGAGACTGATGGAGAGAGAGAGATGGAAAATGGGAGAGCTGGGGTGAGGGAGGTGGAAAGCTGTAGGTAGATGCAGTAAAAATAGAGGAACACTTAGAACCCAGTGGTGAGTAAAGGTAAAATCTGACTGGACAGATAAGCAGGAAAATAAATGGAAGAAAGCTGAAAGTGAAAAATCAGTGTCAGAGATACATGTAGGAAAGGAAGTGAAGACAGAAGAAGAGAAAAAAATGGCAAATGGAGAAGAGACCATGGGAACACATTTGAGAGAAGGCTGAGGAAAGCAAAAATCAGAGACTGTGAGCAAGACTATTAGAAAAATAAAATGGCCAGACAACAAAGGTAATAAATATCATGTCCGTTTTTGAAATTTACAGTGACTTGCGAAAGTATTCATCCCCTTAGTTTTTGCCCTGTTTTGTCACATTATGTGCAACCTGGAATGAAAAGGAGGTTCATTTGGATGCTAGGTAATTGACCTAACAATATAGCCCAAATTGGTGAAGTGAAATAACAATAAAATACCCTGTATATATAAAAGAACAAGTAAAAACTCAAATAACATAATTAATTGATTAGGGTCCACCTGTATTCAATTAGTATCACATAATCTGTCACATGATTCCTGTATAAATATGCCTGTTCTAAAAGGCCCCTGACTCTGCAACACCACTAAGCAAGCAACATGAAGACCAAGGAGAACTCCAAACAGGTCAGAGACAAAGTTGTGGAGATATATAGATCAGGGTTGCGTTATAGAAAAATATTCTGAATATCCCACAGAGCATCATTAAATACATTATAATAAAATAGAAAGAATATGGCACCACTACAAACCTGACAAGAGAAGGCCGCCCACCAAAACTCATTGACCGGGCAAGGAGAACATTAATCAGAGATGCCACAAAGACACAAAGGATAACATGGAAGGAGCGGCAAAGATCCACAAAGGAGATGGGAGTATCTATCCATAGGACCATTTTAAGCCATAGACTCCACAGAGTGGGGCTTTATGGAAGTGTGGCCAGAAAAAAATCATTGCTTAAAGAAAGAGATAAGAAAACACATTTGGAGTTTACATAACAGCATGTGGCGAACCGCCCAACATATGGAAGAAGGTTCTCTGGTCAGATGAGACAAAAATTGAACTTTTTCACCATCATGGGAAATGTCATGTGAGGCGCAAACCCAACACTTCCCATCACCCCGAGAACACCATTCCCACAGTGAAACATGTTGGTGGCAGTATCATGCTGTGAGGATGTTTTTCATTGGCAGAGACAGGAAAACTGGTCAGGATTGAAGGAACGATGGATGGCACTAAATACAGGGAAATTCTTGAGGAAATCTTGTTTCAGTCTGCCAGAGATTTGAGACTGGGACGAAGGTTCACATTCCAGCATGACAATGACCCTAAACATACTACTAAAGCTGGTGTAAAGGGAAACATTTAAATGTCTTGGAATGGCCTAGTCAAAGTCCATACCTCAATCCAATTGAGAACCTGTGGCACTACTTGAAGATTTCTGCACACCAATGCAACCCATCTAACTTGAAGGAGTTGGAGCAGTTTTGCCTTAAGGAATGGGTGAAAATCCCAGTGGCTAGATGTGCTAAGCTAATAGAGACATACCCCAAGAGACTTGCAGCTGTATTTGCATCAAAAGGTGGCTCTACAACGTATTCATTTATGTATTTACAAGGATTTAATATAACACTTTATCTTTAAATCAAAGCAGTTAGCACATCAAAACAATCAAGAGGTAGTGTGGCAGGGTGAATACATGCAGTGGATAAATTGAAATGGGTGGGGTGGGAGAGCAGTGTGAATGATTAACTGGTGAGTTATATACATTGTGAGCTATGAGCAGGGGCTATATACAGGTAGTAGGGGGGATGCAGGGATCATGCATAGGTTGGAGAAGGCTTTGGGGGTGAATGCATATGCGTTCTCCTGCTTCCAGTTTTTATTTGTCTTAATTATTGTTTGTGTCACAATAAAGGATATTTTGCACCTTCAAAGTCGCAGGCATGTTGTGTATATCACATGGTGCTAACCTCCAAAACTCCATCTTAGTTTTAGGTTGTAATACAACAAAACAGGACAAATACAGAGGGAATGAATACTTTTGCAATGCACTGTACATCTGCTATTGTATATTTTGCAGAATATGGGGAGAAATACATCACTGCTTCTCTTTCTCTGGTGTTGCATTGTTATGCCTATTGTGGATTCTGGGGATTTCAGTTTAATTTTTGTCTACATTTTTCTGTTTTTATTTTATAGTAATTTATTCTGTACTTCATGGATTTCTCTCTGCATTCAGTATGTGTGACCAAGGCCAGGTAGTCTGTTAACATAGAATTTTTATACAGGGATCAGAAATAATATTTTATTTATTTTATTTATACTTTTCTTTTATACCGCTTTTTCCCAAGATCAAAGGCGGTTTACAAATAACATAATGAACAGTTTACAATTAACATATTGAACATTGTTTTACATAGAACATAGTATTTTCTTTAAACTATGTACAATTAACTTTTCATGAACAATAACATGGAGCATATAATTATACATATGCTGAGCTATTTACATCAGTCAAATATTTACATTAGTCAGTTATTAATCATGGTTTCGAAGGGTTGTTTTTCTTATGTGTGTTGAGGTTTGAGGCTTTTTGATCTGTGTTTAGGGAGGATTTTTATGTAGGTGTGGTGAGGAGGATGGAGGGGGTTGATTAAGGTTTATAAAGTGTTCTTTAAACAGATATGTTTTTAGTTCTTTCCGGAATGTCTGGAGATCCTTTATTTTGCGGAGGTTTAGTGGGAGTTTATTCCATATGGTGGGGGCTGCATATGAGAATGCTCTTGAGCTTGTGGTTTTTTTTGTTTTTCGAATTGATTTTTTTATGTCTAGTGAGTGGGTTGCATTTTGTCTGCGGGTTCTATGTTCTTTTGGAGCATGTAGTAGAGTGGTTAGATGTGAAGGTGATATGCCGTTGATAAGTTTAAATGTGGTTAAGAGTATTTTGTATGATATTCTACTATTTATGGGAAGCCAGTGTAGTTCAGCGAGGATGGGAGTTATGTGGTCAGTGAGGCGGGCTTTTGCTGTTACTCGGGCACAGATGTTTTGAGCTCGTTGGAGTAAGTTAATATTTGTGAGAGGGAGGCCGATAAGTATAATAATAAGTATAAATAATACTGCTTGTTCAGTTTTCCTAGTAGGTATATTGATGTTCTAGATCCCTTTGCAATGAGTATGGTGCTGCCCTTTTCTGGGTAGACTCCTTGTGTGAGTTCTGATCCTGAGTGACTTTCGTAGGGTTTTGTCTTAGTTCATAACATGCTTGGTATTGCAGAGGGTTCATGTGATGTTATTGAGATGGAACCAGAATCAGGCATTTTTTATGGTGAGTTCTATGGTGAAATGTCCTAGTTCTGCTCTTCACCCATCATTGGATGAGAGGGAGTGCATGACTGAAAGCTCAACTAGGGCATCAGATACTCTTGGACTGGCCTTGATAAGCATTCACATTATCAAAGTGATATTGTCTTTAGCCTACCATCTTCTAGCCCACCACCTACCTCAGAGATCTGGTTTCTAGGTCTATCTGTGAATTGCACTAATTTCCTACTGTTATTTATGGCTCTGCAACATTTACCCTTCCATTATCCTATCAATTGTTTCAGGACAATGGTTCTCAACCCCATAGGATGCATTCAGCCATTTGGCTTTGCAGGATATTCGCAATGAATATATATCGATAGATTTGCATACAAGAGAGACAGTGCATGCACATTTATCTCATGCATATTCATGACAGATACCCTGAAAATCTGATTGACAGAGTGGGTCCCAAGGACTGGGTTAAGAACCCCTGTTGTAGAAGGATAGCAGACTTTACTGAATTTCAAGTATAGGTCCTTTGTTTATTTTCTTTTAGGGGGAAGCATTTCTATAAAAAGATCATTCATCCAGTTCAACACATTTAAATGAGATTTTAGGATGTATTCCTCTTTTGCAAAGCACACTTCTCAAAATGTCCTTCTAACTAACATATGAGAGTTGATCATCCCAGGTTAGAAAAAGGTCCATTAACAGTTTCAGATTCTTTATTTCTTTATATTTATTTATTTATTTATTTATTTGTGCAGTTTTTCTATACCACCCCTTCCATAGATCAGGGACAGTTTACATTTAACAATAACAATTACAGGGAACATGTTTGAAAACAGCAATACATTTAACCATGAACATTAACTATATTCTTTGTGGCTTTCAATTTAAAGCATAGTAGAAGGCGCTTTGTCCTCTTACCCCTCCGCTACCTCTAAATTATACCCATTTATTGTATGTTTGGCTATAGGTTGCAAATTGAGGTGCTGTGCCAACAAGCTGTGGAGAATGGGCATGATGGCATGAAAAATGGAAATAGTTTATTACAGTTTGCACCTTTTGCTCAGTAAATCAGGATTTAGCCTAATGATCAAAGCTACTATTAAAGTAAACCGGAGCTGATTAGCTTTGATCAGCGCACTAAAACCTATTTTGTTATAAATAAAACAAAATTGAAACTTACTAACTCTAGCAGTAGCACTACTTTCCTGCAGCAGGTTGTCAAACCCTAAATAAAGTAAGTTTTCCCTTAAAGAAAGAAGGAATATAATCTTCCACTGCAAAAGGGTCACAGTTAACAGATTCGATGCTTTAGGTGCTAGTAGCAGCAGTGATTTTATATCTTTCAATGGAGATCACAGAAAGGGGATCTTTAAAGTCCTTTTCACACAGAACAATTTCTAGAAAAATAAGGACAAAGATGTGAGTGAAAGGATGCGTCTCAATTGTCCAAAAGGGGAAGGCAAGCATTAACTAGGGCCAAAGAAAATCCCTGCTCCCCTCCCCTCCCAACACACACACACACACACACACATTCTCTTTTATTCCAGGAAAACTCCTGTACAAACATCTAAAACTCCCTGACTGCTGTACACTGTTCTCCATGGACTAGCAGGATTGCGTCAGCCACACTTGGTGATGTCCTCCGGGCGGAGCCATAGGTACGGAAGTGCTCTCCAGAGTTCCGAAATTGAGACTTCTGAGCATGCCCAGGTAGCCCACCTTACCGGTCCGCCCCCTAGCCCAGCCAGTATTCTTCCTTCCGCCTTGCCAGCAAGACGGACCCTGCTCTCCTATCCACCAACTATCTTCAATCAAGAAAGAATATCCAGCTAAAACTAACTGAAACAATGCCAAAACCCGGATTTAAAAAATGCCACCTTTTCAAAAGAAAGATGGGCCTTGCAGACACACATGACATCTGCCTGCGCTGTCTTGGCTTGGACCACATTGTGGGAGGATGTCCCCGAGAGCCCTGAAATTCAGAGGCCACGCTTTGAGAGAATTTTTCAACGAAAACGCAAGTACTGCTTCTGCTCCTATGACTGTACCTGATCCAGTTCCGGCTGTCTCCCCGCGGCTTTCCCCGGCTCCGGATGTGCCCGTTGCGGCCTCCATCCCCTGCCGTGGTGCTGAGGCTTTCCCTGTGGGCCTTCCGCCGCTGTGTATGCTGTCACCCTCTTCGGTGCTACCATCGGGCCTGGATATGTTGATCGCCGGCTCCCAACCTGCGAGAGAGACATCGGGAAACCACGCGGACCCTAAAGATGGCGTCAAGCCTCGGTCCTCCACCTCCAGCCATCAGTCCTCCAACTCCGCCCACTCTAGGGGCAGAGCGATTGCATCACAGCCCTCAGAGCAACACAGTAGCAGGGAGCGCTGCCGTCGGCGCCGGTCCTCCGACTCCGCCCACCGTCCTCCCTCTGCATCCGAGGCCCCGGTAAGCCAGGTCAGCGCAATGTACCTGATTGGCACTGGATCGCCCGCGCGCCTTGCGCGCGACCGCAGCAGCAGTGGCTCAAGCGGGAGAACCCATAAGAGAAGCAAGAGGACCCAGCGCAAACGGAGTAAAGGCAAGAGGCACAGCAGTTCCAGCAGCAGCTGCAGCAGCAGCGTTTCCAGCCACCGGAGGAAAAGTTCAAAGCGCCCAAAACGCCGCCATCACTCCCGATGCCATGGAGATCGCGAGGGCCAACGAAAGAAATTCAGGAGCAGCCACAGTAGCTCCTCAAGCTCCTCCAATCCTTACTGCAGCCGCCGGAGCAAGTCCAGCGGATCCAGCTCCGCAGCCATTGTAAGCCTTCTGTCTCAACTTTTAAAGCAGTCCTCCTACACTGCTCCTCCGACTCTTCCTCCTCCACCCCTTCATCCCGCTTCCTCGGACAGCCCGTCGGACCTCCGGGAGGCAGCTCTGACCGTCCTGGACAATCGGGCATCCACTCCAGACAACTGGCTCCCGGGTAATCCGTCCCCTGACAGCACCGCGGAGGAACAGGATCTCGAGGTGGCGGTTGTGGGGTCCGCATCCCACGAACACTCGACCCCAGAAAAGAGTCACTCCCCGGAGCCAGAAGATCCTCCACCCCCTCCAGAAGATCTTACGTACCCTAAATTCCTGGACAAACTCGCCTCCACTTTATCCCTGAGGGGCTCAGATGATAAGAAGGAGCCGGTACCTGAGGTTCTAAAATACCTCGCAACCCCAAAGCCCGCCTTTGCACTGCCTATTCACCAGACACTGTGGGACAATCATTTGAGGCTGTGGCAGACCCCGGCGTCCTGCCACCCCTTTCCCAGGAGGCTTGAGACAAAGTACCAGGTGCAACCTGTCCCAGGGTTCTCGTTACCCCAACTGGCGCATCAATCCATTGTGGTGTCTTCAGCCCTCAAGCGCATTAAATCCTCGCGCACGCACGCCAATAGCCCACCGGGTCAAGACCACAAGCTCCTCGACGACATCGGCAAGAAGGTCTTCCAAGGAGCCATGCTCAACGCAAAGATCGCGGCGCATCAGTTTCAGCAGGTGCTTTTCCAAGACGCCTGCGTAGCTAACCTCAAAACCGCCATCGCATCCCTTCCAAAGGAATCTCAAGCATTGGCATCCAGCGCACTTATGGATATGTCCGAGTGCAGCAAACACCTAGCCAGCACAGCTTTCGACTCTTTCGACATGGCGCTGAGAACCGCTGGCACAGCTATCTCAGCAAGACGGTGGGCGTGGCTAAGGGCATCTGGCCTGCGTGAGGACACCCACGACGGCATCGCAGATGCACCCTGTACGGGCGAGTCACTCTTCGGCGACAAAGTCAAGGATACTGTCAATGTTATGAAGGAACATTGTACCACCTTACAGACCTTGGCGGAGGATGGATTTGAGCGCCACGGGGGCACTCAGAGAAACAGTTTTCAGAGGAAAACACATTACCCGTCCAACAAAAGGTACCCCTCCAACCAGAAATGGCAAAACAGCAGGTACAAGACCAGCTCTTATCACGGCTCCTCACACCAACGAAACTCCCAGAGGGACCGCAAGCAAAACAAGGGCAACGCATCCACAAGCAAGAGCGGGCCCTCCTTTTGGCACCAAGTTACAGGCAACCTTCCAGATCGGGGGGCCACCTGACATACTTCCTGACAGAATGGTTACGAATCTCCTCAGACTCCTGGGTCCTGCAGATCATTCGAGAGGGCTACCGCATGCGCTTTGTAACACCCCCACACCTGCACCTAGCCATGGCCGCAGAACTGCTGCATCTACTAAACTCTCGAGCCATAGAAGAGGTACCCACAGCTGAAAGGGACTCTGGTTTTTACTCCAGATACTTCCATATTCCCAAAAGGACAGGAGGCTTCCGCCCCATCCTGGACCTCTGACGACTCAACAAGTTTATCACCAAGGAGAAGTTCAGGATGTACTCGCTCAACGCCATCCTCCCCCTGATCCAGACCGGCGACTGGATGGCATCCCTGGATTTACAGGATGCCTACACTCATATCCGCATCCACAAGTCGCAAAGAAGGTACCTCCGCTTCCAGGTGCTGGGACAACACTATCAATACAGAGTCCTTCCCTTCGGTCTATCCCCTGCTCCACGGGTCTTCACGAAGTGTGTGGCCATAGCAGCAGCTCACCTCCGCAAGCGGAACATCTCAGTCTTCCCATACCTGGACGACTGGCTCCTCACAGCCCCCTCCGCCCCGCAGCTTCAGGAGGCCTTGCAGACAACCATGGCACTGATATCCTCCCTAGGATTTATCATCAACTTCAACAAGTCACACCTCGCGCCTTCCCAGAGGCTAGAGTTCATAGGAGCTGTGATCAACACCACAGTCTCGAAAGCCTACCTTCCAGAACGCAGATTGCTCGCCATCACCTCCCTGGCATCCAAGGAGGCCATGACAAGGACTTCTTCAGCGAGGTCCATACTACGCCTGCTGGGGCATATGTCAGCCACGACCTCAGTCCTCCCTATGGCGAAGTTGAGGATGCGCCCATTGCAGTGGCATTTGCGCACCCACTGGAATCAACACTCTCAGCCCCTCTCCGCCCGCATTCTTATGACCCCCCAGACCAGCGCTCAGCTCCACTGGTGGACGATACCGGCGAATCTCTCAGTGGGCAAAGACATCCACCCCAAAGAACACCAGGTGATCCTCACCACAGATACATCCACCACAGGTTGGGGTGCCCACATCCAACAATTCAGCACCCAAGGGGTGTGGACCCTGCAGGAGAGGCTCTTGCATATCAACATCCTGGAGTTAAGAGCCATCAGATATGCCCTAAAAGCATTCCTGCCACAGGTGTGTGGCAGATCCATCCTCATCCAGACGGACAACCAGGTGGCCATGTTTTACATCAACAAGCAAGGGGGCACTGCTTCGCGCTCCCTATGCAGGGAAGCGCTACAGATATGGTCCTGGGCCCTGGAGAATGCATGCCACCTTCGGGCCTCTTATCTCCCGGGAGACCAGAACACCTTGGCAGACAAACTAAGCAGACAGCTGCAGCCGCACGAATGGACTCTCCTCCCGGAGTTCTCCGACAGTCTATTCCGACACTGGGGGTCACCGAGCATCAACCTCTTCGCCACGGAACAGAACGCCAAATGCCCCCTGTTCTGCTCCAGACACCCGTCAGCCAGGAGGCTGGCAGCAGATGCATTTGACGTATACTGGGGGGAGTGGTCTCTGGTGTACGCATTCCCGCCGACCCCCCTCATTCCGGCAACACTGTAACGAATCATCCGGGACAAAGCCCAGGCCATCCTGGTGGCTCCCCACTGGCCGTGCCAGATGTGGTTCGCTCTGCTTCTGAATGTAACACAAGGAACCCCGAAGCGCCTGCCCCTCAAACCGGATCTACTAACGCAGAATGGGGGCAGCACGCACCATCCCAACCTCGAAGCCCTATCTCTCACTGCCTGGAGGTTGAGCGGCTGAGCCTTTCTGGACTCCAACTTCCTACAGAGGTACAGGACGTGGTGCTAGCAGCCAGGAGACCCTCCACCAGAAAGTCCTATGGTCTAAAATGGAAGAGGTTCAGCATCTGGTATGTGGCGTGAGGCCCCAAACCCACCACATGCCCGCTTCCCAACATACTGCAGTATCTTAGCTCTCTGTCTCACCTCGGTCTGAAGACACAATCCGTCCGGGTCCACCTTTCTGCAATAGTGGCTTTCCACGCGCCGCCTGTAGGGGCCAACTCTATTGTGGCACTGCCTCTCACAGCACGCTTCATGAAAGGCCTGTCGAATCTGAAACCTCCGGTCAGGCATCCTGTGCCATCTTGGGACCTCAATACGGTCCTACAGCGTCTGACGCAAGAGCCCTTCGAGCCACTCCAATCAGCCGACATGAAGTTCGTCTCCTGGAAGACGCTGTTTCTCATAACCATCACATTCGCAAGGAGGATCAGTGAACTGCAGGCACTAGTAGCACACCCTCCTTACATGCAACTACACCAGAGCCACGTATCCCTACGGACCAACCCGAGGTTCATGCCAAAAGTGCCATCTGCTTTCCATGTCAATCAGTCCATCGAGCTACCCACATTCTTCCCGGAGCCTCACGCTTCAGACGAAGAGCAACAGTTGCACACCCTGGACTGTCTCCGGGCCCTCCGGACCTATTTACACAGGACGCAAACCGTCCGGAAGGGCGAGAAACTGTTTGTATCTTTTGACCCAAACAGACCGGGCAGACCTGTCAACAAGAGGACCCTCTCCCATTGGGTGACTGCCTGTGTCGCCTACTGCCTTGACCCTACAGGGACCAAGGAGCAGCCGAGAGTGGGCCTCACCACCTCAGAGCGATGGCCACCTCTATTGCCAACCTTCGCTCGGCTCCGCTGATTGATGTCTGCAGAGCGGCCACTTGGTCCTCCCCGCACACGTTACAGAGACACTACTGCCTTGATCTCAGGTCTATGGAGGACTGCGCCCTGGGCACGGCCATCCTCTCCACCACTATGGGATGCAAGGGAACCCCAGCACTGCCCGGGACCCCTAGGAGCATTTAGGGCACACGCCCTCACGATATACCCACGGCCACATGGTCACTACAGCCTTGAAGTATCACTGTGGCCGGCGGCGGGGTACTGTTTGCCTGTAGCGCATTGCGCACCATGTTATTGCACTGTTGCACTGTTACTCTTGTTGCACATTACTGTATCTGTATTGCACATGCCTGTATTGCACCTTTGCACTGTATTGCACATGCCTTTATTGCACCTTTGCACATTACCATATCTGTATTGCACAGGTCTGTTTGCACCTCAAAAAAAATGATGAACAATCATATTTGTTGTTGAACTAAGTTACAATGTTGAGTAAAGAGATTGCACTAGCTCCAGGTCTCCGTGCTCTTATTACTACTCTGGCCTCCTCCACCTCAGCATACGACTCCAGCTAGGGAGGCACCAAGTGTGGCTGTCGCAATCCTGCTAGTCCATGGAGAAAACAGGGTTACTTACCTGTAACAGGAGTTCTCCATGGACAGCAGGATAAGTCAGCCACACAATCCCTCCCGCCTCCCCTGGAGGAGGTCATATCCACGGGACCGCTCCCTAGCCGGTAAGACAAGCTGGGAACACACTGGCCGGGCTAGGGGGCGGACCGGTAAGGTGGGCTACCTGGGCATGCTCAGAAGTCTCAATTTCTGAGCTCTGGAGAGCACTTCCGTACCTATGGCACCGCCCGGAGGACATCACCAAGTGTGGCTGACTTATCCTGCTGTCCACGGAGAACTCCTTACAGGTAAGTAACCCCGTTAAATCTGCTTGTTTGTTTCCGCCACTCTCCTTGCAGCTGAAGGAATGAAGGGCTTAGCAAACAGCTGGTGCAGCAGGCATTGGGTTACCAACTTCATAATAGCCGAGTTGCTTTTCATCTGCTGAAGCCACTGTGGAAATGCTGCAAGCTTACGCTTCTGGATGAATAACTTTACTAGAAGACATGTATGCTTCTGACTTGGCATAGTTCTCCAGATGAGATTCACTATATAAAATCACGCAGGATCTGAATGCAAGAAAATATGTTACATAGAAACATAGAACACGACAGCAGATAAAGACCATACTGCCTATCTAGTCTGCCCATCCATGAGAACCATTAAGTTTTACAATCCCTTCCTTGCCCTTGGAGCCCCTTTATATTTGTCCCATGCTTTCTCAAATTCAAATACAGTTCTCATCTCCACCATCTCTTCTGGGAGACTGTTCCATACCTCCATCACCCTTTCCATAAAGAAGGATTTCCTCAGATTATTCCTGAGTCTAATCCCTTTTACCTTCTTCCTATGACCCCTTGTTCTGGAGCTTCCTTTGAACTGGAAGAGGGTCACCTCCTGTGCATTTATTCCTCGGAGTTCATCCCCAGGTCCTGCTCTTCTTTTGCGCATTGAAAGACTTCACCCCCTATTCTGTACTGCTCCCTTGGATTGTTGCAGTCCAAATGCATTGCCTTGCATTTTTTAGCATTAAATCTCAGCTGCCAAATTCTCGACCAGTCTTCAAGCTTCACTAGATCTCTCCTCATGTTCAAAGGGAAAAGGCTGGAAACACAAGTAAGCCATAAAAATCAATACACTAAAAAAAACCCTCTTGTGTTGCCCATTCCAATTAAGATGTTATTTACTGCCAGAGGTTAGCCATGACAATGTTTGTCCTATATTTTTCCCATCTGAAGTATTGTTAAAAGGAATATACAGAATATCTGACCTGTAAAAATCTGAAAATTAAGTAGAGATTTTATATCAAATACATTTATTCTCTGATCTTTGAAGCATATTTTTCATGTAGACAACAATATATTTTAAATAAACCATGTTACCTTTATTCTCATTTTTAGACAATTATTTTGACTGTGGAGATCAAATAACAGCACAACTGCAGCATGAAATGTGATGATTATAACCTGAGACCACATTTCAGGAACCAGGATGTTGGCAATAATAGGGTGAAGGTATAAATTAAGTATAAATAAAACAGATTTCCTATTGTTGTTAATCCCTGTGTTGGGTTTCAGTAAAAAAATTAGCTATAATGTTTGACCTCTCTGCATGGTAATTACTCACGTATTATCAGTAACGTTTAGAGAGTGTCTGGTCAGGGATTTGAGAAGGCCACCTGTCCCCCTTTCAGGAGTAGCCTGGATGAAGCCGAAGGCAAAAACATTAAAAATATGTAATCTAAGATGCCCTGATGACACTTACAGTGGCAAGAAATCATTGACTTGTTATATAACTGAAGCACAGCCTAGTGGGCTTTGGTTTGGAAAACTACATCGACAAGCATATCTCTTTAAAGTTTCACTGTTGCAAAACCATGCACAGTGTGTAGACTCTGGCTTTTGACCAGAATGCAGCTGAAAACACACACAGAAAAACTGGCCGGCATCTAACCTCCCCGCCAGTTGTGCGGAAAAGTTAGACGTGGCGGGGAAAGGACGGCTTGGGGGCAAAGTTTGGGTGAGCAGTGGGCAGTCGCTGGCCCCGGACATACAGGGCCGATTCTAATGTTGGCCCTGTACATCCAGGGCTGGCGACTTGTGCGGAGGAGTTATTCCACCTCCGAGGTGGAATAACCTCCCTGGACATTTTTGTTTTGGTGCCTGGGGCACGAATGGGCCAGGGGGGGCCAGGGGACATTCCCCACAGCCCGGCCCTGGCCTTAGGCGGTTAGATCGGGGGTCGGGCTGCAGGGAATAAGCCTTTTTTTCCAGCTGCCAGCGTCGCGGCTTTTAAATGGAGCCACGGTGCCATGGCAACCGGACACCATGGCGCCACAGCTCCATTTAAAATCCCTGACTGAGTTAGTCAGGCTTGTCATGTATGTGCAGGTTGGGCTGAATCATGGTCCCGGCCTTCACGTACATGACTGATCACGATTCTGATCCCACAGGGCTAGATGTGCCCCGCAGGATTAGAATCGAGACCCCCTCTGTACATTTATTTCTTTTATTTTTTATTTATTTGAACAGTTTTCTATACCGCCCCTTTCAACAATCAGGGGCTGTTTACATAGAACAGTTAATGTTACACAGAACAATAATTAAACTATATACAGAGAACCAAATACAGAGAACATTTAACATGTCCTCAATGCCCGGGAAGAGTATAGTGGAGGTTGGGTAATATAACTATATACATGATTGAATTCACACAGTGTGAAGTGAGTTGGGATGACTGGGGGGGGGGGGGGGGGTAGCCATCCTGGGAGGGGGTGCTAAGCAGTAGTAAGATTGTTTGTTTGTATAAAGGTGGATTGTATGATTGTGTCATTGATGGAGAGGTTGTTATAGTGTTCAGTAAAAAGATGTGTTTTCAGTTCTTTTCTAAAGGCTTGAAGATCTTTTATTGATCTGATTAGTTCTGAGAAAGAGTTCCAGAGTGTAGGGGCTGTATATGAAAAGGATCTATTGCTGGTTGCCTATTTTGTTTTTCGGAATGAGGATGGGGTTGCTAGTAGGTTTAATTTACTTTTTCTCCTATTTCTATTTTCTGGTAGGATTTGTATTTTGGTTGTAAGAAAGGATGGAGAGATATTATTAATAAGTTTGAATGTGGTGACTAGGGATTTGTATATTATCCTACTGGCCACCGGGAGCTAGTGAAGGTTGTAGAGGATAGGGGAGATATGGTCGGTAAGTCTTGCCTTAGATATGACTCTTGCAATGACGTTCTGAGCTAGTTGGAGAGTGTGGAGGCTCTTTTTGGGTAATCCTTGTAGTATGCTATTACAGTAGTCCAGATGAGGAGTGATAATGGCCTGTACTACTGTTCGAAAATCATGTGATTCTAGGAGGGGTCTGAGATGCTGAATTGTTTTGAGTTTGTAAAATATGGTTCTTACTGTTTGCTTGATTTGTGCTGTCATCGAGAGGGATTTATCTATTGTAATGCCTAGGTATTTAACCTCATCTTTGATTGGTATGTTTGTGTCATGGAGTTTGAATGTTGTGGGGGGAGTGAAGCTTTGGCTTCTTGTTGTGAATAGTATCTCTGTTTTTTTATTTTATTTATGTGTAGGTTGTTTTCCTTTAGCCAAGATTCAGCTTCAATTATGCAATTTGTGATATTATGGTATGTAGGATTTTTTATGTCTTTGAGGGTGTAGACCATGATGTCGTCTGCATAGATGTGGTAGTTTATATTGTATTTCTTGAAAATAGTGCATATAGGTTGGAGGTATATGTTGAATAATAAAGCAGAGAGAGCAGAACCTTGTGGAATTCCCTGTTCTTGAGAGAAGGCGGATGAACATTCCTGGTCTACTTTTACATACAGTGTGCGGTTGGACAAGTAGGATTTGAACCACTTGAAGTTAGTACCGGTTATGCCTATATGTGCATGTCTTGTGAGGAGGGTGTTGTGATCAACATTATCAAAAGTGGATGATATATCCAGGAATATCAAGAGGTAAGCTTGTGTAACCCCCTCGGGGTTCGGCGCTGGCCCAGGCTCTGATCGCAGCAGCCGACAGGGGTGTAGGCTACTGATCACGGTAGCAGGCCAGTTGTTATTCCCCAAGAGCCGGAACACACATTCCCCCAGTTCTCACAGCAGGGCGCATAAAAATCAGGGGTTTTACGATTCCTACAGAGTGTTACTTTAGCATGCACTTTGTTTTTAACTTAATGTACTCAAGCAGTTTTCAAATGAAGAGAAAATACATTTTATTCAATAACATTAAGGATATCCACAAAATAATTTCCCTCTCCCTCAAATTTTATTCTATATTCTAGCACAAAGTCCACTGCAGCAGTCTATACTTAGCTTCCTCTTCCAAGATGGTAGGAGTTGGTGTAATCAGCGCTGTACTTCTTTCTCGGTGGTAGGAGTGTTGGGGCCCTTGAAGAGTAGATCCGAAGTTCTTCTCCCTCACCTATCTTTACGAAATTAAAAGGAGAAAAACCCTGACTCTCCCTGAGTATCTTCAAAAGTAACTTATCTGGGAAAACTTCAGTGTACTTACGGGGCTCTATCTACGGGTGAAAACAAAAAGATAATTAAAATTCCCTGCTAATTTCTTCTCAGTCTTTTCCTCTTTGCGTTTATTGCACTCTATAGGAGCTTGTGCCTTTTGGTTGTCCTGAACAACTTGTACCATATAAAGCTTTATTCTCTCTCTGTTACTTCTTTGATATCCTCTGTTTCAATAATTAATTTTCTCAAGTCGTACTCATCCCAGAGAAACTATTACACTCTGATTCAGCTTGTGTATTAGAACAATAACACTAGTTTACACTTATGCACATATTTTTGTAATTCAATATTTCCTTTTAAGCGGCAGTGCTGTTTTCACACCTTTAACAACTAGGCACCTTATTTCAGACCAACATCAGGGCCAGTATAAATTCTCTTTCTCAAAAGAACAGTATTACAGTAATGTTATGCATCTCTCCTTTTCTTTTGCTAACTCTGCAACTTGGCATACAATGAGTTTATCAACACTTTATAAGCTACCATTAGTAATATATCTTTTCCCAAAAAGCAGTAACATTTAGAACAGAACAACAGAAACAGAATTCTCTCCACTGCACGGCTGTTTTAACTAAAACAGAACCAATTGAAGATATCTTAATTTTGAAAATAATATTCCTCTGGCCATGGTAAGTTTTCTCTTTTTCATCAGCAAATGTATCTTCAGAGAAACTGCAGAGCAAGCTTTTCTTTAGAACAACTAGCCAAGCTCAATATCTCTCTGCACACAAACCAAAACTGGCTTAAACCTATAACCTAATCAATTCTTCCCATGAGATAATGATAGAGACACTGCTAAGTTATTTCACTTATCTCTGCTCTCAGCTTTGCTCTCTGGCTGACTTTTTCTGTACAACAAACACAAGACACCTTCCTCCAGGTAGAGCTTTCTTTCTTCCTTTCTTTGTCTGTTTAACAGAAAACTTATAGTTACCTAGGAGACAGGAATTCCACTCAGTCCATGTGACTGACACTAACCTATCACACGCTGCGTACTAGAAATTCTAAGGGTTGTTTACTATTGGAATGTTCATTTAATCTCCATTTTAAACTATTTTTTCATATTACTTTCTATGTGAATTTCCTTTTTTACCCTAAACTATATTAATATGTCTCATTAACATAATAACATTAACACCCCTTTAATCAGGATCCCAGCAGCTTTCTCACAGTGGTTTTAAAATTTAAATTGTGCCAAGGACAAGTGTGCTGTTTATTTCTCTCTAATATTAAACAAAGTAAATTTCCAAACTTACCCCAATCTATTTCAAAAATTAAATTATTCTTTCAGGTACCCCCCACATCGAATATAACCCAGTAGTCAATTTTTGTAGCTTCCCAGGACATAAAGTTCATTCACCCCAAAATTATGTACAAAATGTACTTTTTTAAAATTTAGAACCTACTTGCTTATTTTGTTTACAACTCTCAATTTTATTTGAACTCAAATTTATGTCCCTCTAATGATTTTAACCCCTTAAATATCCAACCCTGTAAAATTAAACCCTTAAACATTAAAATTTCCTAATTCTAATTCCAAATTTGATTTTCCCATATCCCCTTTACACAAACTAGACTCTTTTCCTAAGTTCACAGGACCTCCAGATCTCCCTGGGGTTCACATCTTTTCGGGTAACTTATCACCTAAACTCCTGGAACTCTTTCCAGCAGAGCTTTAATTTAGGCCCCTGCTTCCCTCTGGGCCTGCTGCAACCCTTCCAGCCAATCAGAAAGCTCTCTCCACTTCCACCTATTAAAAGATCCCCAGCACATCTCAGGAGAGTGATTAACATATTTTTTAACAAAATTCCTTTTTTAACCCTTCGGGTTACATTCACCCTTGCTAAGTTAAATGTTGACTCGACATTTGCAACACCTATTCCATTTTAAAAAAAAAAAAATTAAAACATCACAAATTCTTTCAGGTAGGCAGGCTTTTGTCCTCTATTGGTTCTTTCAGAGCGTCTTATGCACGGCACCTCATTCTCCTCAATTACCTCTACCTCCGGTTCCATGCATTCATTTATATTTTCTCCTATTTGGTCAGATTCAATATTACCTTCAGGTCTAGTTTCCAGGAACCAAACAGTTTCTATGGACTCTGGCATCGCATGATATTGCTCTGCAGCATCATCTGCTTCTATATTTGCTTCAGATACCTTTGGAATTATACAGGTACTCCATAAGGGATTTGGCAATAACCTAATATTATTTCGATGCACTACTTTATAATTTCCAAGCCTATCTCTTATTCTGTATGTGCTTCCCCCTGGTTCAAACACGTGTAACACTTCATAAGGTGAATTCTCCCATTTGTCTTTGAGTTTGCGCTTTCCTCTACTCCTGTTGTTTCTAAGTAACACCCTATCCCCTTCAGAGATGAGTGCACCTCTCGAACAACGGTCAAAGCGTCGCTTCTTAACTGCTGCCCTTCGTGCAGATTCTTGTTGTGCCACAAGGAAGGTTTTCCGGAGTCTCTGATGATGTTGTTCAACCCAATCGTCAAGTTTTTCTGCTCTGTTTTCCGAAGTCTTTGTCTGTAGGTCGTACGGCAGTCTAGAATCTCTACCAAACAACAAATAAAATGGTGAATATCCTGTAGAGCTATGTACGCTACTGTTGTAGGCCAATACCAATTCCGGTACATATTCAGCCCATCTTTTCTTTTTTTTCATCTGTCAGGGTTCTTAGCATGTTCAACAAGGTGCGATTAAATCTCTCACATTGTGCGTTACCTTGTGGGTGATAAGGAGTGGTATGACTTTTCCTCATATTATAAACGTTGCAAAGTTCACAGATAGTAGCAGACTCAAAGTTTCTACCTTGATCCGAGTGTATCTGCGCTGGACACCCATAATAATTCACCCAGTGATGCACTATCGCTTTAGCCGTTGTCTGAGCCGTTTGATTCCTCGTAGGCACAGCCACTGCATATCGAGTAAACATATCTGTTAACACCAACACATGTTCCATCCCATTGGTACTAGCTTCTAAAGTTATATAGTCCATAGCCAAAACTTCCAGCGGGTAACTTGCTTGAAAATTTTTATATTTAGCTCTTTCCTTAGGAAACAAATCTTTAGCAAAAATACACCGTGAGCACTGTCTGATCCACCTCTTTATATCTTGGTTCATATTTGCCCAATAATAATCTTTTCGTATATTTTTTAGCGTAATCTCTTCATTTGGATGCCCAGCATTATCATGTTTCGCTTGGAAGGTTTCTTTGCGTAACTTTTCCGGAGTTATGAATTGCATGATTTCCAAATTATCTCGGGGATCAATCATTTTTCGATACCACAAACTTCTTTCATAATGTAATCGGCATCGCTCTTTCCATAGCTTCTTTTGATTACAGGTCCAGCTGCGGATATTAACAGGGTCTTTCTTTTCAAGATGGTACAGGATCTGTTGTAAGTCCGAATCTTCACTCTGACTCTGTTGTAACTCTAATATGGAGCAACTTAAAATTTGTCTAGCACACATTACTTCACGAGGTTTTATCACATTTTCTGCATTAGGCCACAGCCTCTCCCGCACTTCTTTAATCTTGATTATGGAATCATCAGATTTTATTTCTTCTTCCACTACTGTATCCTTGGTAGGCGAATATCTTGATAGGGCATCTGCTACCGAGTTAGTTCGTCCGGGTTTATATTGGACCTCAAACTCCAATTCTGCAAGCTGAGCCAACCATCTTTGCTCGGTTGCATGTATTCGTGCTGTTTCTAAGTACTTCAATGGATTATGATCCGTTCTTACTAAGAATTTTTTATACATCAAATAGTCCCTAAATTTCTCAGTGGCAGCCCATTTTAGTGCTAGCAATTCTAACTTAAAAATACTATAATGCTGGTCATTTCTTTCAGATTTTTTTAACCCTCTACTAGCATAAGCAATCACCCGTTCTTGTCCTTCTTGAATCTGGCTCAATACTGCTCCTAGACCTTGGTGACTCGCATCTGTGGTTAAGATGAAAGGCAATTCAAAATCTGGATATGCCAGTACTGGTGACGAAATTAGGCTTTCCTTAAGCTTATCAAAGGCTTGCTGGCATTCCGAACTCCAAAATATCGCTGCTTTCTTGTGTCGCAACTTATTTTTACCAGTCAACCTGTGAAGTGGTGTAGCGATCTTAGCAAATGATGGAACAAATCTGCGATAATAACTCGCTAGACCCAAGAATTGTCGAACTTCTTTCACCATGGTGGGAACCTTCCAATTCTTCACTACTTGGGTTTTCTCTGGATCTACTGTCACTCCCTCTGCAGAGACGATGTGACCCAAATATTTGACTTGCTTGCTTAGCATAGTACACTTATTTGGCTTCAATTTCAATCCACTCTCACTTATTTTCATGAACACCCTATCTAAGTGTTCCAGATGAGTAACAAAATCTTTGGAGAACACCAGAATATCATCAAGATATAGTAGCAAGATTTTAAAAACATAGTCATTCATTATATTTTCCATTAGTCGTTGGAATGTAGCTGGTGCATTTGTTAGTCCAAAAGGCATTCTGGTCCATTGAAAAAGTCCGAATGGTGTTGTAACTGCAGTTTTTTCCTTATCCTCTTCAGACATAGCTACTTGAAAATAACCTGATGTCAGATCCAATGATGTAAACAATGTAGCATGACTCAATGCATCCAGAGATTCCTCTATCCTGGGTAAGGGATATGCATCTTTAACAGTGACGCTGTTCAGCTTTCTATAATCAACACAAAATCGTATGGATCCATCTTTTTTCCTAATGATAACAGCTGGTGACTCCCATGGGCTCTTACTTGACTCCAGAATACCTTGAGTCATCAGGTCTTGAACATGTCGTTTAAATTCTTCGTATATATGCGGTGATACTCGTCGATATGCCTGCTTGATGGGTGGATGTATTCCTGTATTCACTGTATGATGAATCTTGTCTGTGTACCCGATGTCATTTTCATTCACAGAAAACACTTGACGATGTTTCCAAAGTAGACACTTCAATTGTTCGCTTTGTTCTGTTGTCAGCTCTTCCCAATTTACCTTAATAGCTAGACCTTGAATGAATTTATCCACATCTGTATCAGCATCCATGCTCACTGCACTTTTTCTCACCACCATGGTATCTCCATCTAATTGGCATTGTAAGTCAGAGGAAGCTAAAATTTCCTTGGGTTTATATATTTCAGCCACTCGAATTCTTGGAGGCAGGCTAATAGGTTTTTGACCAGCATTTAACACACGTACTATTATCTTGTCTTCGTTTGGTTTAACCAATGTATTGGCTACACATAGATCAGTAGGTAAAATGGCTGTTTCTGTGCTAGACACTACCACTGGCGTTACTGCATATTCTCTCAACTTAGTACAGCTTCCTAGTAACATGGTCTCAGACAGTGGAGGAAGTGTCACCCTTTTTCTTCCAATCAACTTGACAAATCCAATTTTTTTCGTTTTTGTTATTCTGAACTTGTCTCCATATTTTGTAAATCTCTCCTCCCTTAAGCCAGCTATTGGCCACTGCATCCCAATTTAGTTCTTGCAATACGTTCATGCCCAAAATTCCGGGTGTCATGTTAACTTTTCTGTAGGCCATATCATCTTTTACTATGAGTACGCCACAATGCTTTACTTCTTGTCCAAGACACGTCATATTCACCTCCACACATCCCACAATAGGAATGTTTACACCATTCACAGCGGATAACTTTATTAGTCTTGCATCTTGCATTTGGTTACATTCCTTCAGATGTTGTTGAAAGTAGCTTTCTGCTAAGGTCGTTACTTCTGACCCAGTGTCTATACAACACCTTACTTGTACTCCAGCCATTATAACTTCTATTATCGGACTTTTTTCAAATATTTTCCGTTTTTCATCCTCATTTCCATGGGAACTTGCTCGCAGTACTCGAATAGTAGATGGGGAGGGTAACTTGGTAAGAGTTGTCTCTGCTCTCACTGGAGTCTGAACTGGAGGCATAACCTGTTTTCGTTGATAATTTTCCAGATTAACTGGTACTGTACTACTCGTATTTATTCTAGTGTTAACTTTTATTCTTGATGGGTCTAGTGCAGTATCAGACGAATCACCAGGAACATTAGTCTGAATCACTTCCGGAGTCCATACTCGCTCACTCCTACATTGTCTTGCCACATGTCCCGATTCTAAGCATCGATAACACACTAGGTCTCCTCTCTCGTTTCTTAGCGGTGCCCTTCATTCTCTTGGGTATCTTTCAACATGTTCTGGCCTTCTTTGACCCACTGCCCTGTATGCAGTTCTCTCATAATCGGATCCATATGACGGATTGTTACCATTCCACATACGTCGTGAGTAGTAACTTGGTTGTTCCTGTCGCTGTCTTTTTTCTTGAAGTAACTCAGTCATCATGTGTTTCAATTCATTAATCTCCATTTCATATTTTGTTTCAACAGTAGCTCCTCTTACTGTAGCTTCATTGCGACCTCTCGACAGGTTCTTCACGATTCCCTCTTTCCAGTCACATGACACATCTTCCTCAGACCACTTAACCGCTTCTTGCAATAAGGATGCGAAAGTTATTTCTGGAACTCTCTCCAGTCTTTTGTTCATTTCTCTTTGCAAACTTTCTTCTCTTATTCCTAATACAAATCTTTCTTTTACTATCTTCTGAGGATATCTAAAACAATCAGGATCAATAGCTTCAATCCTAACTAACTTTTCTTGTAGCGTATATGCATAAGTACGTATATCTTCCCCCAGTTCTTGCCTTCTGTCATAAAATTCTTTGATTCGTATGCTCACAGGAACTTTATCACCATAAACGATTTTTAGTACATCAAACAAGTCTTCTACCATATTCTGTGTATCCGGTGGGACAAAACGAGCTGTGTCTCTGGCTTGTCCAATTAAATGGTCTTTGACAATTTCTAATTGAACTTCCGGAGGTATTCTGAGAACTTTTAGTGCTGCTTTTGTCCTTTCTATCCATTCTTCCACCGTATAATCTCCATGTTTCTTTGGCATACCTGCGAAATCAGGTATCTTTTTATCCCTGGGAATATACATGGCTGTCGGCATCCTAGGGCCTTCTATGAATCTTTCTAAAATCTGCCGTTCTCTCCGTTGTTCCTCCTGCATTCTCACTACAGCTTCTTCTCTCCTCCTCAATTCTTCCTCCTGCAGTTCCATCCTGGTTTTGTATGCTCGCCATTCATCTCTCAGTTCCGCAGCCCACTCTTCCATGATACTAAGGCACTCAATCTCCTCCAGCCGACAAGGGTGTCACTTAGAAACAACAATATCGTGTCTACTGTAGCTACTCACAACAGGAATCTTGGAATAACCCACCAAGAAAAATGAAAAATCCTGTCCGTGACGCCAAAAACGCGCCTCCTGTAACCCCCTCGGGGTTCGGCGCTGGCCCAGGCTCTGATCGCAGCAGCCGACAGGGGTGTAGGCTACTGATCACGGTAGCAGGCCAGTTGTTATTCCCCAAGAGCCGGACCACACATTCCCCCAGTTCTCACAGCAGGGCGCATAAAAATCAGGGGTTTTACGATTCCTACGGAGTGTTACTTTAGCATGCACTTTGTTTTTAACTTAATGTACTCAAGCAGTTTTCAAATGAAGAGAAAATACATTTTATTCAATAACATTAAGGATATCCACAAAATAATTTCCCTCTCCCTCAAATTTTATTCTATATTCTAGCACAAAGTCCACTGCAGCAGTCTATACTTAGCTTCCTCTTCCAAGATGGTAGGAGTTGGTGTAATCAGCGCTGTACTTCTTTCTCGGTGGTAGGAGTGTTGGGGCCCTTGAAGAGTAGATCCGAAGTTCTTCTCCCTCACCTATCTTTACGAAATTAAAAGGAGAAAAACCCTGACTCTCCCTGAGTATCTTCAAAAGTAACTTATCTGGGAAAACTTCAGTGTACTTACGGGGCTCTATCTACGGGTGAAAACAAAAAGATAATTAAAATTCCCTGCTAATTTCTTCTCAGTCTTTTCCTCTTTGCGTTTATTGCACTCTATAGGAGCTTGTGCCTTTTGGTTGTCCTGAACAACTTGTACCATATAAAGCTTTATTCTCTCTCTGTTACTTCTTTGATATCCTCTGTTTCAATAATTAATTTTCTCAAGTCGTACTCATCCCAGAGAAACTATTACACTCTGATTCAGCTTGTGTATTAGAACAATAACACTAGTTTACACTTATGCACATATTTTTGTAATTCAATATTTCCTTTTAAGCGGCAGTGCTGTTTTCACACCTTTAACAACTAGGCACCTTATTTCAGACCAACATCAGGGCCAGTATAAATTCTCTTTCTCAAAAGAACAGTATTACAGTAATGTTATGCATCTCTCCTTTTCTTTTGCTAACTCTGCAACTTGGCATACAATGAGTTTATCAACACTTTATAAGCTACCATTAGTAATATATCTTTTCCCAAAAAGCAGTAACATTTAGAACAGAACAACAGAAACAGAATTCTCTCCACTGCACGGCTGTTTTAACTAAAACAGAACCAATTGAAGATATCTTAATTTTGAAAATAATATTCCTCTGGCCATGGTAAGTTTTCTCTTTTTCATCAGCAAATGTATCTTCAGAGAAACTGCAGAGCAAGCTTTTCTTTAGAACAACTAGCCAAGCTCAATATCTCTCTGCACACAAACCAAAACTGGCTTACACCTATAACCTAATCAATTCTTCCCATGAGATAATGATAGAGACACTGCTAAGTTATTTCACTTATCGCTGCTCTCAGCTTTGCTCTCTGGCTGACTTTTTCTGTACAACAAACACAAGACACCTTCCTCCAGGTAGAGCTTTCTTTCTTCCTTTCTTTGTCTGTTTAACATAAAACTTATAGTTACCTAGGAGACAGGAATTCCACTCAGTCCATGTGACTGACACTAACCTATCACACGCTGCATACTAGAAATTCTAAGGGTTGTTTACTATTGGAATGTTCATTTAATCTCCATTTAAACTATTTTTTCATATTACTTTCTATGTGAATTTCCTTTTTTACCCTAAACTATATTAATATGTCTCATTAACATAATAACATTAACACCCCTTTAATCAGGATCCCAGCAGCTTTCTCACAGTGGTTTTAAAATTTAAATTGTGCCAAGGACAAGTGTGCTGTTTATTTCTCTCTAATATTAAACAAAGTAAATTTCCAAACTTACCCCAATCTATTTCAAAAATTAAATCATTCTTTCAGGTACCCCCCACATCGAATATAACCCAGTAGTCAATTTTGGTAGCTTCTCAGGACATAAAGTTCATTCACTCCAAAATTATGTACAAAATGTACTTTTTTAAAATTTAGAACCTACTTGCTTATTTTGTTTACAACTCTCAATTTTATTTGAACTCAAATTTATGTCCCTCTAATGATTTTAACCCCTTAAATATCCAACCCTGTAAAATTAAACCCTTAAACATTAAAATTTCCTAATTCTAATTCCAAATTTGATTTTCCCATATCCCCTTTACACAAACTAGACTCTTTTCCTAAGTTCACAGGACCTCCAGATCTCCCTGGGGTTCACATCTTTTCGGGTAACTTATCACCTAAACTCCTGGAACTCTTTCCAGCAGAGCTTTAATTTAGGCCCCTGCTTCCCTCTGGGCCTGCTGCAACCCTTCCAGCCAATCAGAAAGCTCTCTCCACTTCCACCTATTAAAAGATCCCCAGCACATCTCAGGAGAGTGATTAACATATTTTTTAACAAAATTCATTTTTTAACCCTTCGGGTTACACTTGGTTTACATTATCTAGGCCACAGAGAAGCGTACCAAATAGGACCAGAAGTAATGTTTCTACTCCATGATATGGATGAAACCCATATTGGTGTTCATCAAGCGGGGCGTGACTATCAATGTAGTCTTGTAGTTGGATTTGCCCAACTTTTTCAATTATTTTTGCTAGAAAAGGAATGCTAGCAATCGGTCTATATGATGTAGGTTGGTCTTTGTTAAGGGATCCGTTCTTAAGTAGGGGACGGGTTATGGAGTGTTTGAGGGTAATTGGCATTGTTCCTGATGTTAAGGATTGATTGACAATTACAATGACGAAAGGTGCTAGTTCTGTTTTTGTTGCTTTGATCCATGCAACTGGGGTGGAGTGACCTTCTCTATGGTGGAGGGAGGTTGATAGGTTTTTGTCTTTTAATTTTGTTGCTAGGTGGTTAGCCATTGTTTTGGGGTTTATCTCTGTGCTATCTGTAGAGATTTGGTGAGTTTTTGTTAATGTTTTTACTAATTCAAATAGTTCCCTAGGGCAATTTATGGCTTTGTTTAGAATGCTCGTGTGATAGTCTTTTTTGGTTCTGTAGATGGTTTCCTTGTAGTTAGTCAGTGTAATGGTGTAAAGGTCCTTGTTTTCAGGGGTTTTTCTTGCTCTCCATCTCTTTTCGGCTTTACGAAGTTCCCTTTTGAGGGTTTGGATGTCATGAGTGTACCATTTTTCAGAGTGCTTGTGGTTGACATTCCTAATAGGTATGTTGGATTTTGCAGCATTACTGATTATGGAAAACCAGTGTTCTGTAGCATTATCAAGGTTAGTAGATTGTAGGGCAAGTTGGTGAGTAACCTCTTCTAAGAATGATTCTTTGTCAAATTGTTTAAATTGTACTATATGAAAGATTTTTTTGAGGGGGATAGAGTAGTGAGGTTGATAGGGAGGTTTGTTCTTATGATAAAGTGATCTGACCATGGTACTTGGGTTGTTGTAGGGGGGCAGAACAGTGGGTGAGTAGTGAGGTATATTGGGATGAAAATCATATCAAGGGTGTTATCTTTAATGTGGGTGGGCTGTTTTATTACTTCAGCGAAGCCCATTTCTTCCATGAGTTCTAGGAAGGGTGTAGATTGCTGGTTAGTGAGAGATGCAAGGTTGAAATCTCCTAGTATAAAATGGGGCTTCTTTGAGGAGGCAGTGCATGCAGATTCAAGTATGGATATAAGGCTGTTGTTATTGTTGGTGGGTTGTCTGATTACATTTAAAACCATACACTTCAAATCAGTTGAATGTCTTGTCTCACTGATACAGAAGGTTCCAGAATCTAAAGCAAGAAGACATTAATATCAAAACCTCCTTTCAATCTCCTCTCAAAAATCCAGAAGCTTACAAGCAACCTTCCATAGAGTATTCTCAATATACGGTCCAACATTATGAAACTCACTACCTTCTGAACTTCATTCAACAAATGATACCTTCGATTTTAGAAAAAGGTTGAAGACACTACTTTTCTCAGAGCATTTTGGTCCAGCTACCTAGTGGACTCTCCAGTATATTCTTAGAGGCTCATACCTCACTGAACACAGATGTGTGTAAGTACCTGTTAGTATATACTTGTAAACCGCTCTGATGCATAAGTAAAGGGCGGTATATCAAATGCCTAAACCATAAACCATAACCATGTGTTTACCCCACTAAACGCATATATCTTCCTACTGATGGAGCTAATCCTATAATCTCCTTGACTCGGTGAAAGGCAGTATGTAAATACAGCTAAATAAATAATCTGAGTGTATCATCTACCTAAAACTGTAAGTTAGCCTGTATCATAGTTTGCTCACAACATTACCCTGCCAGTTGAGAATGCTATGGGATAGAAGGAATACATCCTAGAATATAAAAAAAGCTCCCTCATAGAGATTTTGCCAGGTCTGCTGAAATATCTGTTCACAAGGTCTTTGAAGACATGAATGATCTCATGGGATTGGGAGAGAGTTGTTATCCCTCTTCATAAAAGTGGTAACTGAAAGGAGGTGTCAGGTTACTGTTCTTAAGATGATCATGGCCAATCCCAGGATGGACACTCAGGCACTCAGTTTGATAGAGGCATAAACTTGGAACTTGTAGGTAGCAAGAGCTATAACAGAGCTGGAGCCAGAACTTGGCTATAGGCCTGAAACTGGAGTTAGCAGGTATGTCACAAGGCTGAAGCAGGGACTGAAAACATACCAGAACAGCAGGCCGGGAGTTGGCATCAGTGAAGAGATTTCAAGTCTGAGCAAGGGCTAGAAAAAAATTAAAATAGCAGATCATGAACTTGAGCAGGAACTATTAGTTATTTAACAGGTCTTTTATACTGCTTTATCATGTCAATCAAAGCAGTTTGCATTGTAACTTAAACTTGGTAATGTACATTAAACAATGACATTGACAACTTGGATTTTTCTGAGGCAATGGAGGGTTAGGTGACTTGCCCAATGCCACAAGGAAAACTAGTGGGAACTGAACCCTGGTTGCTTGGCTCCCAAGCCAGTGCTCTAACCATTAGACTACTCCTCCACTACACTGCAGAGAATTATGAACCAAAAAATTCAGTATTATGCACTGACAAAATCCAAACAATGCACAATTATGTAAAATTGAATACTTTTATTTTTTATACAATAAATTAAATAATGGTATAGAACTTGCTTAGGAATAGATGCAAGTATGTTTGCAACAATTACACTGGTCAACATGAAAAAATCATCATAAATAATTTCATGTGTATTCGATAACCTATGATGAACCTCACTTAGTCTGCAGTTTGTCATGCTGTGAGGGCTTGTGTGCATCAGTGATACAAAGTGCTAAGCTATCAGTAGCTTAGCTACTGGCAGGGTCTCCCAAGATAGGTCTCAGCTGAGGTGCCAGACTAAGACAAACCACCCATCTGGGCAGCAGGAGAATGGGATGGTGTTGTAAGTGGAGGATCATATTTCTGTGACAAATGCAACAACACTGGAATTAACTGCTCGGAAGAAAGGCTTGGCAAATCTATCTCGCCATGAAAACCCAATGGATAGTCACAAAACAAATTGCACTATAGTGCTTGAAGATGAGACCCCCAGGTTGGAAGGCACTCAAATGGCTACTGGGAATGAGCTGAAGACTTCTCAGAGTAAAGCCAGCATGTATTATGTGGCTGGATCTGCTGATGTAGCTGTGCATGAAAAGAGAGTCAGAAGTTGCAAAGATGTCTTACATATTGGGATATGGAATGTACGAAGCATGAACCAAGGGAAGTTGGAGGTGGCCAAGAATGAAATGGAACATGTACAACTCGATCTGTTGAGTGTCAGTGAACTGAAATGGACTGGCTTTGGGCACTTTGCATCTGATGATCACATGATCTACTATGCTGGAAATGAAAGACAAAGAAGAAATGATGTTGCATTTATAATTAAGAAGAAACTTGCAAGAACTGTAATGAAATACAATGCAGTCAGTGAACGCTTCATTTCTATTCGTCTATGAGGAAAGCCTAACAACACAACTATAATTCAAGTATATGCCCCAACAACAGCTGCAGAAGAAGACATTGATGAGTTCTATGAACTAGTACAAGCTGAAATTGACAGAACATGCAAACAGGATATCCTGATAGTCATGGGTGGCTGGAACACAAAAGTTGACAACAAAGAAGGCAAAGTGGTTTAAAAATATGGACTTGGCAACAGAAATGAAGCTGAAGAAAGACTGATTGAATTCTGCAAGACCAATGAGCTATTCATCTCAAACACCTTCTTCCAGCAACACCAGTGCTGACTGTACATGTGGACTTCACCCAATAGATTGTACAGAAATCAAATTGACTACATCTGTGGAAGACAATGATGGAAAAGTTTGATAACATCAACAAAAACAAAACCTGGAACTGACTGTGGTACAGATCACCAACTACTAGTATGCAAACTCAAGCTAAAATTAAAAAAGAGCAAGCCACTCATGAATGTAGCAAAATATAACCTTGAGAATATACCACTGGAATTTAAAGACTACCTGAAAATTGATTTGCTGCTTTAGATACAAATGACAGAGTCCCAGAAGAGATATGGGATGGCATCAAGAAGGTTGTGTTGGAAGAAAGTGAGAAGTCTCTACATAAGTAGAAAAAGCAAAAACGGCCAAAATGGATGACTGAAGAAACTCTGAAAATTGTCCAGAAATGTAAAGAAGCTAAAGTCAGAGGAGAAAGAGAGGCAATCATAGAATTCAACAGAGATTTCCAACATGTAGCAAGACAAGACAAGGAGAAGTACTACAATAATACATGCAAGGAAATAGAATCAGAAGCTATTAGAGGAAGAACAAGATCGGCTTTTCTAAAGCTACGAGAGTTAAAGAAAAAATTCCAGCCTCGAATTGGAATGTTACGAGATGCTCAAGTATCCATATTGAATGATGCTGAGAAGATCAAGAAAAGGTGGAAAGAATATACAGAGTCATTATACCATAAAGATCAAGTGGACCAACAGCCGCTTCAACCCATACTTTATGATCAGGAACCATTGGTGATGAAAGAAGTCAAAGAAGCATTGAAAGCCTTATCAAAGAATAAAGCACCAGGCATTGATGGCATTCCCATTGAAGTATTACAGCAGTCAGATGAATCTGTTTCCATACTTACAAGGCTCTGCCAGGAAATTTGGAAGACAAATTCATGGCCAATTGACTAGAAAAGGTCTGTGTTTATACCAATACTGAAGAAAGGTGACCAGACTGACTGTGGAAATTATCGCACAATCACTCTGATCCCATATGCCAGCAAGATTCTACTCAAGATCATTCAGCAGAGACTACAACCACACCTGGAATGAGAACTGCCTCAAGTGCAAGCAGGGTTCAGGAAAGGGCGAGGAACAAGAGACATTATCGCGGATGTGAGATGGATCCTTGAAATGACAAAAGAATATCAAAAGGATATCTATATGTGTTTTACTGACTACAGCAAGGCTTTTGACTGTGTGGAGTGGAATGGATGAGTGGCCTAGTGGTTGGGACAAGGTACTTCAGGCCAGAAGGTCAGGGGTTCAATCCCACTAGAGCAGCGTTTTTCAACCACTGTGCCGCGGCACACTAGTGTGCCGTGAGATATTGTCTGGTGTGCCGTGGGAAAAATTCCAATTTCATCCGTAACATGTGGCCTCGGCTCACAAATTAGGGTTGCCAACCGGCCGGTTTTCAGCCGGCCTGGCCGGTTTTTCCATGGCCAGGCCGGCTGCCGGCACAGTTGTAAAACCGGCCATTGAAAAGCCGGTTTTTTGCTCTGGCCGCAAGATCGGGAGCGGCCAGAGCAAAAAACCGGCTTTTGTGCCGAAGTCCGCGGCGCGAACGCGATCGCGATTCCCTATAGCAGTGCAGCCGCTGGTTCTCCTTTGTACAGAGCAGCGGCTGCACTACACTTACATTGAAAAGTAAAGAGAAACTGTGTCAGGAGCCCTCCGATCATGCAGAGCCCGAGGAAGTGATGTCATGGGGGCGGGCTCCTCACAGGCTGTCTTTCCTTTTCAAATTAACTTTAGCTGCAATAAAGTTAATTTGAAAAGGAAAGACAGCCTGTGAGGAGCCCGCCCCATGACATCACTTCCTCGGGCTCTGCGATGACCGGAGGGCTCCTGACAAGTGAGTGAGTGACCCAGCAGGAGGGGTGAGTAAGTGACAGTGGGGTGGGTGAGTGAACCAGCAGTGGATGGGGGGGGGGTGGTGTGAGTGAACCAGCAGGGGAGGGGGGTTGGTGTGAACCAGCAGGGGAGAGGGGTTGGTGTGAGTGTTTGATTCCTATTCAAGAGAATTACTTTATATATAGTCAATATAGGCACAGAGGTAAATTTTTTTAACATTTTCTAATGGTGGTGTGCCTCGTGATTTTTTTCATGAAAAAAGTGTGCCTTTGCACAAAAAAGGTTGAAAAACACTGCACTAGAGGACAGCAACCAAGGGCCAGAAGGACTGGGGTTTCTAGTCCCACAGGTGCTCCTTGTGGCCTTGGGCAAGCTACTTAACCCTCCATAGCCCATGTTCCCTGTAAAATAGTTATCGCCAATTTATAATGCCTTGTTCAATGTAAACCACACTGATGCAGAATAGCATAGTATATAAGACAATGTAAATAAATAATGAAAAAGTTAGTGAAAAGAATGGCACAAACAAATTTGAAAGGATTTCAGTATCTTGTTTCTAAATTTCCAAAGATCACTGCTACAAAATTAAAAGAAAGCATTTTTGTGGGGCCTGGTATGGTATGACGTTGAGCTACAGTAGCAAATGAACAAATAAGACAGGCAAAGAAGGATGAAAATTTTGAAAAATACCTGGATGCTTTGAACTTGACGTGTGACAAGCCTTTAACTGGATCTGTGAAAACTCTGAGTAATCACAAATCCCAGATTATGTTGATGGAGTACAGAAATTACTTGATGCATATCATAAACTTGGTTGCCACATGTCATTGAAAATGCACTTCATGCACTCACATCTTCACTTTTTTCCACCAAACGTGGGTGGCGTGAGTGACGAACAGGGTGAGAGGTTTCACCAAGACAATCAGAGCATGGAAAAATGATACCAAGGATTCTAGGATGAGAGCATGATGGCAGATTCTGCTGGATGTCGGATCATGACAATCCTGACAAAATTCTCAGCAGGAAGTCTTCTGTAAAACACTTTTAATGTGTGTTTTACATGCAAACATGCCAAATATAATTATTAGCACTTGTGACATCTGACTTTTTCAATGCTTATGATCTGAAATATTTTACAGAAAACTCTATGGATGATGGGCCCAATTTTCAAAGGCATTTACATGGGTAACTGCCCTAGATACCTGCGTAAATACCATATCCGGGATTTTCAAAGGGCATCTACATGGGTAGTGCTCTTCGAAAATCCCGGATAAGTCCCTAATGTGCCCAGATGCTATGCGGTTAGCATTGGGGTATGTTAGGGGCATCCGGAGCGGAGCGGGAGCAGAGGAAAAGGCTAACTGTGTAGCACCAATTTTCAATGCTACCCACTTAGCCCTCTGCACCTTAAAGATAGGTGAGGTTTTTCTTTGCGTATCTTTCAGGTGCAGGGGATAAGCGGGTAGCATAAAAAATCAGTGCTACGCAGCTAGCTCGTGCAGCTTCTGGTTTGTGCGGCAAGACCTGGATTTTCAATGGCAGGGCTACATATGACCCTGGCATTGAAAATCCAGGTTAGGCGGAAGGGGGACGGCCTATGCACTGTCGCGGTGCATAGCACCACCCAGCTGAAAATCGGGCCGATATCTCTAAAACCCTATGTGCTAGAGAAAAACTAATTACAGATTTTGAATCAGCGTGAAAACCTGCTTTAGGAAAAAAAACTTGATTTCATTTTTGATGAAGAAACAAAATATTTTGGTGTAAACCAGGGTTATGAGAAAATATATTTCCAAAATCAGAAGCCTCAGTCCACATATGCAGTGTACCAGTGTATGCAAAAGCTAAATTTAACTTAATCAAAACCAATTTACCATTGCACATACATTCACATCTAATAACCCAAGAACATTAAAAAAATAAACTGAATAAATTAAAATCCAAAGCATAACAGCCAAAGCCCTACATAGAGTAACAAGTTGAAAAAAATTCATGGTCATACTAACAATAGTTCTATAAAATAGACATTTTTATAAACCTTGGAAAAAAGAGATATGTAGCTTGCTTTTTTTTAATAAAAACATGTTCTGTAACTTTGTTTTTAGGTGAAAATGGTTTGGATTATGTATTTGAACTATATGAAAGAGAAAGGACATGTTAAAGTAGGTTTATTCCAAGGATTATAAAAGCCTGCTGGTATTTTTAGCTGTTAAGCATCATTGTGGATAATACATTGAAGCCCAGTGTGTAGCCACAGCCAAGAAAGCCAATAGAATTCTAGGAATTATAAAGAAAGGAACGGAGAATAAAATGCAGGATATTATAATGCCGCTGTATCTCTCCATGGTGCGACCGCCCATTAATATTGTGTGCAGTTCTGGTTGCCATATATTAAAAAGGATATAGCAGAACTAGAAAAGGTACAGAGAAGAGCGGCAAAGATGGTAAAGGGGATGGAAGGATATCCCTACGAGGAAAGGCTTAAAAGGTTAGGGCTTTTCAACTCAGAAAAGAGACGACTGAGGGGAGATATGATAGAGGTCTATAAAATAATGAATAGAGTGAGACGGGTAAATGTAGTTTGGTTGTTTACTCCTTCAAAAAGTAGAAAATTAGGGGATATCAAATGAAGCTACAATGTAGCACATTTACTACTACTAATCATTTATAAAGTGTTTTAAGGTGTACACAGTGCTGTACAGGCACATATAGTGTGTTGCAAAAGTATCCATTCCCTTGTTTTTTTGTCCTGTTTTGTCGCATTACGTACAACCTGGAATGAAAATGGAGGTTCATTTGGATGTTAGGTAATGGGCCTAACAATATAGCCCAAATTGGTGAAGTGAAATGACAATAAAATACCTTGTATATATAAAAAAAACAAGTAAAAACTGAAAGGTTGTGAGTGCATATGTATTCATCCCTTTTGCTATGAAACCCCTATATAAGATCTGGTCCAACCAATTAACCTCAGAAGTCACATAATTAGTTGATTAGGGTCCACCTGTGTTCAATCAGTATCACATGATCCATCACATGATGTCTGTATAAATATACCTGTTCTGAAATGCCCCTGACTCTGCAACGCTACTAAGCAAGCAACATGAAGACCAAGGAGCACCCCAAACAGGTCAGAGACAAAGTTGTGGAGATGAATAGATCAGGGTTACATTATAGAAAAATATCCCAAATTCTGAATATCTCACAGAGCATCATTAAATACATTATAATAAAATAGAAAGAATATGGCACCACTACAAACCTGAGAAGAGAAGGTCGCCCACTAAAACTCACAGACCGGGCAAGAAGGACATTAATCAGAGATGCTACAAAGACACCAAGGATAATACTGAAGGAGCTGCAAAGATGACCACTTTAAGCCATACACTCCACAGAGTAGGGCTTTATGGAAGAGTGGCCAGATAAAAGCCATTGCTTAAAAAAAGAAATAAGAAAACACGCTTGGAGTTTGCACAACAGCATGTGGCAGACCCCCCAAACACATGGAAGAAGGTTCTCTGGTCAGATGAGACGAAAAATGAACTTTTTGGTCATCATGGGAAATGCCATGTATGGCGCAAACCCAACACTTCCCATCACCCCGAGAACACCGTTCCCACAGTGAAATATGGTGGTGTCAGTATCAAGCTGTGGGGATGTTTTTCATTGGCAGGGACAGGAAAACGGGTCAGGATTGAAGGAACAATGGATGGCACTAAATACAGGCAATTATGAGGAAATCTTGTTTCAGTCTGCCAGAGGTTTGAGACTGGGGCGAAGGTTCACCTTCCAGCAGGACAATGATCCTAAACATACTACTAAAGCTGGTTTAAAGGGAAACATTTAAATGTCTTGGAATGGCCTAGTCAAAGCCCAGACCTCAATCCAATTGAGAATCTATGCCATTAGTTGAAGATTGCTGTACATCAAGGCAACCCATCTAACTTGAAAGAGTTGGAGCAGTTTTGCCTTCAGGAATGGGTGAAAACCCCAGTGGCTAGTTGTGCTAAGCTAATAGAGACATACCCCAAGAGACTTGCAGCTGTAATTGCAGCAAAAGGTGGCTCTGCAACATATTGACTTTGGGGGGCGAAAACATATGCACTCTCCTGCTTTCAATTTTTTATTTGTCTTAATTATTGTTTGTGTCACAATAAAGGATATTTTGTACCTTCAAAGTCATTGGCATGTTGTATATATCACGTGGTGCTAACCCCCAAAAATTCATCTTAGTTCCAGGTTGTAATCCGACAAAGCAGGACAAACACAGAGGGGATGAATATTTTTGCAATGCACTGTATAAAAGATGGTCCCTGATCCTCAGTGTTTACAATCTAATCAAGACAGACAATGCAATAGATGAGGAAGAGGGTACAAAAAGAAGGAGAGGAGTCACAAGGAAAACAGGAGATGAGAATCCAGAGGATGTAGAAAAATCTGTTAGTGGAGCTAGATTTAAAAGAGATTTGATGAGTTCCTGGAAGAAAAGTCCATAAACATTATTAAAGAGGACCAGGGAAATCCACTACTTACCCATGGGATAAGCATCATGGAAACTGTATATAATTTGGGAACTAGACAGGTATTCTGATCTAGATTGGCCACTATTGGAAACAGGATACTGGGCTTGATGGGCCCTTGGTCTGATATCTTATATTCTTAAATACAAACAATGATCAACAAGTAATAAAACTAAGAAATATGAACTAAGGAGGAAATTGTATTTGATTAGGAATTGCGTTGATTATTTGGAATTACCAATTATTCCTTATCGCGTAAAAGATGTTGGATATTGCTTTTGCTGAAAGTATGACATACAAGCATATTTCTCTATTTGAAGATCAACTGCACACAACATTTTGGCAGTGGAAATACCTTGGTGGATGTTAGGTTGGAGGCAGTGGGACAGATATAAGGAATATTTTCAGGAAGTAGAGATCTGCATGTGCAAGTATGCACCTCTAAGTGGGTGCAGGGGGTTGTGACTGAATGTGTGACTGCATGTGTAAAAATGGCTGAGTGCCGAGCAGGTAGGGAAGTGCGCACAATGTATGATTGTTTGATTGCACTGCAGTATATGTGTTTGCAGCCACCCTTCCCTTCCCCCTCAGCCCTCTGCTTCTCCCCACCTTATATGGCTCCCTCTCTCCTTCCACTATCCACTCTAAGACCTTTATCTGCTGCTATCTCTTAAGGCCATTATCTCCCATCTTTCCCCTCAGGCACTCCTCCTCCCCTCTTCCTTATCAACTGCCATTTCCCTCTCATGAGGTGCTCCATAACCCACCAGAAAACCCTCTTCTCCCCTATCTCACCCCTCCCCATCATGTATCTCCACTCTCTTACCATCATCCCCCTGTTCTTCAGCAGAATTCATTATTGAGTGCCCTAAAGAGCAGTGTAGGCCTCAGTGTTTGGGGACATCCAGAGGAGGGAGAGAACCAAGGTAAATAAAGGCTGATGCAGAGAAGAACACCTGCCTTGGGTTGACTCCTGGGGATCACTTCTCCTTACATTGTCACTGTCTCTGCCTCTTCACTCAGTCTGCCATTCAACTCTGTGACTTCAGATTCAGAGACCATGGTGGACCTGGATGGCTGGAGAAATCAGCGCTGCCACTGGCTGGCAGGAGGTGCTGCACTAGGTGAAAAAGTCCTAATGCCAGGTAGAGTCCACTCTCTTTAATGGGCAGCAGTGGTTCTCCTGCGGCCCAGAGCATGCCGGAACAGCCAAGCTCTTTGGATTTTCACTTCAGTTCTGCTGGAAATGGAATCGGATCTCTTCCTTAGAACTCTTGGACATAATCTCAAATTTATCTTGGACATAATCTCAAATTTAAACACAACCACATCTTCCCTAGATCCTTGTCCAGTCTCATGGATCAAAGCAATGAAAGCAGAAATGGCACCATTCCTACTAAATATTGTAAATCAATCCCTCCAAGGAACTATGCTGAGCAACCTCAAAAGATCCATAATTATGCTTGAAATAAGCAGAAGGGTCGTCTTTGTTTAGAGTTTTGTTTTTTAGTATGTGTTGGATTATAATCCGACCCATACTAAAAAACAAAACTATAAACAAAGACGACCCTTCTGCTTATAGACCAATTTCAAGCATCCCTATTGTAGCTAAAATCATCAAGAAAGCAGTTCATTGTCAGCTCCAAGACTTAAAAGATTCAACAGATGCCCTAGATGAACAAAAATATGGATTTCGCCCTTTTCATGGAGTTGAAACACTCCTCCTAGTTTTGTTTGACAAATTAATACAGGGCCTGGAGAGCACCAAAAAAGTGTTCATCCTCATCTTCCTAGATATAACAGCAGCGTTTGACAATGTAAATCACAAGACCCTCATATCAAGACTCAATACCATAGGCATAAAAGGAAACACCCTTAATTGGTTTGCATCCTACATAACTAATTGTGTACAACAGGTCCAAATCGAACAAAAAACGTCAACTACATTCCCCCAAACCCAGCGAATACCCCAAGGGTCAGCATTATCAGCCCTCTTGTTTAATTTATACATAAAACCAATCTGCGCAATATTCAAAAAACACAAAATTAATTTTCACATATATTCAGACGACATTATGTTGTACACCCATCTAGACATATGCAATCCGATATACAATTTACTAGCAGCCTGCCTCGAAGAAACCCAAGCCTGGCTTCATGATAACAATATGAGCATCAATCTCAAGAAAATTGATGTAATGTTCATTTCAAAAAAACCAGAATTCAACCCCCCTACAACAATCCTCCTGAATAACAATCTTTTCAAAGTCAAACAGGAAATAAAATATCTAGGGGTCACTCTCGATAAAACATTTAGCATGGAGCCCCACCTACGGATATTAAACAGAACCATATTCTATAAGCTAAGAATTTTACAACCGCTATGAAACCTCATTGAACTGTTGGATTTCAGAACTGTAGTGCAAGCGCTGATAACACCGCACTTGGACTACTGCAATGGCCCCCTACAAAGAATTCCGAAAAAAACACTAAACATACTTCAATTGGCTCAAAATGTCACTGCGAGAATTATAATGAATCACAACTCTCAGACCATATTACACCCATCCTAATTGGGCTCCATTGGCTCCCAATTTCTGTCAGAGTTCGATACAAGATAATAATGACGACATTCAAACTAATACACAGCATAGCCCCCTCGCACCTTTCCACACTCATCAAAGTACAACCCCCGAATAGAAGCAGAAGAACTCCCAACCAAAACATACTAAAAGTACCACACACTATATGCATTACCAAACAATCTACGCGCAACAGGGCATTTACATACATAGCACCCCTACAATAGAATAACCTACCGGACACATTAAGAGGAAACAAGAATCTTCAATCATTTTGCAAAGAGCTAAAACGCACCTATTTAGAGAACATTACACCAACACCTAGTGCATTATATCTCATTATTCCACCTCCCTCCCTCCTCCTCTTCTCCTTCCTTAATGCCCTCCCCCCCCCCCCCACCTTCTCCTCACGGAAACTAATCTAATATTGAATTGATGTAATTCATTATCTTTTACCAGTAAGAAGTACACCAGTCGCACTATCCTGTAAATTTTCTCTATAAATAGTTAAAAGTGCTCTATCCCAGTACAGCTTTATGTAAATAGTTTGAGGCGACCTCAAGTTCTAAAACATTGTTGGGCCCTGCAGCCTGCCACAGAATTTATGCATTTTTATGCAATTAGATACACATTCAATAATTATGCACAAAATTATGCTCATGCATAATTGTATAATTTCTCGAAGTATAACTAGTGAGCTAGAACTGAGAGGCCTGCAGCAAAGAAACTTGGCAGTATGGATTTTGTATTCAAGAGGCTCAACAGCAAGCAGACGGATTAGCTTCCATGTTGCTCCCAACAACTAGCACTTTCAACCAATAACTTATACCTAGGGGTGTGACCTGCAGGCTCTGGCCAAGTTTTTAACTCTATCACCTCAGTTTGTTTTAGGTCTAAAGGCTAGGCTCTCTATAGGTTGATTGGACTAACCTTGGCAATTTGAAAATTCATAGAAACACTACCAAGGAGATGATAATAAAATATTTAGAATTTAGTGGGTTGAGAATCCAAGGTAGCATGATTTTACAAGAGGGAGATCATCTCTGATTGATTTCTTCAGATTTTTTGTGTGAGGTTTTATTATACTTGCAAAGTAGCCCTATAAGAAAATCTTGTGAAAAATTTCTTGTAACAAAAGGCCTGTAAAATTTCACACAAAATGATTAATCTGCCATGAGAAATCCCATGGTTTATTATATAATCCTCTGTCTTGAATGAATAAAAGGAATTATCCTAGGAAGTATATCAACTCTTTACATTAATGGATTGCATTTCCCCTCAAAATTAATGGAGAAAGGTAAACTGATTAATTGTTTTCCGATTAAGGAAAATTTTGAAGGTGTGATACCGAATAAGGGGGGTGGAGTGGGGGAACATGAAAAACAGTGGCCTCTGACCCATGATGACAGTCATTTTTAGTGAGCTGGTGATGCTTCCAGGCTTTACGATCTGTGATCAAAAAGTATCGAGACTTCTACAATAACACGAGATGTATAACATTGGCAGTTACTGTACTCAGTCTCCTTCAAAGTAATCCCCTTCCGATAAAACACACTTCCTTCAGCATTCCTGCCCACTGCTAGAAACAATTTTGAAATGCCTCTTTCGTTATGCTCTGAAGCTGCTGTGTCGAATTTTGCTTAATGGGTCTCCAAGTCATTGAATCTCCTTCCTTTCAGTGGTAATTTCAGTTTTGGAAACAAGAAAAAGTCACATGGTGCAAGGTCAGGTGAGTATGGAGGCTGATAGACTGGCTTGATTTGGTGTTTGGCCAAGAACTGCTGGACAAGATGCGATGCATGAGCTGGTGTGTTATCATGATAAAGCAACCATTCAGCATTCCTGTGCAACTCTGGTGACTTACGATGAACTGTATCTCTGAAATGAGTCAGAACTTGGACATAGTGCTCCTTATTGATGGTTTGGCCTTTTGGAGCATGCTCATGATGAACAATACCCTGGCAATCAAAGAAAACTGTGAGCAAGACCTTGACATTGCTCCTTACCTGATGGACTTTCTTGGGTCTGGGAGAGTTTGGAGTCTTTGATTGTGAGGACTGAGCCTTATTTTCCAGGTCATAACCATAAATCCATGATTCATCACCAATAATAATCTTTTTGATGAAATCTGAGTCATTTTCAATGCATTCCAACAACTCCCTGGCTACAGTCAATCTTCTTTTTGGTCAGGGGACAGGAGTTTTGATATGAATTTTCCAGACACATGTCTCATCCCCAAATCAACAGTAAGAATGGACTATACTGACCCAAAACTGATGTACATGTCCTCAGCAAGCAGCCAATCGATGATTTGAGCATATTGTGGCATACACTGCTTCAACTTTGTCTTCATTCCTGCTCATGGCAGCCCTCTTAGAAACGTTTATACCAGTCATAAACTCGAGCACAACTCATGCACTTGCTTTAACTTGCCATAGGTCTCTTTGCATGAATCTCCAAGTTTCTGGTAGAATTTAATGCAAATTCACTGCTCAATTTTTTCACTCATCATAAATCTGACGATCTGGTTTTACACGATACCAAACATCACACAATTAAAAAAGTGCATGTGCTGCAGCCACGCCACACTGTGCACATGCGGAGCACATAACTAGGTCACTGCATGCTTAATAGCATCATGCTGCGACATACTGTTATATAGCTATACAATAAATCTCGATACGTTTTGATCACACCTCATATACTACCTTCTACCCTTATGCCTGCAAGATACTTTTCAAAGCAAAACTCTCCACACTGTCTCCCTTTAAATACCCAGAGTAGCATGGGGATTTGTTTATTCTGCATGTTTTAAGGTATAAAATATGAGGGTTAAACAACACTTGAGGATTTCAAAATGAAATCTCCAAGGAGGACGTGATATCATCCTATGAATGGCAGCCTAACTTTTCTGCTTTGGTTGCTGAGAGCTTATTTTCTCCCCTTTAGTGGAATCTATTGTCATCTGAGTTTGTCAAATTGCCCTGGTGCCCTTACCTTATGCAAAGTCTGCAGGGCCAGCATTAGGGGGTGGCAACCAGGGGCTCCAAGCCTGTCTGAAGTGGAAGAAGGCATAGCCTGCAAAAGGGCTTTAGGTTCCCTCTCCAATTTCTGCCCAGGCCTATCACTGGCTCTGAATGTCTGCAACAATAGTGACTACTTCAGTCAGGGTCAATGCAAGGATATTGGGTTCCCTAAGCTAACCTCCACCCCTGCCACAACTTCAATGTGCTCTTAAGTCTTGGAACCAGGGCCGGCCCGTCCATTGAGCAAGAATGTTTTTTGCACAGGGCCCCGCGTTTCAGGGGGCCCCGCGCAAAGAACATTCTGCTTTTTTTTTTTTAAATTACATTTAAAAAAAAAACCTGTCTCTGGCTGCTGCCGCTGCCGCGTCCGTCGCAGCAGCAGCAGAATGGAGTGTCCCGCGGGGCCCCTTCTCCTCGTTGAGCCCTCTGCAAGGGCTTTCAGATTCGCGAAGGGAGAGTGCTCCCTCGCGTCTCTGTAAAGCCCGCAGGGGCTAATGGGAAATTTCCCATCAGCCCCTCGCGTCTAAAGGGGCAGATGGGAAATTTCCCATTAGCCCCTGCGGGCTTTACAGAGACGCGAGGGAGCACTCTCCCTTCGCGAATCTGAAAGCCCTTGCAGAGGGCTCAACGAGGAGAGGGGGCCCCGCGGGACACTCCATTCTGCTGCTGCTGCGACGGACGCGGCAGTGGCAGCAGCTAGAGCCAGGTTTGTTTGTTTTTTTAATTTGCCAGAAGGGAAGGGAAGGGAAGGGGGGGTGGTTTAAGACTGGTAATGGGCTGGGGGGCTGATGGAGGCTGTCTGGAAATGGGGTGATGGGGGGTTAGGACTGGAAATGTGCTTGGGGGGGGTTAGGACTGGAAATGTGCTTGGGGGTGGGGGTTAGGACTGGAAATGTGCTGGGGGGTGGGGGTTAGGACTGGAAATGTGCTGGGGGGGGTTAGGACTGGAAATGGGCTAGGGGGGGGGTTAGGACTGCTAAGGGGCTGGGGCTGATGGAGGCTGACTGGAAATGGGGTGAGGGGGGTTAGGACTGGAAATGGGCTGGGGGGGGTTAAGACTGCTAATGGGCTGGGGCTGATGGAGGCTGACTGGAAATGGGGTGCGGGGGGTTAGGACTGGAAATGGGCTGGGGGGGGTTAAGACTGCTAATGGGCTGGGGCTGATGGAGGCTGAAATGAAATGGGGTGGGGGGTTAGGACTGGAAAAGGGCTAGGGGGGTTAAGAATAGTACTGGGCTGGGGGTAGATGTAGTCTGACTGGAAATGGGGTGATGGGGGGTTAGGACTGGAAATGGGCTGGGGGGGTGGTTAAGACTGGTATTGGGCTGTGGGCTGATGGGGGCTGTCTGGAAATAGGGTGATGGGGGGTTAGGATTGCTAATGGGCTATGGGGGCGCTAGGACAGGAAATGGGCTGATGGGGAGGGGTTAGGACTTGAGGTGGGCTGATGTGGTTAGGACTGGTAATGGGCTGTGGGCTGATGGGGGGGTTAGGACTGGCAATGGGCTATGGGGGGCTGACTGGAAATGGGCTGATGGGGTTAAGACTGGAAGTGGGCTGATGGGGTTAGGACTGGTAATGGGTTATAGGGGGGGCTTAAACTGAAAATGGGTTGATGGGGGGCTAGGACTGGTAATGGGTTGGGGGATTGCTATGACTGGAAATGGACTGAGTGGACAGGGAGGCTTGAACTGCAAATAGCTGATGGGGAGGGAGCTTGGAATGGAAATGGGCTGTGAGGGAAGGGAGCTAGGACTGAAAATGGGCTGATGGAGCAGCTAGGATAGGACTGGAAATGGGCTGTTGGGGGGGAGCTAAGATTGGAAATGGGCTGTGGTGGGGGCTTGAATTGAAATGGACTCATGGAGGGGCTAGAACTGGAAGTAGGCTCATGGGGGGGCTTGGACTGGAATTGGGCTGCGTGGAGGGCAGCTAGGATTTGACATGGGCTGATGGTGGGGCTAGGAAATGACTAGAAATGGGCTGATGGGGGGCTAGGATTGGAAATGAGCTGATGAAGGGACTCAGACTGAAAATGGATGGGGGAGCTAGGACTGGAACTGGGTTGAGGGGGGGCTAGGACTGGAAATGGGCTGATGCAGGGACTAGAAGGGAATGGATGCTGGGTGAGACTGGAACTAGAAGGGAGCTGATGTTGGGGGAGGATTAGAATGGGATGGGGCTGGGAGAGTAAAATGGAGAGGGGAAAAATATTTTGTGTGGGAGGGATGAAAAATCTACAATTGGCCGGGTATTGGGAGAGTAAGTGGGGATTGAGGATGGAGGGGTAAAATTTATGTGGATGAAATAAGAATGAGGAAAGAGCAAAAGGAGAAAGATTAGTATGTTAAAGCAGATGTAGAGAGAGAGGATGGAAAGAAAACTAGAAGAGAGAAGAAAGGACAAATGGACAGCAGACGATGGAGAGTTAGCAGAAAACATGAAGAACACCAGAAGAAAGTGGCTGGAGCAATTGCAACTGAAAAAAAATGCACAAAAGGTAGAAAGATATCTCTTTATTTTGAATTTATTAACTGGAATATGAAAGCTCTGGGAAATGTGCATCATTAACGTCTGCGCTTTGTTTGGTACAAGAGGAAATTGATTTATAGTTTTATTTCTACATTGTTGTTGTACATTCCAAGTTTGGCTTTTGGGGTTCCCAGTTTAATTATTGCCTTCCTGTTTCTAAATTGCGATTCCTTGTTTGGTGATGGTCTATGTTCTGCATGTGTAACTGAGCTGAGGTATTCTGTTTATGTAATTCCTATTTGACATTGCCACTTGTTCTCTTTCCCCAGTATTCTCTGAAATGTACTGGTTTAATATTTGCAGTGTTTCCTTTTGATAGGTAGGGTCTGGTGCTTTGTGAGTCCTGGTAATGCTGTCAGGATACAGCGGGTTTGCTATGGGTTCTAAATGGGCAGCGTTTGTAGTAGTTCCTAATGTGCCTGGCGGTTGGCACTGGATTATAGTAATGTAGAAATCTTTTAGTCTTTCTTTATCCATGCACATTAAGAGACATGTTTACTAAAAGTTAGTGAATGGTAACATTATGCAAATATTTATGCAAATAAGACCACTTATGCAAATGAGGCCCCGCACCGGGTCTCCGCACATGGCCCCGCATCCCCCTTGGGCCGCCCCTGCTTGGAACTATTTAAAGAATTATCTCTATTACATTATTTATATGTGTAAACCCTCTGTTTACACATGCAAATCCCACACAAGCCTTCTAAAATGTCCTCCTAGATGTCTTTTTACCCTCCTCTTTGAAGGGAAAATAGATTTACAGTATGACATCCATGTGTGTGTGTGTGTGTGTGTGTGTGTGTGTGTGTGTATGACATCCATGTGTGTGTGTGTGTGTATATGTATTGGTGTTTTCCTAATAAGTTTTGCATCTGGTATCTTGTGCATACCAAACTTTCAGGACATGGCAAGGAGAGATGAGGCTTTTGACAGCAGTATTTTTTGGGAGGGATTCACAATGTGTGGAGTACAGCTGTGTTCATATGTATCCTGGAAAGTAGGCTCAATTAGTCCTGAGTGGAATTTTTTGTATCCAGATTGGATTCCTCTCCCTCCATTCCCCCTTCCCCCATTCCCGCTAACAAAAGTCATGAAAGTGACTCCAGAAATCGCAGGAGGGCAGACATTGTCCAAACAGCAGGAGAGGCAGCAAGGTGCTGCAGCTCTCTAAGGAGCTAAGAGGCAGCTGTGGCCTATGGGCTGTGCACCAGACTCCAGGAAAGGAGGAGGTGCTCACTTCCTTTGCCTGGAAAGTTGAAACAGTTCCAAAGAGGTATTCAGCAGCCAACTGTGTTTAGAGGGGGTTAGCCCAAGCCCTTGGGATAAAGAATCTATCTGGGAACAAAAGACACCAACCAGGTTAACAGGAGAATTCCTGTGATTCCTGAAATGGCTCTTGACCCCAGTAAAAATCAAGGGGAGTCCCCATTTTCTTGCTATATTGTTCTAGGTCCATGAGGAGCTGGGTGTTGGATTTTTTTGATGAAGATTGGACTCTAAGTTCTTTAGACTATTTCTTCTATGTTGTGAACTTTTTGTACTGTTTTATCCTGCCTGGTCGAAAAGGCTGTGCAGAATTGCTATATAACGATAATCAATCTGATGCTTCTTATGGGCAAAGAGTACAGCCAGCAATCTTAAACTCTATAAGCCAGAAGTGGTCCATAGTTTCTTGAGAGTTAAAAAGAAGAGGTTTATAGCCACAGAGTAAACTGCATATTTAGAGACGCTAGCCCATGCACCCAGGGATCTTAAAGGTCAAAGCAAAGAATAGAGTTAGGCTCTGGCAGGCGGTCAAAGATAGTGCCAGGATCTAAAAGGCAGGTTTGCCTCAATTGATTTTAGGCTTTCACAGGAGGAGAGCCTGTTTCAATTGAAAGAAAGCTCTGCGATGAAGGGGTATAGGAAAAAGGTGAAAGGGGATCGCCTCAGAAGCAATATGCGGAAATATTTCTTTATGGAAAATGTAGATGTGTGGAACATTTTCCCAGTGGAGGTAGTAGAGTCCAGGACAGTATCTGAATTCAAGAAAGCATGGGATCAACACCGAAGATTTCTAAAGGAAAGAAAGGGAAGGCCAGACTGGATAGGCCATATGGTCTTTTTCTGCCGTCATGTTTCTATGCTTCTATCCAGTCTGCACCATGCAATTTTTTCTCATAATGCTCCAAGCTCAGTTTCCAGAGGATCTCAATGTGTGTATGCCTGTAGCACACAATAGTGGCAATTTTATAAAGTTTTTTTCTGCGTGTACAGCATATTTTGGCTATAACCGCACCACCCTGGGTGTGCCTGATATCATGTGATCTTGGAAGCTAAGCAGGGTCAGACCTGGTTTGTACTTGAATGGGAAAGCACCTTGGAATGCCAGATGCTATAGGCTTAGTGTACAGAAGAAACATCTGGCAATCTCCTTCTGTTCACATCTTGCCAAGAAAATCCAGGGGATAGTCATCACAACATAGACAACTATCACCAGGAGTCGACATCGACTTGACAGCACACAACAACATTAAAGCATGTTTTACACATGGAAAAGGGCTCTTAGCAAAACTACACAAGAGTATGCACACATACAAAGTAGGCAAACAGAAAGCATGTGTCTATTTTTACATGATGTGCTCATAGGCATTCCCGGAGGCATTATTTGGACAAAGCTGGGGCAGAGTTGTGATGTACACACATGTTTTATAACATATGCATGTACATGCCTGGAGTAGATGCACACAGGGGCACTTGCATGAGAGCTTTTTTGTGCTCCTAGGCACATAGGCACCTCTTAAAACAGCTTATTCCCAGTTTTGGCACCTTGTTATAAAATTAGTCCTGATCTGCACATTCCCATTGTAAATAGTTGCGGCCCTTGATTTCCTAAAGATTTTATAAAGTGTGCTTACTATTCAGAACTCCTGAAAATGGGTGTGGAGGCAGGATAGAAGGACAGGCAAGGAATGGGGCAGAGGTGCTGTTTTCCAGTTGCTTTGCTCTGGCAAATGCTAGTTTTAATTTTGCTGCAGATGCATGCCCGGCAGGCTGAACTGCCAGTGATGCTAGAATCTTGTTTACATAATGCATTCACTTAATCTGTACAAGCCATGGTTATCTTCTCAAAAATACATTCTGTTCCTGAAAATCTAGGAGGGAAAATAAATATAGTGCGAGGGAAATTGTTGAGCAAAGGAATCTGTCTGGACATTTCACAAAACATTTCATTATGCCGATAATTCCCAGAAGTGCTCTCAAGAGTGCTTTAAGCTGAGGATTACTGCACTGGATCTGATGGACTTTTTTGTAGCCCCTTTAAAAGCCAGTCAACCGTTTTTTTTCTATTTTATTTAAATAATGCCCCTTAAAATGGATTTTTAGAGGTATAATAACTCCTTAAGAGTCAGTTATGCTAAACAGTTTCTATTGATAGAAATGTTGTAAAACTCGTTAACTGTACAATTTCAGATGCCAGCCTGGTGAACGCTAACTGACACGGGAAAGACCAGAGTTTGTAAAATAAATACAAATAGTGCTGTATCACACAGCTAGCAATGCACCCGCAGCAGGCCACAAGGGGCTCGAACCTGACAGAAAATTACTGCAAGATGAATGAAAAGTGCTTGTTTCTCTTTATTAGTTTTTAGAGAACAATGAAAACCCTGAATTGTTTACAGAAGGGCTGATTAAATGTGGTCAGTAGGGCCATGTCCCTACCGCTAACTGCTAGCCTCTCTCCCCACTCCCAGCCCTCCCCTCAATTCTTTTCTCTTCACCACATGCATCTTCTCACAGGCTATTATGGCCACACATCTGCGTGTGTGAAATGCGCTCAGTTTGACATTCCACTGCTGCTCTGAGCTGTTGAGGCCTTTGTTAGGTAAAACACTGTTGTCAAGCCTAACAAGCGGGTCGTGCAACCGCTGGACACTACAACAGAGAATAGCCCGATATGGAATGCCTCCTCATCAAACAAAGCTTAGATCCATATTTGAATGCACTCGTATTTTCATCCTTCTGGGGGAAATGCAAAATCTTCATAGTTATAATATTTTAAAAGAGCTTTAAGTGTCAGACATTTCATTCTAAAACTACCGTAGTACAATTGGTTCAGTTCTTTCACCGGTGATAACTATTGAAGAAAAACAATGGGATGGACAGCCTTAGAGACGCGTAAATGCAATGTTAAGCACAGCAAGACACGAGCTATCCAGTGTTCTAGAATGTTATTCATTCCACCAGCAGAGCATCTAAAGATCCTTTTAAGGGGCTTTCTACCGTCTTCAGAAGGAGAAAAGGAGCCGTTCTCCTTTTTATTGCAACAGATGCAAGGCATCCAAGCCATGTTATACAAAATGCTAAGTCACTGACCTTTGGGAAAATGATGGCATGGATCATAGTAAGCCATCAGAAATCTTAGACAGGAAGCATTTTTCATTTTACTGAAGTGCTGAGCAACACCTCCCCTCAACACACACACACATACACACACATTATACAGAACAGGGTGAAGAGAAAGTTTTGTGACAACCTGTCAATATTCACACACTTTCTTTAATGAAAAGGAGTATTTGGCTCTCTTTATTTTTCACATGCAGATCCTGAACCACAAGCCTATAATGTATTCAAATGAATAAATGCAAATGCAAAAGAAGAATGATAAATTACCTTTCCAAGATGGCAATTACTTCTCTGCATCAACAACTACTGTTGAAGTCCTGTTCCTCCAAAGACACAGGAAGGAAATATGGGTCAGTTGTAGGAGTCTTGAAGTTGACTGATGTTGTCAATCAGGTTTTTAAAGTATTTCCTTTGCATTAATTGGTAGGTACTGTGTTTTTACCATTGGCAAATTGCATCATTTCCACACCTTTACCCCTGATATCAGAAATTCTATAGCTACTATATACTGTGAAACACAGCGGATGTTATAGATCGGTGTCCCTGGGTGGTGTAAATACCTACTTATTACAGGCACTTGACCTTTTAAAAGCTACAAGGGCCAAATGACTTGTTTTCTTAGTTTCTCAGTGTCACACGTGTTATTTACTGTATCACTTGACACCGCAACATGTGAGGCAATATTCCCCGATAAAGACTTCCTTTTTTGCAAGCATGATGTGTCTTGTCTGAAGAGGGTTCATTAAAGGCTTTTACATTTATTTAGATTAGAAATCACTAGAAGACTTGAAACGATATGGAAAGGATGGAACATTGTTAACTGAGTAAGGAGCTGTTTAAGCAATAGTACTCAGAGAGTGGTGACCAGTGGGGGTCCTGGCAAGTAAAGGTGGAGTAGCCAGCTGGGTGCTTCAAGGCTAGGTGTTGAAGTAGGTACTTTTCAATATATTTCTAAGCAACAGTGTGGATGAACTTGGAAGTAAAATATCTGCACACACAAAATTCTGTAACAATGTAAATCAGCAAAGAAGGGTCATGACCCCTTTGGGCAAACTGCCAAAGCAATGGCAGCATACAGCTGTGTGCAAATGTTTAGGCACCTCTGGTCCTTTCTGGTCAAATGATACATTTCAATGAATCCTTAAGTGAAAAGAAGCTGACACAACCTCTACATGGTACAAAGACAAACACATGCAAAAGCTAGGGTGACCCAAAATAAAATTATAATACTTATGCTCCAATTTATTTTAAAATATACCGAAAACCCTTTATTTTTAAGATTATAAAAAAATATATGTGATAGGGCTGAAAAAGTTCATAACCAATGCTGCAATCTAACTGGTTTCTTTGGCCTGCTAATAGCAGTTATCAAACCACCAAACCACCAATATTTGTAAAAATGTGCAAATCGAAACACTCATTAAAATAAATTAAAAACTGAAGGTGTGAGCAGCTTCCTTTTGTCAAACTAAAATATAATAAATGGCATGTTAGATAAGAGTCCAGGTAAAATCTGGTCATCTAGTGCAAAATGTCCAAAAAAACTGTCAAAAACATTTAAGTGCTGGCCCAAAGTTGGAAACATGGATGTCCCCGAAATGGATGGTTGCACTGACAGTCACATAGACATCCCTACTAGAAAAACCAAGGTCAGGGATGTCTATCTTATGCTGAGTGCAAGTTATTTTGCATGCAGGGATGTGCATCAGCAGGCTGAACTGCAATGAAGTTTCCTAGTTTCCCTGCCATTTTCAATATCATCAGTGAAAATATAAGGGGTAGCACAGAACCTTCTTCACTATGCTCTTCAAGTATCTGGATGGCAGAACAAGAGCTTTTCCAATGCTTATTCATGCCCTGGAGCAGGTATAAACTTGGATGTGGTTCGGGACATGCAGGACATTTCTGAAATCGGGCGAGAATGTCCAAATACTTAGGAAAACCCTAGACACACCTACACCATGTCTCCATTCAGCGTTGGACATATGCTGGGGACATACTTGGAACTGCTTTCTAATATGTCTCCATGGATGTCTCTGTGCTTTGGATGCCTGTATGTCCATTTTCAGATGAACAAAGCATGAATAGGGCTTCTAAAATGACCCCAATATCTCCTTGTGTAGCAACATATATTCATTTACAAACCAGTATTCATTCAGTGTGAATAACTAGAATATTGATATTAATATTTATGTGAGGTAAATATGTTCATCAAGTTAAGTTCCGTCGTTTTTATACCACTGAGCCTCTTAAATGATTAGTCTGTATTGCTGGATCTCTTGCAGCAGTATTTCAACTAACAACTGAGTTTTGATATACAGATCCTGTCTTGAGGGAATTTCCAATACAAAAGCACTTAAGAATCTGTATTGTGTCCACAAAAGATTATTACATAAAACTGAAGAGACTGTTGCAGTGGACCTTGTTACAAAAGAAGATATTGTTACTTAGAAATGTGTAAATTTCAAGGGAAGATGAGATAGAGGGTGGCCAATCATGGGTGTCAAGAATGACATTCATCTGGGCAATGGTCTACCAGACAGCATGGCCATATGGTCCAATATGTTTTTTGATCAGGAGAAACTATGGTAATTCCACAGCATCCAAAGTAAAAATCCAATACTACTCTAAATAGGAAAATTGGTGGCCACAATCTCACCCTCTTGCAGTGAATTGGAACTGATCAATGACAAAACAAATACAACTAAAACAATGATTACTGTATTTCCAGCATGTGCAAAACAATAACAGCATAAACCTTTTCAGTCTGTAACTGGTGACATATCTGGGGGGTTTTACTCATATTGACTTTAAAGGGCCTATTTTACTAAGCTGCACTAAGAGGTAGAGGGTAATATTATAAAGTCACACCTAGTCTTGCAGGACTACAAAAGGGGACTGTTACTTCTGGAGAGAGATCTGCAATTGTGAGTATATACTTCTGGGAATTTTCTGTAAAGAATTCTTTGTATTACAGCTAATTAATCTGTGAACCCACTATTTTTTGTTAAATCAGTCAGGGCCCAGTAGCAGCAGTTTAAGTTTAAATTTAAAACACAGAAGAGAACTTTCTGGTTACATATCATACCCAGCAGAGAGCTTGTAGTTTAAATTTAATAGTCACTCAGGGCCTAGCATCAGCAAAGTACTTTTAGTTTAAATTTAAAACACAGAAGAGAGCTTTCTGGTTTAATTTGGAACCCAGCAGAGAGCTTGTAGTTTAAATTTAATAGTCACTCAGGGCCTAGCATCAGCAAAGTACTTTTAGTTTAAATTTAAAACACAGAAGAGAGCTTTCTGGTTAAATTTAGAACCCAGCAGAGAGATTGTAGTTTAAATTTCATAATAAGTTAGAGCCTAACAGCAGCAAAGAGCTATAATTTAAAATTTAAAATCAAATAAGAGTATAGCTTACCTCAGCAGCACAGGACAGGGTACTATGTAGCAGCCCTCTTTTAATAAGTATTATTTCCCTCCCTCCCTCCCCACACTCACCCACCCCTGGGATAATCGTAGCTTTATAGGTACTTACACATCTTAAAAGACAGGGGGTGCTCTCAGGTGCAGCTCGTTACCCAAATCAGTCATACACTAAGGACCTGAGATTAATTAAGCTTCAGGTGAACAAGGTATATTAAACGTATTAGGTACAGTTTTATTAGTATAAATATCCATAGCAACCCTTAGGAAGTAAAGAACTTAAAGATCTAAACAAAAACTTAAAACTAAGATGCAGACAGCAGTCCAGCAGTGAGATGGGGGCTTTCCAGTCTTTTGCATTGAGTGTCACATGTATGATTTTCTCCCAGTTGGTGAGAGGTCTTACGTGTGCACTAGGTGCAAGGAGCTCTTTGCTCTCAGGGAACAAGTCCGTTCTCTAGAGGCTAGAGTAGCAGACTTGAAAAACATAAGAAAGACAGAGAGGTACATAGACGAGACCTACAGGGATTTAGTCCTGAAGTCCCACCTCCAGTCTGGCAGCATCCCTGTTGCCATGGAGGAGAGAGGTCACGTGACAGGTGAGCATCACCCTGGTGTGGCAGGAAGTGATCCTGTAACTAGGATCTGTCCTCCAGGTGATGTAAAACCCTCTCACACTGAGGAAGTTTCTCCAGGGCCATGTGCCCATGAGGGAAGGGTTAGGACAGCCGTTATAGTTGGTGATTCGATCATTAGGCATGTAGATAGCTGGGTGGCTGGTGGACGTGAGGATCGCCTGGTAACATGCCTGCCTGGTGCAAAGGTAGCGGACCTCACGCGCCACCTAGATAAGGTCTTAGATAGTGCTGGGGAGGAGTCTGCTGTCTTAGTACATGTCGGTACCAATGACATAGGAAAATGTGGTAGGGAGGTTCTGGAGGCTAAATTTAGGCTTTTAGGTAGGAAGTTGAAATCCAGAACTTTCAGGGTAGCATTCTCCGAAATGCTTCCCGTTCCACGTGCAGGACCCAAAAGACAGGCAGAGCTCCGGAGTCTCAATGGATGAGACAATGGTGCAGAGATGAGGGTTTTTGATTTGTTAGGAACTGGGGAACATTCTGGGGAAAGGAGAGGCTCTTCTGAAGGGATGGGATTCACCTTAACCGGGATGGAACCAGGCTGCTGGCATTAACCTTTAAAAAGGAGATAGAGCAGATTTTAAACTAGATAATAGGGGAAAGCCAACAGTCGCCCAAGAACGGATGGTTCAGAAGAATGTATCCTTGAAGGATACTACCAAAAGCAGAGAGGTTCCAAAAAAGAGTAAAGTAGCCCAAATGCCCTCGAGTATGGAGCAGACAGAGCTTAAAGATCCCAAATTACCCATGTCTACCAACAGCCAAACTAATATGAATAAAATATGGTCTCTAAAATGCTTGTATGCAAATGCTAGAAGTCTAAAAAATAAGATGGTAGAGTTAGAATATATAGCACTAAATGAGAGGTTAGATATGATTGGAATATCAGAGACATGGTGGAAGGAGGACAACCAGTGGGACACTGTGATACCTGGATACAAACTATATTATAATGATAGAGCTGATCAAATTGGTGGAGGGGTTGCGCTCTATGTTAGAGAGGGCATTGAGTCAGAAAGGATTAAAGTTTTACAGGAAACAAAATTTGCTGTAGAATCTCTATGGATTGAAATTCCATGTAAAAAGGGGAAGGCGATGGCAGTGGGGGTGTACTATCGACCGCCTGGCAAGAATTAACAAATGGATGATGAAATTCTCAAAGAAATCAAGGATGCTAACAAAAGTTATAGCGCAGTAATAATAATGGGTGATTTCAATTACCCCGGTATCGACTGGGTCAGTGTCACGGCAGGACATGCGAGGGAGATAAAGTTCCTAGATGACATAAATGACTTCTTCTTGGAGCAGCTGGTTCATGAACCGACCAGAGGGGAAGCCATATTAGACCTAGTCCTTAGTGGAACACCAGATCTAGTGCAAGAGATAAGGGTGTTGGGGCCACTTGGCAATAGTGATCATAGCATGATCGTGTTTGATTTAATTAGTGGAGGAGGGATAGTAAGGAAATCCACCGTACTACCTTTTAACTTTCAAAAGGGAGACTATGATAAAATGAGGAAAATAGTTAAGAAAAGACTAAAAGGAGCAGTTACGAAGGTTAAAGACTTACATCAAGCTTGGGTGTTGTTGAAAAATACTATCTTGGAAGCCCAGACCAGCTGTATGCCACACTTTAAGAAAAGTGGAAGGAAGTCCAAAAAACTGCCAGCATGGTTTAAAGGGGAGGTCAGAGAGGCTGTTGTTGCCAAAAAAGCATCTTTCAGGAAATGGAAAAAAGAGCCAAACGACGAAACCTGGAAACAGCGCAAGCACTGGTAAGTCAAATGCAAGGCATTAATAAAGCAGGCAAAGGGAGAATTTGAGAAGAAGCTTGCTGCGAAAGCAAAAACGCGAAATAAAGATTTTTTCAAGTAAATTCGTAGCAAAAAACCTGTGAGAGAGTCAGTTGGTCCATTAGATGATAGAGGAGTTAAAGGGGCACGAAGAGGCGACAAGGCGATAGCGGAGAGACTGAATGAATTCTTTGCTTCGGTCTTTACTGAGGATGATGTAGTGATGTTACCCATGACTGAAGTGGTATTTAAAGGTGCGGAAGAATTGAAGGAAATATCAATACATCGGGAAGATGTATTACAACTATTAGATAAACTGAAGAGTAGCAAATCACCTGGGCCGGATGGTATACATCCAAGGGTGTTGAAAGAAGTGAAATATGAGATTGCAAACCTGCTATTAGTAATCTGTGAATTTTCATTAAAATCATCTGTAATACCTGAAGATTGCAGGATCGCCAATGTAACGCCAATTTTTAAAAAGGGTTCCAGGGGTGATCCGGGAAACTACAGACCGGTGAGCCTGACGTCAGTACCGGGAAAAATGGTAGAAACCATCATAAAGAATAAAATTACTCAGCATGTAGATAGTCATGGCCTAATGGGAGACAGCCAACATGGTTTTAGACAAGGAAGATCTTGTCTTACTAATCTATTATGTTTTTTTGAAAGTGTGAATAAACAGGTGGACAAAGGTGAGTCGGTTGATATAGTGTATCTGGACTTTCAGAAAGCCTTTGACAAGGTCCCTCATCAGAGACTTTTGGCAAAACTAAAGAGTCATGGGATAGGAGGCAGTGTACTACTGTGGATCAAGAACTGGTTAAAAGCTAGAAAGCAGAGGGTTGGGCTAAATGGCCAATTTTCCCAATGGAGAAAAGTGAATAGTGATGTACCCCAGGGATCTGTGCTGGGTCTGCTGCTTTTGACATATTCATAAATGACCTGGAAAGTGGAATAACGAGTGAGGTTATCAAATTTGCAGATGACACAAAACTATTTAAAGTTGTTAAAACCCAAGAGGATTGTGGAAAATTGCAAGAGGATCTTGATAAATTGAAAGACTGGGCATCAAAATGGCAATTGAAATTTAATGTGGACAAGTGCAAAGTTATGCACCTAGGGAAGAACAACCCAAACTATGGTTACTCGATGCAAGGTTCCACATTAGGAACCACCACCCAGGAAAAAGATTTAGGCGTCATTGTGGATAGCATGTTAAAACCCTCGGCCCAGTGTGCAGCGGCAGCCAAGAGAGCAAATAGAATGCTAGGTATCATAAGGAAAGGAATGGAAAATAAAACAAAGGTATTATAATTTATTTATTTATTTATTTACATTCTCTTATATACCGCACTATTCGGCATCAGCGCGGTTTACATGGAACAAAATGCTCAGTACAATAACATGTGTGAGTTTACAGATAACAGGGAACAAAAAAACTTGGATAACAGGGGTAACTATTTACAAAACTTACTACATGTAAAAATCAAAAGATTCATAGAAAACACAATCATGTCATGGGTTTGAGTATCAACTTGTTGTGTTGTTGGTATGCTATAGGTTTGCCTGGGAATGTGGATGGTATGGGGTGTCTTGGAGCTCTAAAAGATGCAGTTGGGCTCAATAAGGTACTTGTTGAAGAGGTGACCTTTGAGGGCTTTCCTGAACTGTAGTAGATTCTTAATAGCCCGGATATCGTGGGGTAATGAATTCCAGTATCTTGGGGCAATGAGACTGAAAGCCCTGTTGGCTGTTGATTTAGTGCAAACAGTAAGAGCCTTTGGTACGGTTAAGGAGTTTATAGCCGTGGATCTTCTAGCTCTATTTGGTGATGTGGCATGGATGAGGGAGGTTAAGGATGTGGAGGAGAGATTGTGAAGAGCTTTAAAAGTGATTATCAAGATCTTGAAAACTATTCTAGCCTGGATGGATAGCCAGTGCAACTGTATTAGCAGAGGTGTCACGTGGTCTCTCCTGGACGCTCCATGTAGGATTCTTGCTGCCGTGTTCATGGCTAGCTGCAGCGGGTTTAGTGTTGACTGGGGAAGACCTTGTAATATGGCATTGGCATAGTCGAAATGGGGGATGATCAATGCCTCTATATCGTTCCATGGTGAGACCACACCTTGAATATCGTGTGCAATTCTGGTCGCCGTATCTTAAAAAGGATATAGCGTTATTAGAAAAGGTTCAGAGAAGAGCCACCAAAATGGTAAAGGGGATGGAAGGATACTCCTATGAAGAAAGGCTAAAAAGGTTAAGGCTCTTTAACCTGGAAAAGAGACAGCTGAGGGGAGATATGATAGAAGTCTATAAATTAATGAACGGAGTGGAACGGGTAAACGTAGATCGATTGTTAAAGACTAGGGGACATGCAATGAAGCTACAGGGTAAACTATTTAAAACTAATAAAAGAAAATATTTCTTCACTCAATGTGTAATCAAACTCTGGAATTTGTTACCGGAGGATGTAGTAAAGGCTGTTAGTGTAGCTGGGTTTAAAAAAGGTTTGGACAAGTTCCTGGAGGAAAGGTCCATAAACGATTACTAAGAAGGGACCCAGGATATCAATGCTTGACCCAGTACAAGCATTGTGGAACCTGTGTCTTTTGGGGAAACTGCTAGGTACGTATGACCTAGATTGGCCACTGTTGGAAACAGGATACTGGGCTTGATGGACCTTGGTCTGACCCAGTATGGCATATCTTATGTTCTTATGGTCTTATGTAGTGTCGCTATACACACATATCATCTCTTCTTAAATCACTTCATTGGCTCACTTTCTATTTCCACACCCATCAAGCTCAATATCCTGTTTCCAATAGCAACCAGTCCAGTTCACAAGTACCTGTCAGGTTTCCAAAAGGGTACATAGATTCGATGCTGCTTATCCCAGGGGTAAGAAGTGGATTTGCCTGGTCCTTTTTCATAATGATTTATGGACTTTTCCTCCAAGAACTTGTCTAAACCTTTTTTAAACCCAGCTGCACAACCAGCTTTTATTACATCCTCCAGTTATGAATTCCAGAGTTTGATTACATGTTGAGTGAAAAAATATTTTTTCCTATTAGTCTTAAATAAGCTATATTCTAGCTTCTTTGCATGTCCCATAGTTTTTCTACTTTTTGAAGCAGTAAACAACTGATCTACATTTACTTGTTCCACTCCATTCATTATTTTCTAGACCTCTATCATATCTCCTCTCAGCTTTCTTTTTGCCAAGATGAAGATCCCTAACCTTTTAAGCCTTCCCTTATAAGGATATCCCTTCATCCTCTTTATCATTTTGGTGGCTCTTCTCTGTACCTTATCTAGTTCTGCTATATCTTTTTTAAGATATGGTGACCAGAATTGCACACAATATTCAAGGTGCAGTCGCACCATGGAACGATACAGAGGCATTATAATATCCTTGGTTTTATTCTCCATTCCTTTCCTTATGATACCTAGCATTCTATTTGCTTCATTGGCTGCTGCTGCACACTGCACAGAGGGTTTCAACCTACTATTCACGATGACACCCAAATCCTTTTCCTGGGTGGTGGTTCCTAATGAGGAACCTTGTATCATGTAACCATAGTTCAGGTTGTTCTTCCCTAAATGCATAATTTTGCACTTGTCCACATTAAATTCCATCTGCCATTTGGATGCCCAATCTTCCAATTTATCAAGATTTTCTTGCAATTTTTCACAATTCTTTTATGTTTTTAAAACTTTGAATAATTTTGAGTCATCTGCAAATTTGATCACCTCACTCATTATTTCCATTTCCAGGTCATTTATGAATATGTTAAGAAGCAGCAGATCCTGCCTAAATCCCTGGGGTAGATCACTATTTATCTTTCTCATTGAGAAAATTGCCCATTTAGCCCTACTCTATGGTTTCTATCATTTAACCAGTTCCTAATCCACAGTAATACATTGTCTCCTATCCCATGGCTTTTTAATTTCCCCAGGAGTCTCTCATGAGGGATCATGTCAAAGGCTTTCTAAAAATCCAGATACACTATGGGTATGTTTACTAAACCATCTTAATGTTCCCAGCGCTAGTTGCAGCGATAATGTGAAGGATGCCATATAAGGAGTGGGCTATCCGGTCTTAAGGTAGCAATCGCAGGTTATCGCGCGATAAAGTGCGGCATGTCCATTATCGCACGATAGAGGGAGCCGCGCACATTACCGCGCGTTAACCTTAACTTCGCGTGCTGATCTGCAATCACAGCAATAGAGGTGTAGCACACTGGTTAATGCAGTGACTGCTAAAACGGGGGTCATGAGTTCAATTTCTCAGTGGGCTTAATGAATAATGGTAATTAAGGCAATTCTTTTTCCTGCTCATAACAGTCCAACAATCTGTGCTGCCAGCTAAAAATACCCGCACCCCAGTGCCATAAACTAATGCACCTTTTAGGGCACACCAGAAGGCACATTCTAAACCACCACATCAGCCAAGGTGGGTTATAATGTGCCCCAGAGGGCATGTTGAAAGGTTGTCAACCCCCAAGGCACCATATTAGGCACCCCATAAGCTGGCTAAATCTAAGGTGTCACTAAAGATACCCCAAGGATGTACGGGGCACTCAAGAAATGTTGGCCAAGGGAAGTAAGGTTCCCCAAGTTGAAAAGCAAGAAAGATAAGGACCAAACACAGATGTAACCCTAACATTGCACAGAGCACCAAGGAAAGACAATGCACAAGTGATGGAAGGAAGTAGATCTGAGCTGATGGATCAGACAAATCTGCGTTCAGCCCATGTGGCAGTCTGAAAAATGGACAAACATATCAGGGCCAGCTGTAGTGATGCACAGGGTGATGGTAATGTACCATGCAACAACGACAGTGTGTGGCAGAGGATGGGAAGATGTGTCCAGCAGAGGAGGTAGAGGTGGCAGGATAGGTGCAATGACAGGAGGACAAAGGAGTAGCAGTGCCATGCACAGCACACACAGGAGAGGCAACCAGGAACAGCTGCAACACAGAAATGTGTACCAGTGCAGGACATGAGGTAGGAGCTTGCACATCAGGGCAGGACGGCACACAGTTGCCAGACACACATAGAAGGACAGAAGGATGGTTGGCAACTGTGATAAGGGTACAATGTGCTAACAGCACAGATCTGCACAGATATGACTGTTACAGGAATGAAAAGTAGCTGTGCAGGACAGGCATACAAATGAAAGAGAACAATCAAACCTATGACCATTAGCACAAATGTCAGTGCACAAACCAATAGGCTACACCACCAACATGAGGTCACTAGCAAAGCCTGCATACAAGAACACTGCAGGGCAACACACAAGAAGCCTGCTGGCTGCCAGAATAGGCAAACCTCCAACAGTAACCATGATGGAATGCATATGCAGATCTGGTGTGTACAGCTCAAATCACAGTCTGTAATTGGGACCAGAACCACATATAACTACATGCACACACACAATGAAATGTTATGCAGTGGATACAGCATGCAAAAGAGGAAATAATCTAAACCCAAAGGGAGGCAGGGGATGCCCTGTGGAGCAGGGCAAAATATGGAACAGAACAGAAGTGGAGCATGTGAGAATTGAACCTGCAAACAGGTGTGCTACAGACCAGCTAAACCACAGCAATGCCAATCCCCCAAACAGACTGCCTATGTGAAAGCTACAAATAAAGAGACATATGTAACAGCTAATATGTGATGGATAGGCAGCACAGAGGGCACACTTTGGTGTACAGTGAAGAGGTGGAAGGGTGTGTGGATAGGTGATGAACCTGTAGTTAGCTCATGGTCAGGTTAGCACAACACAAAAAAAAACATGTGGGAATCAAACCTGCAACCTATGGTATTACAGCACACATCTGTAACCACTATCCCAAACAACCACACCAAGCACAATGCAAAGATATTACCTCAAAGGGAATGTGTGTATGGGCACCTGTAACACCCAGTGATGTGGCAGACAGCTGGCAGATAGACAGCTGGCACCATACAAGGATGTGAGAACAGGTGGGCCATCTACATGACCAGGAAATCACTAAATACATGTGTCAGTGTGTTCAAGCAACAGCAGAGACAAATGTACGTACATCCAACACATTTTTATTTTGGTTAATCATCAGAGATAGTGAAGATACCGCCTATCATAATATCAAGGTGATTGGATAACAGGGGAGAAATCAAAAACACATTTTGCAGAGCAGCAACCCACATGTTACAGAAAAGTCACTGGCCCATCTACAGATGATGGGCAGGAGAGATAATGTGCATTAGGTGCATGGTGTGCAGTATGCATTTGCCCCCCACCCCCCACATGTTGCTGCATGCCACAAATGCTTTAAGTACATATGTGTGCATGTAGACAGTAGGCGGTGCATGATGAGGGCCCAACACACATCAATCATGATCTGTTTATAAAAACATATCTGTCTTCCAACACAGGAGGCACACAAATGAAACAGCATATGTTGTTTAACGTAAGAAAGTTTAAACACAGATATCGAAAGATATGTTACAGCTGTCACATAATGCCTGATATAGGAATTCAAGCAGCAACAATGTAACCCAAAACAATCGTCACATGCAAAATGAGAATATGCTAACAGGTATCAGAGGCACATGAATACAGAGAATTCAAATGAAACAAACTGCAAAAACATGCAGACATAACACTATGCAGAAGGTCCCCTGCACTGGTTGGTGTGGATACAGTGTCTGTACACATATATCACGGTACATGGAATGCACAAATGAAGGAGGAAAATGGACACACACACTGCCACACTCCAAATATAACGGGGCAATGTGAGTGCCGGAACCTCAGGGGATAAATAGGACTGTGCAGACATGCAATGCCTCACGTCTGTACAGTAAACAAACACAATAACCTGTATATAGAGGTGGAAAGAAAGGTCAAACATGTTACAGTAACCCACACAGAAGCCATATTGCCACATGCTGTGTTGCAACAAAATAGTCAGTCACATGCACATGCACCGTGTACGTTGAAACATGATACAGTGATGCCACACATGCACTGTATCACCCTTGGTGAGTGCAAACATCAATCCAAGATGTTGGTGTGCAGTAAAGTGGTGTGGTGGCAAATACTGTGTCATGTCCAAGTGGAGGGTAGGCGGACATGGTCAAGAGGACCTCTCCAGTGTTCCCCCTGTGCCACACGCATGGCTGTATGCTCGTGTTGAACCAAACAGATGAGCGTATCCTGCGTACCATGTCACACACATGGGCAAAACACAACAGCACAATGTCAGAAGGATGCACAACATACAGCGACAATGTCAGTCCCAGCTGTACACGTGGGGACCAGTACACAGTGTTCACAGTGCAAAGGGTGTCTGCAACCCAACAAGTCCCGTGAAGACTGTCCTTGAAACCCTGGGCATGCATAGTCAAGTGTGACATCCCAATATGCCACAGTACTGGAAAGGTCAGGTGTGTCTCCTGCGATGAACAGGACACCCAGCCAGAGCACGGCAGCAAACAGTGTGTTGGACAGGCCTGTCATGGCCAAAGTAGCAGTCCAACAATAATGTCCATCCTAGGCATGTGTCCCACTCGCAGAGGTCAAACATCCTATGGCACCATGTCCCAGGGATAGTTCCATGGTGTTGTTGTGTCCTCCAACAGGTGGGTGATGGTGATGCCGGATGCCCTGTAGTAGATGTGCTTTGTGTGTCATCTGCCCTGTGTCAGAAGAGGATAAACAATGTATTGGTATGCTGCTTGCAACATCAGCCCAAATTGCAGAAAGTCAAACATCAATATGTATGTAATGAAAACGTCACACAGGCAAACATAACATGATCACAACACAGAACACAGTGCATGTTGTGGACATTTGGAATTGGAACTGCAAACGAGGGTGTCACATGGATATGGTCATGTTCATGCCCATGTTAAACAGGCATTTCACAGCTCCACCCCATGTGCATCAGCGTTTGTATACAGAGACTCCACATAAAATGTCCATGAAACAAACAGTAAATCATTATCATGTAAAGGCTGATGTCATTTCCAAAAGACCAAAGGTGCAACCTACCATGTGTCTGCAGCAAGTGTCTGTTTGGGTTCCCTTGAGGCTCTCAAAGGCCACAACACGTCACAGTGAAGGGAGAAGATGTCATTGAAATGCGTAGAATCATCATGTCCCCATGTCCAGCCACTGTTGATGCATGTCCACATTATGGCGATATCTGTGATGCAAAAATGCTGTTGCGCAGTGGTCTGTCACCACACAAGAGATAGGTCAGCTCACAACACACAACACATGGCCACAATGTTCACAAGGTAAACAGCAGTAAGGTAGAGATAGCACCGCCACCACCACTCCCCAGGTGTACAGACCCCTCACACCACATGATAATGCAAAATGCTTGCATGCTGTATCATCACACAGCCAACCCAAAAAACACACACCCATACAGTATGCTAAGGTGAGCATGCCAGCAGTAGCATATGGCCTGTATGTGCACAATTGTAGATTACTGGAGATAAAGGCTTGTCAAATGCAATGATACACTGCTGTTGGCTGATGCTGCAATGTTAGGGAAGGGTGTACGTGCAGCCCACTATCCGAACACCCAGGACCTACACGCAGCTCTATTGTACGTGTCCCAGAGACAGTGTTGGGGAAGATGAACTGGCCAGGAACACATATGGATATGTGTACCAATAGCAAAATATGGGGCATGGGGGTGCAGGGCAAAGAGGTGAACAACAACATATGTACAATATGACAGATCCCTGCAGACATGTGCTCCCCCTGACTGTCGTCACAGACAAAGTAGCTGTAGGTCCACCTACCTCAGACTACTGCATGTTGGATGACCTACAGTCAGCTGCCAAGGCACCACAGCATCTGGATGGTCTCCAAGTATGTCCTGTGGATTGAGGAACACAAGAGAAACATACATATGTCATGTTGGAGCTGTGCAACACACACTGCACCTTCACGTCCTCAGCTTGCAGATCCCCCAAGATCCTTTACAGACTGACTATGCACTGAATGGTGCCTGCCAGCCACCGAATGGTGCGGTCCTGGGTCCGCTGTTGTTGCAGCACGCCACCCACTGCCACATACTTGTCCCGCACACACCTGCCACGACATCCACGCCAGGTGGCCGGTGTTTGGGTGGTGGTATGAGCGTGGGTCCTGTCTGTGGCAGTGGGTGGGGATGCAACTCCCAGGTGGACACCATCACCGCAAACATGTGACAGCTGGCAGGGACCCACAGTGCCCTGTGCTGTCCTGTGTCCCCTGCCAGCCACTGAGACGCCCTCCCCCCTCCACCCCCTCCACCCCCTCCTCTACCCCTGACCCCTCCCACCCACCCTCTCTATCACCCCTCCATGTTCTCCTCCTCCTCCTCAACCTCCTCAACCTCCCCCTCGCCCTCCTCATCCCCTACCACATAAAGCTACCCTTCCCCCTCCCCTCCCTCCCGCACAACCCCATACTCTGCCCCCTCCATGTTGTCCTTTTCTTCTTCACCCTCTGGCCTCTCCTCCTCCTCTGTCTGGAATGGTGCTGTGGGGCATGTTCTTGGGTTCCCCGATGTGGAGGGGCCCTCACCAGCAGCAGCATCCTCTGTGGGGGAAGACAGTCATTAGCACACTATCATGTGAGTCACATACCACATGTACATAGTTTGGCCTCCCAAATGCTGGTGGGCCACTGTGACATTCTGTACTGAGCTGCAGAGGCCGCAACACTCACCTCCACTTTATTCCATTGGCCCCCTTTGGAGGCGGGCAAGGACCTCCGGGCAGTGCAGCAGCAACTCCCGACCCTTTTTCCGTAGATCCTCTACCTGGGAGGGAAAGCAATGGGTGGGAGCATTAACAGCCATATATCTCTGGTGGGTGCCCAACACATATCACACATATCTGTGAGCAGCATCTTGCTGCTCCTGCTCCTCTGGCCAGTGTGTCCTCTACTAACTGCTGCCAGTGCCACCTGCATGTGTGGCTGTGGGTCTAGCCATGTGTGAGGTGCCACCTATGTGTACTGTGCGTAACCCCCCGGACACCCCATACCCTGTTCCTACACTCTCCTTGCATGTCATGGCAGCACCATGCCACGTGTGGTTTGGACATGCTGGTGTCCAGGGGAGGTCTTCCTTAACTCCCTGTGTGGTCCGGCAAACACATGTGTGTTTGCCTGACCTACACACATCATCTGACACACCTGCCATGGCACCATGATATCCTACAACGCATGGGTGATGTGTTCTGAGATAGAGCGGAAGGTGGGTGACCCTGTACACATTGCCAGGCACCAATACCATGACACTTGGCTTTCTACTATACCTCTATGGTCATGACTAAGGCCTCCTGTGATTAGGGCAGTTGTGGCTGACTACAACAGGAGCATAGCCCACCACACCTAGCTGGCCTATTAACATCTGTGATCTTGTCTGGGGTTACGGCAGAGCTGTGAAACCCCAACAGGTGCAAGTACCCTTACACCAGCATCTATAATGTTCCTCTGTGATCAGGTATGGGACTCCTGGGGAGTGGGCAGATGTGTGACCTGAAACAGCGTACACTTCCATGATATCTGGATTTGTTACAGACCTTGGTAATCAGGTCTCAGGGCTCTTGGAGGTGGGGTGGATTGGAGTACATCCACAGCTGCACCTACCATACCATCAGGATCCATAACAGATGTGTATAATGAGGTCTGGGTCTCCTGGGAATAGGGCAAATGTGTGACCTGACCCTGCATAACCTACCACAATCTCTGGATGTCATACCCAATCAGGTCTCAGGACTCCTGGGGGTAGGGTGTCTTAGCACACTTCATCAGCAACATAAACCATATCACCAGGGTGACTGACAGACCACTTTGAACAGGTCTCGGGACTCCTGGGGGTAGGGCAGATGTTTTAACCTGCAAATGCACACACAACCATATCACCAGGGTGACTGACAGACTACTTTGAACAGGTCTCAGGACTCCTGGGTGTAGGGCAGATGTTTTAACCTGCAAATGCACACACAACCATATCACCAGGGTGACTGACAGACCACTTTGATCAGATCTCAGGACTCCTGGGGGTAGGGTGGATTATAACACATCAACAGCAGCATAAACCATACCACTAGGGTGACTGACAGACCACTTTGAACAGGTCTCAGGACTCCTGGGTGTAGGGCAGATGTTTTAACCTGCAAATGCACACACAATCATATCACCAGGGTGACTGGCAGACCACTGTGATCAGGTCTCAGGACTCCTGGGGGTAGGGTGGATTATAACACATCAACAGCAACATAAACCATACCACTAGGGTAGCTGCAGACCACTTTGATCAGGTCTCAGGCCTCCTGGGGGTAGGGTGTATTATAACACATCAACAGCAACATAAACCATACCACCAGGGTGGCTGACAGACCACTTTGATCAGGTCTCAGGCCTCCTGGGGGTAGGGTGAATTATAACACATCAACAGCAACATAAACCATACCACCAGGGTGGCTGACTGATCACTTTTATCAGGTCTCAGGACTCCTGAGGGTAGGGCAGATGTTTTAACCTGCAAATGCACACACAACCATACGACCAGGGTGACTGACAGACCACTTTGATCAGGTCTCAGGCCTCCTGGGGGTAGGGTGCATTATAACACATCAACAGCAACATAAACCATACCACCAGGGTGGCTGACTGATCACTTTGATCAGGTCTCAGGACTCCTGGGGGTAGGGTGCATTATAACACATCAACAGCAACATAAACCATACCACCAGGGTGGCTGCAGACCACTTTGATCAGGTCTCAGGCCTCCTGGGGTTAGGGTGTATTATAACACATCAACAACAACATAAACCATACCACCAGGGTGGCTGACAGACCACTTTGATCAGGTCTCAGGCCTCCTGGGGGTAGGGTGAATTATAACACATCAACAGCAACATAAACCATACCACCAGAGTGGCTGACTGATCACTTTGATCAGGTCTCAGGACTCCTGGGGTTAGGGCAGATGTTTTAACCTGCAAATGTACACACAACCATATCACCAGGGTGATTGACAGACCATTTTGAACAGGTCTCAGGACTCCTAGGGGTAGGGCAGATGTGTGACCCTGCAACTGCAGACCTACCTTATCAGATGCTGTTTACCAGACCTCTTTAGGAAGATCTAGGGGCTCCTAGTGTTAGGGTGGATTTTAACACATCAACAGCAGCAGGTACCATAACACCAAGCTGACAACTGGACCTCTGTGATCAGGTCCTTAGCCTCCTGGGGATAGGGAAAACCGCTTTGATGTGATAAATACGTGGTATATCACGTGAGTTTAACTACAAAACATAAATGAGATAAAATGCCTACACACAGCAGCATACACAGCTACAATCAACACTGGATATACCACAGACTGGTGTCTATACCATGTTATACATGTATGATGTGTGTTTATTGCTGGGTAATGTGTTGAACACCTTGCATTGTGTGACCTGTCCCCATACACTTACCTCACGTGAGTAGTCAGAAAGATGATTGTACCGCCTCGTGACGCGGTCCCATGCCCTCCTAACGCACCCGAGATCCTGACGCTTGGAGGAGCCAGGGAAAACTTTCTGCTGCCTAGTGCAGATCAGTCCAGCAAGTTGGCGCAGATCCCTACGGGTGAAGGCAGGCTTCCTGGATCGTGTCACCATTTTCAATGATGCCTTGCTGACACACGCACGCATGCATGTCACATATGCGTGCCTCAACGCGCGCCGCCGTGCATCATTAAGGCATACTAGCTACGTGCCTGTGCCATGTCCGGTACACAGCGAATGGTGGCGCCGTCAATATATATAAAGATTTATGCTGAAGACACACATTGCAGTGATGTGCCTGACGTTTCTTACCACAATTTGCTTATTACGCATTTATCTTGGTGTTGGCACACTGGGTTCTCAAACCCATCACCACTGGCTGTGAGGGCATTGTATTCACTGGTGTGCTATGCCTTTTCACATAGCAATGGCTGGCTACACAGCTACATCAGGTCATCTACATACACTTTCTACTCTGCTTACTAGGCTAGTGTATGGACACAGCTAGGGCACTTTACAGGGCACCTTAGTTTGGCCATCTGAGCTGAGGGTGTTTTGGGATGTGCACACGGATTTCAGATCTATGTCAGACTGCTAAATGTATAGACGGCCGTATCCTCTGACAGTTATACTGACGGACGCACTTTGTATACAGCTCACCAGCTAATCTAGCAACCTGCAGCCCACGCCACTCTTCCAACATACCCACTGCATGCAACTGGCCACACTTTTGCACATATTGTCATGTGGTAACACGCTCTGATGTGATGATAATACACTATATCCTATCCATCCAGATACATCAATATACAGGCCCACTGGGGTATTGAACCCATGACCTCTCCCACTGAGGTCAGTATATTCATCATTGTCCTGCAACAATATTGGTTGTAACTAAACTATGGCAAGCTATTCAACCAGTGCAGGTCACCAGACACACTGTCTGGTGAGGCTACCAGGATAGGTTAGCACCAAGAGTACCCATGATGCAATTCACATGCAGATCAGCAGTCTACATCTGCTCACCAGATGGGGTTTGCAACTCTGCAGCACATCAACTGGGTAGGGGGACCAAGCATGCGTGTTACTGTTACAGTGTGCCTACTGACCATGCCATTGTGCGTGTTCTGTGATCACCCTGAGAGTAAAGTCGTGGGGAGAGCACCAGGTCCACAGTACCCAGGTTGTTTGCAGTAGGTTTTGCTGCAGTTTACCATCACTGCCAGTGTATGAGGTATTCTTTGCAGACAGCCTTGGAAGTTTTCTATGTACATTTCTATATGTCATTGATGCGTAGCCCGTGTGGACCATGATGCTCGCAACATAATGCATATTGAGTGAGGCTGGCATGGACACCTGTTTTTGGAGCAGGGGTGTGTCTGGACGCACATGAGGAAGATATACAGAGCAAGCCCACCCTCTGTGGGTCAGGGTAGGGAACATGATCTGGAAACAACAGACACACACTATCATTGTTTTCAATAGGGCCAGTTGAGCTAAATGATGACAGACTGTGGGATCAGCAACCCCCACCCAACTAAGGAACAGAGAGCTGACACAGATTTGAACATGGAACTGGACCACTGGCAGTGCAGCTGGTCAGCTAAGCTGTCCCCCACTACATTCTGACATTCAACAGCAGAGAGCAGTCAGTGTGCACCTGCTGCATCCTGCAGGGTGTTGCAGCCATACACATGCTAGCTTCAGATAGTCTGCTGGCACATACATAGTGGATGTTCCAAAAGGAACACTGTGCACCCTGGTGTGGGAGCTGGCACACACACCAAGGAGCTATGTCAGTGATTGGGTCCCAAAAAGGGAAACCCATAAATATCACTTGAGAGAAATGCTATATAGTACTATGGGGGAACCTAGCCATGCCGTGGTCACTGCTCAGTCAGGGTGAGAGTGACCTTCCAGCATGATATGCTGTGGCCACCCTGTCCATGCAGGTGGTGGTCGGGCACTACAATGTCCCAGCTATTGCCCCATACCCTGTGCAGATGCATCCTGCCCAGGCCGCCCTGTCCGGCCCATACCCACAGTACCTTGCTCCTCATTATGCACATTGGCAGGTTTACACTGGAGACAGTGCAAGCAGTGTGGGCTCAGTAAGGTGTAGGCAGCCACAACACACTGGATAGACAGACACACACTCCCACACCTATGCCAGCATTGTGCAAATATAGAGGTTTTTGGCAGCCCTGGCCACCACACCAGTCCTGGGCACAGTGCAGGCATGGCTATGGTACACAATACTGTTGGGGTCACTCCCCGGGGTGATAAACACTGTCAGAAACCAAAACTGAAACACACTCCACAGATATCAGAAAGGTTGCTATGATGCAGCTTTGTCAACAAAATGTATTTAACTTATGATTTGTTATCTGCCATTAATCATAGCAACTTTTTGATATATGTGTAATGTGTTCCCAGGTTTAGGGCGGCATTGCTAAGGTATGCAAGTGGGAATGTATTGGGAGATGCTGCTCCATGCAGGGCCCAACAGCCTGACTCTCCATGAGGCTTTGGATAGTGGAGCCTGTGGGTGTGGGTGTTTATGCCCCTGTTGGCCACTGCTCTAGGGCTGAGTCTCCCAACTCCAGTCCTGGTGGGCCAAACACGGTTAAATTTTTCATGCTATCCCTAATTAATATGCATGAGATACATTTGCAGACAATGGGGGCGTGGCATACATTTGCAGCACAGGTATATCTATTACAGACAGCATGACACCTGAATGGTGTTTGGCCCTCCAGGACTGCATTTAGGAAACTCTGCTCTAGGGATTGCACATGTTTATGGTGTCTGTGCCCTGTAGGGTAAAATATAGGCGTTTATGGATTGTTTATTTAATCAGCAATAACAGTTCCATCTTTATTACCACGGTTTAGTACTGGGTAAAATATAGGGACAGTTTTTGCAGGAGCCACAGCTGGGGCTTGAACCTGTGACCTTGTGACTCTCAACACACTGGCTTTGTGTACTGCACCAAGCTGTTGTCACAGAGGCAGATTATTCCCTGGGGCTACCATTAGTGTTCGTTAGACAGACCTTGTCTGTTGCACCGCACAGCACCCACCTAAACAGGGCCTGGCCTTGGTCTGCTGTGGAGAGATGCCACTGCCCCCTTCACCACCAGCACCCCTCCGCCACCATGCTGACATGCCCTTATACCAGTGGTACTGGTGGTGCTCAGTCCCAGGCCATCCAGTGTGCCGGTAGGCAGCTGCCTATGATGAGGGTTCTCATATAGGGATGCCTACATGGATATGCGCGCTTCCCCCCAGCACTGCCTGTAATGTTCTGTGCCCTTGGGGGTACCTGCTGGGTAACATCCCCTGTGACACTGTGGGGCACACACTCGTGCCCATGTTGGATCCTCATCAGTTGCTGTCTTGCTGCTTTACAGTTTTGGCATTCCTATGTGCCACCTAGGCACCTGCCTAGTCCGCACTGTGCCTCAGCTGGACCACAGCATAAAAAACCTGCCCAATATAAAGGAGAAAACCCTGCTCACCGCTATTTCAATGTGGGATCATTCACTTTGTAGGGGGACGGAGCATAGACCCTTCCAAACATGATATCTTAATTTTTACGCTTTGTCAGTAGTGTTGCTTTATGTTTATCATTAATATCACTATTGGCCAGCTTGGTTATTGGGATTTTAAATGTGGTTCTGGTCATTTTATCTGTTTATTTGCCTTTTTGGTTCCTGCACATGTATCAGAACTATCACTATCTGGGTTTCCCTGCCTTTGCTACACATTGCTGACTGAAATGGTTTCTCTTTCCTGCAAATGTGCCTAACGCGAGGGTTTCACTGGCGTTAGTGTTCAGACCTGGATTTCCTCTCCCCGCCCATTGACCCCTTCTCTCCGCCCTCTGGGAAGCCTTACTCCACCCTTCAGACCTGGATTTCACAGCGTTAGTGTGCCTTAACGCCGCCGCCACGTTATCGCGCGATAAGTGACATTATCGCACGATTTATCGCATGATAATACCACCGCTGCGACGTTAAGATGGTTTAGTAAACATACCCCTATACCAACAAGCTCACCTTTACCTGTTTATTCACACCTTCAAAACAATTAAATTGAAGAAGAAATAAATTTAAGTTAAATTATTATGAATTTGCTCATAAACATACAGATTGAAATCAACATCAGCCTTACATCCGACTTGATAGAAAAGAGCCAAAGCTATTATGATCAGCACTGTGTATCTCAGTTTTAAATCCTGAAGTCAGGGAGAAAACAGTGAAAATTAGACTGATTGGGACATTCATATATATAGGTTCATAACATATATGTACAAAGTTTCCCAAAGTTGAATCCCAGTTGAATTCTCCTGTTACATGTAAACTCACAATAGCCTGTTGCTTGCTATGAATTTTCCTGTTCAATGTAAACCGCGCTGATGAAAAAGAGTGCGGTATAAAAGAGCTATAAATAAAATAAATTATAAATAAATAATAAAGGTAAACATCACCCTAGCAGTGTGCCACAAGAGGGAAGGCGGGAGGTCCAGCATCTTTGGTGTCCTGCAACAAAGATGAAACATGTTGAAAAGTTCACACTTTACAGTGTGACACCATGGTGCATTTCCCTCACTCAGAGGATCAGACATTTGGGGGCTTCATCTGTGTGTGTCATAGGAAGTGTTGGAGGAGGGGGATCTGTGCATGTGTGTGTGTTAGTGGATGAATATTTTGTGTCTTTGTGTGTCATGGAGACCGCCAGAGGCTACATACACATATGTGTATATGTGCACGCCCTGGGGACTGTCAGGTGCTACATACATGCATATGTGAATGTCTTTGTATATGAGCATGTATGTGTCATGGGGCCTGTTGGGGGCTACATGGGTATCTGTGTCATGGAGAGTGTCAGGTTTCAAGTGTATGTCTCTGTGTGCTTTAAGGAGTGCTGGGAGCTGCAAGCACATATGTGTGCAGGGCTGTATATGTTAATATTTGTCATGAGAGACAATTTATAGTGTGACAAAGCACACATTTCCCCTTCTTTCATTTGCAAAATCATGCATATCTAGGGGTGTTAAGGAAGAGTTAAAAGAGAGATAATAAAGTGTATCTCGTTATGGTAGTAGGGGCTGGATGAGGAATCTTTAAAACTAGTGTTGTCCATATATGTCTCTCTCTTCAGATAGCAGGTGTGTAGCATGCTGGTGAGGTGCCTGTGTATTTGTGTGTGTGTGGTGCAATGTGTGAATGTGTGTGTGTGTGGTGCAATGTGTGTATGTGTGGTGCGGGGATGGAATGCCTGTGTGTGTGCACACTGCATGGGTCAAGTGGCTTCGCATGTGTGTGTGTTGCACACACTGTAGGGGGTGGGGTGCCCCTCTGTATGTTTGTGTGGTGTGGGGGAGGGGAGGGGTGCCTATGTATCTTCTGGTGAGGGTGGGAGACTGCTCCTTTTAGCATATATTCATGGTGCCCTTTTCTCCCCTCTCTTCAACCTCCATCCCTTACACTGTTCTCTGCTGACTCTATCCTGCTGCCTCCCCCAACTCTGTTCCCTTCCCAGTCGCTGACCCTTTCTCTTACCCCCTGCCTCTAGCATTCTCACCCCTTGCCCTCCATTCCCCTGTTTTCACCAGTCAGAGAAGAAAAGGGTTGCAGAGGAGGGTGAAGGATAGCTTACCTTACAACTCATGGCTCTTCCTGGAAGGAGTATGGGGGGAGGGAAGGGCTACAAGTACTTATGGAGATTTGTAACCCTTCCCGCCCCCCATAACAATAAAGAGATATCACAGTATGTTTTTCTCATATATTTAAAAAAAAAGAGCAAGTAGGAGAACTTTACCCCGAACTGAAAACCCAAACTCACGAATGTCTGAGAGGAACTGGGAAACGTTCCTTTTCTACAGGAAGGATGTTTATTATTTTATTTATTTATTTTATTTATTTACATTTCTTATATACCGCACTATTTGACATCAGCGCGGTTTACATCGAACATAAAATTCAGCACCAAAACAAGCGTCTGAGTTACAGTAAACAGGGTCATAAAACTTGGATAACAAGGTAATTTCAGTAATGAGGATCATAAAACTTGGATAACAATGTAATTACAAATGACGGGATGGTAAGGTAAACTATTGACATCTTAAATTATAGGACAGATGAGATGTAATTAAAGGTCAGTGGAACCTTATACTTAAAGATCAGTGGAACCTTACTAAGTGGGGAATTCTGGTTCACTAGGTGATTCGGAGTGCCTATAACTCACGGAAAGGGGACGTGCTTCTGCACTCACCGGGAAGTATTTAAGGAATAAGTAATGCTTGAGGGCCTTTCTAAATTGAAGTAGGTTGGTGATTGCTCTAATATCTGGTGGCAGTGCATTCCAGAGTTTAGGGGCACGGAGACTGAAAGCCCTGTTTGCTGTTGATGAGGTGCTTCTAGTAAGTTCACGGGGAACCATTAGTGTATTTAAAGCAATTGATCTTCTTGATCTATTCGGGGTTATGGGTTTGATGAGTTCGGTAAATAAGCTATAACCACCGGTTGTGAAAAAGCCACTTTATTTATTTATTTATTTATTTAATGTCTCTTCTATACCGCGCTATTTGATATCAGTGTGGTTCACATACAACAGTATCGTATACAGTGCAGACAGAGCTGCTCTGTATTTACAGAGAACAGGTATTATAACTTGGACAATGCTGGGGTAACTATTTACAGAGTATATATAAATCTTTAGAGTGTGAGAGTATATACATGCTGCTATTTACAAGGAGCGCATAATCAAAGCTGGCGCCACTTTTACCAGCGAAGGGGTATATATATGCTGCTATTTACAAGTAGGCACAGTGAATGATGGCACCAATGGGTGTGGATGCCTCATCACGTGCTGTGTGTGTTAGTGTGGTGGGCCTGGTGGTGGAGGGTGGCTGTTTGTGTGCTGTCATCCGAATAGTGTTTGAGGAAGAGGTGGTGCTTCAATGCCTTTCTAAATTGGGCCAGGTCGGAGATTGCCCGTATGTTGGGCGGTAGGGCGTTCCAGCATCTGGGCGCATAGAACCTAAACACCCTGTTTGTCGTTGCATGCGTGCATTGTGTTATTTCCTTTGGGTTTATCAGTGTGTTGACTGCTGCGGATCTTCTGGATCTGTTAGAGGGCGTAGGATGGATCAGCTCCATGAGGGAGGTGGAGGAGAGCCTGTTGATGGCCTTGAAAGTCAGTAGTAGAGATTTAAATGAGAGTCTGCCATGTATGGCGAGCCAGTGGAGATGTCTCAGGATGGGTGTCACATGCTCCTTCCTGGAAGTACTGTGTAGAACTCTGGCCGCAGCGTTCATTGCAAACTGAAGTGGATTAAGGGTGGATTGTGGGAGTCCTTGTAGAATTGCATTTGCGTAATCTAAATGAGGGATCACCAGTGCTTGGTAGATTGTTGGAAGTCATCAGGCTCAAGCAGGGGGCGTAGGTGCCTGAGTGTCCGAATCTTGTGGTAAACTGCTCTTACTGTGTTGCTTATGTGGGCCTTTATGTCAAGGCATTGATCTAATGTGACTCCTAAGTAACAGATTGTGGATTTGGTTGTTAGTTCCGCTTCCTTGACTTTTAAGGAGGCTGGAGGGGTGAAGCTTTGGTTCCTCGTGATGAAGAGGACTTCTGTCTTCTTCTGCTGTATTCAAAGGTTTTGAGTCTGGAGTCATTTGGATACGGCATCAAAACAGCTTGTCAGTGGGGAGAGGTCCAGCTGGTTGGTTGAGAATGGCATGTAGAGCAGTACATCATCGGCATATATCAAACAGTCGACATTGAAAGATCGGATAAGGGTGCAGATGGGCTGCATGTATATGTTGAACATCAGGGCAGAGAGGGAGGATCCCTGCAGTACACCCTGACATTGGTGGAATGGTTCTGATGTTGTAGCACCGGATCGTATATGCTGCCATCTGTCAGGCAGGTATGATTTGCACCAGCTTAGTGCAAATACCATTCTCCTTAAGTCGCACCAGGAGGAGCTCGAGGCTTACTGAGTCGAATGCAGCGGCTATATCCATAAAGATGAGGGCAAACCCTTGTCGGGTGTTGTTGATTCCAGCAATTATGTTAATGAAGAGGGTGGTGAGGAGTGTTTCGACACCGTGAGAATCCCTAAATCCATGTTGGCAGGGGTCCAGCGGAGCAGCGGTCTCGATGTGGTATTGTATTTGGCGTTGGACTTCTTTTTCAATTATCTTGGCAAGTAGTGGTATGCTTGATATAGGCCTGTATGAGTCAACCTTCTGGGGGTCTAGTTTGTTGTTTTTCAGCAGAGGTCTGATAGATGTGTGTTTGAGGCTTTGCGGGAACGAGCCTGTTGCGAATGACAGATCCATGATTCTGGCTATGAACGGGCTAAATTTGCTGCGTCGTGCCTTTATCCAGAAGGCAGGGCAGGGGTCGGTTTGTGTGGTGGTGGTGTTGATAGCAGCAATGGTGTCCTCAATGCCTTTCCTAGAGGGGTTCGAGAAGGTGGTCAGTAATGCTGGGTAGTTTGTGGTGAACAATTGGCCGTCATCTACTGGCTGGTGTAAACCTTTATTTGTAGCCTGATTTAATGCCTGGAGGAGTCAGTGCCAGCAAATTAAGTTGAGTATGCTATGAGTAATATAGCTTATGTTTAAAAAGAGAGGAACACTTTACTCTTGGGCAAGTTTGATGTTTTGTCAATTGGGGCGATGATGACAGTTTGGGAGCGGCATGCATTAGTTTGCTGCTGTCAGTCCATGGACTGAGCCCAATTGCTGAATAGAAGAATTCCACATTTTATGACAACATATTGAGTGGGTTTCTATTAGCTGTTATTCTAGCTATAGACTTTTTGATCCATTTTTTGGTGTTTTGTATTACTGTTTGCCAATAGTGCACAGTATTGGTGAAATCCTGTAAGTGACAAAACACAGGAAAACAACAAAACAAGATGAATGTTTTAGCACTTTTGTCGACAATCAAAACAATACAAAATTCCTTTGCCTGCACACCCCTAATGCTTATATATTAGACATGTGGAGGCCAATTCTGAATGGGGCACTTCTGGCTCGTCGGGACATTCAAAATCTGGACAGGCCGGATTTGCACCCGATTCTGAACCTGCAAGAGCTAGACGTTCCCATGGGAGCAGAATCAGGTGCAAAGGGCCTGGACGGGCAGGACGTGCACCAATTCTACCCTGCTGCATGTCCAGATCCCACCACTTCCAACCCTCTCAATGCTCCTTATGAAGCCTTTCGTGCTATGGCATCCCATTGCCATGGTACTGGAACACCATGCAGGAGCCCCACTGCCCTGCGCAACAGCAAAAGAGCCTTTCCCCACTATCTAGCCCCCTATGGGATCGGGTGGCAGGTTTCCTCCTGCCCTGCTCACCTGGTCTGGTGAGGTCTACCACAATGGCTGCCATCCTCGGGGACTTATTCCACCGCCAAGGTGGAATATGTCCCCCGTCTAACTCCTTGACCCCAGAATTGGCCCTTTATGTCCAGGTCATGTGTCTGCCTCTGCCCTGCCCACACTCCTCCTCCGGCCCTCCCCCTCCTGCCCCCATCCAGAACTCCCTGCACAAGGCTGTTGTACTTGCAGGGAGCTTGGAGGTGGGAATTCACTCCTTGCGAATAACGGGGGTTGGATGTCCAATCCAGATATCCATCCCTGCTATTCGCAGATCGGAATGACCCCCACAGTATTAGAAACATAGAAACAAGATGGCAGAAAAAGATCACATGGCCTATCTAGTCTGCTCTTCCGTATCAACTACTACAATAGTCCCCTTTTTTCCTTTAGAGATCCTCTGTGTTTGTCCCATGCTTTTTTAAATTCAGATACTGTCCTCATCTCCACCACCTCCACTGGGAGACTATTCCATGCATCTATCATTCTTTCCGTAAAGAAATATTTCCGTATATTATTCCTGAGTCTATCCCATTTCACCTTCATCCTAAGTCCCCTCGTAGCAGAGCTTGCTTTCAATCGAAAGAGGCTCTCCTCTTGTGCATTTATACCATGGTGGTGTTTAAATGTCTCAATCCTATCACCTCTATCCTGCCTTTCCTCTAAATTATACATATTAAGATCCTTTAGTCTATTCTCATATGCTTTATAATGATAGAATAACATTGTAGAATTTCTTCCAGTTGAAGATTGGCCACTGTTGGAAACAGAATACTGGGCTTGATGGACCTTGGTCTGACCCAGTATGGCATATCTTATGTTCTTATGTTCTTAAGCATTCCATCTGTAAAGTGATTACTACCATTAAATCAAACAATCTGCCCAGCAAGGTATTCAATACATTGGTCTTAAAGATCTAAACATAACCACATCAAAAATTAATTGCTGCTCGGTGAGAAAAATCTTCTGGATACTAGTCCACACTTCGCTCCAGAAGAAATGAATGGCAGAAGAATCGTACAGCATATGTTTAAGAGTACCAAGTGCAGTCTCACAATGCCAACATCTGTTGTCCAATTCCAACTCAACTCTCCTTCCAAGGAGTCCACAAAGCCTGATGTGCTAAGAAATATAGAGTCTGAGGTAAACTGGTGGATTGAGAGAGATGATTAACTCAGGACCAAAAACATCCCTATGGAGTAATATCTTTAGATATATCCATGCTCCTTATCCACGCTCTCTCCAAAAAAAATATTTACAGAAAGAACAGCATCCCTTACCTTGTGTCTTTGCAGAAGGATCACTCTATAAAACTGCAGAATTCCAGACCCAGACATTAAAGTTTTATAATCTGGAATACTTTTAGCAATACAATGGGTTAGCTGCAGTCACCAAAACATTTGAGTGAGAAGAATGTCAAACATTTCAACTACCTCAACAAAGGAAGGAGGAATGCTCCATTGTACACAATCTGTCCTAAGGTACAAAATTTCCTCTTCAGCCATGCCGACTGGGCATCGCGGGGAGGGGGGGGAGGGCATCCACTCCGGGTGGAGCGACTGAAAGTACCCAAAATCTGCAGGCCTGGAACTGGATTCAGAAAGCAGACTGGATGAGCCTGAATTAGAGAAATTTGGCAACAATAATGTTGTATGCAGGCGGCTCAGAAGCAAGTAAGCTAGTTAGCCTTTCTGTTGCTACAAACGTATTCCTACTTCTCAACAACCCCTTATAACTGAGTTCTGACCAATGTCTAATGCCTTGGAACCTGTCTAGTAGTCTTCTTGTTGATTTATTTAGTTAGAGTTCTATCTGTTCTCAACCTACAATACTTGCTTGAGGTGGGTTACAAAATAAATTCATTCACAAAAAAGAGCAGATTAAAACAGGGCTAGCTAATAATGTCATAAAACATTTTGAAATACAAAGCAATTTACTTATAATAAAGCATACAGAAGTGAAAGCAAAGAGGCAATACAATAAATGAAGTAAGGTGTACCTAAGCAAAGCTAACACATTTACCAAATCAGGTCAACAATGACTAAAATGAATCCAAGGACCTTTTATTGGGGAAAGGTTGACTAAAACAAGATTTTTCACCTCTTTTAGAAATTTTAGGATGAAATTTAACTTCCTGTTTTCCTTGGTTCCTTGGGAAGATCATTCCAGGCTTTCAGGCCGAGAAACAAAATAGTCTATTCTAGCAACTACTATCTATTCACATTTGAAAATAACAGTGCTAGAAGGGAATTCTATTGTAATCTCACTCCCCTTATTTGCCTAAAAGGGACCGATATTTCTCTTATATAGACAAGGTGCATATTGTGAAAGGCCTTGAAAACTAAGGCAGGGATCTTAAAATGAGAAGAAAACAGAACTGAGAGCCAATGTGGAGATTCCAACATTAATGTCACATGTTCCCATGTCATTAGAATGAAAATGAGCTTAACTGCATTATTTTGTATGATATGGAACCTATACAAAGCTTTTTAGGTAAACCTGTGTAAAGTGCATTGCAGTAGTCAGGTCTGGAGATAACTAGAGGATACATGTTTACATGTAGATCTTCTGACAGAAACTTTGGATATGACAGACCTAGTAAAACAAGAAATTGCAGCTTTTTTCTAGTATTGAAATCCACCTGTCCAAACTTAGAGCAGAGTCAATACACACTCTTAAGTGGTTTGAATTTTTCATTTCCATTTATTTCAGCTATTCTCAATAAGTATCACAGCAGTTCAAAATAAAAACAATTTTTACATAGTAAGACAGTAGTAAACCCTACAATCCCATGACAATGGAGTGGAGGAGTAGCCTAGTGGTTACACAGCAGGCAGGGCAGCTGGGGTCCAGTTCCCACTGCCATTCCCTATGACCTTGAGCAAGTCAATTAACCCTCCATTGCCTTGGAGGTCAATTTTTTAAGGCACTTATCCGGTTAGCAGCATCTGTTATCTGCATAAGTGCCCAGGAGCGCTATATTCAGTGGCACTATATGCTGGCTTGGTACCAAGATGGTCCAGGGGTAGAGTAGTGAGGGAGGAACTGTTAGTTATGCATAGAACAGCAATTTTCAGTATTACTACACAGACAGCTTAGGGCAGAAAAAAGTTAACCTAAATGGCTATGCACATAATGGCGCAGAAAATCACTGCTATATTGACTGCACTGGGTGCTGACCACAAAGATCAGACATTCAGTGCCAGCCATGATCCAGATACCAGCACTGAATACCTGTTTTTTATGTAACCGCAGCAGCTCGTGTTATTGACTTATTAGACTGTAAGTCCTCTTAGGACATGTAAATACCTATTGTATGTAAACATAACTCATATTCAGCTACAACAGAAAAGATGTGAGCTAAATCCCCCCAAAATGTGATTACGTAATCTGGAATTATAGCATCCCCAGCTTTACTGCAGGGGTAGTTGTTTTCAAGGAGGATATTTTGACCCATAATATCTCTGATTTGTATAAATTCAGCTTTTATGCATTCAATGACCATTTAAGACCAAGGACAAGTTCTGTCTTTTTCAAGAGACATACAAAGTTTGTTATCATCTGTACATACTATGAAATCAATATCCAGTGACATTAGCTATAGATTAAACAAGAACACCACAGGCAAGAGATGGACTGGAAGATGACAGATTTCACCATACAACCCTCTTCTTCCTCTTGTCCAGAAAAGAGGAAAGCCATGGTAAGCACAGTTCAGATATTCCAACCCTCTGGAGGTATTTCCTCAAAATTTGATGGTCTACTGCGTCAAGTCTTGTGGTTAAGTCCAAGATTTATGATACAAGATATATGTTCATTGGTTTTAGTTATTTTATATGAAGTGTATCTATGTTAATGTTATGGATCTGTATTTCATATTGTTATACATGTGTGTGATATTGGCCATCTTATATTATATTGTTTTTAAATGGCAATTGTATGCTATTTTGGGTACAATTAGAAAAGATGGTCTAGAATTTTTAATAGATAAACAAAAGGATCACTTCAGCATCAACACTTTTAGCTGACTTTTGGTGTGATAAATCAAATAAGGCCACCAGGCGGTTCTCGGTACCATGTTAAGCAGGGAAACCTGACTGAGCACAGTCCACTGATGTTCTCTTCTAAAAATTGGTTCAGCTGAATGAGAACTGTTCTTTCAGGAAGCTTTGAGACAAAGGAAACATTTGTGACTGGCCTAAAATTTGCCATAATAAAAGAATCTAAAGCAGGTTTTTTTCTGGAGGGGTTGTATTCATGCAAATGGACATATCTAAAGGGCAAATTAATCACCTTCCCAAGCAATGAGCACAAATTACCATTGGAGAACAAGGGTCCAAGCTACAAACTGTTGATTTTACCTTAAACAGCAATTCTTCTATCTTGCTTTGGACCTATGGAAAAATGCTGTCATAAGCTGCTTGGGGTCAAGGATTTTTCTGTCCTGAAATTCAGCAAACCCTTCTACAGTCCCTCCTCATGTGGTATTCTTCTGGTCTAACTCCCTACAAATGGTCAGCACTGTGAAAACTAGAAAAAAATGCTCACATTTGGCCGTAGAGGCCAAATATAGATCATGCCCTTATATTAGCTTTGAGGTTCAAAAAGATCTCTTGGCTTATTCAAAGAGCCACAAAAAAAAACTTGCAAAAATAGAGCTTTTTCATTTCAGCAATTTCTCAAATGTAACTTAAACCAAATTTATCTTTTTTCATGAGATTGCCTCCATTACAATTTCAGCCAACGGCCTACTCTTATTTTCCTCGAGTGAGCCATAAACCATGGAGTTTTATTCGTTATTCTAACTGACTGACTACAAATGAGTTCTATCTTATCAAAGGCCTTGGTTCTGAATTCCAAATATCTGCCATCATGTCCATAGATTCAGGGTTGATCTTAGAAGCCATATCACCTAAGCCTTCCAACAAATTATCCACATTCAGTCATCTCTTTGATCTAAATTACCTGATTCCCTAAAATACTTTCAGTCTCAAAGGAAAACCATATAGACAAAAAGAGATTTTACAGTGATCTGACTAACATATTGGTGAGACTGCTTATTCTTTATATTTAAATTGTGAAAATGATTCTTCCTTTAGAAAACCCAAATCAAGCATATGGCCTGTGCGATTTTCTATAATTTGAACTAAACTTAGACCCTTGACAAAGCTTAGAAATCGCTTTCTGCAATTCCCAACCTCAGCATGAGCGGGTAAGTTAGGGCCACCCAAAACTATAAGGTTAGGATAGACAAGCAGTAAATCAGAGATAACAATTATTAAAGCTAAAATATATTCTCCTTTGGGGCCTATAAATCATAAAAAGACCACTCGCTTTTGTTCACAAAGCCAATTAATAGGCATTCACAACTCATGGATTAGGAGCTCTGTAACTGAGTGCCTAATAAGGCAATATGAAATACAAAAAAAGTCCCTCCCTTCTCCCTGTCTGTCCTAGATTGCAGGCAAAAAGAATGTCCAGAGGCACATAGCTAGCATAAGACTTTATTCTCACAGCAGTGATATTTTCTTTAACTCAGCTCACACCTTTTCATTGGTAGTTGCAGGTGAGTTACATTTAGATATAGTAGAAATTGCTCTGTCCCCAGAGGGTATACAATTTAAGCCTCAGAGTGAAGTTGCTCAACCAAGATTGACAGGAGCATCAACAGAATTTGAACCCCAGTTTCCCTGATTCATAGCCTACTGTTCTAACCATTAATCTACAACTCCACTGCCCAGAATTAATTATCTGAACTAGACAGATTATTGGGAGCGAAGTGTGAATTCCCAGCAAACTGCCAGGTTACCAATCCTGGCCTCAGCTGCACTGGAATTCAGGCTCCTTCTAGATAACGGGTTGTGGAATACTACTCGGTCTCTTGTTTTGGAATTAGCCCAAGTGCTAGTCTGGACAGTAATAAGATGTAGATAGAGAAGGTCTGGTTCTGATCTGAGAGCATGCAAGCAAGTCAAGTTCAGCAAATTTAGAGAAAGAGAATTTCTATGGTTAATAAAGAGGCAGCAACGAAGTTCCATAGCATAGGACTGAGTAGTAGTCAAGGCAAGGAAGCTTGAACTGGGGTCAATGTTGGGCTCAGGATGAGAGTTTCTATCTTTCAAACTAGTTATAGTTATCTCCAAGTTATAATGCCCTGTTCAATGTAATTTCAGTTTGTTCAATGTAAACCGCACTGATGCAGAATAGTGCGGTATATAACAGAATGTAAATAAATAAAAATAAATAATAGTTAGAAACCCAAATCAAGTCAGCTGCTGGATGGCAATTAGAAAGAGAACTCGAACATTTTGGAAAATATAATTTTAAATTTAGAGGTTATTTTCCCTTTTCAAATGTTTGTAGCAACATATATTAGCGCAGCTCAGCCAATTTTTAAGAGGCCAAACTGGTTATTTAAGTAAGGACACCAACAGAGCTTCCAAATTATCCATTTTCAAAAGTAAGATTTTAGATCACAACTGAATATTTGAACAACCCCATCCCTGCTTTGGGATGTAAGTTCAAAACCAGGACTGACCAGAAAGTCTCTCTGCTGAAACTAGGTAACTTGGCATCTCTGCACCAATATTATAATTGTGAAAAATTTTGACCCCGAATTAGTCCTGGATGTTTCTTAACTCTTAATCTGGCATATATAGCTCATGTTTCTAAGAAGACAGAACTACAAATCCCAAGATTCATTTGATGAGACTAGAATAACAAAATAACAACTATGAAAACTCTGCTGTCCCTGATGGCCCAGAGCCATCTGGTGACCTTAATCTTTATTGTAAACGGACTCAGATGGTCATATATTTTGTACCAAATGAAGCTGTCTTTCTGTTTCTGGAAACTAGGGTAGATTACAGCTTGCTGTAATGCACAGGGCTCTCTTATGAGGAGCATTTAATAAGTACAAACACCTGGCTGCTTTTATCAGACCATATGAGTACCTCCTATTCACCAGTTGTTGAAGTAATTCAATCTGATCTGCTGAGATGATGGGTTTTGACAAACTGCATAAAAACCTGTCATTAAGGGGTGGACAGGTTATAGTCACTTCTCAGGGCATTACACTGCTCTGTATTGTTCACTACACACAGGATCATTTGACACAAGGGGAGAGGAAGGAGATGAAAGCAAGTTTTGTTAAACAGTGGATTAACTACTTATTGCTTGAATAGAATGATCTTATCTGGCCACCCGTTCAATGGTGCCATGTAAATATTATTCACTATAAAGTTCTCTTTGGCTCTTTTTATAATTAGTTGAAAGAAACATGGATTCCAAATGGATTAGGAGCCCTAGTTTTACTAAGGAATGTGATAGTGTAAAACAGGGCTCTGGTCTTAGCTTGCAGACCCACAGGTACTTGGAGATGGTTGACAGTGCTGTGAATAAATTAATATTGAGTACTAGTCAAGCCTCTACCTTCCTCCCAGCTCCATTTAGAGAGGTTTGGGAGAGAGACCTTTGGAGGTGGGGGACAGAAAGCTGCCTCCCGATTTAGTTCTTTATCTGGCAGGTGGAAAAGGGGGTTCTAGAGCATCCTTAGCCTGCTACTTTCATTTATAGGTCAATGGGTGGAATTTAATTTAATTTAAATCACTTCTATTCCACCTATACCTATCCCAACAATGGTTCAAAACAGATTATAACCTACTATATAAAATGTTACAATACGTAACATACAATACATTCTTGTGTTGAATTACACTTCACATTTTATCTCAAAGAATAGCTCTCTCCAAAGTCAGAATCCTATCAAGAGAATGGCAATTATGTTCACTATGTAAGAGATAGATATTCTCTGAAAAGTCTAGGGCCTGATTTCAAAAGGCATCTACATGGTTTGCAGCCCAGCAAACCATGTAGATGCCTTAGTTGGGGATATTCAATGGCAATTACACGGTTAGTGCCATTGAATATGCCCTCCTAAGTCCCCTATGCACCCCGATGCTATCTGGTTAGCATTGGGGTATGTTGGGGGCCTTCCAGGGTGGAGCAAGGTGTAGAATGGCACCAACTGAGCAGCAGCAATCTTGGATGCTGCCCAGTTAAAGATCTGCATCTTAAAGATAGGCAAGGAAAATCAATATCCTATATTGCTGCTGCTTGGTAAGCTTCAGCGGCTTCCAGCTTTTGCGGTGATCACTGGACATTCAATGACATCAACGCAGCATTCAATATGTGGTTTAGAGGTTGGCGGGGCGGGCTATGCGCCAATGATGCACATAGTCCTTCCAAAATCCGGACAATTGAAAATCGAGCCTCTATTTTTTAACAACTGCCTAAACTGTGTCACATCTCTGATCTCCATTGATAAGAACTTCCATTTATATTAGCTCTATAGCAACACCATTTATCCATAACGTGCTTCTACTTTAAAGTTCTTGGAGAAGGAACAATAAACAAATCCTTTGTCATTGAACATCAGATTCTAAAAGAAACATTAAGGTCAATCAAGGTAGACATATATGTTGAAATGTCACCATGATAAATCTTAAAAACAAAAAAGCATCTTAAAAATAAATTTAGCTATCATTGGAAGCCAATGTAATTGAATTAAAAATGGTGCTGCCCTTTCCCACTTAGAGATTCTTTAAATAAGTTTGACCACTGTGTTCTGTAAAACCTGAAGTTACAAAAGGGATTTTTTTATATCCCTAAATATAAGAAGTTACAGTAATCAAATTGTGTTAGTGTTAATGCCTGCATCTGCACCTTAAAATACATACAGCAGGAATCTGCCTTACACAACCTAATTTGTTCAAAGTTTTCTTAACTAACATACAAACTTGATCATGTATGGTCAAATAAGAATCTGTGATAACTCCAAGAAGTTTTATTGATTTAAGCAGGGGCACTTTGGTTCCCCAAAATGTTGGAGATCCGAAGTATTGATGAAAGCAAGATTAAATTTTACTCAATCCATAAAAATTTAGAGGTGGATATTGAGAGCCATTTAAGTGATTTGCGGACTTGCAAACTCCCAAGTGGAACTCAGTGGGATATTCAACGGCACTAACACAGTTAGTACTACTGAATATCCCCAGCTGCAGCCTTTAAGCACCTCAACGCTATCCCACTAGCCCTGGGGTGTTCTAGGGGTGGGGCAGAGGTGGCACCCAGGGATAACCAGACAGCAGCGATATTCAGCCCTAACCAGCTAAAGTTAAGTCAGTTAAATGACAGCAGCTGAATATCACCAGTGATTGGATTGCAAAAGCACAATCCGGTCAACCCCAATATTCAATGCCAGTGGCCAGATATGCCCCTGGCATTGAATATCTGGGTTCACCTTTCAAATGGCAACAGATAGCCACTATAGCAGCATTAGACACCACCACTGAGTATCCCCCATTAGCCTTTTCAGGGTTTAATTCCATAAAGTGTGCAGCCATCCATGAGTTGATAATGACAAAGACAGTAAGCAAACTGGTAAAAGTGGCAGAGAGAGCAGATAGACATGGAAACATCACAGTGATGTTATCTGATCAAGATTTTTTACATGGAAACATCACAAAGAATTTGCAAACATTCTGCCCATGAGCATTTTTTTATGCCATCAAATCAATGCTGGCTCCTAGTGACACATCAGCCACTGGGTTTTCTTGGCAAGGTATGACTGCAAGTAAATTGCCAGGCCTTTTTTCCCTGAGGGTAAAGTGACTTGCCTAAAGAGTACCAGTAGGAATTGAACCCCAAACTGCTGAGTGGTAAGCTGTTGCTCTAACCACTAGGCTACTCCTCCAATTCAATTGCTTGCCTAAATAATAAATAAGAATGGGGACAATGAAGACCTTTGTGGTATTCCACAACCAGTTGCCATGTTGAAGAGAATTCACCTTTCCACATCACTCTAACCAAGCGATTTGTAAGAAAATTACATACCTAGCTCCAAACCAAGCCAGAAATATCCATTTTAGGTAGACAATTCAAATGGATTTTATGGTCCAACATGTTAAATGCTGCAGATAGATCACATTGAATAATAATAACTTGAACTCCTTGGCCCACTATCAGCAGTGTTTTGCACAACAATGTCATCTGAAAAGTAATGTCTCAGTGCTATGCTGACTTCAAAATGCTCACTGATTTCCATGTAAAAATTCATGATCATCTAGATATTTTTCAATTGTGCCTCAACAACAGCTTAACAAAAGGACATAAGAAATGCCATACTGGGTAGGATCAAGGTCAATCAAGCCCAGTATCCTGTTTCCTTTGTGGTATTCCACAACCAGTTGCCATGTTGACGAGAGTTCACCTTTCCACTTCACACTAACCAAGCGATTTGTAAGAAAATCACATACCTAGTTCCAAACCAAGCCAGAAATATCCATTTTAGGTAGGCAATTCAAAAGGATTTTATGGTCCAACATGTTAAATGCTGCAGATAGATCACATTGAATAATAATATCTTGAACTCCTGTTATTTATCGACCTCCTGACAAGTCTGCTTCTACCTTTCTTTCTGACTTTGACTCGTGGCTTTCTTTCTTTCTGGCTTCCTCTTCCCCCACTCTTATTTCAGGGATTTTAACATTCATGCCGATAACCCCTCTGCTCCCTATGCTTTAAAGCTCCTCTCGCTTACCTCCTCATTTGACCTCCAGCTTTGCTCCACTGCTCCCACTCACCAGCATGGGCATTACCTTGACCTGGTATTTTTCTCTAGTTGCTTACCCTCCAACTTCTGTAGCTCAGTTCTTCCCTTATCTGACCATCACCTTTTATGTTTCAATCTTCATCACCCCCTGCCTCAACCTCATCCTATCTCCTCCAACCTATTTAGAAATCTTCATCCTATTGATCCTTTGCTTCTCTCTTCCACTGTTCCTTCATCTCTTTCTTCCACTATGTCATCTAAGTCTGTTGACGAAGCAGTAGCTTCCTATAACACTGCACTCTCCTCTGCTCTGGATGCTCTCGCTCCGCCCATGCCACGTCCTGTGAGGTGTTCTGCACCCCAGCCCTGGCTTTCATCCACTACCCACTATCTACGTTCCTATGCTCGCTCTGCTGAGCATGCTTGGCTCAAATCACACTCCTTTGCTGACTTTCTACACTTCAAATTCATGCTTGTCTCTTTCCAGTCAGCCATAGCTCTTGCCAAACAAGACTATTATGTCCATCTGACCAACTCTCTTACTTCTGACCCTCTCCGTCTCTTTACTACTCTCAGCTCTCTCCTCATAGTGCCTCTGCCTCTGATTCCTCCCTCCCTTTCTGCCCAAACCCTGGCTGACTATTTCCATGACAAAATCCACAAGATCACCCTCCAATTCCCCACAAACTCAGCTACTTCCCCTCCTCCCCCTCTTCACTCCCAACTTTCCTCCCCTACCTCTGCTACCCTCTCTTCCTTTCCTGTCATTTCTGAAGAGGAAACTGCCCACCTTCTTTCTTCTTCCAAACTCACCACATGCTCCTCTGATCCTATCCCCACCCGCTTCCTAAGCTCCATCTCATCCACTGTTGCCCTTCCATCACTCATATTCTCAACCTTTTGCTCTCCACTGCAACTGTCCCTGCAGCCTTCAAGCATGCATTGGTCACCCCTCTCCTCAAGAAACCCTCACTTGATCCCACCTGTCCTTCTAATTATCGACCCATCACCCTCCTTCCTTTCATTTCTAAACTACTTGAGCGTGCTGTTCACCACCGCTGCCTCGACTTCCTCTCCTCTCATGCCCTCCTGGATCCTTTACAGTCTGGCTTTCGTCCTTTACACTCTACTGAAACGGCTCTTGCCAAAGTCTCCAGTGACATGTTCCTGGCAAAATCCAAGGGCCATTACTCTGTCCTTATCCTTCTTGACCTCTCTGCTGCTTTTGACACTGTTGACCACAACCTTCTCCTTGATACCCTGTCCTCGCTTGGTTTTAAGGGCTCTGTACTATCCTGGTTCTCCTCCTATCTCTCCCATCGCTCTTTCAGTGTGTGTTCTGGTGGCTCCTCCTCCTCTGCTATCTCACTCCTTGGGTCCACTCCTTTTCTCTCTATATATATCCAGTCCCTTGGTATGCTTATCTCTTCCCATAGTTTTCAGTACCATCTTTATGCTGATGACTCCCAGATCTACCTCTCTACGCCTGAAATCTCTCCGGCTATCCAGACCCGGATCTCTGCCTGCCTTTCTGACATTGCGGCCTGGATGTCTCACCGCTGCTTGAAATTGAACATGGCCAAGACTGAACTTCTTATCTTTCCCCCTAAAACCTCCCCTCCTCTTCCTCCTTTCTCAGTCTCTGTGGATAACTCTTTACTCCTTCCTGTTTCCTCAGCTCGCAATCTTGATATTGTCTTTGACTCTTCTCTCTCCTTCTCCACACACATTCATCTGATAGCTAAGACCTACCGTTTCCATCCTTTCCTTTCTGAACACACTACTAAGACACTTACCCACTCCTTAATCACCTCCCGTCTTGACTACTGTAACCTACTCTTTTCTGGTCTCCCTTTGAATCATCTCTCTCCCCTTCAATCAGTTCAGCACTCTGCTGTGCGGCTAATCTTCCGCCAGCCTCGTCATGCCCACATTACTCCTCTTCTCAAGTCACTTCACTGGCTCCCTATCCGTTTCCACATCCAGTTCAAACTGTTCCTACTGACCTTTAAATGCATTCACTCTGCAGCTCCTCACTACCTTTCTTCTCTTATCTCTCCTTACAACCCCACCTTGGGAACTCCGCTCTTCTGGCAAGCTCCTTCTATCTGCGCCCTTCTCTTCTATTACTAACTCCAGACTTCACTCCTTTCACCTTGCTGCAACTTACGCCTGGAACAAACTACCTGTGTCTATATGCCAGGCACCTCTGACCCTCTTCAAATCCAGGCTGAAAACTCACCTCTTCACTGCTGCCTTTGGATATTGACTCACCTGACCTCCTTTTTCTTTTCCCTTCCCCCTTGTTTTATCCCAGCCTACACCTTCTATGTTTTCTGTCTTGACTAGATTGTAAGCTCTATGAGCAGGGACTGTTTCTTACATGTCTGTGCAGTGCTGCATACGACTTGTAGAGATATAAAAATGCTCAGTAGTAGTATCCTGTTTCCAACAGTGGTCAATCCAGGTGACAAGTACCTAGCAGTTTCCCAAAAAGACACACAGGTTCCATAACACTTGTACTGGGGCAAGCAGTGGGTTACCTAGGTCCTCTTTAATAATGCTTTATGGATCTTTCCTCCAGGTACTTGTCCATACCTTTTTTAAACCCAGCTACACTAAAAGCTTTTTTACATTCCTCCGGTAATGAATTCCAGAGTTTGATTACGCATTGAGTGAAAAAATATTTTCTCTTATTAGTCTTAAATGGGTTGCACTGTAGCTTCATTGCATGTCCCCTAGTTTTTATACTTTTTGATGGCGTAAAGAATCAATTTGTGTTTACGTGTTCCACTCTATTCATTAATTTATAGACCTCTATCAAATCTCCCCTCAGCTGTCTCTTTTCCAGGTTGAAGAGCCCTAACCTTTTAAGTCTCTCCTCATAGGGGTATCCTTCCATCCTCTTTATCATTTTGGTGGCTCTTCTCTGTACCTTTTCTAATTCCACTATATCCTTTTTAAGATACGGCGACCAGAATTACACACAATATTCAAGGTATAGTCACACCATGGAACAATACAGAGGCATTATAATATCCTTTGTTTTATTCTCCATTCCTTTCCTTATAATTCCTAGTATTCTATTTGCCTTCTTAGCCGCCACTGCCTAAATATTTTTCCTGGGTGATGGTTCCTAATGTGGAACCTTGCATCTTGTAACCATAGTTTGGGTTGTTCTTTCCTAGGTGCATAACTTTCCACTTATTCACATTAAAGTTCATCTGCCATTTCAACGTCCAGTCTTCCAATTTATCAAGGTCCTCTTGCAATTTTTCACAATCCTCTTGAGTTTCAACAACTTTGAATAATTTTGTGTCATCTGAAAATTTGACTACCGCACTCGTTATTCCCATTTTCAGGTCATTTATGAATATGATAAAAAGCATCAGACCCAGCATAGATCCCTGGGGCACTCCACTAATCACCCTTCTCCACTGGGAAAATTGGCCATTCAGCCCTACACTCTGCTTTCTATTTTTTTTTTATTTTGTATTTATAAGTTTTACAATAAATCCAAGCAAATAATTTAACTTGAATGGAAATAAGAATGCCGGTTACAAAGATAAACAAGTTATCCAATACTAGAAAAAATACATAAGGAAATAAACAATACCAGCACCTTCTAAAGCCCACTATATGGGGAGGAGAACCTACACATGTTATACAATAAATGCAGGAAATAAACTAAGGGAACACAGCCAGAATTTATACTATGCAGTGAATCTTTCTATTTTTTAACCAGTTCCTGACCTACAATAGTACACTGCCTCCTATCCCATGACTTTTTAACTTCAGCAAAAGTCTCTCGTGAGGAGCCTTGTCAAAGGCTTTCTGAAAATCCAGATACACTATATCGACCGGCTCACCTTTGTCTACCTGTTTATTCACACCTTCAAAAAAATTGAACAGATTAATAAGACAAGACCTTCCTTGGCTAAATCCATGTTGTCTTTCTCCAATTAAACCATGACTATCTATATGTTCAGTAATGTTCTTTATAATGGTTTCTACCATTTTGCCCGGTACAGATGTCAGGCGTTACATTGGCCATTCATCAAACTTCAGGAATTGCAGGTAATTTTAATGATAGTTCACAGATTACTAATAGTAATTCTGCAATCTCAAATTTTAGTTCTTTCAATACCCTCGGGTATATACCATCTGGCCCAGGTGATTTGCTACTGTTTAATTTATCAAATAGTTGTAATATATCTTTCTGGTATATCAATATTTCTTTGAATTCTTCTGATGCATCACCTTTAAATACCATTCCCTCATGGGTAACTTTCCTACATCTTTTTCGGTGAAGACTGAAGCAAAGAATTCATTCAGTCTCTCCGCTATGGCTTTGTCCCCTCTTAGTGCCCAAGTCCAAAGTATAATACTTGCTATGCATAATATCACACAAAATACTTATTAAAGTAAAAAGAAGTTATTCTCTGAGAGCACCCAGTCTCTGCTTAACAGATAACTGGCAAAACAGTCAGATTTTTCTTTTTAAACCAAAATCAATTCTATTAATTAAAACTATTGGATTGATATTCAAAGGGAATTATCTGGATAAAGGCAGCTTTATCCATGGATTTTCAGCAGCACTATATGGATAGTACCACTGATTATCCTTCAAGACTGCCTTGGCCCTACGAGGGTAATTCTATTATCTCACGCATAGGGAAGATGTGTTGCCACGTGCATATTTGGGACCTATACTATAAAGTAAAGCATATGTGTGATTTACTTTATAGAATAAGGGCATATGGGCACACCTGAGTTTAGTCACAGTAGTTATGTCTGCTCTAGAGCAGGTGTAAATGCCCTCGTGTAGATTTGTACAGTCATAGGGATCACTGCTCCAAATAAAACAAAAGATTAAATAATACTCCACCAGTCTATCTCAATGTTTAGACCAAAAGCATGAATAGAGTTTAAAAAAAATCCAACGTTGTTCACAGTTTTGTAAATGGGACAATCTATCATCCCCCCTCCCCCCCCCCCCCCCCATGGATCATCAGGAATAAAATCAATGATCCACCATTTCAAATGTTCAAAGCTATGTTTTTTCTCGAAACAATGAGATACAACAGGCGCTGTAAGTATCTTATTCTTTATACATGATCAATATTCAGCAAGTCATATCTTAACCAAGCGTGTTGTTCTGCCTACATATAACAGCGAGAAATCAATAAAATTATTTGCTCCACGTATTAACTATTCCAAAAAATACCACAATGAATCGGGGAACAGGTCTCAGACTAATTCGGGGAGGAATGTGAGAGGTAAACCTCTTCACCATACCTTTCCCCTTTATTGCATCAAGGACCTGAACTTGTTTTTCCCCTTTTTTTTGTTACTTAAAGTTCTTGTGACGAAAGCTCGCTCACTTATTTCAATAATATTTCAAAAATATTAATCTGTAGAGATGAAAAGAGTCAGAGCTCAACAACTCCGTTATGCAGATGTTCCTAATTCATTTCATTTCAAAACTTAGCTCGATGCTTATCTGTTAAGGCAGTCGGAGTCTGGGCTCAATCCCAACGCAAATCCTCAGCGCCCATGCGTTTCACCGACTCTGTGGTTTCATCGGGGGCTGACTTCTTTTATAGAAAACTTGCAACTGGCATTCAGCATTGTTAATTCTAAAAAATAAGAGGCAAAGCAAGTTCAACCAGCTCAGTATTTTTGGTATGATTTCAATATTTAAGGACTAGATTTCCATTCATCAAAGACACCAATATCATAACAATCTGAGACCTTCCCTCACCGTTCTCTCTCCAGGTTTGTGGTTCAATGAAAAAATGCCACACATGCGTAAATCGGGTGAACACCGTCACCCTTTATACTGGTTCTTCCTACTATAGTTCAATTAATGGGGACAGCTGTAAAGGCAAAACATTTACCAGTTCTCCTATGGCCACCGTAGCACCCAGTGGCTCATCACCTCTTACTGGTCCACTCTTCAAAACTGAAACTTCACCTCTCTTCCACATCTTTAAAGCGCCAATAACCACCCACTATGTGTTGTTCGTCCCACAGCCAACATTCACGGCCCGGGCTCAAACGCAAGCTGTCCAATCAATCTGTGTGTTTAGACCCCCGGAATGAGTAGATCGTAACATGTAGATCCAATGTTGTTTACATCGTAACAAACATTGATCTCTTGTTTTACCTGCAAAACCCATACACACTTGATCGATACAGAAACAGCGCCATTGAGTGAATTGATGATCCATTCTTAAACAATGAGCTACTATCGGTGCCTCTACCTTCTTGCACCGCAATCTACTGCGGTGCTCGCCAATTCTAATTCACAGGGAACAAATAGTTTTACCTACATATAATAGCTGGCAAGGGCAGAAGATAACATACACCACGTGAGTCGACCCGCAAGATGTTCGCTGTTTTAGGGCATATGTTACATCATGATAGGTGAACTCCGTCAATTCCAAAGTGATATCACAGATGGCACATTCACCACATTTTGTATGGCCCCATTGAGTATGATCTCCCAGAGGGTTTAGTGGTCGCAATACTGTCGGACTCAACAACTCCTTCAGGTTTTTATGCCATTGCCATACGCAGCGGATCGTTTTATCTTCTAAACCTGGGATATTATGGAGCACATTCATATGGCGTTTGAGAATCTTCTTCAGATGACTACTATACGGTGAAAACTTTGTAATCAAATTCACTTGTTTCTCATCGGATCGTTCTTTTTCTCCTTGATATTGTAACAACAGATCCCTATTATTAAATCTCGCTCGTGTGTATACCCGCTTGGTGACACTATCCGGATATCCTCTATCCTGAAAATTCTTTTGTAAAATCTTAGACTGCTTTCTAAACTCGATATCTTCTGAGCAATTGCGCCTGTAGCGTAAAAATTGCAAAAACGGAAGACTGTTTTTGAGTTGAACCGGATGAGCGCTGCGATAATGTAACAGCGCATTTTTATCCACCTTCTTTTTATAAACGGAAGTGAGCCAATGATTTTCTCCCTTAGAAACTTCCACATCCAGATATACTATGTGTGTTGCATCATAAGAAATGGTGACTTGGATGTGAGGATCCCATTGATTCAACCAGACAAAAAATTCCTTCAAATGGCTTTCCTGACCAGTCCAGATCATAAAAATGTCATCAATATACCTACCCCAAAAGGGGATGTATTGCTGAAATGAAGAAGACATTGAAGACATGGTATCGTTGGTCTTGCAGAATTCTATCAGTCTTTACCCAGCTTCATTTCTGTTGCCAAGTCCATATTTTCCAACCATTTTGCCTTCTTTTTTGCTGCCAACTTTTACATTCCAGTCACCCATGACTATCAGGATATCCTCTTTGCATGTTCTGTCAATTTCAGCTTGTACTTGTTCACAGAACTCATCAATTTCATCCTCTTCTGTAGCTGTTGTTAGGGCATATACTTGAATTATAGTTGTGTTGATAGGCATTCCTTGTAGACGAATAGAGATTAAGTGTTCACTGACTGCATTGTATTTCGTTACAGTTCCTGCAAATTTCTTCTTTATTATAAATGCAACACCATTTCTTCTTTGTCTTTCATTTCCAGCATAGTAGACCATGTGATCATCTGATGCAAAGTGCCCGATGCCAGTCCATTTCAGTTCACTGACACACAACACATCATGTTGTACATGTTGCATTTCATTCTTGACCACCTCCAACTTCTCTTGGTTCATGCTTCGTACGTTCCATGTCCCAATATGTAAGAGCATCTTTTCAAACATCTTTACAGCTTCTGACTCTCATTTCATGTGCAGCTACATCAGCAGTTAGCCGTCCCGAGGGCTTTGATCCAACCACATCATAAATGCTGGCTTTACTCTGAAAAGTCTTCAGTTCCTCCCCAATAGCTAGTTGAGTGTCTTCCAACCTGGGGGTCTCATCTTCCAGCACTATAGTGCAGTTTGTTTTGTTGTGACTATTCATTAGATTTTCATGGCAAGATTCAGAAGTAGATTGCCAGGCCTTTCCTCAGAGCAGTTTAAGTTTAGTGTTGTTGCCGTTGTCACAGAAATGTGATCCTCCGCTGCCAACACTGTCCCATTCTGCTGACGCCCAGATGGGTGGTTTGTCTTGGTCCAGCACCTCAGCTGAGACCTGTCCATCTTGGGAGAACCTGCCAGTAGTTAAACTACCGATAGCTTAGCCCTCAGCAACACTGATGCACGCAAGCCCTCATAGCACGACAAGCTGCAAACCAAGGATAAGGTTGAAAGGGAATAGACTCAGGAGCAATATGCGGAAATATTTCTTTACGGAAAAAGTGGTAGATGCCTGGAATAGTCTCCCAGTGGAGGTGGTAGAGATGAGGACAGTATCTAAATTTAAAAAAGCAAGGGACAAACACAGAGGCTCTCTAAAGGAAAACAGGGGACTCATAGTGGGTGATGTGGAATGGCAGACTAGATAGGTCAAGTGGTCTTTTTCTGCCGTGCTTTGATCACTATTGCCAAGTGGCCCCAACAACTGCAGCTTACAGTTCTCTGGACAGACAAGAGCAGATATGACCCCACGTTTAAAACAAGGTGTAAGTTGATATTCTTAGTTGGCCCTTAGGCCTCCTTTAATGTGTGCATATTGTCAACACTTGCTCTGTGTATGTGATCCTGCTATTAGTATGCAAGGCTGGGCAACCAATGTTGCTATAACTTCTGAATGTCTGAGTGCCTCGTTAGTGTGAGGACTTGGCAGAGGCAGGTGCTGTCAAGGGAACGGGAAGTAATGGAGATCCAGTACTTCCTCTTGACCTTGGATGTTGTTAATGGTGCTCATACACTCTGCCATCCAGCCAGTGTTGGTGCAGCTTTTCAGTGTGGCTGAAGAATGTCAGGACTCATGTGGACAAGATGGGGAGAACTGCAACTACAGATAACAGACCTGATCATATTCTTGATCCACAGGCTGGTCTTGAACCCATGATTTTTCTCACTCACACATAGTGACCATGTGTTGGGAGCCACAGAGCAGCCATAAAAAGTTAAGTGACTAGCCTAAGATCACAAAGGCCCACACTGAGATTTGAACCCTGGCTACTCTGCTCCTAACACACTACTCTTAACCATTATGCTATTAGTGCTATGGTTGGGAAAGTGTGCTTTCTATATGGGTATGTAAAGGTTTGTAGGGGTGGCTGGGGGTTCTTTGTGGTGGATGTGTATGATAGGGTTATGTGGGAGTGCACTTTTGGTGGTGTGGTTATGTATATAGATGGGTATCATGATAGCAGTGGTGTGGGGTATGGGGGACATTAGGCTGGGTTTGTCTGGTGGGGTGAGAAGATGGATATGTATGTGAAACACTGGAAGTGAGGGGGAGGTAGCTTTGAAGACATTTCTTGGTGCTATCCTTTGCCACTTGCGTCAGTTATTTTTCCCTGTCTGTCAGACTCTGTTGCTTTGTGCCAAAATACTAGAAATAAGGAGGGCTTTTGGATTGGTGGGTTGCTCAACCTTCTTCCTACATTCCTAATTATAGTGAATTTCCATCCCTTTTTCGAAGAGCTGTTGTCCCTACAGATGGATGGATGGACATTGATTCCTTTTATATAATTCTTTACAATATTCTGTGTGCTAGAAAGCATAAAATAGGATCAATTAAATCACTGTTATAGTTGTCATATTATGCATTTATGTACTGAGGGAGCAAATTTAAGGCAATCCACATAAGTGGAAAGTCCTCAGATACTTTGTACGTGCATACATTGAAGCTCATTTTTACAGGGAAACTACACAAAAAGTTTATTTTTGAAAATTTCATATAGGAACAAAGCACAGTGATTTTTCATGCACTTTGAGGAACTTTACTGGTCAAGACGGGCAGGATTTTCAAAGGCGGGAGCGAAATCAGAGCCCTGCTGCCTATGCAATTGTTGCTTTTTTTATTATATATATGGATTTGATAAAGCTATTATTAGCACTACATAATTTCATTCAATTTCTTACACGTAGCAGATGCTAATATCAAACAGCTCATAGCAACTTACATAAAGGGGGTTATTTTAGAAGTCTCAGTTGTGATTTGGATGTCTGAAGGCTTGCACATAGCCAGGGAAATCACGAGATGTCTCTGAAACTATTCCACAAATGACTTTTAAAGCTGTCTCTGGAGCTGGGACATACAAGTAGGCAGGGGTATGGTGGAGATGCAATGAACTTGATTTCAGAAATGCAGGAGAAGTCTGCAGGCATACCCACATTTAGACCTGCTCCAGGCACAAACAGACATCAGGAAAATGCTTGTTGTGGCCTTATGAATGAAGGGACTAGCCTAAGATCACAAGCAGCAACACTGGGATGTGAACCCTGGCTACCTGGTTTTTAACCCACTTTTCTAAGCATTGGGCTATTAGGTATCTCCATTTTGGGTTCTGGTTCTGGGGATATTTATGTAGATATCTCCATAGGCTCATGAACTTGCACGTGCCTGCTTTTCTTTCCAGACTTTCTGGCTTTGACATCCCAGATTGCACTTGGACATCCTTTGTCAAATGTGCCTTAAAGTAAATAAATCCTCAAAGAAACAATTCTCAGTAGCATCAAAGTAACATCTTTTAATAAAAAATCTATGAATTTGCATGTAATAGACTCCCACCACCTCACCTCTCTCTTCGTGCTTGACTATGGGTGAAATTTTAGAAGCCCTCTTCATGCTGTGGACATCTGAAAAGGGGCATATATTCATATTCATATTCATTTATTTGATAGACGCCCTTCATTAGTAGGCAAAGCGGTTTACAATAAAAATTACAGACAAAAGGCACAAGGCCAGGAGTCGGAAAGGAAGTTACATATCAGACAGGAAAGAAGAGGGAGAACAGGAACAAGAAGGGTAGAGGAAGAGGCAAGAGGATCAAGGGTCGGGGGGGGGAAGGTCAAAGGCAAGGGAGAAGAGATGAGTTTTAAGGGAGCGCTTGAAGGTGGGGTAGTGAGGTTCGAGACGGAGAGGTGGGGGAAGGGAGTTCCATAGAGCAGGGCCAATAAAGAAGAAAGCAGAGGATCGTGTGGAGTGTAAATGGGCACTTGAGGGGGAAGGTAGTACTAGTCGGTTGAGGTGGAAAGAGCGAGGGGTATGGCGGGGGGTGTGGAAACGGAGAAGATCAGACAGGTACTGGGGGGTAGAGGTGTGGAGAGCTTTGTGAACTAGTGTGAGAAGTTTGAACTTGATGCGGAAGGAAATAGGGAGCCAGTGAAGTTGGAGAAGGAGGGGAGTGATGTGATCCCGAGGAGAAGAGTGGGTGATAAGACGGGCGGCAGTGTTTTGGATGCGTTGGAGTCGTGAAAGTTGCAATTTGGAGATACCGGAGAGAATGGAATTAGAGAAATCAATGCGGGAAATAACAAGGGTCAGTAATAGTGTAGCTATGGCAGATGGAGAAAGGAAAGGACGGATAGCGCGAATCTGACGAAGGTGAAAGAAAGAGAGCTTAGAGATGTGAGAGATATGCACCGAGAAAGAGAGATCAGAATCAAAAAGAACCCCAAGGTACCGAAAAGAAGAGACTAGTGAGATGGGTGCATTAGGGAAGGATGGCGCCAAGGAAGGGGGGTGATAGCCGTGGGAGAACCATATAGCTATAGTCTTTGATAAATTAAGGTGCAAACAATTTTGCGTCAACCAATCAGAAACGGCAGCTAGACAAGCATTGAGGGGACCTAAGTCAGGGGAGACAGGGGAGGTGTGATGGAGGAGGAGTATATCATCGGCATAAAAGAAAGCAGTGATTCCGAATTGCTGAATGAGTAAAGTGAGAGGAGTGAGAAAGAGATTGAAGAGAAGGGGGGCCAGGACAGAGCCTTGAGGAACACCACAGACAAGAGGAAATGGGTCAGAAGGGAGATGTGATGAGGATGATGGTAAAACAGCAGCAGAGCGGGAGAAGAGGAAAGAATGAAACCATCGTAAAACAGTACTGTGAAGACCAGCATCGTGCAAGCGGGACAGAAGAAGGGAATGATCAACCAGATCAAAGGCAGCAGAAAGGTCAAGTGCAACCGCCACCGAGAAGTCGCCACGATTGTGAGCAGTGTGTAGAGAATTAGTGAAGGCTAGAAGGACAGTCACAACGCTGTGCCCAGAGCGAAAACCAGATTGGCGTGGGTGGAGTAGATTGGTAGAGTCGAGGTGATGAGTGAGTTGGGCAAAAACGATTTTCTCAAGTAGTTTGGAAAGGAAAGGAAGGTTGGAGACAGGACGATAGCTGTTAGGGTCAAGAGGGTCAAGAGTAGATTTTTTAAGAAGGGGGCGGATAAGGGCGTGTTTCCAGGAGGCAGGAAAGGATCCGGTAGAGAGACTAGAATTTAGCATAGTTTGAAGGTGAGGGAGGAAAGACAAGGAAGGGACAAGGAGCCAAGAAGATGGGATGGGGTCAAGGGAGCAGAAAGTTTTGTTTGAGGAGGCAATAAGATGGTGAAGCTCTGCAGTAGAGATAGGTGAAAAGGAAGACCAGGTGTGGGAAAGAGAATTCAGAGAGAATTCTCCAGAGCCATTTTAAAAGCCAGGTCTGGGGATGTCCCAAGTATGATGATGTCCATGTCTGAAAGGGGGTATGGCTGGGGCATTTCCAGGAACCTGGATGACACTGCCTTATCTCAGATATGTCTTGCATGTCCAGAGTCGTGTTTAAGGCTACACCTGATCCAGGCATGAATAAGCATCATGAAAGTGCTTGTTTTGGTTGAAAACATCTAGAGGATGTAGAAAAGATAGCACTCCATTATTCCCAGTACCCAGCACAATTTCAATGATTTCAGCAGTGGAATTTGAACTTTTGGCTTTCCTGTTCCTAACCCACTGTTCCTGACCCTCATCATTAGGATATCCTAAACATCTGGGTTCTGGAATATGGTTCTGGGGATGTCTATATAGATATCCCCAAAGACATCCATATCAGGCATGGCCACATTTCTGAAATCAAGCTTGCATTTTTTTCAGGTGTTCAGGTGTTCGAGCTTAGACATCCCAGATTGCACTTGAATGTCCCTTCTAAAATTCCACTTTATAGGACAAAGTGAAGAGCCATGCCGTAACATACATTCAAAATGTCATCAAATCTGGGGCAGCACATTCCATAAAGATGGTTCCCACCAATGAAAAAGCCCATCCACAGGTCATCTGTAAATGAGTGCATTCCCTGATGGCATGACAAACTTTCTATCCTCGGACCAGGACAGGTGCAATGAAATCAGGTGCCCAGGCAAAACTTCCTTCTGGAGTCACCACCCTCCCCCCAAGTCACATAAAACTTCCTTCTTCTGGAACACCACAACACACAAAATTTCCTTCTTCTAATGTTCCCCCTGCACAAAACATCCTTCTGGCCACCACATACCAAACTAATGGCCACAGCTCAGCATCACTTTCTAAGCAGCCGGCGTGCATGAGAAAGGTTTTCAGAGCACATCAGATTCCTCTGCAAGATCTGTGAGATTGACCCATGCTGCAGAGGAAACTGATGTGCTCTTAAGTGTTCTTTCTCATGCCAGCCACAGTGCAGGGGGCTGATCTGCTGGCCTGCTGTTGCCCATCTGCTGCCCTCAGAATGTTGACACTCTAGACAACCACTTATTTTGCCTAGTGGAAGCACTGGCCATGCCTCTGAATGCTTGGGGAAGCCAAGAAGGAGCATACATTTGCATCAGGTCTTATAAATATTTAGAAGCCTCCCCCCAGAAAGATGTATGCAACTCTTTAAAGACATGTAGAATAAATAGTCCCTGTTCCTTGGAGCTTACAATCTAGTCAAGACAGACTGCCTTGAGTCAAGATAGACTGCCAGCAATAAAACAAAAACAGAATGTTAGAAATTATCAGAACAGGAATGGAGAATATCTTAATGTCTTTGTTACACTTCATAGTGCGATGGCATCATAAGTATTGCGTGCAGTTCTGGTCACTGCATCACAAAAAAGATATAGCAAAACTAGAAAAGGTATAGAGAATGATAAAGGGAATGGAATGGCTGTCCTATAAGTAAAGACTAAACAAACTAGCGTTCTTCAATTTGAAGAGGTATCTGAGGAGAAATACAACAGATCTATAAAATCCTGAGTGGAATGGAACATATAAATGTGAATTAGTCATTTATGCTGTCAAAAAGTGCATAGTGCAAGAGTACAGTAGTCATGCTCAAGGGAGGAGTTAAGGTAAAATGCAGGCAGAGTTGCCATTTACACAGGTATTTTATAAAATATGTACATACAGTATGTGCTTAAAGTATGTGCCAGCAATTATGCCAGCTTGCTAGGAACAAGTTTTTCAGAATTTTTGCTGGTATTTATAAAGACTCGTATAGGTCTGCATGTGTATTTACGAAAGATAAAATAAGACCCAGGTTGAGCGACTGTGTCCAGTCTGCCCATCCCTAAAATATGTATTGTAGTGCACTCTGAATGTAATCTAAACAAAAATAATGTAGATACTTCCACTGATGTGCTCAATCTAGGTGTAAGACTTGCAGGCTAATCACCAAAGTATAAACCAGGCAAAAAATAAATACTTTCCTGCCCTGTTAACCTAGGCACCCTTATATAAGATAACACCTTCCATGGGTATGTCAAACTATTACCAATTCACAACAGAGCATTGACTCCTATCCCTTGTTTGTTCTTTTAATTTCCCGATGAGTCTGTCATGAGGGACTTTATTAAATTCCTTCTGAAAATGCCTTATCTACTTTTACTTACAGCTTTTCTTCCTGTTCCTCCTTTCCCTACCAGACTTGCCCATTGCCCATATCTGTTTCATCGCCTTCAGTGCCAGCTTTCTGCTATCTGACAGCATGGCACCCTGAGCCTAGAAGACTTCCCTGTTGTGTAAAGTGATGTGAAAGCAGTCTCCTGCTTTCTGTAAATGTTGACTACTGCTTCTCCTGCACAGCAAAACATTAAAAAAATTAACTTTCCCTTCTACAAGATGCTGAGGTAGTGCAAAGTCTTTTCAGCAAATACACCTTCCTTACAAGCCAATACAGAAAACTAGCACGGTCTTTAAGCATCAAAAATGGCACATTTAAGCAGGACTCTACCTAACCCTGTGTGAGCATTGCGGCCACACAGGGCGCAAAGGCTTAAGGGGCGCATTTCAGCTGTCTGCCATTGCCTGCTGCCGCCACGTTTTCTTCTCTCAGTGGTGGCAGGCAACGGCAGACAGCTTAAATGCGCCCCTTAAGCCTTTGCGCCCTGTGTGGCCACACTGCTCACACAGGGTTGGGAAGCCTTCTCACAGCACACTAAGCAGGTCTGGTCCCTCCCTCCTCTGACGCAGCATCAGAGCAGGGAGGGACAGATCTGCTTAGAGCACCAGCAACTTGCACATTAAGCGCGCCTCTTCTCTCCTGCAGCTGTCCAGAAAGTGGCTAGATGGAGGTGCGGGGGGCACGCGTCCGATGTGCAGGTCGCAAAGGGCGCGATTCACGTTCGGTACAGCTCTGCATTTAAGCACTCTTTAAGCACATTTAAGCTAACGTCAAATGCAGAAAAGAGATGGACATGCACGTAAATGGCTGCAGAAAAACTAGTGCCCAAATAACGCCATGAGTATTTAAATTGCAGGCAAATGAGCTGCATATAATAGTCTGGTATACAAATGATTGCTGCACCCGATACAGAGACAGGTGTAGAGCATTTTGCAACCAGCTTTAGCGTCAATCTCTGTATGCTTGGGTCTGAGGGAGCTTAAACCTCTAGGGCTGCCCCCAATGCGATTTTGATGGCATTAGGGGTGATTGTGGCAGCAGGAAAAGCCTCCAATGCCATCAAAATACTGTTGGGGGCCAGTGCCCAACAGAAAGACACTCACTGGTGGTCTAGTGGCCCGAGAAGCCCCCACCCGCCCTGCATAGTGCATCCTGGGATGTGCCAGGAGAGGTCAGACTGCAAGGATGCACTATGCAGGGCCAGGCGCTCTCATTTTCCAAAATGGTGGACCAAGAGCAGGAGCGTGTCGGCGGCGCTCCCACTTTGTGCTAGACCACTATATTAGTTTTGTTTTAAGTGGGATGGGGGGTGGGAAGTTCTGAGGCCGCTAGACCACCAGGATAGTTTTTCTTAAGTGGTGTGGGTTGGAGGGTTCTGGGCCGCTAGACTACCAAGTTAGTTTTTTTAAGTGGGATGGGGGTAGGGGGTTCTGGGGCCTCTAGACCACCAGGCTAGTTCATTTTTTAAGTGGGGTGGGGAATTCTGGGGCCACTAGACCACCAGGGAGTGACTTTCTGTGAGGGCAAAGGCCCCTGACAGTATTTTGATGGCATCAGTGGCTTTTCCAGATGCCGTGATCGCCCCTGATGACATCAAAATCCTGTTGGAGCTGATAAGCAAATTAGCCCTGCAGTGCCCGTTTCTCTGGGAAAGCATGCCAGACCAGCGCCGATTTCTTCTGTGCATGTGTTTGGCTTGCTGTTCTAGTTTAACGCTGTCATTTTGCAGTTTAATGCGTGGCTCATTTGCATATGAGCCCCTTTTTGTATAGCTGATAGTGCCCAACTTCAGCACCCACTTGCTGCATCTGCCTGTTAGTGTTGCATGGGTTGCATTCTTTATACAATAATAGATTAATCTGGATGACATGTAGACTAATTCATTTGCATAATTAATACTCACTTCTTATTAACATTCTCATTACTATATTTGCATAGACAACCTTGATAACACTTACTACAGCCATGATAACACTGTTTGCCTGGTCTAAACAAGCACAATAAATTACTGCATACAGCAAGCCACTTAGTACACAGTAAAGGTTTTACCATGCTATAAATGCCTTATTGCACTTTGGAGATTAGCCTCCAAGTCTTACACATCAGTGGAAGTTGATCTATATTATTTCTGTTTAGATTACATTTAGAGTGCACTGCAATGCATACAATATTTTAGGAATGGACAGACTGGACATATTTGCTCAATCTATCCCCAATCTCACCCCCTCTCCCCCACCCACCTACCCTAGCCCCACTCTCTTAAGTTAGTTAATTCTTTTTGTTTGTATTGTTATTGTAATAGAAGTTATAATTCACTATGTTTAATGTTCAATTTCATAATGTTCTCTGTAAACCGCTTTGATAATATGAAAAGCAGTATATAAAAAATGTTAAATAAATAAAATAAATAATGTACATGTAAAACCATATAGGCCACTTTGTTCCAATGTAAACCGCTTAGACTGATATATTAAGTGGTATATAAAAATAGCTATATAAATAAATAAACTTGGGTCTTATTTCAGCTTAAGAAGCACCTATGATCTTACTTGCATGGAGAATTAGATGTCAGAGAGTAAGAACCATGCTATCATTATATCTACCCAACTTTAGTTTTATAAACTGAAGCATAAAATAAAAGTACTCCCCAGGCCCACATCTATTGACACAACTATTCATTAGGAAGGTTGTAATTGAACTCTCAAGTATCAGAGGCTCTCTTAGCTATAGGCCATTATCATGGTCAGTAGTTCACACCTCCTTATCAGATTTTGATATATACAATATCTAGGTAGACAGATCTAATTGTAGCACTAGTAGTAACCGGGTAGTCGGACCCGGTGCTCCACCCTTCCCGCCTGCAATTCTCCCCCTCCCCCGCTTCGTTACTCCTCCCCCTTTGTTCCCACAAACTTCACACACAAACTGTTCTTGGAAACAACTGGTTGCAGCTTTATTAACATTCCAACATATTGAACATTATGAACCAGAATACTCATCTAACAAACCAGAGCGGAGTGATGCCTCACCAGCCATGCAATTAGCAAGGTGACCTCACCTCCGCAGTCAAACCACCGGCAAAGTTCCTACCACCCCTTCCCGACTTCGCCATATCAATAGCAAAAGTCTGCCACGGGATGTCAGAGCTGTGGGCACCCCGCCCCCGCCCAAGTATACTTTAAGGCTCTGGACCCCGGAAACCTCCGGGATCCCGCCAACGGCACCAGCTCATTAATGCACCAGTGCCCCCCCCCCCCCCCGTATCAAGCTGCGACCAGCGAGCGTCACACTGAACCACATGCTCTAATGCCTCCTGCCAGTCATTCAAGAGCAAATCCACCCCCACCGGGGAAAGATGTACCCCATCTTTCTTATACCATCCAGCACACTCAACCTCAACCCATGAATGCTGGACCTGATACCTGCCCTGTTCACATATCCAACGATCTATCTGCCTATTAATTTTCTTCAGTCCCCGGGACCAATGCCATTTCCCCCCGCAGGCCGGTCTTAGGATGATATCAGACCATATTAAAATCACCCCGCGAAACATGTTTTGCCCACAGCAAAATCCTTCTTTGCTGCTTTGATCAGCTGCTTGCATGTCCAGGACACCAAATCGTTGTCCTCCATATGCAACAGTATAATCGCAGGTCGTTTCCTTATGCGCTCATGGTGTCAAAGCAAAGGCATCAGCTGTGTCCATTGTAGACCGCGCTCACCCAGCCATGAAACCGACACCAAAGCAGGATCCAGTCCCAGGTTCAGTCCAATAGGCCGCACTGCTGCTCACTGACGAGCCCAATACATGAAGGAATACCCCATCATCCAACAGCCCTGAACTCTCTGTCCCCCATCTGCAAAAGAAAATGTCTGTTAATATTCTCGATGGCCATTTTGCATGCCCATGTCAGAAATGAACATATCCGATAAAAGCCCTAGACCGCCATTTACCAATACTTTGTATCTGCATTCCCGACAGCCCAGCTGCAGCCGCACTAATAGCCGCACCAATGCGAAAGAAATGCGCAGCATACAGGCTAGGGTCTTCGCCTATCAGCCGCAAAACCATCCTTAACACTGCAGACACCTGAAAATGTGTCACGAGCCGTGTATCTTTATGGATAAATAGCCCTCCCTCTGCCGCTGGGCAAAACCGGAAGTAGTCCCTCACTGAGGCTACAGGGCACGTTAGCCCACCAAGCTCCCTTAGGCCCACCCACAAGCCCTTTCCTTGTTGGTCTGTTTTTGATTTCACTAGCAGGACCCGTAGTTGTCCACCTTCCACTTGGACATGCTGGTGCTGCAAGCTCCCACCCACTCCTGACTTAGCAGAGTTCGCTACCAATTCACCCACACGGAAGGCACCAACGAATGCCAGACTAAACACAGCCCGGAAGAGTGTAGCTTCATACCGTGACTTTGCGACCTTAGGTAAGGCCTCACATAGCCTTATAAGTAATTCGTGCATAATCAGTTGCCGATAGTCCTGCGGTGTCGGCCTCAAATGCTCCCAACCTTGCAGCAACCTGTGAGCAGGGAACCCACCCCCTGCGGTGCCCATCCCACAGCCCTTGTAAAAAATGCAAAACCCGCCAAATGGCTACGCACCGTTGATCTGGCGACACCCTGTTCTTTGGCACTAAGTATATACTGCCCCATTACTTGATCTGGTACCGCCTCCCCCCCTGCCACCCCCGAGCTCTCAAGAATTCCACAACTTTCAGACAACCTCGCCGATACGCCTCCCATGTCCGTTCTGACACTGAACTCCACAGCAGATTCCTCATCTCCGCTGGCCAAAGCTCCTTAAGTTCCAAGGGACTGCGAGCCCTTCTGCGTCCACTTCCGGAGTCAACCTCCGAAACCGGTCCCACTGCAAACGGGAAAGAGCATCAGCAATTCTATTAGTATGTCCTGGGATATGTCGAGCCTTTAATGAGACATTCAGATGCAAGCATGCTAGTACGACCTCCCTCATTAAGGAGGCTACCTGGACACATTGTGGAGTGTAATGATTAATCACGCTCACCACCGCTTCATTATCACACCACCAGAGGACCCTGCGGTTGCTCAGCCTGTCCGACCACAACTCCAACACCACCAACATGGAAAACAGTTCCAAGAAGGTGATATTACTTAGCAGTCCCGCTTCGGACCACATCTGAGGCCATCTATCTGCACACCAAGCCCCTTGAAAATAAATTTCCGAACCAACACCTCCTGCTGCATCCGTGTAGAGCTTCAAATCATCACTAGAAATCTCAGCTTCCATCATCACTGATGTCCCATTAAAGTCTTTCAAAAATACATCCCAAACCCGCAAATCCTCACGCATGACTCTAGAAACTCTAATGCGATGATGTGGCTTAACCACCCCTGCAGTCGACACAGCTAGCTGTCTAATAAATACCCACCCCATCGGGATTACTTTGCAGCCAAATTCAGAGAGCCTGTCAATGACTGCATCTCCTTCAACGTTAATTTGGAGGAGGCCAACACATTAGCTACTAACACCCGCAACCTCACAACCTTCTCTGCCGGGAGGCATGCTACCATGTGGTCTGAGTCCAACTCCACGCCCAAGAAGGTGATCCTCGTCGCCGGGCCCTCAGTCTTGCGCTCTGCCAAAGGCACCCCCAATTTACCTGCCAAACTCACAAAACCTTCTAAAAGTGCTCCACACACCGGTGTCTGAGAAGCTCCTACAAACAAGAAATCATCAAGGTAATGAACCACATTCATCCAGCCCACCTTCCGCACCACCGCCCACTGAAGGAAGGTACTAAATTTCTCAAAGTATGCGCAAGAAACTGCACAGCCCATCAGCATGCATTTATCAAAATAGAAGCCATCTTCAAATCAGAAACCTAACAAGTGAAACACAGAGGGGTGCACTGGCAACAACGGAAAGCAGATTTGATATCCACTTTTGCCATCAAAGCCCCATGGCCAGATTTCCTGATCAACTGGACCACCCTATCAAATGAAGCATATCGTACTGTACAACACTCGCGCGGGATATGATCATTGACCGATGTCCCCAATGGAAAAGACAAATTATGTATCAACCAAAACTTCCCCTTTTCTTTTTTAGGTATGATCCCTAATGGCGATACCACAAAATTCCGGAAAGGCTGCTTCGTAAACGGACCCGCGATTCTGCCTAACTTCAACTCCACAGCCAACTTCTCCCGAGCTATGGTCGCAAAGCGCCGCACTGAGGGGGAATTTCTCACTGTTGATCCTGCCACCACACCTTGAACTGGAATAACAAAACCCGACTGAAATCCGAACTGTAAAACTTCCTTATCCTCCCGCTTTGGGTAGTGGCGAAGCAACATGCTTAAAACTTCTACCCTTATCGGAGTGGGGGCCAGGCCAAACACAACCCTCCTACTTGGGGGCCGGCAACGGGGCCAAAGAGGCCTCTTTTTTAATGAATTTTGCTGCCGAGTGTGTCCCACCACATACTGAGCACACATGTTTGAACTTGCAGTCTGGGAAAGGGCACGAAAACTTATTAAACCTCCAGCACACATCCTCGACTCCGCTTGCAACCGGTCTTGTTTGCGATATGGGCCCTCCCCCATGAAAGGAACAGTTCACCCCCGCATTGGACACTGTCCCTCCCTTTCCCCCACCCCCGCCTCCCATATTTGCTCTGACCGACATCTGAGTGAGCCACAGGTTAATGTCCAGCGTGCCCCAAGTTAATAACTTGTTCTCTTCCATTTTGTCCCTAAACTTCTCATCATAATTTAGCCACGCCCACCCCTCATGGATCTGTGATGCTTCCAGAATCGAATCAGAATATGCCAACAACATCCCATAATGCTCCGGATAGTGTTGGCCCCAAACACTTGCCAAACGCAAGAAAGCCCTCACCAAATTCACGACATTATGAGAAACCTTTCTAATCCGGCTGGCCTTCTCATCCTCCTTACGCTTTTTCTTACTCTCGCCTGAACGCTTCCGACCTTCGAACAAGCGGAAAATATCTATATATCCCCGCTTCCGAATTTTACGTTGCAACTTCTTCGGAACCCCCTCCCACAACTCAGACAAAGATGCTAACGTAGGAGTCCCACCCCCCCGACTTGCTCCCTGCCGCAGCGCCTCCGCACGTCCCTTGCCCCTCGTGTTCAGCTCCCGAGGACCCCGAGGAAGAGCCCGATGACGTTGATGAGGACAATTCCAAACTTCGCTGCCGCCGACACGAGTGCTTCTTCTTTTTGCTCGCTTTCCCCGTCCTCTCTCCCTGTGAACAACTCCCCTCACCCATCACTACTTGCGCCACATTCAACTCACCCATCTCCACCGTATCTGTCGTCCCCGCAGCTGGTGGGTGATGCACCTCCTGTTGACGATCCTCGTTCATCTGCTGGGAAACCTCTCCTTGTACCAAAGCCCCATCCATCGAGCCTCCCCGCGTAACTGTTGCTCCAGGGTCCATATTCACTGCATGCAATTGCCTCCCCGTTCTGTGCTCTGTTCCGTGCGTATTCAGAAACGGAACCTGTGTAGACAAAAAAGGAAAGACAGGGGGGGGGGAAACAGGGGGGGAAACCCGGAGACCACGTAGGTTGCCAAGACCCTGCCCACTCAGCCCTAGACGGACCTTGCCCTCCCCCAATCCAATGGTCCCATGCAGCCCCACCGGCCTGTAACCTAACTGAACTGCAGGCCCACCCCAAGGGGAAGCTGCTCCTCGACCAACCTCACTGGGGGCCCCATACCCTGGCCAGTCACCCTTGCCCCCACCCCCTCTCTTCCCATCCGAGATGAGGTCACCTCCCACTGCCCCTTATCCAAACCACCTCCCCTTATATCCTCAGCTACTACCCCTGCACTGGGACTACCCTGTGCACCTCCCTATGTAGCATTAACTACGTCCTCCCCATGCTCCCCGTCATCATCTGTTCCCGGACTCCCTGCCCCCGTGCTCTGCATCCACCCCCCGCCCCCTTGTGCAATGCTGGAGACCCACTGTGCCCCCTTGCAGGCCTTCGCGCTACTGAAGCCAACTGCCGTGAGGCCCTAAACCCTGACCGACCTCGAAGCCCCACTGGCCTCCCTCTCTCCGCCCCCGGCTTCCAACAGGCCTTTCCACCTCAACCCTGTCAGATCCATGCCCCCTGCACTGATGTCCCTTCCTAGCAGGCATCCCGCCAAATCCTTTGCCCACCTGCAACAAGAGAAAACCTTTTCTTTTTTTTTTTTAATATCAATGGGACTCCCAGCCTATGTTAAAAGTTGTCCCCAACTCACCCCATTCGTTTTTTTTTTTTTTTTTTGTTTTTTTATAATTTTAACCACATAACAATTCCTGTACATATCTCCTTTATCATATACATTGTTACACATCAACATATTTTCGCACCTTCTGGTAAACAAAAGACTCCCATTTGTCATGTAATTCCAATTTTCTAATTTATCTAAGTCCCCCCTCCCCCCCGGATTTCCATCTACACACACATATGACACCATAATATCCCTATACATAAATAAGCCATTACTGCAGCGCTATCCACTGTGTATATTTCCCCCACACCTGCATAAAGTTTTGTGGTTTACCTCTCTTAAGCACTGTTAATTTACTCATCAAGTATATCTGTGCCAGCGATCCCTTATACTCTGCCAACTGTGGGACATCGGCTTGCTTCCATTTCCTTGCAATTAAAACTTTAAGAGCCACACACCCCAAATCCACAAAAATACCCTCCGCCTTATTCAAATTTGGGGCACGGACCCCCAACATAGCCGTCTCAGGTTGTGGACTAACCTCTTTACCCAGGATCTCCCCTAATAGCCCAAATACCTCTATCCATTTTTCAAACGTATTCCTCCCCAATGCCGGCGGGAACTCTGGATTCCTCCGAATTGGTACTAACCTAGATATTCCGTTCTCTCCCAGCCATATCCGTTTCCACCTATTCTATATTTGTAATGTACCTTGTACATAGGGGTTTTCACCCTGGTACCCTTTTAATATAGTTTTAGGTATCCACACATAATCCCCTATCTCCCCCTCTAGTACCTCTTCTGATTCCATCTGTATCCACTCTTTTCTCTCCTCTGCCCCCCATTCCACAATCGCCGACATTTGCGTAACTTCCCAATATTTCCATAAGTTCGGAACCGCCATTCCCCCTTGATCTCTCGCCTTCATCAGTACCCGTCCCGCCACCCTGTTGTTCTTCCCCCCTGCAATGAACCGCATCATACACCTCTGTATTTTCCCCAGGTAGTTCCTTGGTACACTTATAGGAAGATTAGAAAAGAGATACAGCCACTTAGGCAGGACCATCATTTTTACAGCAGAGATTCTCCCCATCCATGACAGTGATTTACTCTGCCACTCTTCCATTTCTTTCTTCATAATTTTTCCACCCGAAGATAATTTTCCTTAAACAGGTCCGCTTCTCTAGTAGTTAAGTAAATACCCAGATAGCGAATACTGTGTTTTGCCCATCTGAACGGGAATTCCGCTTTTATCTGTGCTTGCGTATCTGCTCCTGCCGAGATGTTTAAAATCTCTGATTTTGTCGCATTAATTTTGAAGCCTGAATAGTTACCAAACTCCATAATTAATTTATAAAGCGCTGTCAACGACTCCCTTGGATTAGTTAGCATGAATAATAAGTCATCTGCAAAAAGCGATATTTTGCTTTCCAGCTTTTTCCACTTTATTCCCTGAACATCCACACTATCCCGCACCCTCTGAGCTAAAGGCTCCATAGAAAGCACAAAGAGCATCGGTGACAGGGGGCACCCCTGCCTTGTTCCTCTAAACAAGGCAAATGGCCTGGTATATTCCCCATTAACCTTAATTTTTGCCATTGGTTTCTCATAGATAGCCTTATTCCATTTGAAATAGTTCCCCTCCATCCCCATTCGTTCTAATACTTTAAATAAGAAGGGCCAGGAGACCCGGTCAAATGCTTTTTCTGCATTGAAGGCCAATAAGATCATCTGTTCCCCACCCCCTCCCTTCCACATTGCATTTAATACTTTCCGCATATTATCCTTCGTTTGTCGCCCTGGAACAAATCCTGCCTGGTTCTCATGCACCAGCCGGGACATGTACGGGAGTAACCTATTTGCCAGAATTTTTGTAAATATTTTAAAATCTGTTCCAAGAAGAGATATGGGTCTATAAGATCCACACAAAGTAGGATCCTTTCCCTCCTTTGGCAGTATTGTAATTCCTGCCGTCCTCATTGTTTCTGGTATTTCCTCTCCGTCCTTAAAGGAATTGAATAATCTGGTCAAGGGGCCCCTCACTTCATCACTAAAGATTTTATAGAACTTATTTGTAAAGCCATCTATCCCCGGTGCTTTATGCAAAGAGAGTGCGTTAATCACCTCCACAATTTCCCTTTATTGTATGGGCAGTGATAGCTGTTCTGCCTCCCCTCTTACCAGCCTCTGTAGATTCATCTGTAAATACTGGTCCATCCTACCCCCTACATCAGTGGTCTCCGCCGTATATAAGTGTTTATAAAACTCCACAAATCTTTGCTGAATTTCCCCCATGTGCCTCACCTCATTCCCCTTTGCATCTCTTATTTTAGTTACAGTCAAACCTCGGTTTTCATGATTAATCCGTTCTAACAAGTCTGACTAAAACCGAAACATACGAAAACTGAAGCAATATTTCCCATAGGAAATAATGTAAATTCAATTAATCTGTTCCAGACACCCAGCTCCTGTCACTTCTCTCACCTGCCCGATCGTCCACAGGACAGCAAACACACAGATATTGTACTGTACGGCACTGTAATCTGATCGCTGACTCCGTCTCAACAGCAATTTGCAAGCGTACCCTGCAAGAGAAAGAACTGCCTCCCACATTCATGCAACATCTCCTGCTTACATTGACAGCTACCCTGCTACCTCCGAGCCTGAGGGGGCGCTCCAGAGAACAGGCAGGCGGTGGAGAGATCGGGGCCTTCCTCTCTGTGCAATCCTTGCATCTCTGACTCTGGCTCGAGGATGTTGCTCAGCTGACTTTCGCTTCTCAACACGCGATCGGTGAGTCCGGGGGGTAGTGCTGCCGGGACTGGGCGGGCAGTGTATACAGACCAGCGCGAGGGTGTATGTATTGCCTTCTATCCCATGACACTTCTTCAGGAGTTGTATATAGGTTTTCAGATCTGGCAGCACTGGCTCACCTAATTCCACATTCTTTACGAAAACCGAGGCGATATCCGATAACCGAGACAAAATCTCAGTCAGAAAAGACGTCGAAAACCGAAACGTACGAAAACCGGGGCAAACGAAAACCGAGGTTTGACTGTATATAATTTCTGGTCTGATGCTGTTTCAATCGATGTGCTAACAATCGGCTGGGCTTATTCCCAAGCTCAAAAAATTGTTGTTTTAGCATATCTTGCGCATGTTTAATCTCTGCTAGTTCCAGTTCATTTAATTCTCTCTTTGCCTTAGTCAACTCCTGTAATCTTGTGGCCTCCCGTCCGCCCCGCATTAACATCCCCTCGAGCTCCCTAATCCTTTCCCTCAGGGCTGCCTTCCTACTCTCTTTAGTTTTCTTCACATACGTACCAATGGATATCAGATCCCCTCTTATCACCACTTTCAAACACTCCCATAATGTAGCAATCCTACAGTCTTCCCTATCGTTCACCTCCAAATATTGCTTAATTTTCCCCCTTATTGATTGCACAGTTTCCGAATTCTCCAATAGGGCTTCATTAAGGGTCCATCCCCTATTTCCCCTCCCCCCACTTCCCATATTTAGTACAACCCAGATGGGTGCATGGTCAGCCCAAATTCTCTCACCAATCTCACACCCTTTTACTCTCTCTATTAAAGACTTGGATACCCAAAACATATCTATTCTCGAGAAAGATTGATGCACCGGCGAGTAAAACGTAAAACCTTTCTCCTTCCCTCTCAATTCTCTCCAAACATCCACCAATCCCAAATTTTTACTCATTACCTTCAACTTCCTTCTACTTTTAGCACCTCCCACCCACCGCCCGATGAGTTATCCAGGCTAGGGTTGCTTGTTAAATTGAAATCCCCCCCATAATTATTTGTCCTTCTGCAAATTGTGTCACTACCCCATTCAAATGATCATAAAATGCCCCTTGAGCCACATTCAGGCCATAAATATTTACCAGGGTGTACATTTGTTCCTGAATCTTCAATTTAACCAATATATAACTCCCCCTTTTATCCTGCTGCACCACACATTCAGAGCAAGGTATTCTCCCACTCATCAAGATACCCACCCCACCCTTTTTCATTTCCAACTTATTTGATGCAGACCATCTCCCTTGATAATTTTTGTGAGACACCCTCCATTCATCACATAAGAACATAAGATATGCCATACTGGGTCAGACCAAGGTCCATCAAGACCAGTATTCTGTTTCCAACAGTGGCCAATCTAGGTCATATGTACCTAGCAGTTTCCCCAAGAGACACAAGTTCCACAATGCTTGTACTGGGTCAAGCATTGATATCTTCGGTCACTTCTTAATAATGGTTTTTGGACCTTTCCTCCAGGAACTTCTCCAAACCTTTTTTAAACCCAGCTACACTAACAGCCTTTACTACATCCTCCGGTAACAAATTCCAGAGTTTGATTACACGTTGAGTGAAAAAATATTTTCTTTTATTAGTCTTAAATAGTTTACCCTGTAGCTTCATTGCATGTCCCCTAGTCTTTCTATATTCTGATAACGTAAACAATCGATCTACGTTTACCCGTTCCACTCCGTTCATTAATTTATAGACTTCTATCATATCTCCCCTCAGCCGTCTCTTTTCCAGGTTAAAGAGCCCTAACCTTTCCTCATAGGAGTATCCTTCCATCCCCTTTACCATTTTGGTGGCTCTTCTCTGAACCTTTTCTAAAATCGTTATATCCTTTTTAAGATATGGCGACCAGAATTGCACACAATATTCAAGGTACGGTCTCACCATGGAACGATATAGAGGCATTATAATATCTTTTGTTTTATTTTCCATTCCTTTCCTTATCATACCTAGCATTCTATTTGCTCTCTTGGCCGCCACTGCACACTGGGCCGAGGGTTTTAACATGGTATCCACAATGACGCCTAAATCTTTTTCCTGGGTGGTGGTTCCTAATGTGGAACCTTGCATCGTGTAACCATAGTTTGGGTTGTTCTTCCCTAGGTGCATAACCTTGAACTTGTCCACATTAAATTTCATCTGCCATTTTGATGCCCAGTCTTCCAATTTATCAAGATCCTCTTGCAATTTTTCACAATCCTCTTGGGTTTTAACAACTTTAAATAGTTTTGTGTCATCTGCAAATTTGATAACCTCACTCGTTATTCCACTTTCCAGGTCATTTATGAATATGTCAAAAAGCAGCGGACCCAGCACAGATCCCTGGGGTACACCACTATTCACCTTTCTCCATTGGGAAAATTGGCCATTTAGCCCTACCCTCTGCTTTCTATCTTTTAACCAGTTCCTCATCCACAATAGTACACTGCCTCCTATCCCATGACTCTTTAGTTTTGCCAAAAGTCTCTGATGAGGGACCTTGTCAAAGGCTTTCTGAAAGTCCAGATACACAATATCAACTGACTCACCTTTGTCCACCTGTTTATTCACTCCTTCAAAAAAACATAACAGATTAGTAAGAAAAGATCTTCCTTGTCTAAAGCCATGTTGGCTGTCTCCCATTAGGTCGTGACTATCTACATGCTGAGTAATTTTATTCTTTATGATGGTTTCTACCATTTTTCCCGGTACTGACGTCAGGCTCACCGGTCTGTAGTTTCCCGGATCAACCCTGGAACCTTTTTTAAAAATTGGTGTTACATTGGCGATCCTCCAATCTTCAGGTATTAGAGATGATTTTAATGATAGTTCACAGATTACTAATAGCAGGTCTGCAATCTCATATTTCAGTTCTTTCAACACCCTTGGATGTATACCATCCGGCCCAGGTGATATGCTACTCTTCAGTTTATCTAATAGTTGTAAGACATCTTCCCGATGTATCGATATTTCCTTCAATTCTTCTGCACCTTTAAATACCACTTCAGTCATGGGTAACATCCCTACATCTTTCTCAGTAAAAACTGAAGCAAAGAATTCATTCAGTCTCTCCGCTATCGCCTTGTCGCCTCTTAGTGCTCCTTTAACCCCTTTATCATCTAAAGGACCAACTGACTCTCTCACAGGTTTTTTGCTACGAATCTACTTGAAAAGGTCTTTATTTCGTGTTTTTGCTTCCGCAGCAAGCTTCTTCTCAAATTCTCTCTTTGCCTGCCTTATCAATGCCTTGCATTTGACTTGCCAGTGCTTGTGCTGTTTCCAGGTTTCGTCATTTGGCTCTTTTTTCCATTTCCTGAAAGATGCTTTTTTGGCAACAACAGCCTCTCTGACCTCACCTTTAAACCATGCTGGCAGTTTTTTGGACTTCCTTCCACTTTTCTTAAAGCGTGGAATACAGCTGGTCTGGGCTTTCAAGATAGTATTTTTCAACAACATCCAAGCTTGATGTACGTCTTTAACCTTTGCAACTGCTCCTTTTAGTTTTTTCTTAACTGTTTTCCTCATTTTATCATAGTCTCCCTTTCGAAAGTTAAAGGGTAGTACTGTAGATTTCCTTACTATCCCTCCTCCACTAATTAAATCAAAGGCGATCATGCTATGATCACTATTGCCAAGTGGCCCCAACACCCTTATCTCTTGCACTAGATCTGGTGTTCCACTAAGGACTAGGTCTAATATGTCTTCCCCTCTGGTCGGTTCATGAACCAGCTGCTCCAAGAAGCAGTCATTTATTTCATCTAGGAACTTTATCTCCCTAGCATGTCCTGCTGTGACACTGACCCAGTCGATGCCGGGGTAATTGAAATCACCCATTATTATTACTGCACTGTAACCTTTGCTAGCTTCCTTGATTTCTTTGAGCATTTCATCATCCATTTGTTCATTCTGGCCAGGCGGACGATAGTACACCCCCACTGCCATCGCCTTCCCCTTTTTACATGGAATTTCAATCCATAGAGATTCTACAGCAAATTTTGTTTCTTGCAAAACTTTAATCCTTTCTGACTCAATGCCCTCTCTAGCATAGAGCGCAACCCCTCCACTAATTTGATCAGCTCTATCATTACGATATAGTTTGTACCCAGGTATCACAGTGTCCCACTGGTTGTCCTCCTTCCACCATGTCTCTGATATTCCAATCATATCTAACCTCTCGTTTAGTGCTATATATTCTAACTCTCCCATCTTGTTTTTAGACTTCTAGCATTTGCATACAAGCATTTTAGAGACTGTATTTTATTCATATTAATTTGACTATTGGTAGACATGGGTAATTTGGGATCTTTAAGCTCTGTCTGCTCCATACTCAAGGGCATTTGGGCTACTTTACTCTTTTTTGGAACCTCTCTGCTTTTTGTAGTATCCTTCAAGGATACATTCTTCCGAACCATGCGCTCTTGGGCGACTGTCGGCTTTCCCCTATTATCTAGTTTAAAAGCTGCTCTATCTCCTTTTTAAAGGTTAATGCCAGCAGCCTGGTTCCATCCCGGTTAAGGTGAAGCCCATCCCTTCGGAAGAGCCCCTCCTTTCCCCAGAATGTTCCCCAGTTCCTAACAAATCCAAACCCCTCATCTCTGCACCATTGTCTCATCCACGCATTGAGACTCCGGAGCTCTGCCTGCCTTTTGGGTCCTTCGCGTGGAACGGGAAGCATTTTTTCAGGTGCGTTTCCTGTATGATTATAATATCACCATTAAGTCTAATTATCTCTTTAAACATTTGTTGCCTTTTAATTGGGGAATTCAAACCCCGTACATTCATTGTCATTATCCTAAATCTCTCCATTTGATAATTGTCTTTGCTCCCCTTCCCTTTTTACTGTGTATCTGGAAACCCCAATATCCCCCTCCCCCCACCCCCTCCCCCTCCCTCCTGCCATCCTCCAAACTCCCCTCCTCCCTTCTCCTCAGAGGCATGATTCACCACCACTCCTGGAAGCGCTATTCCTTTCCCCTTGCTCTTCCCCTTTACCAAATAAACATACCAATATATATATAGGTGCTGGGGTTTTTTTTCCTTCTACCTCAACACGCTTACCCATTAGCAAACCTATGCGGTAATAACTTCAACTTGTATCTTAACCACATTGCCACAATGTCCGTCATTTCATCCATCTCCGTCAGCTCCCCTGCCATCTGCTTGTTTCTATCTGCGGAGTCGACGGTCTCCCCACGGTGCTCTCCGCCATTCACTTTCTCCCACTTGTCGTTTGGTCCCTTTATTAGCTTTGGAAGGTTGAGCCTCTGGTATCTCTGTCCATCCAGTTTCTTCCATCACTTTTATCACCTCGGCAGCCATTTTAACATACAAGGTTTTCCCCTCAATGCTAAATTGTAATCCAAAAGGGAACCGCCACTTATATCTGACTGCTTTCTCCCTCAATTTCTTAGTTATCGTTGCCATCTCCCTCCTCTTCCTCATCGTGATGGACGACAAATCTGCATACAGTTCAACTGGATGGTTATCCCACTTGAAATTATGAATCTGCCTGGCAGCTTCCACCACTGCGCTTTTGGTATTATACTCATGAAAGCAGGCTATTATGTCCCGGACATAGCCCTCTCTTCTAGGCCCAAGTGCTCTATGAGCCCGGTCTATGTCCCAACACAGATGCGAGCCATCCCGCCCTGCTTCTCTCAAAATTTGCTTGCAAACCTTTTCCACCAGCTCCCCACATTCAGATTTTTCCACATTCTCAGGGATCCCTCTTATTCTAATATTTGCCCTCCTGGATCTATTTTACAAGTCTTCCACCTTAGACCACAAGTCCTCAGTCTCCATTTCCAGCGTTTCCATTCTTTCTTGTATTTTCAGCATTGTAGTGTCCTGCACTTCCATTTTGTTTTCAATGTCTTCCACCCACTGCCCTATGTCTCTCACCTCCACCTTTAACTCTTCCATCCACGTTTGCACTTCAGTTTTAAAGCATGCCAGGTCTTGCCTGACTGTGCTGAACCAGCCTCGCAGTTCTCCTCGGAAGACCTCCATGTCCCTGTTCTGGCTGCTCTCCCCGTTCTTCAATTTTTCAGCTTCTTCCACGCTGGTGGCAGTCACCGCGGCCATCTTGCTTTTCCCTCCTGTGTTCCCCGTGGTGGTTTTGTATGCAAACGCCTTCAAATCGGTGGTATTTTTCTTCATCTCACCACGGTCCTCAACCTCCTCAGCACCCACCAAGCTGATCTCCACCTCTCTCTCCACTCCGGTATGTTATATTTTAGCAATTTGCCTCCCGCTTCCACAGAGCTCTGTGCTCACACGGCTGCTCCGTTTGGTGATGTCATTTCCTCCATCCACCCCGTTCGTTTTTTTTTTTTTTTATATTAACGTTAGGACTTTGTCATCAGCATGGGGTGCCCCCGGAGACTCAGACGTGCTCAGATGCACTGCTTTTTCTTTTCTTTTCCCTTTTTTTTTATGATGCTACCCCCACTCGCCTGTAGCACTACCGCACTGATGTCGTGATTGCCGCTCCGCTGCTTGCACTCTGCACTCCTCCACTCCTGCCGGGAACTTGGTGCCTGCCGCGAGTACCTGCCACTGCTGATCACCGGCTACCACTCATGCCCTGGCCCCGCAGTACTGCTGCTAAGCCCGGACCTGTTGTCTCCGCTTCTCCTCAGCACCGAAAGACCTGTTCCGGCTCTGCAATGCCGATGCTGCTGCCTGGTCGCCACCAATTGCAGCTTCAGCTCCCGCTTACCACGCCGGCCCCACAGACCTCCAGAAACTTGTGCTCGGGTGAACGTTGGAGGCCATCCGACCACATGCCTGAGCCCTCTCTGATTGGCTCCCCCATGCTCGTCCCTCCGGGTGAAGCCAATGAATTTAAAAAACGACTCATGTGTCCTCCCGCTCAGGCCCCCCCCCCCCACCAGACAGACATGCGCAGGGTCCCCCGCACTGGGCCGAGCACCCGGTTACAAGCGGTCGCCGGGACCCTGCCCATGTCCTTTCATTTATGTATATTCCTAGACTCAGGTTTCCACTGTTTTAATTGCAGATATCACTTTCTGAGTATGAGTATTTCTTTTCACATCTTTGCAGTTTTCCAGTTTGCTTTAGGAAGAACTAAACTAGTATTTAAATTTTGCATGTTTTTGTGTGAAGAACTAGTATCTATTTTTGACTTTATGCTCTCTGTTCTCTGCTCTGCTCTCTGACATTGTGGTTTCCAGAACCAAGAGATTCCAACTATGGAATGCCCCAAAATCCAAATAACAGTCACACCATAGGCATTGTCATGATGTGGGTATCAATAAAGATGAGAACTTGAAAAGAAACCCTGTTTCTTTTAGGAATCTAGATCTGCAGTTACCTCCAGGCACAGCTAGAGGGAGCAGGAATGACCATACAGGAGCTAATGAGCCTAAGAGGGCTAATGATTTGCACCTGTGAATGACCCCGGAAGTCTTGAAAGAAAGATTCCTTTATAAGCCAGAGCTGAATGCCAGCAAGGTGGAGGAGCAGGAAACGAAGGAAGGAGAGGAGCAAGGAGAGAAAGGAGCAGAGAAGGACCGAGGAAGGAACAGAGACAGAGGAACGTCTTCACAAGGAGGAACAGCTCTATTAAGAGGATCAGCTCCAAGAGAAGGAGTAAGTGAAAGAATCCTATGTGAGCAAGCCCAAAGGAACAGAGTTCACAAGGGTGAAGTTCAGAATGGCCAGGCTAAGCGTGCTGCTGTTCAAGGGAAGCTTGTTAGAGCCAGCTCTGAAGTTAGAGTGTGTGCCACGCCATGTTCTCACAGCGTTCCTGACTCAAGAGCAGAGAGACAGAAGCAAAGAACCAGAGAGAATGGTTTAGAGAAAAGCTTGCAATCTCTGAGAAATGCTAACCAATTGTTAACAGGCAAGAAAGGAAAAGCACTTTGTGAAAAGGCTGAGTTCTTACCAAAGGAGAAAAGGGAATCCAGGTCAGGTTTTACCAGGCTGCCAGAAAGCAGAGCGTTGCCTAAAGCTTACAGGCAGAGAACCTGTTACAGGAGGAAAGTTTCTGAAAGGGAAAACTCCGCGGATTCAAATGAGCCAGACTCCAGGTATGAAAGATTTATTAATGATATAAAATGCTTGAGTCCTAAAGGCCCTGTTGAAACACGTGCTCACTCTGTAAAGAAGGAGAAGCCAGATTGGTTTCATAAAATCCCTAAAGCACTTAGAACACAGTGGTACTGGAGACAAGACCCTAGAGACATTGCACACAGACCTGTGTCAGACAGGGACAGTGATTATTCCCCTGATGAAGAATCCATGGAGATAGAATGCATAAATACTGTTCCCATGTCTCAACCTGAACAGATGGAATGTGAGTTGTGCATAGCCTCGTGCCAGGAGTCTGTAGCCACCGTGTAACCTAGAAGAAGTTTGTAGAATTCCTATGCTATTGGAATGAGCTGAATTCATGTAATCAAGCCTTGCATTAATTGTGAACTTTAACAATTAAGCATATGATTTGAATGCTGATACCTTTTGAAACAAAGGACTTTCTGTTGATTCTAAATGTCTTATTTTGAACCCTTGCACTGACGGGGAATAAAAGCCTTAATTTCTCTACACTTGGTTTCATTAATGAGTGCTCTTAGGAAGCTGGAATAAGTAAGAACATCTTTACTACGTCAGATGAACCTTACATTCCCTTTGGCTACCTAAAATAATCTTTGCTGTGGAGCAGCCCCATATTTCTAATGGCGTAGACGGGGCTCCCCATGACAAATGGCGTAGTTGTTTGGATTTGGATATAATCCTAAAACATACTGAGAAGAAATAGAAAATTACCAGTATTCAGCTTGGAAAAAAAAATAAAATAAAATAAAACCCGGACCAGAAGTGAAAGAAAACGGGGACTGGAGGTGAAAGAAAACCCGGACCAGAAGTGAAGAAAGCCGGATCGGAGGAGGAAAACGTGGACCGGACTGCAGAGAAGCTGGAACGGAAGGCGAGGTTGCTGACTACACTGGGAACTGCTACAACACAGAGCAGCACCACCCTTGCTGAGAGTTCGAGTCTACATTTCTACCAGGTAACAGGTAGAAGGGCATAACTTGTGTGGATACAAGTAAAGGTTTAAAGGGAAAATTTGAAAAAAAAAAAAAAGGGAAGTGTAGGTCTGATTTTTGTGCAGCCACACTTGTTTTTTTTTGTTTCTCTTTCCTTTCTAGGTTATCTCATCGCGATGGAGCAGCGAGAAATGTTTAGTTGGATGGCGGAACAATTCAGCAGGCAAGCAGAACTGGCTGCGCAAACACAGCAGCATGCAATCCTGGCAATGCAGGAGCAACAAAGGCCAGTCCTGCAGATGCTGGAGACCTGCCTAAGCCAGCAACAGAAGACACAGGAAGAAACCGCAGGACATCTAAAGCAAAGCTCAGGACTGGGCAACTGTCCGGTAGGACTAGGGTCCTACGAGACTCTAACTTTAGGAAAGTTAGGAGTAAATGATGATCCAGATGACTTCCCTGGACTCTTTTGAAAGAATAGCTCTTTCCGTGGGTTGGCCGGAAGAGCAGTGGTCCATTAGATTGGCAGTTTCCCTCACTGGAGAGGCACTGTCAGCCTATAGGGCAATGCCCGCTTCGTTAGCAAACAATTATAGTGAGGTGACGAAGGCCATCAGGGAACGCCTCGGCCTGACTCCTCTCGTCTATAACCGTAAGCTACGTGCGGCGCGTTTGGAAGTAGGCAAAATGCCGAAGACATTAGGTCACAGGCTAAAGAGTTTAGCTGAGAAGTGGCTAAGGCCTAATGAAAGAACCATTGAAACGCTAATGGATAGGATAATCCTTGAGCGGTTTATGAATGCTGTACCCAGTAGTATACAGAGCTTCCTTATACTCCAAAATTGTCGCACTACTGCAGAGGCTATTGCCTTAACCGAAAGTATTTAGAGGCTGAGTCAGCTACCCAGCATACTGGGGAGGTAGCAAAGATGGCAGTAGCGACACTTAAGCAGTCATCAGGAAGTCTCTCACAGGTTAAGACACAAAATGTAAAACATGCTAGGAATGCAGAGAAAAGTCATTCCATAAGATGTTTTGGCTGTGGAAAGTTGGGTCATGTAATGAATGAGTGCCGAGTACGTACTGCTCTCATGGGAGAGGACAGACACCTATTATCAGAAGGATTTGTACTGGATGTCACTGTACAAGGAGTAGCTGCCAAAGCTCTACTTGACTCTGGCGCGGACCAGACAATGATTTCGCGCAAGCTCTGGTCCATTATCCAAGAGCAAGCTATGTCCGTCCCAAGTCAACCAGAGGGCAGAGTCAAGATAAAATGTGTGCATGGCGCTGCCACCTTTTATCCGGTGTACAAATTACTGGTCAGAGGTTTGGGAATAGAAAAAAATATGTCAATAGCTGTAGTGCCCAAATTACCTAAAGAGCTAGTCTTAGGTAGGGACTGGCCACGATTTGAGAAAGGCCTAGAGAAGGGTCTAAACCCCAGAGAAGTTTTCGTCTCCACTCGTAACCAGACGAGTGATTCAGAGAAACCTTCATGTTCTAAGGAAGAAAGTTTAGTTGACCTCCCATCCCATGATGAATTAGTAAACACTCCTTCAGGGAAAGATAGAAAGACTAAAGCCAAAAAGCGCAAAGAAAGAAAAGAATGTTCTCAAGGCAGAGCAGAGTTGGAAGCGGGTGAGGAACTACCCTGGATTCCGGCAGAGCTTATGGAGAAGTTTCCTTAATTTGCAGCAGAGCAACGAGATGACCCTGCGCTGGCACACGCATTGGAATATGCTCAAACAGAGAGAGATGTTTTTCCAAGATTCATAAAGGAAGAAGGACTCCTATACAGAGAAAGTATAGACCCACGGACTAAAGATGTCCGCAAACAGTTGGTAATCCCAAATACGTTCAAATCTGCAGTGCTGAGGTTAGCACATGATCACCCAATGAGCGGTCACAAAGGGGTACAGGGGACCCTTGACCAGATACTGGCCAGATTCTATTGGCCAGGAGTTTTTAAGGAGGTCTCACGTTTTTGTGAGTCCTGCGCCTCCTGCCAAAGGGTGACCTCCATAAAACCAGCTGAGGTGCCATTACTGCCGATGCCGGTAATAACCGTCCCCATCAGAAGGATAGCTATGGACATAGTTGGTCCCCTCATAAAAACTCCTAGGGGTTTCCAATATATATTGGTTATCATGGACCAGGCAACATGTTTCCCCTGGGCAGTGCCCTTGAGGAATATAATCAGCCAAATCCATTGCCATGGAGCTTATAAAGCTATTTTGCGAGGTGGGATTCCCTCAAGAAGTTTTGACCGACAGAGGCACGAACTTCATGTCCAAATATTTAGCCCAGGTATGGGACGTGTTTGGCATCAAGCATCTTAAAACCGCCGCATATCACCCTCAATGCAATGGTTTGGTGGAGAGAATGAACCAGACCATCAAGCAGATGCTGCGACGAGCGCTGGACGGAGAGATGGCAGAGAGAGGACACAGGTTTCATTAGGCACGTCGCCTTATGAACTGATGTATGGGAGATCGCCCAGAGGAGTGCTCGATATCCTGAGAGAGCAATGGGTGGAACCTGAAGAAAATGAAGTAGGGATAGCACAGTTTTTGAAAAGTTTAAGAAGCCGGTTGAGACGGACTTCACGTTTTGCTGAAGAAAAGCTGAAGCACAGTCAGCAAAAGCAAAAACAGTACTACGATAGAGATACCAAGCCTCGACATCTAACCGCTGGAGAGAAGGTAATCGTCTTGATATCAGGCCCCACTCCGAAGTTTGAAGCCCGATGGAAAGGACCTTATGTTGTGGCCAAACCACTTGGTCCAGCATCCTACTTAATACGGGACGCAAAAGGACATGAACAAGTGTACCACATAAATGTTCTGCGACGATGGCACGAGAGGTTAGACTTATTTTTGTCAGCACAGAGGAGGTCTAGGATTACGTGCTGTAATAATGATGAACATTCAGCCCGTAATATTTTAAGAGGGGGGATGTGTCATAATGTGGGTATCAATTCACAGTTAGGAAACGTGATGTATCCAAGGATAGAACCAAATAAATGTGCAAAAGGCCACAGACTCTGTAAAAGTTTGGATAGTGTGTAAGACGATTGGCAGAATGTGTTATCCTGCGGCGTTTACAAGGGATCTGGTATAACAACAATTGTAGCGTGTGTGGCCTTAGGTGCAGCCGGTTTTCCGGCTTGTCGTACCATTTTTCGGCCAAGAAAAGATTTTACACTTTTGGCCATTAAGAGGCTTGCCATTGCCCTTTACCCCTGATGAAGTTTTATTAAACGAAACACGGCCTGTGTCGGGTGGGCAGCATCCATTGGTATTGTAAATAAAAGCCTCTTTTAAGCACATTTATTTGGTTCTATCCTTGGATACATCACGTTTCCTAACTGTGAACTGTTTTCTGACGTGACGTCTTGCTCTTAGTTGGACTATGATGTGGGTATCAATAAAGATGAGAACTTGAAAAGAAACCCTGTTTCTTTTAGGAATCTAGATGTGCAGTTACCTCCAGGCACAGCTAGAGGGAGCAGGAATGACCATACAGGAGCTAATGAGCCTAAGAGGGCTAATGATTTGCACCTGCGAATGACCCCGGAAGTCTTGAAGGAAAGATTCCTTTATAAGCCAGAGCTGAATGCCAGGAAGGCGGAGGAGCAGGAAACGAAGGAAGGAGAGGAGCAAGGAGAGAAAGGAGCAGAGAAGGACCGAGGAAGGAACAGAGACAGAGGAACGTCTTCACAAGGAGGAACAGCTCTATTAAGAGGATCAGCTCCAAGAGAAGGAGTAAGTGAAAGAATCCTATGTGAGCAAGCCCAAAGGAACAGAGTTCACAAGGGTGAAGTTCAGAAGGGCCAGGCTAAGCGTGCTGCTGTTCAAGGGAAGTTTGTTAGAGCCAGCTCTGAAGTTAGAGTGTGTGCCACGCCCTGTTCTCACAGCGTTCCTGACTCAAGAGCAGAGAGACAGAAGCAAAGAACCAGAGAGAATGGTTTAGAGAAAAGCTTGCAATCTCTGAGAAATGCTAACCAATTGTTAACAGGCAAGAAAGGAAAAGCACTTTGTGAAAAGGCTGAGTTCTTACCAAAGGAGAAAAGGGAATCCAGGTCAGGTTTTACCAGGCTGCCAGAAAGCAGAGCATTGCCTAAAGCTTACAGGCAGAGAACCTGTTACAGGAGGAAAGTTTCTGAAAGGGAAAACTCCGCGGATTCAAATGAGCCAGACTCCAGGTATGAAAGATTTATTAATGATATAAAGTGCTTGAGTCCTAAAGGCCCTGTTGAAACACGTGCTCACTCTGTAAAGAAGGAGAAGCCAGATTGGTTTCATAAAATCCCTAAAGCACTTAGAACACAGTGGTACTGGAGACAAGACCCTAGAGACATTGCACACAGACCTGTGTCAGACAGGGACAGTGATTATTCCCCTGATGAAGAATCCATGGAGATAGAATGCATAAATACTGTTCCCATGTCTCAACCTGAACAGATGGAATGTGAGTTGTGCATAGCCTCGTGCCAGGAGTCTGTAGCCACAGTGTAACCTAGAAGAAGTTTGTAGAATTCCTATGCTATTGGAATGAGCTGAATTCATGTAATCAAGCCTTGCATTAATTGTGAACTTTAACAATTAAGCATATGATTTGAATGCTGGTACCTTTTGAAACAAAGGACTTTCTGTTGATTCTAAATGTCTTATCTTGAAAACTTGCACTGACGGGGAATAAAAGCCTTAATTTCTCTACACTTGGTTTCGTTAATGAGTGCTCTTAGGAAGCTGGAATAAGTAAGAACATCTTTACTACGTCAGATGAACCTTACATTCCCTTTGGCTACCTAAAATAATCTTTGCTGTGGAGCAGCCCCATATTTCTAATGGCGTAGACGGGGCTCCCCATGACAAATGGCGTAGTTGTTTGGATTTGGATATAATCCTAAAACATACTGAGAAGAAATAGAAAATTACCAGTATTCAGCTTGGAAAAAAAAATAAAATAAAATAAAACCCGGACCAGAAGTGAAAGAAACGGGGACTGGAGGTGAAAGAAAACCCGGACCAGAAGTGAAGAAAGCCGGATCGGAGGAGGAAAACGTGGACCGGACTGCAGAGAAGCTGGAACGGAAGGCGAGGTTGCTGACTACACTGGGAACTGCTACAACACAGAGCAGCACCACCCTTGCTGAGAGTTCGAGTCTACATTTCTACCAGGTAACAGGTAGAAGGGCATAACTTGTGTGGATACAAGTAAAGGTTTAAAGGGAAAATTTGAAAAAAAAAAAAAAAGGGAAGTGTAGGTCTGATTTTTGTGCAGCCACACTTGTTTTTTTTTGTTTCTCTTTCCTTTCTAGGTTATCTCATCGCGATGGAGCAGCGAGAAATGTTTAGTTGGATGGCGGAACAATTCAGCAGGCAAGCAGAACTGGCTGCGCAAACACAGCAGCATGCAATCCTGGCAATGCAGGAGCAACAAAGGCCAGTCCTGCAGATGCTGGAGACCTGCCTAAGCCAGCAACAGAAGACACAGGAAGAAACCGCAGGACATCTAAAGCAAAGCTCAGGACTGGGCAACTGTCCGGTAGGACTAGGGTCCTACGAGACTCTAACTTTAGGAAAGTTAGGAGTAAATGATGATCCAGATGACTTCCCTGGACTCTTTTGAAAGAATAGCTCTTTCCGTGGGTTGGCCGGAAGAGCAGTGGTCCATTAGATTGGCAGTTTCCCTCACTGGAGAGGCACTGTCAGCCTATAGGGCAATGCCCGCTTCGTTAGCAAACAATTATAGTGAGGTGACGAAGGCCATCAGGGAACGCCTCGGCCTGACTCCTCTCGTCTATAACCGTAAGCTACGTGCGGCGCGTTTGGAAGTAGGCAAAATGCCGAAGACATTAGGTCACAGGCTAAAGAGTTTAGCTGAGAAGTGGCTAAGGCCTAATGAAAGAACCATTGAAACGCTAATGGATAGGATAATCCTTGAGCGGTTTATGAATGCTGTACCCAGTAGTATACAGAGCTTCCTTATACTCCAAAATTGTCGCACTACTGCAGAGGCTATTGCCTTAACCGAAAGTATTTAGAGGCTGAGTCAGCTACCCAGCATACTGGGGAGGTAGCAAAGATGGCAGTAGCGACACTTAAGCAGTCATCAGGAAGTCTCTCACAGGTTAAGACACAAAATGTAAAACATGCTAGGAATGCAGAGAAAAGTCATTCCATAAGATGTTTTGGCTGTGGAAAGTTGGGTCATGTAATGAATGAGTGCCGAGTACGTACTGCTCTCATGGGAGAGGACAGACACCTATTATCAGAAGGATTTGTACTGGATGTCACTGTACAAGGAGTAGCTGCCAAAGCTCTACTTGACTCTGGCGCGGACCAGACAATGATTTCGCGCAAGCTCTGGTCCATTATCCAAGAGCAAGCTATGTCCGTCCCAAGTCAACCAGAGGGCAGAGTCAAGATAAAATGTGTGCATGGCGCTGCCACCTTTTATCCGGTGTACAAATTACTGGTCAGAGGTTTGGGAATAGAAAAAAATATGTCAATAGCTGTAGTGCCCAAATTACCTAAAGAGCTAGTCTTAGGTAGGGACTGGCCACGATTTGAGAAAGGCCTAGAGAAGGGTCTAAACCCCAGAGAAGTTTTCGTCTCCACTCGTAACCAGACGAGTGATTCAGAGAAACCTTCATGTTCTAAGGAAGAAAGTTTAGTTGACCTCCCATCCCATGATGAATTAGTAAACACTCCTTCAGGGAAAGATAGAAAGACTAAAGCCAAAAAGCGCAAAGAAAGAAAAGAATGTTCTCAAGGCAGAGCAGAGTTGGAAGCGGGTGAGGAACTACCCTGGATTCCGGCAGAGCTTATGGAGAAGTTTCCTTAATTTGCAGCAGAGCAACGAGATGACCCTGCGCTGGCACACGCATTGGAATATGCTCAAACAGAGAGAGATGTTTTTCCAAGATTCATAAAGGAAGAAGGACTCCTATACAGAGAAAGTATAGACCCACGGACTAAAGATGTCCGCAAACAGTTGGTAATCCCAAATACGTTCAAATCTGCAGTGCTGAGGTTAGCACATGATCACCCAATGAGCGGTCACAAAGGGGTACAGGGGACCCTTGACCAGATACTGGCCAGATTCTATTGGCCAGGAGTTTTTAAGGAGGTCTCACGTTTTTGTGAGTCCTGCGCCTCCTGCCAAAGGGTGACCTCCATAAAACCAGCTGAGGTGCCATTACTGCCGATGCCGGTAATAACCGTCCCCATCAGAAGGATAGCTATGGACATAGTTGGTCCCCTCATAAAAACTCCTAGGGGTTTCCAATATATATTGGTTATCATGGACCAGGCAACATGTTTCCCCTGGGCAGTGCCCTTGAGGAATATATCAGCCAAATCCATTGCCATGGAGCTTATAAAGCTATTTTGCGAGGTGGGATTCCCTCAAGAAGTTTTGACCGACAGAGGCACGAACTTCATGTCCAAATATTTAGCCCAGGTATGGGACGTGTTTGGCATCAAGCATCTTAAAACCGCCGCATATCACCCTCAATGCAATGGTTTGGTGGAGAGAATGAACCAGACCATCAAGCAGATGCTGCGACGAGCGCTGGACGGAGAGATGGCAGAGAGAGGACACAGGTTTCATTAGGCACGTCGCCTTATGAACTGATGTATGGGAGATCGCCCAGAGGAGTGCTCGATATCCTGAGAGAGCAATGGGTGGAACCTGAAGAAAATGAAGTAGGGATAGCACAGTTTTTGAAAAGTTTAAGAAGCCGGTTGAGACGGACTTCACGTTTTGCTGAAGAAAAGCTGAAGCACAGTCAGCAAAAGCAAAAACAGTACTACGATAGAGATACCAAGCCTCGACATCTAACCGCTGGAGAGAAGGTAATCGTCTTGATATCAGGCCCCACTCCGAAGTTTGAAGCCCGATGGAAAGGACCTTATGTTGTGGCCAAACCACTTGGTCCAGCATCCTACTTAATACGGGACGCAAAAGGACATGAACAAGTGTACCACATAAATGTTCTGCGACGATGGCACGAGAGGTTAGACTTATTTTTGTCAGCACAGAGGAGGTCTAGGATTACGTGCTGTAATAATGATGAACATTCAGCCCGTAATATTTTAAGAGGGGGGATGTGTCATAATGTGGGTATCAATTCACAGTTAGGAAACGTGATGTATCCAAGGATAGAACCAAATAAATGTGCAAAAGGCCACAGACTCTGTAAAAGTTTGGATAGTGTGTAAGACGATTGGCAGAATGTGTTATCCTGCGGCGTTTACAAGGGATCTGGTATAACAACAATTGTAGCGTGTGTGGCCTTAGGTGCAGCCGGTTTTCCGGCTTGTCGTACCATTTTTCGGCCAAGAAAAGATTTTACACTTTTGGCCATTAAGAGGCTTGCCATTGCCCTTTACCCCTGATGAAGTTTTATTAAACGAAACACGGCCTGTGTCGGGTGGGCAGCATCCATTGGTATTGTAAATAAAAGCCTCTTTTAAGCACATTTATTTGGTTCTATCCTTGGATACATCACGTTTCCTAACTGTGAACTGTTTTCTGACGTGACGTCTTGCTCTTAGTTGGACTATGATGTGGGTATCAATAAAGATGAGAACTTGAAAAGAAACCCTGTTTCTTTTAGGAATCTAGATGTGCAGTTACCTCCAGGCACAGCTAGAGGGAGCAGGAATGACCATACAGGAGCTAATGAGCCTAAGAGGGCTAATGATTTGCACCTGCGAATGACCCCGGAAGTCTTGAAGGAAAGATTCCTTTATAAGCCAGAGCTGAATGCCAGGAAGGCGGAGGAGCAGGAAACGAAGGAAGGAGAGGAGCAAGGAGAGAAAGGAGCAGAGAAGGACCGAGGAAGGAACAGAGACAGAGGAACGTCTTCACAAGGAGGAACAGCTCTATTAAGAGGATCAGCTCCAAGAGAAGGAGTAAGTGAAAGAATCCTATGTGAGCAAGCCCAAAGGAACAGAGTTCACAAGGGTGAAGTTCAGAAGGGCCAGGCTAAGCGTGCTGCTGTTCAAGGGAAGTTTGTTAGAGCCAGCTCTGAAGTTAGAGTGTGTGCCACGCCCTGTTCTCACAGCGTTCCTGACTCAAGAGCAGAGAGACAGAAGCAAAGAACCAGAGAGAATGGTTTAGAGAAAAGCTTGCAATCTCTGAGAAATGCTAACCAATTGTTAACAGGCAAGAAAGGAAAAGCACTTTGTGAAAAGGCTGAGTTCTTACCAAAGGAGAAAAGGGAATCCAGGTCAGGTTTTACCAGGCTGCCAGAAAGCAGAGCATTGCCTAAAGCTTACAGGCAGAGAACCTGTTACAGGAGGAAAGTTTCTGAAAGGGAAAACTCCGCGGATTCAAATGAGCCAGACTCCAGGTATGAAAGATTTATTAATGATATAAAGTGCTTGAGTCCTAAAGGCCCTGTTGAAACACGTGCTCACTCTGTAAAGAAGGAGAAGCCAGATTGGTTTCATAAAATCCCTAAAGCACTTAGAACACAGTGGTACTGGAGACAAGACCCTAGAGACATTGCACACAGACCTGTGTCAGACAGGGACAGTGATTATTCCCCTGATGAAGAATCCATGGAGATAGAATGCATAAATACTGTTCCCATGTCTCAACCTGAACAGATGGAATGTGAGTTGTGCATAGCCTCGTGCCAGGAGTCTGTAGCCACAGTGTAACCTAGAAGTTTGTAGAATTCCTATGCTATTGGAATGAGCTGAATTCATGTAATCAAGCCTTGCATTAATTGTGAACTTTAACAATTAAGCATATGATTTGAATGCTGGTACCTTTTGAAACAAAGGACTTTCTGTTGATTCTAAATGTCTTATCTTGAAAACTTGCACTGACGGGGAATAAAAGCCTTAATTTCTCTACACTTGGTTTCGTTAATGAGTGCTCTTAGGAAGCTGGAATAAGTAAGAACATCTTTACTACGTCAGATGAACCTTACATTCCCTTTGGCTACCTAAAATAATCTTTGCTGTGGAGCAGCCCCATATTTCTAATGGCGTAGACGGGGCTCCCCACGACAGCATATACCAAAAAAAAAGTTTGTATAAAAAGGACCATCATATCAGGAGCACAATATCAAAACTGAGTTACTCGTTACCAATTCTTCATCGGTCCATTAATTTGTTTTTTAATTTTGCAATTATGTTCTTTATATTGTGCTTTTACATTTACCAAACAAAACATCAATCTCTTTCTGTTTCACTCTTCCAATAAAAATGTATTGGTCATTCAGGTTTTCTTATTCAAAATGAAGTATCCAACTGGCTGCGATCCCAAAACCTCAAGATCCAACACAAGAAAACAGAGGTGTTGTTCATCACAAAAGACCGAAACTTCATTGCTCCGTCTTTCTTGAAGGTGAAGGATGCAGACCTCCAGACCAAACCCACTATCAGATACCTCGGCGTCACTCTAGACCAGCACTTGGATATGAAGGCGCACATTGGAAACATTGTAAAAGCAGTATACCATAAAATCCGTTCCCTTAGACACCTACGATCCCTGCTAGAGCCGAATGATTTCAGAACCATCTATCAGGCCCTAATCATGCCACATTTTGATTATGCGAATTCAATCCTACAAGGGCTCCCTCAATCCACCTTGCAACCACTACAACTGGCAATGAATGCCGCAGCAAGAGTCCTACATGGAGCATCCAGGAAAGACCATATCTCACCCATCCTAAAACAACTCCATTGGCTCCCGATACGAAGTAGACTCACTTACAAGTCATTACTACTGACATTCAAGGCCATCAAAGGGCTCTCATCTGAGTCACTAACGGATCTGATCCAGGTGACACCTCAAAATAGGGACAGACGGTCAGTAACACTCAACACACTTGTAGTCCCAAAATCAATTTCACACTGTACCAAAGCAACAGCAGACAGGGCTTTCAAGTTCTGTGCCCCAAGGTGTTCTAACAGCCTCCCTCAAGACATCCGAGCAATCCCGGATCTATTGCAATTCAGAAAAGCTTTGAAACACCACCTCTTCCTATTGTATTACCCAGTAACCAATGCAGTTATTTCAACCACCTCACAGACCTCCCAAAACCAATAACGCTGAAACCAAGAAATGTTCATGATTCTGTCTTAATTTGTAAATAGTTACCTGTCTTAATTTGTAAATAGTTACCCCTGTTATCCAAGTTATTTCTTCCTGTTCAAATGTAAACACAAAGTACCATCAGAAATGTGTAAATTCTTTGTTCAATGTAAACCGCGCTGATGCTGAATAGTGCGGTATAGAAGAGACTTTAAATAAAATAAAATAAAAATAAAAATAAATACTTGTCTTAGCTTACACACATTTTTTAATGGTAGAGTATTTCACTCATTGCAAAACTTGAATGACCAACATCATGGTTTTGGGCATTCCTAGACTCCCTCCTGCACCCTAATTCCACATATGCATGTTGTTATTCAGAGGACGCATATCCAAAAAGGATTAATGATGAGTTGTTGTTGCAGAGTGTTATTGAGTTGATGTCAACTCCTGGTAACATGAAAGTGCATTTTACAAAGGACATCCAAGTACAATCTGGGGCATCCAAGCCAGAATGTCTTTAAGAAATGCAGGCGCATCCATGTTTGTGTACAATTCCACAAACATGGACATGCCCAATATGGATGTTTGCAGGGCAGTCTACATAACCATCCAAGATCAGGGACACCTATGAAACATGCAGTGATGGCGGAAACACAACAAACGTTTCCAAAGTACACTAAAAATAGCACAGCAACTGCGGAGAGTACCGGGGATGGTGGGGTGCCATCTTCTGTACACCTTCTAGATGTTTTTTGTGCCAAAATGAGCACTTTCCCAGTGCCTATGCATGATTACAGCAGATCTAAACGTGGATGCAGCCACAGATGCCGCTAAGGGTTCTAAAATTGCTCAAAGATGTCTACAACCATGGCACCATCCCGGGCATTCCTCAGCCATGCTCCCTGCCTACTTGGATGTCCCCATGGCAGAGATCTGTAAAATGGCTCTGGGAACATCTTCATGATTTGGACATCTACATGCATTTTTTCAGATGTCCAAATAATGTCTAAGCCTTTTAAAATGACCCTTTTTGTATGTAGTTGTCTATATCCCCTGAACTTTCTTGGCAAGGTACAATCAGAAGTAGATTGCTAGGCCTTTCCTCCACACAGTAAGCCTACAGCATCTAGTATTCCAAGGTGGTCAGCCATCCAAGTACTAATCAGGTCTGACGGTGCTTAACTTCTGAACTCAGACAAGATCAGGCGCCATCCAGTGTGGCGTGGCTGTAAATAATAATGAGTAGAAAGATTAAAAGGAGGAATATAATATGACAAAATAAGTCAGCATAAATCCTATTTATATATACGTTCTTTGATAAATATCCATTTTGGTACTGTGATTTGTAAGATGATGTAAAGTCACATTTTAAATGGTATATGAAGATGGGACATTGAGGTTGTGACACATACAAGTCCAGCAGTTTTTTTAGAAAATACTATGCTAAATGTGGAGACTTTTCTAAAATAGTGTGCATGTATTTGTTGATATATGGAACCAGAGGAGCCATTTTGCAGATCTACACATGGTAAAATCAAGAGAAGGAAACTCAGCAACTTCCATGTATAGCTACTGCCAATTGCACACGTAAGTGCCAGCATTTATATGTATATATATTGCTCATTTTGCAAACCTACACAAATGAATGCTGCCAATAACTATGGATGCTGCCTTCTTTGTCTAATTTATTTATTTATTTATTTATTTATTTCAATTTTTATATACCGCGCTATTTACAATCAGCGCGGTTTACAGAGAACCAAAGACCAGAACAACAGGCTGCTCGGTATTACATAAAACCGGAAAATAAACTTGGATAAGATAAACATGGATAATATGGGGTAAAACTATATACATAGAATATTGATCTGTTAATCCGATCACATAAGAGAGGTATTTACGTAAAATTATCAAAAGTGTTTGGAAAAGGAGGGAATGTGGTTACGTTTGTAGTGAATATTATGCACTTTATGTAGGGTAGTATTTAATGAATAGGTTATGTTTGAGGGCCTTTCTGAATTGGACTATGCCAGTTATGGCACGAATTTCGGGTGGTAGGGAATTCCAGTGTTTTGGGGCACAAAACATGAAGGCTCTGTTCGCTGTTGCTCGGCTACAAGTTGTTATAGCCTTCGGCATTATTAGGGTGTTTATCGCAATTTGTCTTCTGGAACTAGTTGGAGGTAATGCTTCTGTGAGATCAGTTAGAGAGTTTGCAGACAAACCATGGATGGCCTTGAATGTGAGAATTAGGGTTTTGAATATGAGCCTGCCTTGTATCGGGAGCCAGTGAAGATGTTTGAGGATTGGTGTCACATGATCACTCCTGGATGCTCCTTGTAGAACCCTTGCAGCAGTGTTCATGGCCAGTTGAAGAGAACTTAGAGTGGATTGTGGGAGACCTTGTAGAATTGAATTGGCGAAATCGAAATGGGGTAGGATGAGTGCTTGGAAGATGGTTCTAAAATCGTCTGGGTCCAGTAATGAGCGTAGATGCCTGAGTGTGCGTATCTTGAAGTACACAGCCTTTGTAATATTTCAATTTGGAGGGGGATTAAGGAGGATAACTCCCTTAATCCATTCTGTAAAGTGCTGGTCAAAATGAGCACTTTTGAAAAACCTAAACACACTAGGCAGCAGCTGTAGATCTCCATATGGACAATCAGAAAAACCTTCTTGCAGATGTTTTACATATCCAGGTCTCTCCCTAATCACATCCCTAGAAGGCATTTACTTCATGCCTTTCTCAGATTTCAAGGTGAGTTACAATGGGTATTTTTCCTGCTCCAAGAGGGCTCACAGTATAAAGGGCATGCTTACTATGCCCCATGCCAGTAATGCATGTGTGGGCTGCATTACTAGTGTGGAGCTGTGAGCTTCATCCATCCCCCTCTAGTTACCATGGTAAACCAGCCATAGGTACAACTAAAGCCACCCATTGAGGTGATATTGGTTTCACCCATGCTACCTGCCCTGGGCACAGGTAGCACAGGTTCCAAACTCTCATGCCAGTTGAACTGTAGAAGGAATGCTCCCATCTTGCATAGTCACCCACTACAAGGGTAGCGTGGCATTTCCAGCACAGTACCAATGCCACATATTAACACCATGCTGCCCAAGTAGAACATGTTAGTAAACATGCTCCTAAGTTTACTCCTGAAGCAATGGAGCACTAAGTGACTTTCCCAACATCATAAGGAGCAGCAGTGGGAGTTGAACTAGGCTTCCCTGGCTCTTAACCCACTGCTCTAACAATTAGGGGTACTCCTTCACTCCCTGGCATGCTCCCTTGAAATTTCTGTGTAGAGAGGGCATCCACATGTAAATTCAGCCCTTTCTAAAATCATCATATACCCGTGGATGCCATTTCCACATGTAAATGCCTTATTTTAATGTGAAAACTGCAAATAAGGCTTCCAAAATAATTCCCGCAGAGGCCTATTCCATGTTGGATGTCCTTGGATGTCCCAGCCTCTGTGCGTCCGGTCGGAACCGGATGCACAAAGGTAGACAGGATTCTGATCCCGCAGGGCACTTCTATCTCTCGCGGGATCAGAATCCTGTTTAAGCCTGTACATGATGGCCGGGACCCAATTCCAGGCAGCCTGCATGTACAGGCACCTGCCCGGCTAACTCAATCAGAACTCCTGAATGGAGCCACGGCGCTATAGAACCCGGTTGCATTGGCACCGTGGCTCCATTCAGGAGCCGCAATCCGCGGCCTCTGGCAACTGGCTTCATTCCCCACAACCCGATCTGGCCTCTTAAGGCCAGGGTCGGACTGCAAGAAATCTTCTTTGACCCATCCACCCTTTGATGTGCCCCAGGCCTGCTGTACCCTCCCATCTAGGGAAACTTATTCCACCTCGGAGGACCGCACACTGCCCGTCCCGTCTCTGCCTCCGCACCACCCCTTTCCTGCCCCCATCTAACTTCCCCGTACAAACACCCTGATCATACAGGGAGGCTTGGCAGGGACGGGAAAGACAGATGAATAGGAGGGATGGATGTCCCAACAGGACTCCATCCCCGCTATTCGTGGTTCAGAATAGACCCCATAGTATATGTACCTAAATGTCATAATTGGGAAAATTGAGCCCATGATAAATATTTGTTACCATTATTATGCAGTCTCTGAAACTTTAAAGATATTCTCTGATTGAATGAATTAATCCTGAGTTGAGAATGGATTCAGCTTAACAATTTGTAAGTTAGAGAAAAGGCGTGGCAGTAATGGGTTAAAGAATCCTCATAATGGAACTATAAAAATATGTGAGATGCAAGAATTTATCAGCATTATTAAATCAGGCCTTACAGTGCTGTTTGCAAGCAACAACCACTGAATTATATTTATATAATCGTTCCATAAATAATATGTGTTTCCACAGCAGTCACAAAGTCTGGAATTTATGTGCTAATTACAGATCTCAAATCATCGCCACGCAGATTAGCAATTAAAACTGAAATATTTTCATATACAAAGCAAACTCTACATTCCTAGGAAGAGATATGAGAGATGTTGGTTAATATTTGATCAGTAAATCTGAATATTTTATGTTTGGAAAACAATTGTTTCACTTTAGCTGTCCCCGCATTTGCTATCTTAAATGCAGAGAATGTTTTAGAGTTCAGTACTATGTTGCATTTCTGTATGACTACACCTTTTCAGTAATTCAGACTGCAGGAATCGAAAATCTCAGAAACTGATATTGCCAATATGAAAACTCCTGCATGTGACTGCCGTCATATTTTATTTAAAGAAGAAACACATGAATTTAAAATTGTATGCTGACAATGCAGTACAACGAAAATGCAAATTTCCAGAGCCTATTGAATAATTGAGTAGATGACTTTATGAAGAGATCTCACTGGTTCCCAATAAGATGCCATTCATACCAAACAATTTCCTATGGTAGGTATGCTTGAAGCAGGTAGGGGGGAAATCCATGATATCTATAAAAGAGGAGAACAAGATTAAGTTGAATTAATAATATCATGAGAGTGCAGAATGATTGATGGTCTTTAGAAAGGCCCAGATGGATTTCATCTCTCTTCGGATTTTATCACTGACTTGTTCTTAGTCATGGGCGATCACTAGAGTGGTAACAAGTGCTAGATGTATGACTCTTGCATCACTTTTTGCATATTTGCATTTAGTTTAATCTGCCCTCATATTTAATGCTGCTTTCTGATATGGTTATGTTTTTTATATTTTCTTCTTAGATAATGGCTCAAGTGAAAAGCCTAATGAACATCCCTAAAATACATTGTAAAGTTAACAATAGTAAAGAATCTCCTCTGAAATCCAAATCTAGTTTTATTGTCAAGTTGCTTTTCCAAGATGTCCAGTTAGGTAAATTTATAGAATCATAGTATACTAAACAGAATCATTACAATTAGCATAACATTTATCAGTCAATAAAATTAATATAACAATTGCTTAAAAACATGAAACACTCCCATATATAATATAAAATAGTACAGAAATACTACCCAACCAATAAAACCATCTATTATAGACAACTGAGCTGCTATTTCTCATCTATTAAGGACTAAATATCTATGCATTAGTACCTTATAAGATGCCAACTCCAGGAGTGTTCAGAGCATTTGCTAAATGCCAAGTCAAAAAGCCACAATTTCACTCTTTTTCTCAAAAATTGACAATCCAAAATCAAATTAATATCCTTGCGTATACTATTCTGTAATTCTGAGCCTTCATTGGTATCATTTCTATTAAAGATTAAAACATAATAAATGGTAAAAGTTCAACACCTTCCTTTCAAAGCTTCATAGCTTTAATTACTGGCCACTGATACAGATCTTTCAAAGCAATACTTAAGGGTATGTTTACTAAGGGCCAATAAGGGTACAAAGATGCCGTGGGCGTGCGTTATCAGCACCCGGTAGTGGTTACTGCTGCAGGACGTGCAGATAACACAGTAAAATGTTACTGGGCGGTAAGTTCCAAAGGTGTGGGAAAGGGGCATTAACTGGGTAGAGCATAGGCAGAGACAGTGTGTGTTCCGCTAACGGCCATTCCAGTGCCATGTGTTACAGGTGCAGCCACTGGGAAACTTAACGCCAGCTAAAAGATGGCATTAAGGGCTTATTTTGAAGGAAGAGAGCCATTCTCAGCTATTAAACACCACACAGGGTGCCCATTCAAATGTAAGCAATGTGCAGCAACCAGCCTGGAACCCTGGACAGTGATAGCAGCAGTCTATTGGCAGTCACAGCATGGTGACCTTTCAATAAAAGGCACTATGTTGTTGGTACCAAAGCAAAGGTGGTGCCATGTGAATGATTGAGCGGGGTTAGTTAGTCCACTAGGCAGACAAGACGGCCACCTAAGCTGTACATCTGTGTTGTCTGTTGCGACTCTGCTGTGACAGCTGTGGCACACATACATGCTGCCACTGTCACAAAGGAGTCATGACACCGCCACTGCCAACACGTAGCCATGTTAGCAGCGATTTGGAATGGAGGTGGCGGAGGCAGCGGCTTCTGCCAGGTGCAGAAGATACCTTAATCTCTGCCCTATGTGTCCGGTGCAATGCTGCTGTATGTACAGTCAGGGGCATGGCAAGCATATCACTGGCAGGGAAAGTGGAGCCCATGGTGATTCCTCTATTCCATGGTAGTGAGGCTTAAGACAGCAGCTAATGTGCTCATGGCATATCGCTCCTGCCCCTCTGGCACTTCCTGTCAAAGGGGGACAGGAGTGGCGTGCCTGACTTGCTGTATGTGCGCCACTGCTTTAAGGCCACCCACAGCACTGAAATGGTGGCTGTGCCATGCTTTCAGGGAGCGATGGATTGGCCGTCATGCTGTCCATCATGATCAGTAGACCTAGGCACCTGCCTAGTTCACCTAATGGATGTGCTGTCCCCAGGTACTGTGAGCCATGAGCAGCTGAGTTAGGACTGACCATGTATTTCCTAATGAGAGACAACAGTATGTGACCCATAACCTGCAGTGTGAGAGAATGCATGGGCAAACCCAATTAATGGTGCCTATACATAGCACACATGTGGCATCTGTAACACGCAGAGACTGGAAAGTGGTGTCTGCCAACTGCTATAACCTTCATGCCCTGATTGTGCAAGTGGTGTCTCCTGGCTACATCATCAGTCCCAAAGTGGTGCACAGGTTGCCTGTATTCACCCATGACTCCTACATCTTTCAGTAATCAGCAGTGTCACAGCACTTTGATAGGGGAGGTTTGGATCAGGATGCCCCCACTCATGCACATATTAAGTGGATATGTGCATGTGGGGGGGTGGGGGAAATATGCCAGTGAGGTCAGAAGATTAGGCAATATGATAACACCCCATCTCAGAGGAAAAATAACCACACTGCTTTCTCCAAATGATACCAGGGCCTGTGTATCAACCAATGACTTTCATGAGTAAGCACCCAGTCAGATGCTACATCCATCTGAGCCACATGGGAGTCCAACCTACTCAGTGTGGCTTGTCAAACATGAGATTATTACAGGACTGGCCAACAAGCACACTCCATGAAATGGTTATGTTGGTCACTCTGCTAGGTCACCAAGGATTGCTGCATTCTCCATATGGCCAAAAGTAGCATATAGATGCTCAGATTGTGAGATCCATCCTGTGAAATAAAGGGGCTAACCAATACCGGCACACATAGTCTACTTTGCTGCCATAGTGGCGATCCTGATCACTGTAGAATTGCCCAGTACGTGCATGTCTTGTATGACAAAGGAGCAAATGTTCATTCCCCCCCCCCCCCCCCCGGAGAGGGCAGGATGGTCTGGGATGGACTTCATGAGTCATGACTGAGGTTTGAGTTTGGTGTATGTGCAAAAGTACTTATCTTGTAGTGAACAGCGGATCACATGGGAATGCACATCCTGTACATGTGCTGCCTCAGGGATTAGTGCCATACTGCAGCCAAGCGGACTGCTGTGTGCGAATGTTGTTTGGCTTAGGAGGTACAGTGGAGGTAAGAGCATCTTGCCCTCACATGTGGCTTGGCCTTTGGACAGGAGATAGATACTGCTGCTTTGTGTCAGTTTTGCAGATATAGTACAGTACTGAGTGTCTAGTGCAGTCCATATTGCATTTGTATCGCTGCAGGCAGGCCCTAGGTGTGGTTTACAACTGTCTCAGACTGTGCCTGCAATGTTGTTTCAAGTCCTGAGTTTAAGTCATTAGAGGCAGGGACCTGTAGTCTCATTTCTTCTAGAGAGTGTTGTAGAGAAAGGTGTGGAGGTGTAGTTGAATGATTAGAGCACTGTTTCAGTAAGGCACAGACTAGGGTTCCAATCCCACTTGTGGCCTTGGGAAAGTCACTTCACCCTCAATTGTCCAGAAGACAGGCTTGGCAATCTACTTCTGATCTCGCTGCTTGATTGCCAGGAGTCAGCATTGACTTTAGGGCATGCATTATTATTAGTCTGTTTTTGTGTGTTAGGATTGCACATTGGGGGTCATTCTGCGCCATGAATAGTGGGGATGTACATCCTGCATGAACGTACATCCCTGCTATTCATCCCCTGCCGCTCCCGGTGCAAAGGTTCCCTAAACAAACAGTGTTGTTGTACAGGGAGCCTTAGCTGGGGATGGGATGGGGTGGTCTAGAGGCAGAATGAGATCAGGGCATGGTTGGGCCATGACCCTGGATATACAGGGCCGATTCTGAGGTTGGCCCTGTCATTCCGGTGTCGGCCACGTAGACGGGGGACTTATTCCATCTCAGAGGTAGAATAAGTCCCCCTGGACATTGGGGACACCAGAACCGGGGGGCAGCAATGAGGAGAGGGCACACAGGGGGATCCCCACAGCCCGACCCTGACCATGGGAGGCAAGATCAGGGGTCGGGCTGCAGGGAAAGTAGGTTGGATCTTGCAGTTGGTAATTGTGGCTCCTGAATGGAGCTGCAGTGTCAAGGCGATGGGACGCCATGTCACTGCCGCTCCATTCAGGATTCAGGTGAGTTAACTGGGGATCTGATGGGCATGAGGCCCATCAGAATCAGGGCCTGGCCTGCACGTCCAGGCTGGTAGACCCAATTCTGATTCTGACGTCTAGCCCCCGGGAGATCAGAATCAGGTGCTATCACTGTACGTCCCAATTCTGAGGGTCCGCACAGGGGCTGTATGATCAGAATAGAATTGGCCTCATTGGGTTTGCAAGCATACACATTGCTATCATATCTGACTGCATGACTTTATTGGCTCTGCTTTAGCACATTGTAAAGGGTTGTACACCCTCTAGATTCATGACACATGAGTTGTATGTGACTGAAAACGTTCGTGATAACTGTGAATGAACATCTTTTGCTCAATCACATATATGCAGTACATGCAGGCAAGGCATGTTCCTGGGATGGCCGCCTGCCCAGACCATCACAGATCCTTACTTGCTCCATATGGCCAATATGAGAGACACATAAGTTTAGAGTCATGAATGGACGTCAGGTGTGTAACATCATGCGAGTGACCCTGTTCCACCAGACTATAAACGTAGACCTTATTTGTACAAGAGCACTTTGCATTTGCATGCAGCTTCTACAGATGTGTGGATCTTCTGTCCTTGGATCATATCCTACTTACTTGGCCAGTTGTTATATGCATATGTGTCCGGAAGATTGTATGGTGGTTAGAGCAGCTGAGGCAGATGCTATTACCAAATAGATGGTAAAAGACCTTCCCTGTGGCACAGCAACTATTTTTCCCACAAACTACAACTGAGATTATCTCCATTTGTGAGGTCACATGGGTACATTGGGGCAGCAAGGCCATACAGCATTCTCATCCATCCTTCAGCCCATCCATCAGCATATATCCATCATGTTAACTCATGTATTCTCCTGACAGCTACTATACCATGGCCCACACAGTAAAATGTTACTCAATAGGACATATCACTCACACCTCTTCTGCGGCTGATGTGCAAGTCACCACTTCTGCCAGTCATTCTTTTGATGCCCATTTCGTGGCCATGCTGGTACCTCCAGGGCACACTTTAACCCAACCTATTCCACCCATTGCTATCACATCAGGTTACATGAGCACCCCTCACTGATACGGTCAAACTGCCTCCCACATTATCCTCACACCCACTGTCTAACACGTAAGGGACATATGGATGTGACATGTCCATCATCTATTACCTTTTCTCCCATCCAGCAGCTTAATTGTGACTGGCAGATAGGTTCACTTATCCTGAATTAAGGCAACCAGCCTTATCAGGCTTTAGGGTTATGCTTGGCACCCTTGCCGCTCGATGTCCTATTACCACTCAATAACTGGCTGCTAGCACCCTTTCCGCTGGAACGCCTATAGCCCGTCCCATCCTTTAACCCACGTTGGAGCCCTTAACACTGCCATTTAGCAAACACAAATGGTGTGCTGTTGACAGTCCTTAGTAAACATACCTCTAAGTGTAGAGAATATTTCACTTACTTTCCACCTATTCTTCACAGTTTGCAGAAAGCAACAAAAACTCCCTGTTGTCCAAAAGAAAAAGAAAAAAAAATCTTCTGATTCATCCATATTGAATTTTTAAAAACTAGCACCATCTAACTGAAAGGCTTCCAAATGCTTCTGTGTATATGTTTAAATCCCTCAGATACCTTAATCAGTGGTTGAAAACAAAGTCTTATCAGTAGCATATTTGTGAAAGATGGTGTATTTCTACTGTAAGATGTTTGGCAGAGGTTCAGGAACAAGAAAGGGATAGGAATATAGTAAAACATTGATGGAATAGTTTGATGGTGCAGCTCTATTCATTTTGGGAAGTTGCTATCTACATTTTTGGTCTTTACAGACAGATAATAAAGAAACCCAATGGATGTTAGGAATATATGTTTTTTTCTTCACAGAAAGACACACATACACCACACATGTATATATCATCCAGGTTATCGCTGCATTGATGATTTTGTTTCATGCAACGTTTAACATGTTTCTGTTCTGACAATTTAAAAACTGTCTCTGTCTCGCTTAACAAAATCAAGGGCAGTGCTTAGCAATTAATTTCTTCAGTTTATAGTATTCTCAAACTGGGCAACTCCCCTTAGACCTGGGAGCCACAACAAGCAAAAAAGCCCATGTGAGTGAAAGAGCAAGACAATTCATTAGAGGACTCTGCAGCAGCTCAAAGTGGTGGAGTGGGGGTGAGAGATGAATGCCAGCCCTCGCTCCCGCGCTTCAATACTAATGAGAGTCATTGCATATTCATAACCCCAAATACAGTCAGCTTCTTGTAAAAACTTTTGTCACCAAGGCTTCATGGCAAAAGCAAGATCTCTTCGTGCCGTGCCACTTCCGCCAAGTATAGGCAACAGCGAGATTGATTGTTTTGCAACGCAACTTGACAGGGCACTATAGGAGACGCTGCCCCCAGGGTCCCAGAACTAAGCTTGGTTTGATTACAAGATCTGAAGTAATCAAAGAAAAAGCAGAAAGAAAAGAATCATCTTTTTCTTAAACGATACAGAAATGCTCCAAAGGTATAGTTTTTTCTTTTTGAGCATTCTGGGTCATTATCTGCAAAGAGTTTCAAACAGTTCATACCAATTTCTCCATGCCAATGAATAGAATGCCCTGGTAAGCTTGTTGCCATATTCTTTGAGTGCTGCTGCGTGTCTTAATAGATACAGATCTCTAGAATACTCTGAAGTTGCATGTCAGAATCAATACAGATGCATGGCAAACGGATCCTGTCAGATATTAAAATTAGGTCTGTCAAGGGTCACATTATCCAGAATTCACATCACTCAGAATCCTTCCTACTTCTCTCATTTTTTTTATTATTATTTACTTAAGGATACTTCCTATATAATAAACTTGCAAATAAATCCTCAGGGTACACTACATCACTACCAATTGACCCCAGCCTACCTGGCTGCGGGGGCAGCTATTAGCATCCCCCGGAGTCAGAGAAGGGAAGTGAATGTTTCAGCACCCACTTTGAAAAAGCCTTGAGCATTTTCTCACTCGTAATGAGATCTTCAGCTGGAATGCCAACACATTTCCATTTCTTTTTTGACAGGCAAGAAGACTATAAAATATACATAAAATTAAATAAAACACTACATTAAAACAAAGGTTTGGAAACCAGATGACATATGGTTTTTAACTATCTCCAAATGCACATGAATATAAATAACCGCATGAACACAGAGAAATCACGCATTCCATTTTTTCCCCAAAACTTAACCATTAAATATTTTATTCTCATGTATATAAGCTTTGACAATAAACAATACCAATAGTTATGATTGATTGAGGTAATTTTGATTATCTACGGGTATTTTAAGTGTTGAGACGTTAAATTGTCAGCCATATCAGTCTGATTTTAGTAAAACATGAAAACATTGACTTTTGTCTAGTTAGAGAAATTTATTTTTCCCAGAATGACAATCCTTTAAGTAAGAACCAGGCAGCCTGCCAGTTAGTTCCCCATGTCATACACTGCAGCTTGCAAACGTAACTCATATTTTCACATGCATTCTTAACGTTCAGTGAATGGTGCAAGGATCTTTTCAGACCCTGTAGTAATAAACAGGTTTCTGTAAGTGGGTGCAGACTCTTTTTTTTAAGCTACATGGAATACTACTTATTTAATCTGAATAAATGAACTGCATTTTAGAGAGCTGCATTCAAGGACTCCATGCAACTGCATCCATTCACTTATGTAAAGCAGTTCTGTACAAAACAGTAACCTTCTTTGGACCAGAGCTTTTCGAACACATTTGATTAATGTGTTTTACAAGCCTGAAGTAAATGTTCATCAAAACTGTCGGCAAGCTGACAGCTTTCAGAAAGGCTTTTTGTTCCCAGAATGAGTAATTTGTGTGTGATCTCCTTTAAGAAACTATATTCAACACCGAACAGGGAGAAGGTACTAAGTTACATTCACGCAAATTCCACTGAGACTGAAATAGGCGTTACAACGGCTTTATATCTGTGTCTTTAACATCCCATTGTTTAGAAACAGGAAAAATAAGATGTTTCTGTTGCTATCACTGCTTTTGAGATCGTTTGCATTTGGTAAGAGATAATATATTGCCACAATATGCCTAATAGGTTAGGAAACTCATCTGTGCCTAAGGTGGTAGGTTGTAATGTTTTAAATTAAATTCAAGTTCAGGAAATGTCTCCCCCATTATTTTAATTGCAATGTTTTCTGAACAGATGGATTCAGCTACCGAAGGGGCTGTAAGAAAGCAAAAGATTTGGCATTGCATGCAAAGTTTATGGCCCACAAAAGATTACCTGCTAAATCTGAGACGTTCACAGTTAGAATATTGCAAGATGTAGATGTACGTTTCTAGATCTGTGTTTCTATGCAATGAAACCTAAAGTACTCTAATGGGAACTCAAGACAAATTTTCTGATAATGTTTTGCTTTTGAAGCAATATGTTTGCTGATCCTTGCAGGATCAGATGGGACATATAGAAACTGTAAGATTTCCTGCAACTTTCCTTGCATTTTTATGTGTGTCATTTCAAGGGCTCTTATCAAAGACTTTGAGGTTATTTTAGAAACCCTAGTCACGATTTACAAGTATATATTCAGGCACATACATGCTTAAATGACATCTATGCATAAATGTCCATTTTAGAAAGGATCCAAGTTACATGTGGATGTTAGCATATGGACATTTTGAGGAAATGTTTGGGTGTGTCCCTTATGGGTCATAAATCTGCACCTGTATTTCCCATTTCATGTAAGAAAGGCATGTGTAAGCCCTAAATTCTTCATGTCTGAATTTATATTTACTCCTGTGAACATGTTGGTTCTTAAAGTGTATGCATTAGCCAGCCCTTTAAAGGAGGGATTAAGGGGATTGTCTTCCTTAATCCCCCTTAGTTTATTTCTCCCTGCAAATTGAAAAGAGTTCAAGATAGCACCCTCTATAGTTAATTAGCATTAACTACTTATCTAAGGGGTCTAGTTACTAAGGTGCGCTGACATTAATGCATGCCAGTTCACCATTAATGCATGTTATTAGCAACTAAGTCCCATTGATTAACATGGGACCTGTGTTAAAGTAATGCATGTTAAAGTTAGTGCACTTTAGTAACTAGACCCCTAAGTTTGCAAAATGGCTCACATGCACGTGTAAGTGCTGACATGTACACATGCATGTTGTGAAATGCCAGTACTTGCATGCGCAGCTTGCCAGGTTTCCTATTTTGATTTTTCCCATGGTTATCAATCCGTGGGCATTCCTGCACTTCTATGTATTTTAGAAACAGCAAAGCCATTTCTAAAATACCATTGGAATTGAGCGCATCCTGACCTGGATGTTTCAATTCTTATCTCTATGCACTGACTAAAATGTGCCTTTGCAGCTGGCAGAACTTATAGCGCTGCAATCACACTTATGTAACTTTAATCCTGAATTAAGGTTTTCCCAATACCAAAATTGTTTCCTAAACATTCCAAATATGCAACAATGGGGTATTCTGATACTTAGAGAAGTTTTTCATGGAGTTCTGCTAAGTTAATAGGAGGGTGCATGGCCCAAATAAATGTGGCTTGTTGGTGTGTAAAGCGATATTTTCCTGATTCTGGGCATTTTCTTTTTGTGTTTCAACTAATGTTTCTTTTGGAGCACATTGTATGTGCACTAGAACTCTTTTAAGCTCACAAACTGATTGTACATGCATCAATTAATAGGCATACATACAAATAAGTGATTTGCATGCACTTAAAACTTTTAGGTGCCTGAATGCAAACCTATAGTTATTAGCAAAAGTATGAGCACATTCCTTTTTTAAAAAAAAATCCTTTTAGATATGTTTTCAGTAATAATAAAGGCAATGTATCCTGGAGTCTATACACTGTGATAAGGAAGCTTATCATGACAGAGGAGAAAGGGATAAAGGAAAGGAATTCACCCTTATAAAAGGACCTATTCTACAAGGTCAGAGAAACAGAACCCCAATCACACCTAGAAAGCAGGAAATTCCCAGATGGGATAGGTTTCAAAGTTCCCCTAGTGGAGAAAAGGAGAGGGAATACAGACCCAGGGTAAAGGACCCTTACGTCACTGAGTTCCCTAATTACCCAGCTGCCAGGAGGCAAGCTGATCTCCATCACCTGAGAGGAGAAGAGGTGGGGCTGGAGCCTTGGGGATTTAAGTCTAGGATAGAGAAAGAAGCAGAAAAGAGGAGGAGGAGAGTCCCAGAGAGAGTCTCAGGGAGAGACCCAAGCAGAAACATAAGCTGGAGAACAGGACGAGGAAGCACAGGAGAATGGTAGCCAGAGCATGAGGGAGGAGAAGCTGCTACAAACCCAGGCCCAGGTATGAGCCTTGAAAGCTTGTCTAATACAGAGCAGTGCAGAGTTGCAAGGGATACTCTCAGCTCTAACGGAAGGCAGTCAGCTGAACCCTGTGAACTGGAAGGAGAGGTAGAGCCTATGCAACTAGGTGAACCAGACCAAGCTGTGAATGACGAGGAGTCATACATGGATTGCTCCTTGTGCCAATCCTTTACTGCAGAGGGATTGAAGGAAAACCACCCTTAAGAGAAAACCTTCAGAGTCAGGTAACTTTGAAAGCCTGTAGATGGTTTTGTGCATGTCCTGGGTTGAAGAAGAAATACGTTTACTGAGAAAGCCAGAGCAAACTGAAGCTCTCTGATTGGGCTTATTAAACACCTGTTATCCAGAGCAGTGCACTGGCAAGAAGCCGAGCTAATGGTGAAAGGAAGTAAAGTTTTAGGCTTTGTTTTTGAATATTCCTAAAGCCTGGAATAGAGCATTATTTGCTTATGAAATTTTTTGTTCCTGTTAAAAGTTTTACTTTGTTTGTAAGGAGACAAACAGCCTGGAAGTGTTTGGCACTATGAGAACAGAAAACTGCCATTGAGAAATGCTGTTTTTTGTTTGCTTTAAACAGCAATGCTAGCCAAGATGGTAGCCTTGACTGTTGGAAGGCTTTATCTTTGAGCTGAAGAGCACTATAAGCTGAAAGTTTGCTTTGAGTTTATTTATGTCCTGATGTGTATTGTGAAGAATCCTGGAGAAAGAATCCAAGGGTAGTATTTGTGAACCTTTGCGTTTGAGTCAATAAATTCTGTCATTGCCTTACTATTTGAGCCAACTACAAGTGTTTTTACCTGAAGCCAAGTGAATTGTGACTGAACTACCTTTCCCAAGAGGCACTGCAAAAGAACAAGTCAATTAAAGGTTAAAAGGTGAAACTTTCTATGATAACCACGCCCCTCCATACTGGAAGTAAGGGGCAAGGGCGTGACAACACTCAAATGCAAAAATGTAAGTCTGCATTTACCTGCAATGGTATCCTCATGAAATGATGCTTCTGAATAAATCGGTCAGACATCTCATAAAAACTCTTTCAACTAAAATTACTCGATATGTAAAACTGAATATAGCAAAGATCGACATTACCTCCATATTAAGTTGTGGGCAGCCATAGCAAATCCAGTGGATTGAGCCAGTTTCTGAATTTACCAACTGTCAACCCTGACTGCATTAAATTAGTTCCATACTCTAAATATCTACAGCTAAAGGAATACCCAAACCCTTAGCCAATTGCTCCAGTGTAGAGAACAAATGATGACATATCAGAATTCACAGGGCCCACAAACAAAAAAAATCATCTTTTTTGAAATATCTCTTTATTGGCAGTGCCACACATTGATCTCAAACATTAATAATATTGTGTGTACATGTGCCTTGTTAATAGGGTATGAAGTTCAACATAACACTCTTTGTTGCACCTGTCAAGAGACTATTCACACTAAAACAAACTTATCATGCCTATCTCTAAGCCAGCCTCTTTTGTTCTGCAGTTGGCTGTGGACCATTTTTCCCAATGCCCTCCCCTCAACTATCCCCCCACACCCACTCTCCCCTCTCCCTCCCGATATCAAGACATGTGAGCTAAATTTGTGAAGGGATTTTGATACTCATAGAGTAAATAATAAAGGAACAAAAAACATCTTAATAATAAAATTATCACAACTCACCGACTGCTCTACCACCCAATGGAAAAAGCTAGCAAAAGCCTCATAGTAGCTCATATTTGCTGTACATGAGTATACATTTGTCAAGGAAAAGTAATGAGAATCAATTTTAAAACCAAGGATATAAAAAGAATCTGGGTGAATTGGCCATAAATTAAATATCCCATCAGTACCAGCTTTTGCCATTGGCCCCCAAAGACTATGAAGCTCAAGAGCCTGATCCAAAGAAACGTGTTGAACCAAACAAGTAGAATCAATAAAGTCATTTATACTCTTACCTACAAGATAAGATAGATTACAAATCAGTGAAATTTACCCTTCTCTTTTTTTAGCTTTAATACCCAAAAGCAAAATTACCAAATCTTCAACTGGAAGCACCATGAAAAACCCTTAATTCATTATAGCCTTTTCAATGTCAGGACTCTTTCTTCTATGTAAGCAAAGAAGTGCACGTGCAAGACCACATCATCTAAAGTCCAGACAGAGCAGCTGAAATTTTAATCTAGATTTAGCAGCCTCAGGAAGTTGATTTTCAAGAAGAAAATTCTTGCAGAACACTTGAGTTCAATTCCTGTTGTTAGTATTCTTCAGTTTTGCCATTTCTTTTTCCAGACCCACCTTTGTCCACCTGTTTATTTACATCTTCAAAAAAATGTAACAGATTAGTAAGACAAGACCTTCCCTGGCTAAAGCCATGTTGGCTATCTCCCTTTAAACTATGCCTATCTACTACGTTTACCTATTCCACTCCATTCATACTTTGTACGGATCCAACCACACCTAATAAGTTTAAGGAACTTGGTTCACCTCAAGATTAATCAATCTATTCCTAGTGAGGATAACCAGTTGAACCTAAAAGTGAATTTGATCACCTCTTCTCCTTTAATAGGTTTAAGAGTCTATAAAGCTAAGGTTATGCCTGAAGTGAGCGGTAGGGCAAGAAAGCTAGCTATATAGTGCCCTGACTTGTGCTTCTAAGGTAATCTCTTAACAATTTCCTGGTGATTCAAGCAGCCCTTGGTTTGATAGAGGGAGCCTTTCAAATTGCCCCTTTGAGCTGTCACTTGGCTTTAACACCTATTTAAAACAAGTTCATAAGAACATAAGATATTCCATACTGGGTCAGACCAAGGTCCATCAAGCCCAGTATCCTGTTTCCATTCAAATACAAAGTATTAGAAAGGTAGCAATATGGCTTGATTTAGCCTAATTTCCTAAGTGATATTTTCATTTATACCTCTTAAGATATCTTGCAGATTTCCAGTACATGGGCTAGAATGTTATTATGTTTCCTTAGTTCACTGCTAGATGTACTGTATGATTTATTTAATTTTTTGTTCTTCATTTCCTATGTAAATGATCAAAATCCTAATAAAAAAAAATTATTTATTCTTACAAAGATTTCTATACCACCTTTCAGCATGATATCAAAGCAGTTTCCAAGTCAACAGAAAGGAAGGCCATTGTATAACAGGATAGCAAAGAAAAATGGGACAGTCAACAGCTGAGTGGAAGAGAAATAGCAGCCAGGGTAATAGGCTAGTACCTTGGCCCTCTAGTTTCAGCCAGAGTCCCAAAATGTGCAAAGAAAAAGATGAGTCTTAAAAGCAGCTTGGAACTTCTTGTAGGAGAGTTCAGAATGGAGCTGGGAGGTGAGTTACATGGCAATGGAACAGTGAAAAAGAAGGTGGACCATCTTGTGGATTTGGGCCATGCTACATAAACTGGAGTAATGCAAAGATTATTTTCTTGTGAGCAGTGTAAAGCATAGCAGGGAATGTATAGAATTATAAGAGAAGCCAAATAAGAGAGACGTTTACTATACGAGGCTTTGTGGGCTAGTGTTAATATTTTGAACTGCACATGGAAGGGAATGGGGAGCTAGTGGTAGTGGAACAAAAGTAATGTTGTCATACTTATGAGCTTGAACAAGGAACCCTGTAGCAGTGTTTTGTATTGTTTGTAGACATTAAGTTTCAGAGGCAGGGATTTCGGAATAAACAGTATCATAGTAGTTGAGCCTGGATGTTAAGAGGGTGTGAATGAAAAGTATTTCAGCAGAGGTGTCAAAAAAAAAAAAAAAACAGAACGGAGAGCTTGGAATTGATGCAGGGCCAGGAAGGATGTTTTTACTAGTGCAGTAATCTGGGGAAGGAAAGAGAATCAGAATTTATTCTAAAATACTTGAAACAGTTTGTAACAAGAATGGGCTTCCCAGCGAGAACAGGGGTGACAAATGGGTTGCTTGATTGACCAGGAATCCTATTAGTGGTGATCTTAACCTTTAAATGCTATTATGGTATGCTGAGAACATTGAAATGGCATTTTAGAAGGGTTCGTGAGGGATGAATCTGGAACATCCAGGTTGAAACATTCAGAAATCCAGAGGAGTGGCAGCAATGAAGAAAGGCATGTTTAAGTGCCATCTGAAATTGCTCTGTCCTTGTTTTTAAAGATGAATGTCCCCCACAAATGGGTCTGATAGCTGGGCCCATGCTGTATACGGCATAGCCAGGTATATGCATATTTGTAGGTTATTTCACAAATATGGATGATCTTGAAATGTACTTCTGGGTTCATAGACATCCCTGGGACCGAATTTCAGAACATACACATCCCAGGACCCAATCTCAAATCTGTAGACATGTGTGGCAGTGGGACAATACAACTGAAGGGACTGCTAAACTAGTAAGTGTCTATGTCCCAGTAAAAACTACTCTGGGGACAAGAGTACATTTTGCTTTACTCTGTGAGTATTAGGAAATGAGCACTTTTTGGAAATTAGGCATGTTCAGGAGCAGGTATAGGCATGGACATGTCAGTAGCCAGGGCCAGAAGTGTACACTATCTTCTAAAATCACATGACCATGCCCCCAGTCTCCTTGGATGTGCTTGCGCCAGAGATGTCTCTAAACCCAGCTTCCTAAAAAGGGGCCAGGGGTGCCTCTGTGCTTTAGAAATATCAATGGATATTTTCAGATGTATAAATTATGAATAGTGTTTTCAAAATAATCCCCCATAATGTGTTAGAAAGATCATGTAAAGTCTCCATAATATATTGGAAAACTATTGCTGTCGCCATTCCCTTCCAAATTATTTCCCTCTCTACCACCCTTTCTCCTCTGCTTTCTCCCTTCTTATGCAGCTCAGGGGCTGCTTCTAGCTCAGGCATTCACTTATCCAAGCCCTAGTGACTGATTTTCCCAAATACAATATCCCCAGTCCTGGAAGCTACTGCTCCTCTTGGTCCCAGTGGCCACTCTCCCATCCCCAGCTGCAGTACCAGTCCTAATGGTTTCTGCTACTCTGGTCCTAGCCCTTCCTCTCAGCCCCAGCAGATGTCTATGCTACTAGCCCTTGGCCCAGTTCTGTCATCAGGACTGAATATGATTAGTTTTTCAAATGGATAGCAAAGCAACAGCATCTACAGTATACCAGCCACAGCAGGATTTCAGAACATACACATCCCAGGACCCAATCTCAAATCTGTAGACATGTGTGACAGTGGTCCATTTAGAAGAACAATTCCTGATTCATGTTTAGCTAATTCACCTCTGGGACCTAACACATGAATTGGGCTTCTGCATAAGCCCAAGGTTTATCTAGACTGAGAGGTCCTGGCTAGTAGGGGGGTAATACCTGCTCATATCAAAACCAAGCTGAGGACTTTGTCAGGATAGGAATTAAGATAACAGTAATGGAATATTTCCTCCTTTTTTGTAGCTAGACTCCAGTATTCAACTTCTGATTTACTTCTAAGAAAGGACAGTTTTTCAGTCAATTAGGGAACTGAAAGTGTGAATGGTCATTCATGAGCTGCTATTTCCTCTCTTGTCACTTGTAAGGCAATGATGGTTACTTCATATCACTGTGCAGATTCATTTAGACAGTGGACAAATGTTCATGCAGCCTGAACTCACAGAGCCACAATGATAAGAACATAAAATATGCCATACTGGGTCAGACCAAGGTCCATCAAGCCCAGTATCCTGTTTCCAACAGTGGCCAATCTAGGTCATACGTACCTAGCAGTTTCCCCAAAAGACACAGGTTCCACAATGCTTGTATTGGGTCAAGCAGTGGATTTCCCGGGTCCCCTTTAATAATGGTTTATGGACCTTTCCTCCAGGAACTTGTCCAAACTTTTTTTAAACCCAGCTACACTAACAGCTTTTACTACATCCTCCAGTAACCTTTTAAAGGGTAATGCTAGCAGCCTGGTTCCATCACATTTAAAGTGGAAAAGCCCCTCCTTTCCCCAGAATGTTGCCCAGTTCCTAACACATCCAAAACCCTCATCCTTGCACCATTGTCTCATCCATGCATTGAGACTCCAGAGCTCTGGCTACCTTTAATTTCTGTGTGTGGATTGGGAAGCATTTCAGAGAATGCTACCCTGGAAGTTCTAGATTTCAACTTCCTACCTAAAAGCTTAAATTTCGCCTCCAGATCCTCCCTACCAAACTTTCCTATGTCATTGTTACCAACATGTACCATGACAGCATATTCCTGCCCCACACTCTCTAAGACCTTGTCTAGGTGGTGCATGAGGTCCGCTTCCTTTGCACCAGGCAGGCATGTTATAAGGTGATCCTCACATCCACCAGCCACCCAGCTATCTACATGCCTAATGATCGAATCACCAACTATAACAGCTGTCCTAACCCTTCCCTCATTGGTGCATGGCCTTGGAGAAACCTCCTCGGTGCGAGAGGGTTTCACATCATCTGGAGGACAGGTCCTAGCTACAGGATCACTTCCTGCCACACTATGGTAATGCTCTCCTATTATGTGACCTCTCTCCTCCATGGCAACAGGGATGCTGTCAGACTGGAGATGGAACTTCAGTACTGCATCCCTGTAGGTCTCGTCTATGTACGTCTTTGTCTTCTTTATGTTCTCCAAGTCTGCTACTCTAGCATCCAGAGATCAGACCCGTTCCCTGAGAGCAAAGAGCTCTTTGTGCCTAGTGCACACGTAAGACCCCTCACCAACTGGGAGAAAATCATGCATGTGACACTCGATGCAAAAGATTTGAAAGCCCCCATCTCGCTGCTGGACTACTGTCTGCATCTTATTTTTAAGGCTGTGTTTATGTATTTAAGTTGTTTACTTACATAGATTTTCTGGGATACTTATGCTAATAAAATTATATCTAATACGTTTAATGGACTTGTTCACCTCAAGATTAATTAATCTCAGGTCCTTAATGTATGCTTGATTAGGATAACAGCTGCATCTGAGAGTGAATATGGGCACCTTCTTCCCTTTAAGAAATTGAAGAGCCTATAAAGCTACGATTGTCCCAGGGGTAGTTGGGAGTGGGGAGGGAAGGAGGGAATGAAGACCTATTAAAGGTTTGCTTGTTTTTAAGGTAAAGACTTACCAATTTTCTGGGTGACTCACACTGCCCTTGGTTTAATAGAAGGGGCCTTTTAAAGTGCCCCTTTGATCTGTCACTTGCCTTTAACACCTATTCAAGACAACTTCACAGATCTTTTGCCTCCTAACTAGAAAGCCTCTGTAAAGTTCACTAGAAACAAGTTTATTTCTTCCTACTCAGGACTATTCTACCTGTATGTTAAGCTATGCTCTGATTTGATTTAGATAAAAAGCTTTCTAGAAACAACTTTATTTCAGTAAATATTTACTCTCTTTAACTTTCTATGTTTAAAATATACTCTGATTTGATTGAAATGAAAAGCTCCCTACAAACAAATTTCAGAGTCTATTTACTCTTAATTTATTCTCTCTGCTAAGCTATACTCTACTTTGACTTACATACAAAGCTCTCTGGTGACAGTAAGACCTGACTGACTCAGCAAAAATACTGAATTCTAAAATACACAGCTTTATCAGTTTTCACTGAAGAATTCCCTTTTTCCACCAAGATTTAGAGTTTATTTCAGAAGATTAATATTCACAAGTGTAGATCTATTTCCTTGTAGCAGTCCCTTTTGGTACTCCCAGTCCAGACATGGTAATGTAAAATAGCCTTTATTTCAAATTCTTAGCCAGGGGTACAAAACAACACCTCCACTAGGGGGGTGTCCACCAAACCTTAACACAACACAGGCCTTGTTTCGGCTATGCCTTCTTCAGGGAATCTTTTAGTGTGCTAAAATCATAAAAAAAAATAAAAAAAAAATGAAAGAATATATATATATATATATATATATATATATATATAGTTAAACATTGCACATAAATATAAAACATATGATAAAAGACTATGGGGCTTGTTTACAAAGCCGCGGTAGCGGTTCGCGGTCGTTATCGGAGCCGCGGCTCCATTGAAATCAATGGGGTCGCGGCTCCGATAACGATCGCGAACCGCTACTGCAGCTTTGTAAACAAGCCCCTATATGTGAACAAATGTCCCAAAATTAAAGTTCAAAAAGAATAAAACCAAAACAATAGATAGATAAATAAATAATTAAATAGATAATGAAATATGTAATATAAAAATATATATATACACATAAGTGAAATATCTCAACGACAAGAAGTGTTATTCTCACAAAATTGGAAACAAGGGATGTGATCTATAATACAAACAAAGGCAAAAAAACTACCACTACGAACCATATTGGAAGCTTGCCTCTCAACTAACCCCTTCTCTAATGGCTTGTAAACTAAAAGGAGAGAAAAGAAAGAAAACATATAAGCAAAAATCATATAAGATAAATATTTCAACTATCTGAGCAAATGCTAACTATGTATAAATGAAGCAGGAGTGACAATCACACCGAACTGTATTGTAATCTATAATCCACATCCAATCGGTATACTGCTATAGCCTTCTATACATATACATAATGTCCATAGTCATACAAACTTGGACCATAGAGGATAAATGATAACCGTTGCCCATAATGTAACATGGCAGTTAAAAACAACTGAGAAACCTGTCATGCTTAATACCTAAAACCCCATAAGGGGTCTTTAAGAGAACCACCATTATGCAATATAAAACATATTCTCTAGTCAACCCCACCAAAAACATCCTAATTCCAAACGTGTCAATAAATTTAATTGAAACTACCTTCTCGCAGAGAGATTTCGTGCTTCCTTTCGGACAGCAAAACACCCTCACCTGTGCCATTCTCAGCAGTAAATAATGATTTTTTGTTTGGTTTTAGACACTAAGGGCCCAATATTGGAGATGCTGAATGCAGATAGGTGGGCAAAAATAGAAGATAACCATGTAAGGTCCAACTATGCAAGCAAAGCTGATCCTGAGTGGCACATGCATGCCCGAATATCCCTGCTACGTGTGGAATGTAAACATATAAACATGAGGGTGTAACATGGCAGTGCCAGGGGGTGGCCGCGAGAAACACGCAGAATACCGATATTCAAATATGAAATACGGGTACATAAGGGGACCAAACTGTGAAGCGCTATTCCAGGATTTTGCACAGTTATGAGGCTGAGCGCAATCCATAAATATTCATGTTGGATATGCAGGCAAACGAAAACACCAGAAACCGTACAAACAGTGAGAGACCTGGGCAGGAGGATGTGGTGGCAACCCATGCAGCAACTGAGCATGAACATAAGATACTGCCATACTGGGTCAGACCAGTATGGCATAAGATACATGCCATACTGGGTCAGACCAAGGTCCATCAAGCTCAGTATCCTGTTTCCAACAGTGACCAATCTAGGTCATAAGTACCTAGCAGTCTCCCCAAAAGACACAGGTTCCTCAATGCTTGTATTGGGTCAAGCAGTGATATCCTGGGTCTCTTTTAATAATGGTTTATGGACCTTTCCTCCAGGAACTTGTCCAAACCTTTTTTAAACCCAACTACAATAACAGCTTTTACTACATCCTCCGATAACAAATTCCAGAGTTTGATTACACGTTGAGTGAAAAAAAAATATTTTCTCTTATTAGTCTTAAATAGGTTACCCTATAGCTTCATTGCATGTCCCCTAGTCTTTTTATATTCTGATGACGTAAACAACGTTTACCCGTTCCACTCCATTGATTAATTTATACACTTCTATCTTATCTCCCCTCAGCCGTCTCTTTTCCAGGTTGAAGAGCCCTAACCTTTTAGCCTCTCTTCATAGGAGTATCCTTCCATCCCTTTTACCATTTTGGTGACTCTTCTCTGTTCCTTTTCTAATAATGTTATATCCTTTCTAAGATACGGGGATTTGCTGCCTGACTCCCTATTTCTGGGGTTAAATTGTATATAGGGGTTAAGCTCCCTTAGCAGTCTCATCTGCTAATCTATTTTTCTCTGGCTTCAAAAGAATTTCCTGCTTAATGACCGTTTACATGCAGCACTGCTATTTCTTTTTGGTGGCAGCAAACACTTGCTGAATTACTCTTCACTGTTTACATATAAGTTAAGGATTTGACATAACCACCCTTAGTCTGTGCCAAATTTCAGCCAGAAGACTGCAGCTAGCTTTATGCTTTCTTTTGTCTATGTAAAAAAGCAATTCTTAAAACAGTTCTTTGCTTTATCCTTATTCTTAGTGTGTTCATTATTTTGACATTTACTTCCACATCCTCCCTAATAGACTGTCTGGAGAAATGTCCCCGGGGTCTGTACAGCCAACCCAGTCCTTACTCGAGTTTCCTTTAGAATTCCTAATCCCATTGAGACCTATTTTACCAATGTGCTTTTCACTTCATCTCTCTCCGGCCACACTCCTTGCGGATGTGTCAGAACCGCGGATTGAGACTCCGCACTCACTTCGTGTCTAGGACACGTCTCATACACACAACAATCTGTCTCGATACCCAACTACCAAGGCAATACTTTACAGTCTTGTTTCTTACCTTGGTCCGTGCATGGAGTTAACTGGTTGACGCGTTTGTGCCTGCTTAATACCTGGTCTGCTTCACTGAGTCTGTTTTGATTTTTCCATCATGATCTCGGGATTTCACTGTCAGTACACTGTTGGAGCCCCCGTTGTTGATACACAAGGCCGTTGAACTCAACGGGACACGTTTCCCTGTCCTCAGCGGCGGTGGTCTCCTCCAGCAATGACACAATCCCGAACGAGCCCCCAATCTGTAATAAACATAACGTTTTACACAATAACAGACTCCTCAATGAAGCAAAGAGTTACTTTAATTACATTCTTGCAAGAAGGATGAATGCTTGACTGAGCATTCACACCTATCCTCTTTTTCACAGTTCTTTTATAGTACACTTTGTCCTCGCCCTCTTCCAGCATGTCTATAACTCATTGGTTAATTCTTCTGCACCTGTGTCAGGCTGCATGTTACTAGCCACATAGTCTTTCTTCCCAGGATGCAGACATACAGCAGAGGAAGTCAGAAAGTCAATACATACTACACTATGTCCTCTCCTTCTTCCAGCATGTCTATAACTCAGCATGTTGCCAGCGAGGGCCGCAGCTGGCACCAGCATGACACCAATGCTACCAGACACCCTGGATGTACTGACCAAGGGTCAGCTATCTGCAGCTGATGGCAGAGGAGGTGTTCCTGCACTACTGCTTTTATGCTGCCACCATCACGGACCTCTGTGCCATGCTGAGATATGACCTGGAGTCCTCAACAGTATGAGCCTATCCCTTGACAGTGGCCTTCTATGCAACTGGAAGCTTCCAACATGTTGTGGGAGCCACCTCACGTAACATACATCACATTGCATAGTGGTGGTGATCACAGCCCTCCTCAGGCAGCTCCATGCATATGTGTCCTTCCTCGCCACATCACAGGCCAGATAGGAGACCATGCAGACTTTCCATGGGATTGTATTCTTCCCATCGGTGCTAGGTGTGATCGACTACAACCATGTTGCACTGAAGCAACACCACTGTGAGTAAAGCCATTTAGTCACAGAACATGCAGTACAGATAGCCAACACCTTCACTGACATTCCCGCTTCTCAGCCTGTCCCCCCTCTGATGACCCCCCCCCCCAGCCCTCCTTGCAATATGGCACTATGTCACACAGGAGTTGCCCCTGAGGCATTGTTTGCTGTTTTCTCCTCCTCCCGGAGCTGTGATGCATCCCTAGGAAGTGGCCTGTGGAACCCAGATGTCATGCTGTCCCTCTCCAGGGGGTCAGCTGTCTCTGGTGCCTGCTGCACTGCAGGAAGATCATGTACTGAGTGTGAGAGTGAAGCCATGTAGGCAGCTGTCTCCATGGCCAGGTGGCACCTCTCCTGCTGCTCCTCCCAGGCATGCATAACCTGGGTATGGTTGCAAAGGTCCTTGCACATCCCCTTGAGGGCTGTAGGGATGCCCCTGGTCAGACTGACCATCTCCACCCCCTCCTCCAACATCTGACATTCAGCAGCATCAGAACTGGTGTCAGAGTGGTGCTCTGGGATGGGTAAGCCCAGCTATGGCATACCCTGGGGACAGTCCCGTGGCTGATGGTTCCATGCCCTCATTTTCTGGGCAGAGGCCACATCACACTGTGGGCTAACCTGTGCTGCAGTTGTGGTGAACTCAGTGTCCTGTTCTTGGACTGCTGGACACTGCTGTGTGAACATACCAGAGGGATAGGCAGCCTCCACATTGGGTCTGGTTGGGGGTCCATCTCTGAGCGGGCCAAAAGGCAGAGGGTCAGGGCAAAGTGGGCAGGTGCCCAGCAACAGAAGTGGGGAACAGGAGGATCGAGACATGTGTGGAGAGGGAGTGTGGGAAGCAGGCCCTAAGACCGGGTGGCATGGGAACACAGATGCACGGAAATGCCCAGGGTGTCTGGGGAGTGTCTGGAGGTGTGAATGTGAACACATTGAGTGCAGGGGTGAGAGGCACATCTGACTTATGCTAACTGTACATCCCTACCTTCCTCACAGGTGTCACTGGCCTCCACCAATGGACCACTGTAATCGCACAGGAGGACACCTGGAAGATGGGCACAGCACAAGGTGGCAAGATGGGATAGCCACAGCTGACGATGTGGTATCACCTACCCTCCCTGGCCCAAACACCATGCCCTGTGTGATGTGTGAGTGGACATAGCATTGTGGTAGGTCGTGGGCATTACAGGGTGTTCTGGGGCAGCAACAGTTGCTAACTGGGTAGCGGCAATATTGTACCACTACCCGGTTAGCGACCTACAGGTAAAGCTAGGAGCTAACCAGGTAGCAGTGCAATATCACCGCTACCCAGTTAGCTTCTGAAGCTGCAGAGGCTGTGTGTTGACCATGGATATTCAATGCTGGGGTCACATATGACCCCGGTATTGAATATCTGAGGTTAGAGGTCAGCGGCGATGAATATTGGGCCCTTAGTCTAATAAGATACATTAGTATGGTATAAAGAAAGGTCTATGTACATAGTTGGTGGTATGATGCACGTGATGAGAAAGTGTTGCAAGAAGTGAGATGGGATATTAATAGTGAAAAAGATGGATTTTGATGGACAGTAAACTGGTGAAGGTAATCTAATGATGTGAATTGATGTGTCAATCTGATGAATATGTAAAGGGAAAAATGAGATTCTATGACTGATCTGCAGCTGTAATATGCACTGCTATCTGTATGGGTTTGTACTGTAGTATGAAATGGATTCTCTGATTCAATGGATTGAGAAGAGGGATGTATACTGCTGTGGAACTTAATAGAAGTGGACAGAAAGATAACAGTTTGGAGGAACAAATAAGGCAGGACTGAGTGTTTGGAGTAGCTCTGTTAGTGAGAGATATTGCACAGTTCTCAAGGGCATAAGGGAATTTCTTCTTGTCAGATACCAACATGCCTTGTTAGAGAAGTTACTTTTAAGGTTTTCAGGAAGCATGTCTTAGCTGCTTCTATGTATTAATTAGTGAAGTGCAAGGGAATTGGACTTTTTTTCCAATCTCCTGAGAGCTAAAACTAAAGTAATTTAATATCAAAATAGAACACAGTTAAAGTATAGCATGAAGGTTGCTAGTTCGTTTTCCTGAAAATATATAAAAAGAACAACCTCTAGGTCCAATTGGCAGCACTGTTATTGAGAGATAAATCCACATGAATATGAGATTATATTTAAGATTATTTTATAGGGATCCTAGATTTCACAATTGTGATGAAGGAAGGAAAATAAAAACCAAAAATGATTAACCATCCCTTTACTTGTGTTTGTAGATAAGTTTAATCCACGATTTGCAAGTTTTGTTTTCTAGGTTTCACAGGCCCTATCTTATCCTTGTTAAGAGAATTTGTCTTCTAATTTCATTCCATGTGTAAAAATGCAAATGCTGAGATGTTCGTGGTAAATAGTACCTCCCAGAGCTTCTTATAACTGCAGATAAGAACCTCTAGAGAATGATTAAGCACATGCTCTCCTGTTTTATCTATGATTAATTTGTAGTTGAGCATGAGTGAATGGGAAGATCTTCCTTGCATGGTTGCTTTTGGTGTACTTAGATATCTTAAAATTTGCATGAATTTACATGATATAACAAAGACTAAGAAAAAATGCTAAGGAATGGAATGGCTACAAAAAATTATGAAGGTGTTTAAAGAAAAAGGTACAGGTTAGCAGCTCTGCTGAAAATTTAATTGCTTGTCAAAGCAAGTTTATTTGATTAAAGGGAATTTAAAATAACTAAAAAAGGTAAAAAGAGAAAGAAAAGAAAAAAAGAAAGGTGAAACAACTAGCATGATTGTATATATTGGATTTAGTCTGGATGCTACCCTTGTGGAGAAGTCTAGGAATGTAAACTATCTGTCATGTGCATTTATGTCATATTGCTTGCCCTGAAGATTTGATTATTTGTTTTCATTTTGTGATTTATGGTCAGTAATACTGATATCCTTTTTTATTTCTTATTGGGCAAGAAGCATAGTGCTATGTATAATATAAAAGAAAAGGTGTTAGATTAGATCTTTAGCTAACATATTTTACAAGTCACAAATAGTGAATGATACCACTTCATAACAAGTAAATTAAGCAATTAAACCAAGGTGGTAAACATGTGTTATAATGTTTTATTCTTTATGTTAGTAGATTACATATAGTCAAATAATTCAGGATAATGTAGTGCTAGCAATAGGTGTATTATAATTAATTGGTATTAGATAAGATAATCCTATTCAACAATTCTATTTTGCCATTAGTTATAAGTAGTTGTGCTGGTTTGCAGTTGCGTGGAATCAGAGGGGTGCTGTAACGGTGAGTTTTGGTTCTGCAAATTATATATTGCATTCAGTAGGATCCTACGGGCCAAAGGCAATAACTACTGTGAATGAAAATAAATCTGCAATGCTACTGAATGTGTGGACTCCGAGTAGGAGCAAAGATCAGTGATTCCAGAAAAACTACTAATATATATGCAGCCATGAAGCCTGAAATATCTATGGAGGGCAGTTGGCCACTGCCAGCAGATAGTACTTGCAATAGCAATTGACAGAGCCTTACTCTCTATACACATTCTTCTCGAGACCTAGCAAGGGCAAACAGTGTCACATCATTCTGGTTAATTTGCAAGATGATTGTAATCCTTTTTCTATATTGTCAAATAAAGCATATAAAGAAATCCATTCATTTGATTCTCCCAACCAGCAAGATGAAGTTCACCTATGGACCACATGTGGTGCCTAGGACTCTGAAGGTGGTTCCCTGCATCTGCAAATTGAAGAAGGCATTCCCCACTGTGGCAGAAGACTTATTCTGGACTTGGACATATCTGAGCTACCATTGTTTTGTAGTGTTTCTTTACAGAATCATAGGGGGGATTGTAGAAAGGGACCCTAAAGGGGGCTGGGCCTCATGGGGAAAATTTAGGGGTATGCTTATTAAACAGCGGTAGCAGCTTCCGTGCGATATTGGAGCCGCAGTTTAGTAAACATACTCCTTAGAGTATGAGTACAGTTCTGAATATGCTGACAGCTTTACAGTGAGACAGTCAAGGTTATATCTTGCAAGACAGGGAGCTTCTGTTTGCAGGAAGCTTGTCCTGATTAAGTATGAGCAATATGTTTGTACTTGGCATGACCTGTAACATGTAGATATAGATAAACAAAAGGTAAAGAAAAAAGCATGACGCAGAGTAATAAGCCAAAAGAATGTATAATGTGGAAGTTTTTCCTAAATAAAAGTAGATGCTGCAACCAAGCAAATTAAGGGAGTTACAGGAGACTGCTGAGATTTGAGGGGCCCGTGACTGCCTTCCTAAAGGAAGCAGACTTTGTTATGGTATAATTCTCTGTGTGTTGTTTTTTCATTTCTTCTCATTTGTTTCTGGGACCAGCCATAGAAAACCAAGGGCCGTGGAAGGATTCCTATGTTTGTTGCCGCCGGCCAGGAAGTCAGGAACAGAGAACACAAACAATAATAACAGAACAGAGGTTCTCAATACTGTCCTGTGGGTATATTCAATCAGCCTGGTTTACAGGATAGCCAACATGAATATGCATAAGATAGATTTGCATATACTAACTTGCAAGTGATGAAAATAGATTTCATAAATATTCATTAACAAGACTAGTTAGGTGTGCTTCCAGGACAAAATTGAGAGACACTTACATATTTCAAAACTATGCATTTTGAAGTAAACTCCACAAATATATTTTACTATGGATTTTGCACCAGTTCTCAAAAGAATAGTATAGCCATTCTTTCCCTATAAAAATTCCACAGGAGAAAGAACTTGCAGATATCTGCTTGTGTTTTCTCTGTGGGTACATTTTCCATAAAAAATAATACATGTATTTTTGAAAATTTCATTCTATATGAGTTTTTGCCTCCCCCCTCTCCCTCCATCTCAGGAATACTTCCATAAAAGTGTGGATAAAAATAGTGCTTCATGGAACAAGGCAGACTTGGTGGACAATATTCAAACTGCCTATTTATCCATGTAATTAAAGAATTTGTAGCCTTCCAGACAGAACTAGCTGCTAGCCAATTCTACCATAGCAACCTGTCAAACAAACTCAGCCACATGGCTGTCTGTGTTACCCCTAGGATTCTAACATCTCTTTTTGACCTCTTCACCATACATTCTGGCAGCTACGCTGTGTAATCAGCAGGGCCGGCCCGTCCATTGAGCGAGAATGTTTTTTGCACAGGGCCCCGCGTTTCAGGGGGCCCCGCGCAAAAAACATTCTGATCCTAAAGTAAAATAAAATAATAAAAAAAAAAGCTGTCTTCTCCCGCTGCCGGGGCCGCCGCGGCAGAATCGAGTGTGCCGCGGGGCCCCCCCTGCCCAGCACAGCCTGCTCTCCCCCTCTATCCGCTCTCTCGTTCAGCTCACAGTCACACGCGCCGGCTTTCAGAGCGCGAGGGAAGAGTTTCTCCCTCGCTGCTCTGTTAAGCCCGCGGGGGCTGATGGGAGTTCCCATCAGCCCCCGTGGGCTTAACAGAGCCGCAAAAGGGAAACTCTTCCCTCGCGCTCTGAAAGCCGGCGCGTGTGACTGTGAGCTGAACGAGAGAGCGGATAGAGGGGGAGAGCAGGCTGTGCTGGGCAGGGGGGGCCCCGCGGCACACTCGATTCTGCCGCGGCGGCCCCGGCAGCGGGAGAAGACAGCTTTAAAAAAAAACATTTCCCTCGGCTGGGCTGGGCTGGGCGGGGGGGGGGGGTAGGAGTGCTGATGGGCTGGGGGGCTGGGGGGGTTAGGAGTGCTGATGGGCTGGGGGGGTTAGGAGTGCTGATGGGCTATGGGGGGGCTGGGGGGGGTTTAGGAGTGCTGATGGGCTGGGGGGGTTAGGAGTGCTGATGGGCTATGGGGGGCTGGGGGGGTTAGGAGTGCTGATGGGCTGGGGGGGTTAGGAGTGCTGATGGGCTATGGGGGGGCTGGGGGGGTTAGGAGTGGTGATGGGCTGGGGGGGGTTAGGAGTGCTGATGGGCTAGGGGGGCTGGGGGGGTTAGGAGTGGTGATGGGCTGGGGGGGTTAGGAGTGCTGATGGGCTAGGGGGGTTAGGAGTTCTGATTGGATATCTGTGGGCTGGGGGGTTTAGGAGTGGTGATGGGCTGGGGGGGATTAGGAGTGGTGATGGGCTGGGGGGGTTAGGAATGCTGATGGGCTATGGGGGGGCTGGGGGGTTAGGAGTGCTGATGGGCTGGGGGGTTAGGAGTGCTGATGGGCTATGGGGGAGCTGGGGGGGTTAGGAGTGGTGATGGGCTGGGGGGGATTAGGAGTGGTGATGGGCTAGGGGGTTAGGAGTGCTGATGGGCTATGGGGGGGCTGGGGGGGTTAGGAGTGCTGATGGGCTGGGGGGGCTGGGGGGGTTAGGAGTGCTGATGGGCTGGGGGGGTTAGGAATGCTGATGGGCTATGGGGGGGCTGGGGGGGTTTAGGAGTGCTGATGGGCTGGGGGGGTTAGGAGTGCTGATGGGCTATGGGGGGCTGGGGGGGTTAGGAGTGCTGATGGGCTGGGGGGGTTAGGAGTGCTGATGGGCTATGGGGGGGCTGGGGGGGTTAGGAGTGGTGATGGGCTGGGGGGGTTAGGAGTGCTGATGGGCTAGGGGGGGGCTGGGGGGGTTAGGAGTGGTGATGGGCTGGGGGGGTTAGGAGTGCTGATGGGCTAGGGGGGTTAGGAGTGCTGATGGGCTATGGGGGGGCTGGGGGGGTTAGGAGTGGTGATGGGCTGGGGGGGGTTAGGAGTGCTGATGGGCTATGGGGGGGCTGGGGGGGTTAGGAGTGCTGCTGGGCTGGGGGGGTTAGGAGTGGTGATGGGCTATGGGGAGCTGGGGGGGTAGGAGTGGTGATGGGCTGGGGGGGATTAGGAGTGCTGATGGGCTAGGGGGTTAGGAGTGCTGATGGGCTATGGGGGGGCTGGGGGGGGTTAGGAGTGCTGATGGGCTGGGGGAGTTAGGAGTGCTGATGGGCTAGGGGGTTAGGAGTGCTGATGGCTATGGGGGGGGCTGGGGGGGTTAGGAGTGGTGATGGGCTGGGGGGGATTAGGAGTTGTGATGGGCTGGGGGGGTTAGGAGTGCTGATGGGCTATGGGGGGGCTGGGGGGGTTAGGAGTGCTGATGGGCTGGGGGGGTTAGGAGTGCTGATGGGCTATGGGGGGGCTGGGGGGGTTAGGAGTGGTGATGGGCTGGGGGGGTTAGGAGTGGTGATGGGCTATGGGGGGCTGGGGGGGTTAGGAGTGGTGATGGGCTATAGGGGGCTGGGGGTTAGGAGTGGTGATGGGCTATGGGGGGCTGGGGGGTTTAGGAGTGGTGTTGGGCTATAGGGGGCTGGGGGGTTAGGAGTGGTGATGGGCTATGGGGGAGCTAAGTATATGGGCTGATGGAATTAGGACTGGAAGTGGGTTGATGGGGGGTTAGGACTGGTAATGGGCTATGGGGGGCTTAAACTAAAAATTGGGTGATGGGGGATTAGGACTGGACATGGGCTAGTGGGATTCGGACTGGGAGTGGCCTGATGAGGAGGGTAGGACTGGTACTGGGGTCTGGGGGGGCTTAAACCGACAATTGGGTGATGGGGATTCGGATGAAATAGGCTGCTGGGAGGGGGGTTAACACTGGAGGTGGGCTGATGGGGTTAGGACTGGTAATGGGCTGTGGGCTGATGGGGGGTTAGGACTGGTAATGGGCTATGGGGGGGGTTAGGACTGATAATGGGCTATGGGGGACTAGGACAGGAAATGGGCTGATGGGGAGGGGTTAGGACTTGAGGTGGGTTGATGGGGTTAGGACTGGTAATGGGCTATGGGCTGATGGGGGGTTAGGACTGGCAATGGGCTATGGGGGCTGACTGGAAATGGGTTGATGGGGTTAGGACTGGAAGTGGGTTGATGGGGGGGGCTAGGACTGGTATTGGGTTGGGGGGTTGCTAGGACTGGAAATGGGCTGATGGGGCTAGGACTGGAAATGGGCTGATGCAGGGACTAGAAACGACTGGTTGATGGGTGAGACTGGAACTAGAAGGGAGCTGATGTTGGGGGAGGATTAGAATGGGATGGGGCTCGGAGAGTAAAATGGAGAGGGGAAAAATATTTTGTGTGGGAGGGATAAAAATCTACAAATGGACGGGTATTGGGAGAGTAAGTGGGGATTGAGGATGGAGGGGTAAAATTTGAGTGCATGAAATAGGAATGAGGAAAGAGCAAAAGGAGAAAGATTAGTATGTTAAAGCAGATGTAGAGAGAGAGAATGGAAAAAAAACTAGAAGAGAGAAGAAAGGACAAATGGACAGCAGATGATGGAGAGTTAGCAGAAGACATGAAGAAACCAGAAGAAAGTGGCTGGAGCAATTGCAACTGAAAAAAATGCACAAAAGGTAGAAAGATATCTCTTTATTTTGAATTTATTAACTGGAATATGAAAGCTCTAGGAAATGTGCATCATTAACGTCTACGCTTTGGTACAAGAGGAAATTAATTTATAGTTTTATTTCTACAGTGTTGTTGTACATTCCAAGTTTGGCTTTTGGGGTTCCCAGTTTAATTATTGTCTTCCTGTTTCTAAATCGTGATTCCTTGTTTGGTGATGGTCTATGTTCTGCATGTGTAACTGAGCTGAGGTATTCTGTTTATGTAATTCCTATTTGACATTGCCACTTGTTCTCTTTCCCCAGTAGGTCATGTATTGTTATTCTCTGAAATGTATTGGTTTAATATTTGCAGTATTGCCTTTTGATAGTTAGGGTATGGTGCTTTGTGAGTCCTGGTAGTGCTGTTAGGATACGGCGGGTTTGCTATTGGTTGTAAATGGGCAGTGTTTGTAGTAGTTCCTAATGTGCCTGGCGGTTGGCACTGGATTATAGTAATGTAGAAATCTTTTAGTCTGTCTTTATCCATACACTCATTAAGAGACATGTTTACTAAAAGTTAGTGTATGTTAGCATTATGCAAATATTTATGCAAATAAGGCCACTTATGCAAATGAGGCCCCGCACCGAGTCTCCGCACATGGCCCCGCACCCCCCTTGGGCCACCCCTGGTAATCAGGCTAGTATTATAAACACGTACATCTACTTTTTGCTGTCCCCACACTTAGCAACTAAGGAGGTAATTTTAGAACTGGAATATATCTAAAAACTGGAGATTTTAGAAAGAGAAGGTACATGTATATTTTCCCTTTCTAAAATCTCTGCTTATGAGTATAACCAGTGTCAGCAAGTGCATGTGTATATTTATTCCTACCCCATGTATTTTACAAAGTATAGGTGTAAACCACCAACTCTGTCCATGAGAATGCCTACTTTATGGACATATAAAAGCATATGTGGGATTGCTCCCTTGATGTATTTTTATGCTGGTTTATGCAATAATTTCTGCATAACACACTTTCTAAAATTGTCCTCCATGGATTATAATAAAAATTATAGTAGTTATACAATTTGTATAGTTGAGAGAAGAATCATCTACTGCCCACTTCAGTTGGCTGAATCCCTCTGCCCTCTCCTAGGACCTGTGCATGGCCCTCGTTGTGGCAGGCTATGGCCTAGAATGGTCTGCTAATATGAAAGGCCTGTAAGTTAGGCCTGGATTCCAACCCCCATTATAGCTAGAAAAGAACCAAAAATCTGTGCAAAATGAGAAAACTGTTTTAAACTGCTTAATAAGAAGTTCTACATGAATTCATAAATCTTTCATTATTCTCTTGTGTGCAAAAGAAAGAAATGTTTCAATACATGCATTCCTGGAGCTAGAAACGACCTTGCAGTAGAGAAGTATCAAACCTAGAAACTGCACCATTGTTAGAACAGTCTTAAGAGAGGGAGCTGGGTGCTAGGCCCAGGAGGGATCTCTGATTGGACAGGTGCAGGGGGCGTTGGAGCCAATGAGAAGTTTGCATGTATCAAGCTAGAACCAATAGAAAGTTCTCTTGTATCAAACTGAAAAAGCGGTATAAATGAGTATGTCTCTGTAAAAACTTTGCTCAGTTCCTTTTGAAGCTTTGACTGACTGGGCCTTGTGCACAATAAACTGGCTTGGACCCTGTCAATTGACTCCTGGATTTATTCATTGATTACACTTCGCTGCAGCATATTCATGGTGCATTGGCCGGGAAGTGCGAGTAGTGAATGGTATTCAAGTGAATAATCTACGCAATTCGCCTCGAGGTTTGGCCCGGTTGGAACCGTGTCCGTCCGAACGCGGGGGAAACCTCAGGTGCCGCCGGCCCTTTTGTGCCGGAGAGGGTTCTGCCTGCCTCGGCGGGCCACTGGGTCCAGCTGGTCAACACCTCCGACCCGGGGGGAGTCCAGGATCCAACCCAAGAACTGGTGTGGTATCGGGAACCGGATCTGGTGAGTAGACAATTTTGTGCTTTGATAGTCAGTAAGAACATCCTGGGAAAAAAGTCTTGTATGCGTGAGACTGATTTGGTATAGACTAACTGGAGAAATCTCGCATAAGTATGCGCGAGACAAGAGAGCCTGATCACCTCTCATAAGGGTGGTCCTAGTATGCTCCGCATAAGAGAAAGCGGAAGCCGAAGCCATCGACCCTTCTTGTTTGAAATAGTCAGTTAGTCAGAAAACCTGGGCACTTGAAAAATGATTTTTGTGATAATATGATTGCCTGTGTGATTGAGAAGTCTTGAAATACAGACCAAGCGAAAGTGGACTCCTGAGTAGCGCAGTTCCTGGCCGGGCGACCGTGCCCAGGTCGCGAAAAGGAGGAAGTGAGTGGTGTACGTCCCCCCTCAGTGTTTTGTGGGCTGTACGGACCCCTTACCTACAGCCATACTACCTACCCTTACTGTTTGTTGTCTTGTACATCATTACGTGTACGTAGTTACGCTTAGATTATGGGAGGGGCGGAGTCCACGCAAACTCCATTGGAATGTATGATCAAGAATTTCCGTAAAGGATTTTCAGGAGACTACGGTATAAAATTGTCTCCATCTAGATTGAAAATGCTATGTGAAAGAAAGTGGCCTGCATTGGCTACTTCATGGCCCCGTGGGGGTACTTTTGATGTAGAAAAGGTTTTCCGTGTTCATCAGCTTGTACAAAAAGTGCATCCTGACCAGTTCCCCTATATAGATTCCTGGTTAGATGCTTGAGAAAGGCAGCCTTCATGGATGAAGCGCTGTTATGAGGAGCATTGTAGAATATTTGTAGCCACCATTAGGGGAACCCGGAGAGTTGAGGAGGAGAAGCCGCCTGTGTATTCTGCCCCAGAGTCCCCAGATATCCTGACCAGGTTACCGCAGTACCCACATAAGTTAGTTCCCCCAGCACCACTGCCTGAAGCGGAGCCAGATGAGGAACCCCAGCAGGTGCCGCTGCAGCAGCCCAAAAAGCTCCCTCCCCCGAGTGATAGTCCCGAGTCAGGCCCAAGCACGTCAGGGGGGCCCGAGTCCTCCGACGAAGCTGAGAGCGGAGGTTCTCCTGCCAGTTCAGGGTCATCCGCTAAGGAAGTTTGTGCCCGGGAGCCTTATGATTTAAGAAGCGTAACTCCGAAGAAGAAGGAGAAAGCAGGGCACCTAATGCCATTACGCCAAGTGCCTGGAGTACCTGTTTTAAATGATCAGGGCCAGGGGGCGGAGCTAGCCACTGAACAGAATGGACGCCTGAATTTTTGCTCCCGTTGCTGCCCAAGAATCCTGAACATATCCCGGTATTACATTGAAGTTTGTACCCCCTACCTACATCAATAACACCGCAATACAGCTGGATGGCATCCCTGAAGCCTGCCCGGCTGGAATTTCCACAGGGATCCGGCTCAGCAGCGAAACGATCCAAACCCGAAGTGGGTTCCCCGCAGAAAATGGCCGCGGGAGAGAAGGAGGGAGTGACTGCCGGTGGCCTACGTGAAGTGCTACAGGAATTGAAATGCGTTAAAGAAATGATTGCAGCCAATTCTAGTTCACTGAACATGATTCAAGAAGACTTGCTGGAGGTAAAAGAGAAACTCCTCACCATCACCACTCGACTTAATGCAGTTGAATTACAAACCCAGAAGCATGGCGTTGCATTAGAACAGCTGGGCCCTTTGGTCAAACGAGTCCGGCACATAGAAAATCTGATTGAAGATCAAAATAACCATACCCGTAGAAATAATATCCGCCTTGTTGGAGTCCCTGAAGGCGCTGAAGGTACCGATCCGATTGGATTTCTGGAAAAAACCATACCGGAGATGCTGCAGCTTGTCTTTGCAAGGCCTTTTGAACTAGAACGGGCCCATCGAATCCCAACACACAAAGCTGAAAACACACGATACCCGCGCCCACTCATAATGAAGGTACTGAGATACCCACAGGTCCTACAGATCTTTCAAGCTGCACGGAAGGCCGGATCACTGCAAATCCAGGGACACAAAGTGGCACTCTATCCGGATTTGAGCAAGCAAACGGTAGATCGGAGAAAAGCGTTGCTGGCCTGCAGACCCATGCTACAAAGTGCACAGGCAAGATACGGGCTATACTACCCAGGAACCATGCGGGTCACGCTGCATAATGAAACGAGGAATTTTGTTGAAGCTGAAAAACTGAAAACTTTCCTACAAGAAAAATGCGGTATGGAAACCTGAGGTCAATATTCTGATCTCTCACGCAGTGTAGAGAACTCAGCATATACTCAGGGGGTGCGGCCGTGCGTTCTCACAAATTTTAGAACGCCTTAAGCCTTGTTAAACACCTCATTGATTGTATTTCTGTTGTTCTAAATAGTTTTAATTAAACAGATATTTCTGCTTGAAATGTAGGGGTGGCAACGGGAGGTCGGGGTTGGTTACTGTTTCAGTGGATTGTGTTCACCTTAGCGATACAATGTTTGCCAGTTATGCAGTTGTTTGTGTCAGTCCAGTCCAGTACAAAACCCTCCACATACATGCAAAATGCAAGTACGCGGCAGGCCTATCCATAGGATAGCTTTCACCTATAAGACAGCTTATTCCAACGTTGATGTCTAGTGATCTTTTAATGCTTTCGTTAAATGTAAAAGGTATTACTGGCCCTGTCAAGCGAAAGAAGATTTTAGCGTACTGCCAGCAAAAAAAAGCAGATATTGCCCTCTTACAAGAGACACATTTAACAGATACTGAATCGCAGAAAGTAACCTCTAAATATTTCCTGGTGGCGGCCTCGGCCTCTGCCACTCAACGCAAAGGGGGGGTAATAATATTAGTGCGCAAATTCCTGCAATCCGCCATTACCGACACACAGATTGATCCGCTAGGTCGATGGGCCAGAGTGACGATGAAAATAAATCAACAGCTTTACACATTCTTCAATATTTACGCGCCCAACCTCGATGACCCTAACTTCTTCAAACTGATAGCTAAAGAAGTTACAGCCGCAGCTCACACCAATATCATATTAGGGGGCGATTTCAATGTCATCTTGGATCCACTGCTAGATCGCACGCCCTATCGGGCTGTAGACAAAGTCAAATCGCAGGCGATTCTTAAAGGCATCATAACAGAGCTACACTTGGTAGACCCATGGCGCCTACTTCATCCCCAAGAAAGAGACTACACATTTTATTCCATCCCACACAATACCCAAACAAGAATCGATTTCTTCCTACTGTCCACAGAGCTGATGCCCCAAGTGTTGTCCGCAGAGATATATGCTACAACGGTATCGGATCACGCCGCTGTCTCCCTAGTGTTGAATACCAACGTTACACAGCATGTTCCGCCAAGATGGACATTTGATAAATCCCTACTAGCAGATGACTCCTTTGTACAGCTACTGTCAGGGGAAATTGAGACCTACTTTAAATATAATACACCCACTGATACCTCCATCTGGAGCTGGTGGGAAGGTTTTAAAGCGACCATACGAGCTCATATTACCACCTACACCATTAGACGGCGTAAAGCCAGGAAAAAAGAAAAAGATGAATTGGAACTCCAAATAAAAGCTGGGGAAAGGTTACTAGCCAAAAGAGCTGACTCAATGATATTGATTAGACTCCAAAAATTGCGCTACCAATATAATGCTCTCCTCAACAAAGAAGCACTGAGTAGTATCCAGCTACAACGTAGTATATACTACTATGAAAGCAACCGCTCTGGATCCCTTTTAGCTCGGCAACTCAGACCAAAAACCAGCAAGACCGCTATAGCGGCGTTGCAGGACAATTCCGGGGGTCTTCTACTGAGATCTGACAAAATACTAGACCGCTGCAAAGAATTCTATGAGGAACTATATCGCTCAGATACCCAATGTAGTGACAGAGCCTTTGAAGATTTTGTCTCCAAGATAGTAGGACCCACATTAACCAGTCATCAAAGTCGAACGCTGGAACAAGAGATCTCAGTAACTGAAATACAAGATGCGATCAAACAGATGGCTCGTGGCAAAGCCGCCGGTCCAGATGGTATCCCACTGGAATTCTATACTAAATATTGCATTCAATTGGCTCCCATGCTACAGATCTACTACAGTGGCCTGCAAGATGAATCTCCAGAGATTGGAGCCCTGGCAGAGGCTGTGGTGGTAATTCACCCGAAACCGGGCAGGGATACACAAAAGATAGAGAATTACAGACCCATCTCTCTCCTAAACTCTGATTATAAAATCTATGCTAAAGTGCTTGCTAACCGATTAGGACGGATCTTAAAAGATTTGATACATGAGGATCAATGTGGATTTATACAAAACAGATCCACTACAGATAATGGAAGATTATTGGCACATGTACTGGCATCTGCCAAGACCAAGGCCGAGCCCCTGATAGGGCTAGCATTGGATGCCGAAAAAGCCTTCGATCGATTGGAATGGTCCTTTCTATTTCGATCCCTACGGTGGTTTGGGATAGGAGAAAAGTTCCTAAAACGCGTTGAATTGTTATATACCAAACCCACAGCTCGAATAGCGGTCAACTCACACCTCTCAGCCCCTTTTCAGTTGCAAAGAGGGACCAGACAGGGTTGCCCCCTGTCACCGATGCTTTTTAATTTAGCCCTGGAACCCTTATTAATAGCGCTCCGACAGAAGGAAAACATAAAAGGAATTGAGTTGGCTGATGGTCCCTGTAAATTGTCAGCATATGCCGATGACCTGCTCATTTTTCTACAACCATCAGACCTTCCTGAAACACTGCAACTCATAGATGCATACTCAGCGATATCCGGATATAAAGTAAATCTGAATAAAACAACAATTATTCCTCTGAATGATCAGGTCAGCGAAGAAATGATGCGTGGATACCCCTTTCAATATGAGAAGTCATCCTTTAGATACCTGGGCGTGACCTATGGCACCACCTTGGAAGAGACTGTCGCAATCAACATTAAGATGTGTCAAGAAATTGTACATGATAACATCTGCAAGTGGACCCCCCTTCATTTGAGCTGGTGGGGCAGGCTAGAAACGATAAAAATGATGTTGGTACCAAAACTCAGCTATATATTAAGCATGATACCCTTACGTTTCCCGTCAGCCTTCTATAAGAAAATGAATAGTCAACTGATAGCCTTTCTATGGAACAACCGAGTACCTCGAATAGCTGCCTGGAAACTGAAGTTACCTAATACACAAGGAGGTGTCCATTTCCCAGATCTCGGCTGGCTGCACACTGCCTCTCTTTTAAAGCAGGGTGCTCAATGGGTCGACTCTGACAACACGGATAAAGGACCTAGATGGCTGAGTGTGGAGCGGGCCCTACATTCCCCCCTACCTACATGGCTACTGGTAGGCACAGTGGTAGACCAGACTGCACCACATAATGCTATTATCCGAGAAACACAGCATGCCTGTCGATTATTGGCATCATGTATCGATGGAGGGGATGACTTCGCCGCAGATATGCCCATATGGCTGAACCCGCGCCTTATCATCGGAGGGAAGCCTGTCTTATGGAAAAAATGGGTGGAACATGATCTTATCACCATTGGACAACTGATCAATGGAAGTGCATTTAAAACCTTTGACAGATTAAGAACGGAATTCCGATTGCCTAATACATGCTATTTCCAATGGTGTCAGCTCCGATACTGCATGAGCAAAGCGGGTGTGTCACCTGTCTTGATACGTACAGGATGGCCGCTGCGACAGAAACTTCAAGAATTACAAACAGATGCCAAAGCTGTTTCGAGATGTGTTGCGATTCTCCGATCCAAAAGTGACCAGACATGTTCTAAGACACAGTCGGTGTGGGCTACTGAAACCGGTCAAGATCTACCTCCGGAAAATTGGGACACTTTTTGGGGAACTCAAATACGTGCCACGAGAGCAGCGTCTCTCACACAATCTATGTACTTTATAGCACATCGAGCGCATATTACACCGGCTAAGAAAATGAAATGGACACTACAGGAGGGAAATCGATGTTGGTCCTGTAACATGGAAATTGGGACACTGGCACATATGTTGTTCCATTGTAAATCCCTGGAAATATATTGGAACAGAGTTTGGGAACGCATATCACAGATCCTCAACTTACAAACTCCTATCACTTATCGGATAGTGATATATAAATCCATAGCTCTGGAACCCACTCTGATGAAATGGGATAGTAAACTGCTGGACTTAATGCTCGGGATAGCGCTTAAAATAGTTCTAATACACTGGAAGAATCTCGACAAAGCTTGTTTCGAGCATTGGTGGAGTCTCTTAATCCTACATAAGACCTACGAAGAGATCTATATAGCCAAGAACCCATGGTCTGGTAAACTCAGTAAGAAATGGTCAGCTTTACAAAATTATGTTTGATGAAAGTGATTGCTGGAGGCTGCCTTGTGGAATGGTCTCTGCTGTAACCACATTGAACGGAGAGAGGGAGGGTGGCGTGCTGGCATGGACTGATACTAGTTCTTGTTAACGTTATTGTACTGTCTTGTTCAAGTTATTATATTCTTTTGCTATTTTGATCAATAGCATCTGCTTGTATCCTGCTATATCACGATCGTTTGTATTGTTATTTTATATGTTAAAACTGAATAAAAACTACTATTAAAAAAAAAAAAATGATCAGGGCCAGATGGCACCAGGACCAACCAGTCTAGTCTATGTACCCTTTTCTACTACTGATTTATTAAACTGGAAAACGCATTATGCATCCTATACTGCAAAGCCCCAGGAATTAACCAAATTAATGTCCAGCATTATGCAAACCCACCAGCCTACCTGGGCCGATTGTCACCAACTCCTGTCCACCCTCTTTACTACTGAGGAGCGAGGGCGAATTGGGCAAGCAGCTCTCCGTTGGTTAGAAGAGAACCCTGTAGAAGGAGGAGGAATAAATCTCCCACAAGCTGCCGCCGCGGCTTATCCAAATGAAGATCCCGGGTGGGACCCAAATGATGAAAGGGGGGCGGCGGCCCTGATGAGATTTCGCCAGGCCTTGTTGCAGGGCCTGAGGAAGGGAGGCCAGAGGGCCATGAATATCGGGAAGGTATCGGAAGTCCTCCAGGGTCCAGATGAGAGCCCAGCGGCCTTTTATGAGCGGTTGTCCAAAGCTTATAGATTATACACCCCATATGATCCCGCCGCTCAGGAGAATTTGCGCATGGTAAATGCGGCCTTTGTTAGTCAGTCCCAGAGAGACATAAAACGAAAATTGCAGAAATTGGATGGATTTGCGGGCATGAATACAGCACAGCTAATGGAAGTCGCTCAGAAAGTATTTGTGAATCGTGAAAATGAACGTGACAGAGAAAGTGAACGAAAGATGAAGAAGAAGGCAGATCTTCTTGCTGCCGCTATAGTTGAACGACGTGGAGGAGGTTTTCCTAATCAAAGGACCAGAGAACGTGGAAGAGGCCGCGGAAGCGAAAGGCCTCAATTGGGTGCAAATCAGTGTGCCTACTGCAAAGAAGAAGGACATTGGAGAAGTGAATGCCCGCATCTGGACTCCGCCCCCGCGAGGGGAGGAGGGAGTCCCTGGAGAACAGGAGGTCGATTCCGAAGGAGGGGAGGAATGAACCGAGCACAGTTCCAGCGCGAGAGAGAAGAAGCCATTGAGGGAGTGGCAGTAGCAACGGGCTATGACATGGATGACGTGGATGAAGACTAGGCCAGACCGGGCTCCAAGTTCACCCTGGGTCCCCAGGAGCCTATGGTCAGTTTAAAGATAGGGGACCAATATAGGGACTTCATGGTAGATACAGGAGCAGAACATTCAGTAGTGGCTAAGCCAGTGGCTCCTCTTTCCTCTCGATCTATCACCATTGTTGGGGCCACTGGGAACAAGGCCACAAAGTCATTCCTGCAGAACCGCATGTGTGAACTAGGGGGACAGAAAATAACGCACCAGTTCCTGTATATGCCTGAGTGCCCTATTCCACTTCTGGGCCGAGACATGCTTGCTGAAGGGGGAGAAATGAAAATGACTGTGAACCCAAAGCCTGCTGGATTGATGGTGCTGACTGTTCCCCGAGAAGAAGAATGGCGGTTTGTCAGACGGCTGCCTGGGTGAGAATCTTCACAGTCTTGGCAAGTGCATATATCTATATGATTTGCAAGGGATTGTGGGCAATGCAGTTCATTCACACCAGACACAGCTGCTCACAATAATTAGTTGTGCTTTTGGGTAAAGCCAATAAGATATTTATTTATGGGGTTATTTCTCCCAACACAGATATGCTTGGTAGCACATAAATCAGGTTACTTGCTTTCAGTGTTAAACTTGGAAAACAAAATCAGGAAAACAACATTTTAACTTGTCAGGCAATCAAAGCAAAAGAAATAAGACCTGGTTGGTAACAAACTGGTCTTTTCTGTAGGCTTTAGCTAATATTCTCTTAGCAAAGTATCAAACAACAAACCAAAAGCCACAAAGAAGAGAAAAACTGTTCTTTTCAGGTTAACTTCTTATATCTTCCCACATAGATTCAGAAGTGATTCTCTTAGAGCTCACAAGCAATTAGGTAAGGCTCAGTTGCTAGCAGTTATCCAACTGAAACCCCTTAGCTGGCTTGCTTTCTACTGTGTGGCTAGAAATCCTACACATGAGCTTTTCTGAGTAGATTAAAGAACAAGTTTGTATTTCTTTGTGATGGTTGCTGTACTTTATAACAGAAAATCACCAAAGGAGTTTAGACAGAGAGCAGTCCATGTAAACAGATTCTTCATCTGCTATCACCCCCTCTTCTTCAACAAGCATGGGTTCAATATCATGGATTGTGTCACACCTCATCCGCCCCAGCCGTGACTGCTGGTATTGCTGGGCTATTATGAGGGTGGTAGTTGTGCCTTGCTTCTATATATAAATCACACAGAAGAACTTTCTTTTCTTTTAGGGTTTTATTCCCCGTCCCTTGAGGTTTCTTCTTTTTAAACAACAGAAATTAACAGCTCACTTGGCTTCAAACAAAAGATAACTACGTAACAAAAGTAGCTTCCTTCAGCTGATAACTTTAAACCAAAAGTAAATAATAAACAGCATAACTGACTGCTTGGCTTGGAGAGAGGGAGAGAGTTGCAGCTCTGCCACTTGTATACTGGAATTTAAGGTTACACAAATTACATTTACCTTAATGATATCTCTGGCTCTATCACAGAGAAAGAACAGTCCATCAATTCTGTATTTGTTAATACTTCAGAATTCTCATATTCCATCATTTCTTGCTCATTGGTATCTCCACTATCCACTTCCAACGTGGAATAAAAATATGGAAGGCTTGCCTCGTCAGTCAAGAAGTTTCTCTTCCTGTGAGCAGCACTGCCTTTCTGGGGAGTATCACCAAACTCTGAGTGATGTCTTTCAGAGCCCTGCCCCCGCTGGTGCCTCAATGCATAGCTCAGGTCCTGGTTTGACCTGCTAGCTGGGTAATTTTGATAGGGTCCCTGCCGGGTCTGCCCTAGCTTTCCAGGCCCAACTGTGCCTGATTGCAACCGGTGTAACGGTGTTTCCCTAGAAGCTGGGAACTCACCGTGAGAAGGGATTTCTTCAGCTTTTCTAGGTAAGTGAAGCCCTCTTCTTTTAACACTTCTATAATCAGGAGAAAAGCTATTATTAGCCTCTGAATATCTGGGCTTTATATGGCTATTTCTAAGCCTCCAAGGCCCTTCCCTTTCAAATGGCAAATAGCCCTTGTGTCTACTCTTTGCCCCTGTACCTGCTGTTGCAGTCTTCCTGTATTCTTCTTGCTTTTCAAACACATTCACGCTGTCAGGGTGTTGCCTTCTCCCAGAACCACACAGGTCTCTGGACTCTTTCCAACATTCACACCGGCTCCCCTGTTGCCTTTCAGCTTGTGACCTCTGCTGCTTTAATTCCTTTCTCCAGGATTCCCTCCTTGGCTCCTCTCTCCAGGATTCCCTATCTCCAAATGTTTGGTAGTCTGTTTTATCTGCATATTTCCTGACTCCACCTTCCCTCAGGTGCACTCTATTAGGTAAAGCAGACTCCCTTGCTTTGCTCTCTGGGTGTGTCTTTCTGGGCTCTGTGCACGTGTGCTTAGGTTGTCGCTGGCAACCAATAAACATTCCCCTGTTTATTCTGTCACTTTCACCGTGATCATTCACACTGCTCTGCACCTTCTCAGGCTGCCCTATGTCCACCCTGTGACACATTCCCCCCCTTAAAACATTACTTGCTGCCGCGATTTTTCGTGGACAGCATGTAATCCCTTGCGGGGTTCTATGGTGCTGCTCGCGGTAGGCCAAATTAGCTGTGGCCACCCTTTCTTTCCACGGTTTTAATACATTGACGTGGTATACCTGCCTACGTCCACTTTCATTTTCCACTAGGTATGACATGAAACCTACTTTTTTCACTACCACGGCTGGACCCTTCCATCTAGATTCAAACTTTGGACCAGGGTCCGCCACTTGTATGAGGACCTTGTCCCCTGCCGCTAGTTCCCTAGTCTGTGTATCCCTATCATAATATTTCTTCTGGCGCTGTTTGCTACAGTTCAAGTTCTCTATCGAGGCCTGGGACGTTTTCTTTAGGCGTGTCCTTAATTCCTTCAGAAACTGTGGGATCCCCACTTCGGGTACTCTGGGTTCTACCCATTCATCTTTTAAAATATCTAATACTCCCCTTGGAGACCTCCCAAACAGTAGTTCAAATGGGGATACTCCTAGCGAGGTTTGAACTCGTTCTCTGCACGCATACATGACGAACGGGAGCAACGTATCCCATTCCATCATTTCCCCCTTTCTTAGGCCTCTGCGCAACAAATGCTTTATTGACTGGTTGGTGCGCTCCACCAACCCATTAGTCTGGGGGTGATACGCTGACGTTTTTATATGGCGTACGCCGAACGCCTCCCAGACTCTAGCAAGGTACTTTGATACAAAATTTGTACCCTGATCTGTTAATATTTCTTGGGGGAACCCCACCTCGCAGAACAGCTTTATTAGTTCCTGCGCTATGATTTTAGCTGATATATTCCTAAGGGGTATAGCCCATGGGAAGCGGGTCGCATGGTCTACAATAACTAATAAATACTGGAAACCCCTAGGCGTTTTTATTAATGGGCCTACGATGTCCATCCCCATTCGCCTAATAGGCGTAGCTATTGTGGGTAATGGCATTAAGGGTGCTGCCTTGGGCCTGGATATGGAAACCCTTTGACAGGCCGGGCAAGCATCGCAATACCGCTTGGTCTCTTGATACACCCCTGGCCAATAAAAACGTGCTAAAATCTGATCCAGTGTCCCTTGGACACCTTTATGTCCCCCAACTGGATGGTCGTGTGCCAGGCGTAAAACTACCGCCTTAAAGGCTACTGGCACCACTAGCTGCTTCCTCACAGATCCTGTATAGGGATCTAAACTCTCCCTATATAAAATATTCTGGTCGAGCAGGAACCTTGGTAATGTATTACGGTCCATCTGAGCCCACTCGAAAGCTCTTTTGAGGGCCAAGTCTGCCCTCTGCTCCATCGGAAAAGATGGAAACTTTTGGACGAGGGCAGCGGGGACCTAGGGTAACCCTTCCCCTGTTTCTAGTTCCCTTCTTCCTTTGGCTCTCTTATCCCTTTCCTGTCGCTTGGTAGCCTTAGTTTTTTTTCCTTCCCCCACCGGGCTCTGAACTAACTCTTCATGGTTAGGTAGCGGATCCCTCTCTTCCGCTTCGGCCTCCTTCTCAGGAGCCTCTTTGACCTCCTCTTTTGTAGGGGTTTCTGCTCTCTCTACTGTAGGGGTTTCTACTCCCTCTACTGGAGCTTCTTGAGGTTCATTTACCGGAGTTTCTTGGGGTTCAGCTACCGGGGCTTCTTGGGGTTTTGCTACCGGGACTTGGGATCGTGTGGTGACCAATCCCGTTTTCATGCCTAACCCTTGGCTCAATATCCCTGGAAACAAAGGCCAGTCCCGTCCTAAAATTAGCTTTTGGGGTAGCCCAGGAACTATTGCTACTTGCAACTTTCTTTCTGCCCCTAGTGCCTTGATGCTTACTTGGCGTAAGGGATAGGGAAGCTGTGCGCCGTGCACACATTTTATTGCTACCTGTTTTTGGGTTACTGGGCGAGACGGCTTCAAAGTTTCCCAAAATTCTCGTGCTATTAAACTCTGTTCTGCCCCAGAATCGAGTATAGCCATAGCACTTTCTCCCTCCACCTGTACCTGTAAACATATGCCTTTTGGTACTATCTTCTCTGCCCCTACCATCAGGACTGTCTTAACCCTACACTCTTTTATCACGTGGCCTGATCTGCCACACTTATAGCACCTCCCTGTGTTCCTTTCTACATTACTCTTATCAGGGTTATACTCATTCACTCTCCTGGGTGTATACTTTTTTCTTTCATCCATCCCAGTCATACCTGTACCCTTTAAAAGGCTTATATTAGATACAGTGGCATGCTTTGCTTCCTTAAACACCTCTGCCATTACAGCTGCTTCTTCATAGTTTGAGCAATTTTGTAACGTTAAGAACATTTTCATTTCTTGTGGTACAGTTAACAAGAATTGCTCTAAAACAAGCTCATCTAATACAGACTCTAGTGTCCTATTCTCCGGGTCTAACCATTTATAAAGCAAGCTCTTAAGCCTCTGGCACAAAGCCTTTGGAGTCTCACTCTCCAACATTATTGCTTCTCTAAACAGCCTTTTATAATGCCTCGGGGTCAAACCAAGGCGATCCTTTACTGCCTTTTTTATTTCGGCATAATTGTTTGCTAGGCTAGCTGGCATGGCCTTAAAGGCAGATAAAGCCTCTCCGCTTAAAGTTAGAGCGAATCTCATCGCCCATTGTTCTATAGGCCACTTTAAATTTCCTGCTATGCGTTCAAACGCTTCAATAAAGTCATCGGGGTTATCTTCATGCCCCAAATGTCTCATAGCAAGACCTGTATGAGTGTCTACTTGCGGTATGGTTGATTCTTTCTCTGCAGACTTCCTTAGCAGTGCAGTCATCGCTTCCAATAGCGGCCTTTGCTGTTCCTGCATCGCTGCCATGTACTGTTCCTGCAAGTGCTGTAACATTCTGGCCTGCTTTTCTTGCTGTTCGCCCATCCAGGCCAGCATGTTTTGTGGATCCATCCTCTTTTCTTTTACACTGCACCTAGAAATAGAGAGGAAAAAAACCACCAAGTGCGATATCACACAGACAAGGTTTCCTTTTTCTCCCCTTTTTCTCCCCCTTTTTCTCACTGTATCCTTCCCGTCCACCCAGGTTACCAATACCTCGGTTTCCTGGTAGACTCCAGCATGTGAGAAAAGGTCTTTTCACCGCTGACCGGTCTGCCAGCCGAATCCTCTCCAATACCTCACCACTGGCCGGTCTGCCAGCCGAATCCTCTCCAAATTCTCCTGGAGCAAACTTTTCCTGCTTTTTAGCACTGTCCTTTCTTTTTTTCAGGCACTTCTTATGCCCCCCGAAAAAATATCCTGCCAACTACGCCATTTATATGTCACACCTCATCCGCCCCAGCCGTGACTGCTGGTATTGCTGGGCTATTATGAGGGTGGTAGTTGTGCCTTGCTTCTATATATAAATCACACAGAAGAACTTTCTTTTCTTTTAGGGTTTTATTCCCCGTCCCTTGAGGTTTCTTCTTTTTAAACAACAGAAATTAACAGCTCACTTGGCTTCAAACAAAAGATAACTACGTAACAAAAGTAGCTTCCTTCAGCTGATAACTTTAAACCAAAAGTAAATAATAAACAGCCTAACTGACTGCTTGGCTTGGAGAGAGGGAGAGAGTTGCAGCTCTGCCACTTGTATACTGGAATTTAAGGTTACACAAATTACATTTACCTTAATGATATCTCTGGCTCTATCACAGAGAAAGAACAGTCCATCAATTCTGTATTTGTTAATACTTCAGAATTCTCATATTCCATCATTTCTTGCTCATTGGTATCTCCACTATCCACTTCCAACGTGGAATAAAAATATGGAAGGCTTGCCTCGTCAGTCAAGAAGTTTCTCTTCCTGTGAGCAGCACTGCCTTTCTGGGGAGTATCACCAAACTCTGAGTGATGTCTTTCAGAGCCCTGCCCCCGCTGGTGCCTCAATGCATAGCTCAGGTCCTGGTTTGACCTGCTAGCTGGGTAATTTTGATAGGGTCCCTGCCGGGTCTGCCCTAGCTTTCCAGGCCCAACTGTGCCTGATTGCAACCGGTGTAACGGTGTTTCCCTAGAAGCTGGGAACTCACCGTGAGAAGGGATTTCTTCAGCTTTTCTAGGTAAGTGAAGCCCTCTTCTTTTAACACTTCTATAATCAGGAGAAAAGCTATTATTAGCCTCTGAATATCTGGGCTTTATATGGCTATTTCTAAGCCTCCAGGGCCCTTCCCTTTCAAATGGCAAATAGCCCTTGTGTCTACTCTTTGCCCCTGTACCTGCTGTTGCAGTCTTCCTGTATTCTTCTTGCTTTCCAAACACATTCACGCTGTCAGGGTGTTGCCTTCTCCCAGAACCACACAGGTCTCTGGACTCTTTCCAACATTCACACCGGCTCCCCTGTTGCCTTTCAGCTTGTGACCTCTGCTGCTTTAATTCCTTTCTCCAGGATTCCCTCCTTGGCTCCTCTCTCCAGGATTCCCTATCTCCAAATGTTTGATAGTCTGTTTTATCTGCGTATTTCCTGACTCCACCTTCCCTCAGGTGCACTCTATTAGGTAAAGCAGACTCCCTTGCTTTGCTCTCTGGGTGTGTCTTTCTGGGCTCTGTGCACGTGTGCTTAGGTTGTCGCTGGCAACCAATAAACATTCTCCTGTTTATTCTGTCACTTTCACCGTGATCATTCACACTGCTCTGCACCTTCTCAGGCTGCCCTATGTCCACCCTGTGACAATTGGCACAGATGAATCTCCCAATGGAGCACTTTCAGGAGAATACTTGTTTCCCTGCTGTCTTTCAAGGTTATAGCTAGGGCATAGATCAGTGTTCATACCTATGCTTCCATTGCTGTTAGAGTTCCTCTCTATATAGCCTGGCCAGTATGTAGTCCAGTTCTTATGTCCAGCCTTCCAATCCAGATCCCTGGACACTGGATCTCTCTTCACATACCTTCTGGCACGGGTCTTAGGGTCCCTTCCACGTGCAGCCGTCTCCCTCACAGGTACCGTCTGGAGATTCCTAGCTCTGCAGCACCATTCCTCTGGCTTTCCCCAGTCCAATTGTGTATGCTGGCCCTTGGAATGCCTCCCAGTATACGTACTGCTCTGGACTCTTCTAGACCTCTCAAAGGCTTTTCTCCTCTTTCTTCCAAAGGGTTTCTTTCCCTCTCTGTCTGTCCGGTTTGGCTTCTGCTTCTGATGATCCTCCTGATGATGAAGATGATCAATCTCAAGCTGATTCTCTGTAGAATAAACTCTACCTTTATTCTGCCTAGATGAGTGCTCCCCCCTAATACAGCGCAGCTGTGCTGAATCAGGCCCTGCCCTTTGAGATGAGTGCTTAGGGATTACCTCATAGCCCTCCTGATTGAACCCACGCTTCCCCACTTCAGCTCCTCTAATGGCTGTTGGAAACCTGGTGCATTCTGGGACTGGTAGTCTTTTATGGGAAAATTCTGTTTTCTTATTTCTACCAGAACTGACAGGTTGCTTATTCAGAGTCACATCACCTTTTCTATAGCTCCTTCCTGAGCTATGATAAGCTTCCTTATCACAGGTTCTATAGCGCACCTCCAATCAAGTCAACCAGTTCCTGTATACCTACCAACCTTATAGCCCCACCTGAAGTATGGGCAGGAGATAATCCACCTGGCCTAGCGAAGAACATAGCCCCTGTCATTGTCACCCTCAAGCCAGGAGCGGAACCAGTGCATGTGAAGCAGTATCCTCTTCCCCGACCAGCCATTGAAGGTATCCACTGCCATTTAATGAAACTGCTGAAGTATGGACTTCTCAAGGAATGCCAGTCACCTTAGAACACCCCCCTTCTCCCAGTTAAGAAACCTGGGACAGGGGATTACCGCCCAGTACAAGATCTGAGGCGGGTAAATGACGCAGTTGAAACTATACACCCTGTAGTGCCAAATCCCTATACTCTTTTGGGACTGATCCCCCCTGAGGCTACTCATTTCACCGTCCTGGACCTGAAAGATGCCTTTTTCTGTGTGCGCCTAGCCCCCATTAGTCAACTTTTGTTCGCTTTTGAATGGCAAGACCCCATAACAGGAAGGCGGGGCCAACTCACCTGGACCAGATTACCCCAAGGATTCAAGAATTCACCTACTCTCTTCAGTGCTGCCCTGAATCAAGATCTTTCAAGTTACCCAGTGAACCAAGGACAAAGGGTTCTCCTCCAGTATGTGGACGATTTGCTCATAGCCACCAACTCAGAAAGTGAATGTCTACAAGCTACTAGTGAACTTTTGTACCTTCTCAAAGAGGCTGGATACAAGGTCTCAAGAGCCAAAGCACAATTATGCCAAACTGAAGTCAAGTATCTAGGATTCCAGTTGTCCAGCGGGATCCGACGTTTAGGACCAGAACGCAAAGAAGCTGTATGCAGTATCCCTACTCCAACCACTAGGAGGCAAGTAAGAGCCTTCCTGGGGGCCGCAGGATACTGTCGAATATGGATCCCCAATTTTGCATTGATCGCAAAACCATTGTATCAAGTTACTAAAGGAATGGAAAAGTCTGCACTAGAGTGGGGACCTGAACAGGATGCAGCATTCCAGTCTCTGAAAAGTGCTCTGATGTCATCACCAGCTTTAGGTCTTCCAAATGTCCATCTTTTCGTCCATGAGTCACAAGGAAATGCGTTGGGGGTGCTGACCCAATCTCTTGGATCTTGGCAACGGCCAGTAGCCTACTTGTCAAAACAATTGGATGTATTTGCAAAAGCCTTGCCCCCTTGTTTGAGAGCTGCTGCAGCAACAGCCCTCCTGGTGGGCGAAGCAGATAAGCTCACCCTGGGACAAAATCTACAAGTTACTGTACCACATTCTGTCCTGACTCTCATGGAACACAAAGGAAACTTCTGGCTAACCAATTCACGAATGTTGAAATATCAGAGCATGCTGTGTGAAAACCCCCAGATACAGTTAAAGGTCAGTCAAGCTCTGAACCCTGCTATGTTGTTCCCAATTGGTCCTGGGCCCCCTGATCATGACTGTTTAAAAACCATGGACACTGTATTCTCGAGTCGCCCTGATTTGACGATGTCCCTCTAGAGGACCCTGAACGGACTTTCTTTGTAAATGGAAGCAGTTTGGTCATCAATGGACATTGTTGTGCTGGATATGCAGTGGTGACCCTTGATCTGGTAGTTGAGTCCTCAGCCCTGGCCCCAGGAACATCAGCTCAGAAAGCTGAGCTGATAGCCCTTACTAGAGCATTGACATTAGGAGAAGGACTCCGTTTGAATGTATACACAGATTCCAAGTATGCTTTCACAACTTTGCACGCACATGGAGCCTTGTATAAAGAACGATGGTTGATCACCTCAGGGGGCAAGTCTATTAGGTATGGGCCCGAGATACTGATGTTATTAGAAGCTGTATGGGCCCCCAAACAAGTGGCAGTCATGCACTGCCGAGGTCATCAGGCAGGAGCAGGGGAAGTCACCCGAGGAAACAGGTTTGCTGATGCCACAGCCCGAAAAGCAGCCACAACAGGACAAGTCAGGACCCAAGATACCCCGATGCAAGCAGCTCTATTTCCTGCACCCCTTAGTTCTTGGGCACCCCGATACACTGCAAGAGAGTTAGATTATTTCTGTGAAAAGGAGGGAGGGGTCCTGACAGAAACAGGTTGGATAGTGTTGCCCCCTCCAGAAGGTAGTTCACCTCCCGGTCCCACAGTTATTCCTGAGGCATTAGGGCCGGCCTTTGTCCATGCTTTTCATCAGGCCACACATTATGGAAAAACAGCCATGGAAAGAGCCCTAAGGCCCCATTTCTGTATCTCGCTACTAGGACCCTGGACCACCTCAGTGGCACAGCAATGTTTGACATGTGCCAAGAACAATGCTAAGCAAGGTCCCATTCCACCCCCAAGAGTCCAGTCAGTAGGGATGGCCCCGATGAGTGATGTGCAGGTGGACTTTGCTGAAATGCCCCGCGCAAACGAGTATCACTATTTGTTAGTGTTAGTCTGCACATTTTCCGGATGGGTAGAAGCCTATCTCACCCGAACTGAGAAAGCCCGAGAGGTCACCAGGGTGCTGCTCCATGAGATTATTCCTCGATTTGGAATACCATTGACTATAGGATCAGATAATGGACCCTCATTTGTGTCCCAAGTGACTCAACAGTTAGTTCGAGCTTTGCAAATACAATGGAAGTTGCACACTGCTTACAGACCCCAGAGTTCAGGGAAAATGGAACGTTTGAATAGAACCCTGAAATCTCAGTTGTCCAAACTCTGTTAAGAAACAAACCTAAAATGGCTTCAGGTTCTCCCTATAGCTCTTCTTAGGATACATTCAGCACCCACCAAGTCCCTAGGAGTTTCCCCTTTTGAGATTTTATATGGGCGACCTCCCCCCATTGTACAGGGAATAAAGGGAGACATGAGACAAATAGGATCCGAAATAACTAGACAAGAACTATTAGCTTTAGGTTCTGTTTTGCAGAGTCTCCATATCTGGGTGCAAGATCGATTGCCCATCAACCTGACAGAGCCTCTGCATCCCTTCAAGCCAGGAGCGTCCATGTGGATTAAAGAGTGGAGAAAGACCCCACTGGCGCCGCATTGGAAGGGACCCTATGTTGTCATCCTGTCAACCCCCACTGCAGTGAAAGTTGCAGAATTTGAACTCTGGATCCACCACAGTCGAGTGAAGCTAGCCGCCGCTCCTGACCCTGGCCAATGGACTTCAGTGAATGATCTCGAGACTCCATTGCGACTTACATTGCGGAGACAATCAGCATTATAAGAATCTTCAGCATCTGTATTTCTACTCTTATTGCATAAGGGTGACCGCTGGAACTGGGGAAGAAGAAGGTCCTACAAGTTCATCGTACCCAATACTTCAGTTGACCTTCAAAGACTGTAATCAATATATTCTTCCACTATTGTCTTGTGGGAGTGGTGATCCTCGGATTTCTGGAAAAGACTTTTGCTTTACCTCCTTGTGCAGCCTGCATAACTATCACCCGAACAGGACAGAAGGCCACTCAGACTTTACTTTATCATTCCTACTATACTTGCACTGGTACAGTCAGCCGGTGTATTTATAATGGCACAGAATTAAATATCTGTATGAAAGGAAAGAGTAAGACTTGTTATAACCCCCGACAAAACCCTTCATATTATACGCTTGAGATACGCTGGAATGATGAGGATGGGGCCCTCATAAATGCCACAAGCCCCCTCGCAGACCCTACAAAAGATGTTGTCTTGAACTTTGATGCCTGGGATGCAATTAACAGAAATGCTTACCACAAGTGCGGGTCATGGGAACGAGCTTACTATCATGATGATAAATATATGTGTCCGGAAGGAGCCTACGGATGGGGACGGTGTACGGGAAAGAACTCTCCCACCACCGTCTACAGCACTGCATCTAAAGACGCCTACTTCTGTCCAAAGTGGGATTGTGTATACTTTGCTACTTGGAAGAATGCACCTGTGGGACGAGATGGTGATAGTCGAAAAGGCAGTCTGACAAGGATCAGATTATCTGAGCCCAAGAAATGCCAGAAAGGTGCCTGTAATCCCCTGCAACTTCTCATAATCAACCCCAGCCAATGGAAGCAAGGATACAGATTTGGATTGCGTATAGCAGGAGGAGGCATAGATCCTGGAACCATTCTGCACATACAGTTAAATACCAAGGCCCATGTATCCTCACCCTATCGCATACATCACTCTTTTTATGAGGCCATGAAAGCAGAATTTGTTCCTTGAACTAGCAGGAGCATCCCAGAACTTGTTCCTTGAACTAGCAGGAGCAGTAGCATCCAGTCTCCACATTTCAGACTGTCTGTTTTGTGGAGGAACTAAGATGGGAGACCAATGGCCTTGGGAGGCGCAAGAATAGAACTATTCTGTTCCTTATAATCAGATTAACCTACATAATACTACTAGTGAATGGGTAATGGCCCACCCCATTGTGGGTAACTTGTGTTTCGCTCGCTATGGACCACTGTTTAACATGGAGGTGGGGCAGCTGGTCTGTCTCAATCAGAGGTTCTACAACAGTACCACTAAGAAGACGTCTTGGTGGTCAGGAGTCAACACTTCAGAGCCCTCCAATCCTCTTGTCCGTTTCCCCAATCTTGCCAGCGTCTGGACTAATCTAGCATCTTATAATTCCTGGCAAGCACCACCTGGACTGTACTGGATTTGCGGAACCCGAGCATATGCTAGGCTCCCTCACCATTGGGGAGGCGCATGTGTATTGGGAACCATACGACCATCCTTTTTCCTTTTGCCTATATCCCATGGAGAACAACTGGGATATCCTGTGTACAGAAGTCGACAGCTACAGGAGACCTTGAAAATAGGCCAATGGGACAAATGGGATGCAACATCCGAAGAATGGCCACCTGAGAGAATTATCTCATACTATGGACCTGCTTCTTGGGAGCAAGATGGGACATAGGGATATCGTACCCCTGTTTATATGATAAATCGTATAATACGCTTACAAGCTGTTGTTGAAATAATAACCAATGAAACTAGTAAAGCACTAACCCTTTTGGCCAAGCAAAGTACACAAATGCACACAGCTATTTACCAGAATCGTTTAGCTCTAGATTATTTGTTAGCAGCTGAAGGTGGGGTATGTGGGAAATTAAATTTAAGTAATTGTTGTTTGCAAATTGATAATAATGGGCATGTTGTTGAGGATATAGCTATCCAGATGAGAAAGCAAACATTCGTGCCTGTTCAGACCTGGCATAGTTTGAAACTGGATGGGTGGTTTGGTTCGGTATTTTCATGGTTAGGTGGTCTGAAGACCCTTGCATTTATTGTATTATTCATATTAGCTATGTGCTTGCTACTCCCATGTCTCCTACCCCTTTGCTTGCGCATGGTAACCTCAGTAATTGATAGTACTGTAGAGCGAAAGGCAGCTACAAAGATACTAGCTATGTGGCAATATTACCCTATACCCCAAGATGATGCTGTTACACCAGTATAATGTGTGATTTAATTATTGAGTGATTTAATTCTCACCCTTTCTCACTTGCGGGTGAGAATAATCAAAGAGGGGAATGTGGCAGGCTATGGCCTAGAATGGTCTGCTAATATGAAAGGCCTGTAAGTTAGGCCTGGATTCCAACCCCCATTATAGCTAGAAAAGAACCAAAAATCTGTGCAAAATGAGAAAAACTGTTTTAAACTGCTTAATAAGAAGTTCTACATGAATTCATAAATCTTTCATTATTCTCTTGTGTGCAAAAGAAAGAAATGTTTCAATACATGCATTCCTGGAGCTAGAAACGACCTTGCAGTAGAGAAGTATCAAACCTAGAAACTGCACCATTCTTAGAACAGTCTTAAGGGAGGGAGCTGGGTGCTAGGCCCAGGAGGGATCTCTGATTGGACAGGTGCAGGTGGCGTTGGAGCCAATGAGAAGTTTGCATGTATCAAGCTAGAACCAATAGAAAGTTCTCATGTATCAAACTGAAAAAGAGGTATAAATGAGTATGTCTCTGTAAAAACTTTGCTCAGTTCCTTTTGAAGCTTTGACTGACTGGACCTTGTGCACAATAAACTGGCTTGGACCCTGTCAATTGACTCCTGGATTTATTCATTGATTACACTTCGCTGCAGCATATTCGTGACACATGTGAATGAGCTAAATCCATCTGCAATATTGTAAATAGCCCTTTAGTTTTCTCTACAGATCTACCAGCATCAGTTCTCTTGGGTTTACTGCACAAAAAAATATTAGTCTCATTGGGCCCGATTTTCATCTAGGCAGGCTATTTGCAGTGTCGGCGCATAGCCTGCCCACTGACTCCCTTAACCCAGAGTTTCACTTCCACGGCAACAGAAGTGAAAATCCAGGTTTGGTTTGACACTCCCGGAGCCACCAAGGCTAAATGGGTAGTAGTGATTTTCGATGCTACCCGCTTAGCCCCTGCGCTTTAAAAATAGGCGAGGAAAAACCTCACCTATAAGGCACAGAGGGCTAAGCGGGTAACATCTAAAATCACTGCTACCCATTTAGTCCTTTCCTCCACCCTGGAACGCCCCCAACACACCCTGCTGCTAACCGCATAGAATCTGGGCCCATTAGGGACTTATCTAGGATTTTCCAAAGGCACTACCCATGTAGGTGCCTTTGGAAAATCCCGGATAAGGCATTTACACAGATAACTAGGGCAGTTACCCATGTAAATGCCTTCCATAAGAACATATAAGAACATAAGATATGCCATACTGGGTCAGACCAAGGTCCATCAAGCCCGGTATCCTGTTTCCAACAGTGGCCAATCTAGGTCATACGCACCTAGCAGTTTCCCCAAAAGACACAGGTTCCACAATGCTTGTACTGGGTCAAGCATTGATATCCTGGGTCCCTTCTTAATAATGGTTTATGGACCTTTCCTCCAGGAACTTGTCCAAACCTTTTTTAAACCCAGCTAAACTAACAGCCTTTACTACATCCTCCGGTAACAAATTCCAGAGTTTGATTACACGTTGAGTGAAAAAATATATATTTTTTATTAGTCTTAAATAGTTTAACCTGTAGCTTTATTGCATGTCCCCTTGTCTTTCTATATTCTGATAACGTAAACAATCGATCTACATTTACCTGTTCCACTCCGTTCATTAATTTATAGACTTCTATCATATCTCCCCTCAGCCGTCTCTTTTCCAGGTTAAAGAGCCCTAACCTTTTTAGCCTTTCTTCATAGGAGTATCCTTCCATCCCCGTTACCATTTTGGTGGCTCTTCTCTGAACCTTTTCTAATAACGCTGTATCCTTTTTAAGATACGGCGACCAGAATTGAACACAATATTCAAGATGCAGTCTCACCATGGAACGATATAGAGGCATTATAATATCTTTTGTTTTATTTTCCATTCCTTTCCTTATGATACCTAGCATTCTATTTGCTCTCTTGGCTGCCGCTGCACACTGGGCCGAGGGTTTTAACATGTTATCCACAATGATGCCTAAATCCTTTTCCTGGGTGGTGGTTCCTAATGTGGAACCTTGCATATTGTAACCATAGTTTGGGTTGTTCTTCCCTAGGTGCATAACTTTGCACTTGTCCACATTAAATTTCATCTGCCATTTTGATGCCCAGTCTTCCAAAATGCTGCCCACTGTTCTTTCCCTATCCCAAACTGCATGTCCTTGACAAGCAGGAAGAACTTTTCCTCTCTTCATCACCCTATCACATAGAAACAACTATAGGCAGTCATCGATTAATATTAAGAACGAGGGGGCTAAATTTTAGTCAAGGCTGTGCGCCTCCTCTAGGTAGTCAAATTTTGACCACTTAGATTTAGTTGAATTTTCTTCTGAACCTCAGCACCTCAGCGTTTCTAAAATAACATAAAGTCCAAAACTCTGGATCCCATCCAGTGGCTTTCTTATGTTACAGCAGCATAAAAATACTACAGATGATCTTACAAATCAAGAAGTGTGTGTAAAAGTTATTTTTCAAAACTTATTATTTTTTTTGTATTTAACTGTTTATTGATATCATTTCCATCACATAACGATAACCGCAAACAACAATAACACTTTCTCCATTAAACAAGAGATGCTTAACAACCAATATGTCTATTCAACAATATACTCCATATTATATACTCGCCCATTCCCTTATGTATGCCCTCTTCTACCAACCCCCCCATCCCCCCCAAAAATAACTCAAACCCTCCCCCCCCCTACTGCCTCCACACCCCCCCTTACCCCACCCCATTCCCCCCCCCTCCCACCCCCAGGACGCCCCCCAGTACCCCCCATTGTTCCTCATAGCGAGCTAAGGTCTGTCTACGTGCAGCTGTTAACTTTTCCATCAACACCATGTGTCGAACTCGCTTCTCAAATTGCCCCATCCCAGGCAACTCGGTCTGCCGCCAGGCCGCTGCGATCTCGCAGCGAGCAGCGCTCAAGCAAGCCACCACCGCCCTACCACCCCTGTTCCCATGCCCCTCCTCCCACCAGGACAGTAAACAGATGGTAGGAGCCAGTGGAATCTCCACCCCGAGATGCTGCTGTATCCATCCAACAATCCGCTCCCAGTACTCACGCACTTTCTCACAACTCCACCACACATGCCAGAAAGTCCCAACTGCCTCACACCCCCTCCAACACAAGGGAGAGACCCCCGCATACATCTTATGTAGGCGGCTAGGAGTATAGTACCACCTCAGCAAAACCTTATAACTGTTTTCCGTGGACCGGCTGGACAGGAGCCCCCGCCTAGTCTGATCCCACACCCGCTTCCACTCCACCGCTGTAACCGTGCGCCCCAAATCCCCTTCCCACTCCGTCATATACCGATACTTCCTCCCCTGCGTACCACCCACCACCCTATAAAGCCCCGAGATCATGCCCCTGGCCCCCCTTTTCCCAAACCACAGTGCTTCCAACCCTGTAAGTTCCCTACTCCATCCCTCTTTTCCCACCACCTTCCCCAGAAACGAGCGAACCTGCAAATAAGCATATCGGTCCCTTTCCTCCAACTGAAATTCCTCCTTAACAGCCTCAAAGCTCTTCAATTCCCCCTCCTCCAAACACTGATAACTGCACAATAACCCTTTCTTCGTCCACTCGTCAAATCGCCCTCCTTCCCAACCCGGGTGGAACCCCCTAGCCCCCCTCCATGGTGTCAGCAAGGAATAACCCCTAAGTGACTGCCTACCCCCTCCGCTCCGTACACTATCCCAGATCTTTGCCCCCTGTCGCATCGCCGGTGATCCCTCCCCCAAACTTCTTCGCCCCTCAGCGTCCGCCCAAAGCCATGCTGTCAAATGACCCCCCCTAACTCTCTCCGCCTCCAAGGACACCCAGGGCCTCTCCCCCCCCCCAGTCCTCCAGTGCATAACATGCACCAACTGGGCCGCCCTATAATAGGCCAACAGATTTGGGACCCCCAATCCCCCCTCTGCCTTAGGTGCGTACATCACTTCGCGCGCCACCCTGGGCGGTTTCCGTTTCCAGATATAAATAAAAACCCTCCGTTGTAACATCCGCAGCGCCCCTACCGGAATCGCTACCGGTAAGGCCTGAAAGCAATATAGCAGACGGGGCAAGACATTCATCTTAATAGCCGCTATCCTCCCCAGCCAGGATATCTCCAACCCCATCCACCCACCCAAATCCCTGCCTATAGCCTGGAACAACCGTGGATAATTAGCTTGATAAAGTGTTTCATACCGATCAGTAATACGGACCCCTAGGTACCCCAAAGACCCACTAACCCACCGTAAGGGAAACTGCCGCCGTAGCTGCTCCTCCACCCCCACATCCAGTTGCACCTTCAACACCTCTGTTTTATCCACATTCATCTTAAACCCCGAAACTGCTCCATATCTCTCCACCTCCCGCATCACCTCCGGTAACGAGCTGGAGGGTTGACCTAAATAAAGCAGAATATCGTCTGCATATAATGAGATTTTATGTTTCCGCCGTCCTCTCTGCAAGCCCCATATCTTATCATTCCTCCGTATACTCTCAGCCAAGGGTTCCACCACCATAGCGAACAAAAGTGGGGACAGGGGGCATCCCTGCCGGGTCCCCCTCCCCAGAGCAAAATCTCGGGAGTACCGCCCATTCACTTTGATCCTTGCCCGAGGTCCCCGATACAACGCCCTAATCCACCCCATGAGCTTGGGTCCACATCCCATGCGCTCCATTACCCGCATCAGAAAGGCCCAATGGACTCTATCAAAGGCCTTTTCAGCATCGATAGACATCAGAATCAGATCCTCCCGACCTTCCCTCGCCTCCCAAACCACACCTACCGCTCTCTGAATATTATCCGCTGCTTGCCGCCCGGGAATGAAGCCCGCTTGATCACCCTGAATGAGCCCCGGTAGCCACTCCGCCAGCCTCCCGGCCAATACCTTGGCGAGCACTTTAGTATCCACATTCAGTAGAGATATCGGTCTATAGGAACTACATTTCCCCGGGTCCTTCCCCGGTTTTAACAGGACCGTTATTCCAGCTGTCAGCATATCCCGGGACAGTTCCCCCCCTTCCCCTAACACCCCATTAAACACCTTACACAGTATCCCTTTCAGTTCCCCCCAGAAGACCTTATAAAAAGGCCCCGTCAGGCCATCTAAGCCCGGAGACTTCCCCCCTGCTAGCCCCTTCACCACCCTGCCTATTTCCTCCTCACAGATCTCCTCCTCTAGAAGCTCCACCGCTTCCTCCGATAACACTGGGAGCATAATCCCATCTAAATAGGCCGATATCTCCCCCTCGTTCCCCCCGTCCATCTCTCTATATAAATCGAGATAGAATTCCCTAAACCGCTCCCTAATCTCATCTTCTCCCCAGCACCGCCGACCGTCCCCCCTTTCGATATACGCTATCGTGGACATCCCTGCCTTTCTCCGTAACCGTCGCGCCAGGAGCCTCCCCGCTTTATCCCCAAATTCATAATGTGTCTGTTGCACTCTCTGTAAAAGAAAGGCCACTTTCTCCACTTGTAGATCCTTTAACGCATCCCGCGCCTGCTCCATCGCGACCCGATCCTCCCCCGATCCCGTCTCCCTAAACCGCTCCTCCTTCGCCCCCACCTCCCTCTTTAATGCTTCTTCAAGCTGTGCCCGCTCTCTTCTTCTTTGAACCCCACATAATAAACCTCCCCCGTACCACTGCCTTCAAGCCCTCCCATACCATAACATCCCGCACCTCTCCGGTATCATTGATATGCAAATACTCCTTAATAACACCCCGCACATCCTCCACCACTCGCCGGTCCCGCAGGAGAGTATCATTCAACCGCCAGAATACCCCCCCTTTGTTCCTGGGGTTGCGGAGGTGAAGCTCCACTCCTTTGTGATCCGACCACCCAATATGCACCACCCCCCCATCTTGGACCTCAGACATCCATCGCTGATCAATCAGGAGCATATCCAGCCTACTCCAGCTTCTGTGTGGAGCCGAGTAGAAAGTATACCCCTCCCCTTGTGGATACATCACACGCCATACATCCAGCAAGTTATAACTCCGCATCAGTCCTTTCAAGCCTACTCTATTCTTACGCCCCCCATCCCCCCCCTTTGGCCTTCGATCTAACCCCGGGTCCAACACCACGTTAAAATCCCCTCCCACTAACACCTTCCCCCCCCCTCCCGCCTTATCCAGTAAAGCCCTCACCTCCCCCCAAAACCCCCCCTGCTGCCCATTCGGTCCATACACCCCCACAATCACTATGTCCTCCCCACCCATCTTCCCAGTGATCCCCACTACCCTACCCTCCTGATCCTTAAACGAAGCCCCCACCTGTATCCCACATCCCCCCCGTATCAAGATTGCCACTCCTCCCTTCCGTCCCCCCCCTTTAGTGCAGGAAAAGAATTGATCCGGGTAGTGCCGATGCCGCATCCGCCCCACGTCCCGGGCCCTAAGGTGCGTCTCTTGTAGTAGGACCACATCCCAGTGAGCCCTCTCCACCTCCCGAAAAAACATTCCCCTCTTGGTGGGCGAGTTCAAACCCCGCACATTAATGGTGCCTATACGCAACATTCCAATTCATCCCCATTGTTCCCCAGCCCCCCCTGTTTGGCGTCCCCATCCCCTCCCTCTCCCCCCCACCCCCCCCCAACCCCCCTGTGCCCCCCCCTTCCCCCGCTACCTTTCCCGGTCTGCCCGTCCTCCCAGTCCTGACGTCCAATCCCACCACTTCCCCTCCCGCCCCCATCTACCCCGCCTTTCTGTACCTCGCCCTTACTACTACCCCCCCCAGCCCCCAGTTCCTCCCCCCCGTCCCCAGCCCTTAACCTTCCCCCCTACCTCCCATTATCTTCTCCCAACACCCGTAGGCCCTAATAGTCCAGTGTTCATTACCATGAGCAAAAGGGCGCTAACACCCCCCTCAGGTGTGCCGCTCTCACTGATCGCCAGGTCAGGACGTCTGCTCTGCCACATCTGACTGCAGTTCCCGGCTCAGTCGCTGCAAACGCTTCCCGCGCTCCCCCACACGTTGCCACTGGGAGCTAGGTTGCTTCCGCTGCCGCTCTTTGCCACTTGCTGAGGTGGTCGGCCGCACCGCCTGCCCCGCCACTGGAAGGCCGTCACACCCTAATTCCTTTAACAGCTCCCAGGCCTCCTCTGGTGACTTCACTTTACGGTTCAGGCCATTTATGGAGACCAGAACCCCAAACGGGAACAGCCAACGATACCGGAAATTCTTCCCCCGCAGATATGCGGTCACATCTTTCATGGCTTTTCGACGCTCCAAAGTACCTTTTGAGAGATCATTGTACACTTCAATTTCCGCTCCTTCCCAGGCCACTCTCCCAAACTTTCGAGCCACATTGAGTATTCGCTCCTTCAGCGGGAAACTGCTCAAACACGCTATTATATCCCGGGTCTGCTTCTCCCTCCGTGGCCCCAAACTCCGGTGGGCCCGCTCCACACCTATCTGCTCCGGAGTCGTACCCGTCATGTCCCCCAGTTGCAGCACATGGCAACAAAGCCGTTGCACCAACTCAACACAGTCCTTGGGGCCGGCCTCCTCCGGCACTCCTCTGATACGTAAATTATTTCTCCTTGCCCGATCCTCCATTTCCTCGACTTTCTCCAGTAAGTCCTCATGTTTGGACTGTAGTGCGCCCTGCATGGTCATTAGGCCGCGCACCTCCCCCTCACAATCCTCCACGTGATTTTCCAATTCTTCCACCCGACTCCCGAGAGTGCCCAGCTCCTGCTGAATCTCCTGCAAGGTATCCCGCATATCTTTTCTCATTGCTTTCAGCTCTCTCTTCATATCGATCTTAAAGTCATGCAGCCATCTCCTCAGGGGCAACTCCTCCTCCCCTTCAGCATCGGTGACATCCTCGTCCTCCGAGGCCCCTCCGCTCTCACGTGCACCCGCTCCTACCGATTCTTTCTCCGCGGCTGCCATCAGTTCTCGGCGCACGTACGGAGATTGAAAGCCCTCTAATTTTTTCCGGGCTGCCATCGCGCTCCTAGATGGTCGCTCTCGCTCCACTGTGACCGATGGGGGCTCACTTTTATTGCTCTGTTACATGGGATTAGGACGGAGCTTGGCGTTCAAGCTGCCATGAGCTCCGTGACGTCACCGGAAGTCCAAAACTTATTATTAAATCCAGGAATTATAGAGTTTGATCGTAAATGTTCTAGCCTTTCAGAAAGAGCAGTGTCACAACTTACCATAGTCTGGTTGTTTGGATAAAATTGTCTTGAAATCATAGTTATAATCATTTAAATAATCTGTTAAAAAGCTATTAAGATTTCCTAATGCTAGTCATTTCTAAATGGTACTTGCTTTGATTCATGAACAATATATGAACAGTACATGGTTCATATAGCCAATCACTTGGTGAGAAATGCAATTTTTATTAAGTACCTATTCCATAATGCATATCAAATGAAGTAAAATTCATTGTGTATAGCATTTTTACTATATTTAAAAAAATAGTTATGCCTCAAGGGTCAGCTCCTCAGAAGCCAAAGTAGGCAGATGAGCTAGAATTATCACAAAGAATGAAGAAGTAATAGGAGCTAAAAGATATTACATTTGCCACATTTTTTTAATTGTAAAGAGTCCATTGTCCCCGATCTAAGTGCTGTTGAATTTCTGTAATGACTTTCAGCTAGGTACTAATTTACAAAATATGTGACACCTAACTGGAATTGCAGCTAATGTGTGAGGTTTATAAATGAGGTAATGCTTATAGTAGGCATATGTTTACTGCAAGATGCCATAATAAATGTTGTTGTGATGTGGAAGCGCACAAAGGTCTACTTGTGGGTGGTAATTTTAGAGCATGGTGTTTAACATTTTTAAAAAGATGCCTATTTTATTCCTGTTTTATAAAAGCAATAAAGGCATCTATGTGGGATTGTAGAATAGACTCTCAGAACCAGCACTACTATTTCATCAATGATTCTGTACACATTCACACCCATTCAGAAGTGTAAACGAGTACACATAGGGGCATGTTTACTAAAAGTTAACGTGCAGTATATGAAGATAATGCACATTAAGTGCTGCCACTGCCCATTCATTTCTATGGCCATTGCAGCACTTAACATGTGTTAACTTTACTTAATATGCTTTAACCTTTAGTAAATATGCCCCATAGTCTGTGCGTGCATACATGTTTTTTATAAAGCAGATGCATACAGTATATTGTGACTGTGCCCTTCCTCTGACCAAACTAAATGCAGATCTTGTAAAAGTAGAAACATAGAAACAGAAAAAATGATAGCAGATAAAGGTCATATGGCCTATCCAGTACCCATTCACATATCTTCCTCTCCATCAGAGATCCTTGGTGCTTGTTCCACGCTTTCTTGAATTCAGATACTGTCCTAATCTCCACACATTCACCATCCTTTCCATAAAGAAATATTTCTTTAGATCTGATTTTACTGTCTTTCACCCTCACCCTATGACCCCTTCTACTAGACCTTCTTTTCAGTTGAAAGAGATTTGCCTCCTATGCATTTATACTGCGGAGTTATTTAAATGTCTCTATCATAGCTTCCCTATCCTGCCTTTCTTACCAGAGTACCCTTTCTTACGGCATACCCTAAGAGGATGATTCCGTACTGGCCATCCAGCCCCTGTACGGCTGATCAGAATCGGGGCATACAGAGGTAGACCCGATACTGATCCCATGGGGGCTAGATGTGCCCGCAGGATCAGAATCGAGTCTGAACATGCAGGCCTGGCCCTGAATATGACCGGCCTGCCACCCAGCCACATACTCGGCTAACTCAGCCTGGCTCCTTAATAGAGCCACAGTGCCATAGTGTCTTGTTGCCATGGCACCGTGGCTCTATTAGGTAGCCGTGATCCCTGGCCACCAACCCAAAATGCCCTTTCCCTACAGCCTGACCCCCAATCTGGCCTCCCATGGCCAGGGTCAGGCTACAGGGAACCCCTTCACTCCTCATCAGTCTGTCCCTACCATCCGCTGCCATTCCCCGACATCCAGAGGAATTTATTCCACCTCAGAGGTAGAATAAATCCCACATCTACCCAGCTGACCTTTGAATTGACCCTGTACATTCAAGGTCTTGCACCGCCCATGCTGTACCCTCACCCCGCCTCCTTCTCACCCCCTCCTGCCCCCGCTTATGGCTCCCTGTACAACACAGCTGTATGTTTCGGGAGCCTGTGCACCAGGGCCACAGGGGGACGAATAGTGGGGATGTACGTCCCGACAGGATAGGATATACATCCCTGCTATTTGTGGCACAGAATGACCCCCTTAGTATATAGAGATTAACTAATCTGGTTATCATTTGGTACGCTTATGTTAAGATTAGGCAGTCCTTCTAATACATCCAAATAATATCATGCCTCATACTGTATGCACATTAGTCTAAACTGACCACCAATGGAGCCCTTCTTTTTTGCTACCTTTTTCAACTAGTCCTCCTGCTTCAAATCTTCTACAGTATGTCATGTCACAAAGGCATTTGGAGACTTGAAGGCTGCATTACGATATTTTTTTTTATTGTATTTAGCTCACGCCTTTCCAGTGATAGTTCAAGGTGCGTTACATTCAGTATAGTAGATATTTTCTTGTCCCTGGAAAGCTTACGATCTAAGTTCATACAGGAGGAAATGACAGTGAAATTACTATGCAGAGACATATTTCTAATGCTCTATGGTTTACTTTCTTTCAGTTATACATTATTCAAAATATTCAACCATACTTGGCTAGAGAGAATTAGTTAGCTGTGACTCATGCTTTAGTTACATCAAGTATAGACTATTGTACTTCATTCTATGCAGGATTACCCAAGGTGCAGTTACTGTATATAGGCTGCAGCTTGTTCAAAATGCAGCAGTCCATTTATTGCAGGGCTGGAGCCTCATGTAACCTCAGCGATGTAACCTCAGCGATGGAATTATTACATTGGTTGCTAGTGGTATTTCGTGTCCAATTTAAGTTAATATCTCTAGGCTTTAGTTTTGCAATTGAATGCACCAGAGTATTTAGAAGATCAACTAGAGTATTACATGCTAACTAGGAACCGTTCTTCAGCTCATGATGCCTCTTTATGTACCCCTTCAGCAAGGATGGTTAAGTAGGCAGAAAGGGAGGAATTTTCTTTGCCAACACAGAATTGTCAAATTCATTTCCTAAAGACATATGCATGCTGGATTCTTAGCTGCTGATTTGCAAGCAATGCATAGTGTGGCTCTTTCATAAAGCATTTATTTGAGTTTTCTAAGCTAGATAGACCATTTTAACTGTAATTTTCTGTCTATATTGTTTGTGAATGTTTGTAATTATTTTAGTTAACTAATGTTGTTAATGAATATTTGTAATTTTTTAGATGAGCAATATTATCACTGTAAACCACTTTGAGTCTCCTTAAATGGATGGATATCAATCAAATGAACAAGTAAATAATCAAATAAATAAGCTATGTTACCAGTGTCCTCAGGTATGCTATTTTGCTTGAAACTCATTCAATCATTACTTCAGTATGATTCATAATAACGAGCACTGTATTTCTTATCTGTAATTCTCCACTGTTAGATATTTTCTACTTCTCCCTCCCTTATCTCAAATGACATCACTATTGTCAATTCAGATATCATGATAATTTATATTAATGATTACTTATATTAGAAAGCACAAAGTACTTTGTTGATTCTTAAGAACATTAAGGGGTATGTTTAATAAGCAGCATTAAGGGAGCACCGGATAATGAGCACAAATGGCAGCATTAAGAGTGTTTGTGTGTGAAAAAGGATGGGGTGGGGAGTAGGCACACCAGCGTTAAGGGAACAAGGCCTGTTTCCCATCAGCACCAGCGGGCTCAACTTTAACAGAGCCGCACAAAAGGGAAACACTCTCCCTTCGTGGCTCTGCAAAGCTGAGCCGGCGTGGGGAAAAGAATGGCAGGGCTCTTCCGGGGCAGCGGGGGGGGGGGGGGGGCATAGGGCACTTCATTCTGCTGCTGCCCCTGCAGCAGCGCAGTGGCAGCAACTTCTCCGACTGTGTTTTTTTTTTTCTTTAAATTTCCCTTGAGAAGGTCTGGGGCTGGGCTGGGCTGTAGATGTTCGGGCTACACCATGCACAGATGTGACGACACTGTTCTGTCTTGACCATGACTATCATATGCACATGCTCCAGCAGGATGTACATGCACTGCTATCACCAATGTTTGCATTGTGTCACGTATCACTGGAAGGTGGTGATGGCTCTCATCTGTACTATTGTTGCTACTGTAGATCTTTTTCAGACACCACAGAACCCTGGCTTGCCAATAGTCTCCAGATGTGCCTGGCAAGGAACATTCAGTTCTATATCCAACACATTGCATGCTGGGATGTGTATGTATCCCATTGCTATGGTGTCCCATTCAACGAGCATGATTAGAAGGTAGTGCATTATATGGGGACATGTCTGCACAGTGGCAAATCACTCAGGCACTTATGGAGACTGTTTCCAAATTAGGACCAGGCCATTGTCTAGACACATGCATGGCTCTAACAACATTATAGAATATAGACATCACACAGGAGGGAGCCTGCACCCATCAGACAGATTACCACAGTAGACATGAGGCCCAGTATACATGTCTCTGAGAGGTGGGTTGACATCAAGAAAAGGACAATAGTGTATAGCACTAACAAGCTACCATGGGACCGCCGATGCCAGTGTCAATGCAGTGTCAGTGCTACCATCTCCTTAACATCATTGTTTGGCGTAGATAGGGATCACTATAGTCCATGGGGGTGGTCACAGAGTCAATATTGGTGTGGACAATGATGCAACCCATACAGTGGTCAGACATTGGAGACAGTCAGGAACCTCTGATGGTAACACGCACAGAGAATGTGTTGTTGCACATCGGCTATCTGGCTGTCCCTGGCTGCATCACAGTAACATCGGAAGTCAGACAGATGAATACACATCACCATGTGTGTGTGAGACATGATATGAAAACATCATTCCAGCACTGACCATTCCATTCCCCAGGAACATGACATCCTGCTCATGGTGATTGGTATTGCCTGCCTCAGTGCACCTGTGGTAGAAAGGCAGCACACCTTGTGATGGGGACATGCAGGACTTACTCTGTGACTTACAGTGGAGAGGTGAACTGACTGCACCCCACATGATGTTAGTGGCCCTATAGCCACCAAAATATGCAGAATGTTTGTCAACTGCCACCATGTGTGGATGACTGCTGCATGCTAGATGTCTGATTGTAGTACTGTGCGACTGTCTTCCCAGCTGTCCTAACAGCACCATCCGGGTCTGCAGCAGTTGCTATGGGAACCCTACAGGAAACACAGCCACAGCGTATCCCCAGCAATGACACACAGGGATCCACCGAGGAGGAGACATCCCTGAGTGGCAGCGAGTGGCATAGCAATAGTTTCTCTGAGCATGATGGCTCAGTCACCTAAGATGAGCTTGGATGGGAGGAATGGGCAGAGCAGTGCTCCACAATGGGGGATAGTGAGGCTGGGGCCAGCATTACACTACATCTGAAGTAAGAATCTGAGTCTGAAATGGAAGGTGGCCAGACACAAGAGGTGCAGGACTGACCCCAGGAGGCAGTTGAAACAAAGGATGTTGTGGAGATGGCAGGAGCTGATCAGCTGAAGGCCCAGGTGGAAGGTGCAGAGGTTGCACCAGGAAGGTCATGGGACATTATGGTGGGTCTCCTGTCCAATCTTGTCATCTACACCATGGGCAGTCACGAGGACCTCTCAGATTGGTTTTCATGCATGTGTGGTACATTCCTTTGTGAGTACTAGGTACAGTATGTGACCTGTAGCTCACATGGCAGCATGGGACAGAGTGAGCATGCTGCCTAATTGTCAACTGGGGGACATGATTGCACCACACCGATGTCCCCAATTGCAGGGTGGGTGTGTCCTACAACCATGTATGCTACCATGAGATATGTGCAGCACTGAACCCTCTAAGCAGCATGTTCTCCACTGGTATGCCTTCAAGTGAGATGTGGCCAACCATCACAGCAGTTAGGATTTGTCCACATAGGGTGGTACCTTGACCCTGCCTATGTGCTGCAATCCATACACTGCATGTGTATCAGCTCCTTACCTATACAGGACTGGTGCTGGTGTGTTGTAGCAGTGCACAACTTCCCTGGTGGTATCATGGTCTCCCACACAATATACACACCTATGTTCATGGAGCCTTTATGCAGATCTCTAATTTACTGCTACCTCTGTCTGAATGCTCTTCACCAATTGGGATTGTAATCTGGTTCACCTTTCTTATTTCCAGTTATCTGACTCAGGCAACTCCTTTTCACTTCCTAATTGGCCCTCCCTTCTACCCCTTAGCCTACCCATCCCCTGGCTAACAGTCTCTCTCAGCTGTCCTGGGCTCATCACCACTATTACTTAGAGGTGCATCCCATTTCTCTGAGGTCTAACCCCTGCCTTTCCTTCATAGTTGTCACCTGATGTCTGGTCTCTTCTCCGTTTTTTTATGGCTCGACATTATGCTCTCTTCCTATTGTCGACACTCTCTAATCTTCTCCCCTATTACCAACAGCCTCAAGCCCCCCCCCCATCCCTCCTTAGTATCCCCTCTCCACCATCCTTACTTCTCCCACTATCTTCTCATCTACCCTATCATCAGCATCTTGAGCTTCACCATTCCCTCCATCTCATTCAGACATCTCCTCTCTCTCTGAAAAAACCTCACCCTCGCTACTGCCATACTATCTCCTCTCTACCCCACACTCTGCTTGTCCTCCTGTCATCTGGAGATCTCAATCCCAATCCTGGCCCTCCCAGACTTCAGTCACACTTCCAGGTCAGATCCACACACATCTCCTCAAATCTTATTCATATCCCTCCTCTTTCCCTGTGTCTTGCACCTTGTGGAATGTACACTCCATCTCAAATAAGCTTGCCTTCATTCATGAGATCTTTATTTCTCATGCCCTCCAATTGCTTGCTGTCAGTGAGACCTGAATCCTCCCTGAGAATTCAGCTTCATTCGATGCCCTATCTCATGGCGGCTACCAGTTCTCCCACTGGCTATGGTGGTGGTATTGAGTTTGTAGTCACACAGTCCTGTCAATTGCAAACCCTTCTTCTGCCTCAGTCTGACTCCTTTCATTCCTTTGAAGTCCACTCCATCTGCCTTTTCACTCTACTACCTCTCCGGATAGCTGTGGTCTATCGACCCCCTGATAAGTCCATTTCTACCTCTCTCATTGACTTTGGTTTTCCTTCTTTCTGGATTCATCTTCTCCCTTCCTTATTCTAGGGAATGTTAACATTCATATTGATAACCCCTCTGATCCCTTTCTCTCACTTCCTCATTTCATCCCCAGCTTTGCTATACTGCACCCACTTACCAGCATGGCCACTGCCTCTACCTACTCTTCTGCTCTGATTGCTTACCCTCAAATGTCTATATCTCAGTTCTTACTTTATCTGACCATCACCTGCTGCACTTCACTCTTCATTACCCCATGCCTCAATCTCGGACAGCTTCCTCCAACTTCTTTGGAGACCTTCATACTATTGACCCATCGATTCTCTCCATCACTGTCACTTCACTTCTCTCCTCCACCATCTCTTCTGAGGCTGTAGATCTGGCAGTAGCTTCCTATAACACTGCACTCTCACCTGCTCTGGATGCTCTTGCTCCATCCATGCCATGTCCTGTGTGATGTACTGCACCCCAGCTCTGGTTGTCTTCAGTTACCCCCTATCTACATTCCTGTGCCCACACTGCTGAGCACACTTGGCTCCCATTCCACATCCTTCCAGACTTTCTACACTACAGAATCATGTTTGCCTCTTTCCAGTCACCCATAGCATTCACCAAACAGGATTATTATGTCCACCAGACTAATTCTCTTGCCTCTGATCCTCACTGTCTCATTACAACTCTCAACTCTTTCCTCAAGATGCCTTCGCCTCCGACCCATCCTTCCCTCTCTGCCCAAGCACCAATGTGTGGTGTCAGTGTGAGGTGCCTGGATCCTTTGTTTGGACAGTGATGTCTATCCAAATGGTGCTTGACAACTGTCCATTGGACCAATGTCAGCAGATGAAGGCCATGTATTAATCTTACTGTCCAGTACTCAGTTGCTTATGTGTGAATCATACCTGTCATGCTAAATCTCTGCTGTGGATCATGATGTATATTGTGTGGCCTTTGGAATGATGCACTACGTATCCCCTTGGGTTTGCTCAGGGCTGTACTCAACTATTTTGTAGGATTGCACAGGAGTCTGGCAGTACAGAGGTGCATTGCTATTCCCCTCATATCAACATGCCTATCCTTTTATAACAATCCAAGTAAGATCACAGAATGAATGTGAACATGATGCAGACATGTCTCCTCCAAAACACTGCCTGGTACAATAACAGACAAAAAATGTGATTCTTTTGTGCTTGTGCTTTGGAGGGGGGTCATTCAACCATAATGTATAGCACATACAGGCATATTGATCACCAGGAGGGAGTGTTGACTTGGATCACATCTGACCCCATGTGTGACGCATCTGTGGTCATTCTGCAGGAAGTGTACCCTATCTGTACAATGGAGTCCAATAGAAGCACGTATCCTTGCACGACCAAATGGGACCAACAGGAGCAAGGAAATCAGCATACCCTCTCAAAATTGGAATAGACTTTATTGAACCCCAACACCAGCAGTGTTTTGGCAGCTTGTGTCTTCCTCAAGGGGTAGAGTTGAATTCTGTCTATTCCTTGTGAACACAAAAACATGTGCTTATTGATTGAAACCAATATGCATATATTATATGCAGCTAGGCATTTTCAATCTGACAATAACACACATACAATGTGAGTCTTTTGCACTTGTGCTTTGGAAGGGATCATTCAACCATAATGTCCAGCACATACTGACATATTGACCACCAGGAGGGAGTGTTGACTTGAATCACATCTGACTCCATGTGTGACACACCTGTGGGCATTCAGTAGGAAGTATACCCTATGGGGGTTATTCTGTCCCCCAAATAGCAGGGATGGATGACCCACCCCATTGGTGTCTAACTTCCCCACCGGTTGTACGGGGAGGTTAGACGGGTGTGGGGAGTAGGTGGATCAGGGGCGGAGTTAGGACAGGCAGTGGGTTGTCGCCGGCCCTGGATGTACAGGACCAATTCTAATGTTGGCCCTGTACGTCCAGGGCCAGCGACTTGTACAGGGAAGTTATTCCACCTCCGAGGTGGGATAACTTCTCTATGCATATTGGATCGGCGGGCCCAGAGCACGAATAGGGCAGGGGGGCCAAGGACATTCTCCGCAGCCCGACTCTGGCCATACGTGGCTAGATTGGGGGTCGGGCTGAGGGGAATGCAGTGCAGGAGCCGGCAGCCAGGATCACAGCTTTTAAATGGAGCCATGTTGCCATGGCAACTGGACACCATAGCACCGTGGCTCCATTTAAAAGCCCTGACTGAGTTAGTCGGGCAGTGCCTGTATGTGCAGGCCAGGATGAATCACAGTCCTGGCTTGCACATACAGGCCTGATCGTGATTCTGATCACACAGGGCTAGACATGCCCCGCGGGATCAGAATTGCAATGCCCTCTGTACATCCATTTCAGACCGAACGTACAGAGGGCTTCTACGTCTGCACAGGAATCGGACCTTATCTGTACAATGACGCACAGATCACACTATAGGGTTGATGCCATGCCATGTCTCCACATGGGCACATCTACTGGGAGTTGTTTCCCAGGGCTCGGTCATTATACAGCATGCAACCATGTGCACAAATCATGTGCTGATATGTCTCAGAAATCTTACTGCCACCATCTCCCCCAATGTGCTGTCTGCTTATGCAACAATTGTCTGAACTTGTGTTTCTTCTGACATCTCCCCAGTTAACCATCATGATCTGGTGGATATGCAGGGCTGCATATCTGATGTGGGACACTCAGTCAGAGCAGTATTTGAGGAGATGTCCACCTCGTGACAGGTGCAATTGACCAACTCAATTCAACAATTGGACATCTGCTTCAACAACCCAATAACCACTGACACCAGGGACAAGCTCTATTGGTGCTGCAGGAATTGCAGGCAGAGCACCAAGGAGGGGATGGGGTCTTTCTCCCAAATGATGATGGACTTGTTCAAAGGGGCATGCTTTGCATGTAGGTCACTGTCCATACAGCAATGTGTATATTTCTTTCACTAAGCTATACATATGGTTGTCTTGCTACATGTGTGCATGTCTCATTCCATGGCCTTTTGTTGTGGGAACTGTAACCTGTACCCAGGGCCTACACATACACTGGCCCTATGTCTGCACAGGTAATGTGTGTAAACCAGCTGTGCCCTTTGCAGCAATATGTCAGGATTACATATCTTTCCCCCTTCATCATGGTTTAGCCATCCCACACACAGCACAGTTCCCTTGGTCAATTGCCCTTGATGGATCTCATATGTCTTTGTTAGTTCATCATTGGAGGGCACCTCTTGTTAGCGTGACAGCTGCAACTGTGGTATGGTGGTACATGGGCTAGTCGAACTACAAGCTACAAAACACACAATGATTGGTGTAACCTTAAGGCACCTGTGGCTTTCATATCTACCTTGAGCTGGACATGCACATGTCAAATGTACATCCCACAGTTTTAATGCATAAGTGCCATAAAGATACATACAGCATGTTACACAGATATACAGGTCTCCCTCACAAACTGCATCTCTGATACAGGAGTAACTGCCCTTTGAAAGGGCCATTACACTTTGTCCAGTTTGCATCTCTCACTCTTGCATGTACCCTAAACTAAAAATATGTACAATGGCAGGATATATACAACAGTTGGTGCATGTTACTGCATATCCTATGTCAAGATGGTGGAGAAAGTGACAATGTGGCCTGGATCAGTTCTTGCACAACAGGTGCCATTACACAGCAACACACATGAGAGGGAGTACCACGTATTCTCCCACCCATCCTTGTATTTATTCTAGTATTCAGCATAAATACGTCTATGGAGTATGTGATTTGGACAGGACCTATCTGCCGGTTCACTCTGGTATGTGGCAGCAGTATTATCTGTTGTATTGTTGCACAACAATGGTCACAGTCCTATTCTCTGCTGTTCCCTATATTTGGGCTGTGGGGAAAGTCAACATTCCCTCTCTGTATCACACAGAGTTGTGATGGATCTCCATTGCTATACATATTTGTACCATAACCCATGTGAGACAGAAGAGGTGGAGCTCTGTGTTTGTGTCTGAGGCATACATCATGTTTTTCCATTGATACAGCACACACCCTGAGATCTCCTATTATGTTGCCCCTTTCCATTTATATACATGTTGGACAGACATATTTTTACATACCTGTAGCACTTTATTCAAATGTATGTAGAGTGCTATAATCATGCATGAGCCCCCATGTATAGGCCCCAGCCCTGTACATCTTCATACACACTTTAAAGGTGCATCATCACAATCATTTTCCAAATGTTCATGAGACATAGGGCACATTGTACTGCAGCTGGAGCATGGATCTAAGCAGGGGCCATATACCTTACTCAGACAGTGAGGGGCTGCTACATCTGCAACCATCATAGTTGATATTATGTGGGGTTCCCGCAGCCACTAGCTACATGGGGAGTAATGTGTGATTCACCTTATGCCATAACACATTGTAGTACCTCACCCTTCTATGTGGCCATCCATGTGACTGTGCTGTGAGATATTTTGGGACCAGATGGTTCTTGATGTGTCACTATATGGGACCCCAAAATACAATGCTCACAATCCAGAGATCTCTATTTGTATGAACAGCAAAGGGATGACACATATTGCACCATGATCAAACAAAGTGCATATCACTAAAGGACATCTTTGCTGGTACCAATCCCTCTACAAGGATAAGACTATTGCATTCGGCTCAAGGGATATTCGGCACAAGGGATATTCATTGACATGCATGGTCACCTGTCTACTAATGTGAACAGCATGGGATATTTTAGGGCGGCTGACATATATTTGTGTTCCTTTCTAATATTTGGATTGTGGACACAGTCATAGTTGTCCTATGTCTGAAGGTATACCTATGCAGTGTTCTGGTGCCTGTGACTTCCTATTATGATAATATATGGTGGTCACAGCTGAACTGGTTTCAGTAAACAATATACAGTACATGCAAATGGACCATCATACTCGCAAGTAAAGTGCACAACCAGCATCCTTTAATCTCACTGGCGTGTGATAACATCTTGAATATGTATTCATGTACTATACTGATTCCTATTGGATGTGATCTGCAGCCTCATTTTCTGACCTCACTGCATTCTGTTGGATCTTGATATACAATGTTGTGTTGGAGACAGAGTGAACCATTTCAGTGTCTACACATGTGGCAGACATTTGGGCCACCTCTGGGCCATACACTAATTATGGTGGTATCCCTTGTGGATGAGCTAATGAGGCTGAATTTGTTGCAGATATATCAATATTTCTACTGCTACATATCACTGTGGCAGCTAGTTGACATGTGTTATGGGGAAAGCTGAATATATGTGACTCTGCATGTGCCATTTCAGTTGGGGCAACAAGCCTTATCTCTTATGGATGCATGTCCCAGCACCGGGTTGTTCAGATCACTATAATATAGCTTAACAATTTGGATATTGGCAGCCTGATTATGGACATTGCATCTGTTACACATCACTGGAGTCAATGCATGTGTCCACAGCATCCAAGCTAATAAATCTTTGGCTTCATGATGATAAAAGCAGTCTACATGTTTGAACTTGTATGTTTAGTCAACATATTCACCCCTGACCCCCACACATGTGTAACATTGTTGTTCCAACCCATTCAGGGCCTCCAACAACAACTCTGTTGGTTGCTCTGCAAATCATTCTTTACCAGCTGATGCAGCCTCGTCAATGCTTGACAACTTTCTTCCCTTCAAGTCATTTTGGAGGTTAGGGTACAGGTGATAGTCAGTAGGGGCCTCATCAGGTGAGTATGCCTGGAGTTACAGCAATTCAAAGCATTGAGCAGGCAGTGTGTGCTATGTGCTGGCTGAAGGGTGAGTAGAGGCATTGTCCTGCAGACCACAGACGCACCTTGCAAGCTTTCATAGACATACGGAGACCAGATTCCTCTTCAATTTGTCCAGAAGGCAAACATAGTAGATTCTGTTTATAAATAATACCCTCAAATGTGATCAGAAAGTTTAGCTAAATAGGGTCTCTATTACTTTTTCGTTGACTATATGCTGGAATAAATCTTGTTGAATATGTGCGTTTAGTTCTTCATAACTTATTTCATCATACTTTATCACAAAAAAATATTTTTTATTTATTTTTTCTTTTTTTCTTTTTTTCTTCTCAATCACTACAAAAAGGATAAAGTGCGGGTCTCAGACTAACATTGGCAGCGCTTATTTGCTAATCGCAAAAAAGCAGCATGTCTTCACGCATCAACGACCCTTACTGCACTTACCCTGGTATTAAACCGAAATAACAGCATTTTCCAACACTTCCTATTAAATACTTTCTGTTATCATGTTCAGCTTTTGTTTTTCTCCAATTGCTTGAAACATAAACATAAAGATTGTGCTTATCTTTAAATCTTGAAGTTATTTGATCGCCCCGACGCTACCAAAAGGGTACCGCAAAACTGCGTTTATGTTTATGTTTCAAGCAATTGGAGAAAAACAAAAGCTGAACATGATAACAGAAAGTATTTAATAGGAAGTGTTGGAAAATGCTGTTATTTCGGTTTAATACCAGGGTAAGTGCAGTAAGGGTCGTTGATGCGTGAAGACATGCTGCTTTTTTGCGATTAGCAAATAAGCGCTGCCAATGTTAGTCTGAGACCCGCACTTTATCCTTTTTGTAGTGATTGAGAAGAAAAAAAGAAAAAAAGAAAAAATAAATAAAAAATATTTTTTTGTGATAAAGTATGATGAAATAAGTTATGAAGAACTAAACGCACATATTCAACAAGATTTATTCCAGCATATAGTCAACGAAAAAGTAATAGAGACCCTATTTAGCTAAACTTTCTGATCACATTTGAGGGTATTATTTATAAACAGAATTATTAGCCCTTTGAAGAACTAGACCTACAACAGTCGTTTGGATTACGATAAACATAGTAGATTGCCATACAGTTTCCCCCTTTTGCAGGTAATCTTCATGCATAATTCTCTCTTTGTTCCAGCAGACAAATGTCATCAACTTGCTTGCTGGTATCAGAGTCTGGAACCTCTGATGACCTGGGTAATCACTGCATCTGCACTCTTTGCATTGTTATTTGGTGTGTGGATGATACATATGGATTCAATGTGCATCCCTAATTGCAATCCACCCAAGGTATCCCACAGCATTCACTTGGCATCTGTCCAACCGCTCCTTATATTTATTCTCTTTTCCTTTTTAGGATATCAATGATTGCCTTTGCAATGCTCATCCTATTGCTGGGATGCCTATGATGCTTTTTGTATGAATGGATGGTGTGTGAGTTGTATGATTGAGATTATTGATGAATGTGGTTTAGAGTATTTATTTTCCCAGAAGTAAATGCTGAGGTTGTAGAATTGGTTATTGTGTTTAAAGTAAGGATTGAAAGAATGGCTACTTGACCTGTGGTGTGAGCGTCAGCTGTTCCCTATAGTGATTTATCACTAAATGTAGGGCTCTAGCCATCCTGAGGTCAATTGGTGCCAATGTGATGTGTTAACTTGTTATTGAAATTATTGAGTTGTTCGGGAGTGTATCTATTCTTCAAGGGCGGTTCGTGAAATTTTTAGATTTTATTTTGCTCTTGGACAATTGTTTGTTGATGTAATGCAGGCAACCATTCACACTTCAGACCAGCATTGAGGCATTTGGGAATCCATTTGGTTGAGAGCTTCATCATATCTACAATGTCATAGATGATCTCGTCAGTGTCTCTGCTATGTTGTAATCCTCCAGGATCATGTGATGACCAACATCCACGTGTTTTGTGATTGCCACCTCACTTGACCTCCCATGGGACCAGATGGAATACATCCCAGGATACTGAAAGAACTCAGAGAAGTTCTTGCAGGGCCATTAAAGGATGTTTTTTAACAGATCCTTGGAGACAGGAGCAGTTCCACAGGACTGGAGAAGGGCTGATGTGGTACCTCTTCACAAAAGTGGTAACAGGGAAGAAGTGACAAACTACAGGCCAGTAAGCCTTATCTCAATGGTGGGAAAAGTAATGGAGGTGCTCCTGAAAGAGCGAATAGTGGACTTTCTCAAAACCAACAGGTTGCATGATCCAAGCAACATGGTTTTACCAAAATACGATCTTGCCAAACAAATCTGATTCAGTTCTTTGACTGAGTGACCAGAGAACTAGATCAAGGGCATGTGATGGATGTCATCTACCTGGATTTCAGCAAAGCCTTTGGTACTATTCCTCATAGGAGGCTTATCGATAAACTCAACAGCTTGGGGATGGGTTCCAAGGTTGTGAATTAGATTAGAAATTAGTTGTCTGACAGACAACAGAAGATGATGGTAAACGGAATTCACTTGGATGAAAGGAAGGTGATTAGTGGTGTGCCCCAGGGTTCAGTCCTGGGACCAGGGCCGGCCCGTCCATTGAGCAAGAATGTTTTTTGCACAGGGCCCCGCGTTTCAGGGGGCCCCGCGCAAAAAACATTCTTCAGCATCCCAAGTTTTAAAAAAAAAACCCAAACCGGCTGCTTCTGCCGCGGCAGCATCAAGAGCTCTGCCGCGGGGCCCCCCCCCCCTGCCCGGCAGAGCCTCCGTGCATCCTCAGCAGCTTTCTTCATGTCCAAAACGCGGGCTTCTTTCAGAGCCGCGAGAGTTTCCTTTCTCGCGGCTCTGTTAATCCCGCCGAGGGTGATGGGATTTCCCATCAGCCCCGCGGGATTAAGAGAGCCGCGATAAAAGAAACTCTCGCGGCTCTGAAAGAAGCCCGCGTTTTGGACATGAAGAAAGCTGCTGAGGATGCACGGAGGCTCTGCCGGGCAGGGGGGGGCCCCGCGGCAGAGCTCTTGATGCTGCCGCGGCAGAGCTCTTGATGCTGCCGCGGCAGAAGCAGCCAGTTTGTTTTTTTTTTTATTTTAATTTGGAATGATAGGGGGGGGGGTGGTTAGGACTGGTAATGGGCTATGGGAGGGGAGGCTAAACTGGAAGTGGGCTGATGGGGGGGGGGGGGTGGTGAAGACAGGTAATGGGCCGGGGGGGGGGGGGCTGGTTAGGACTGGTAATGGGCCAGGGGGGGGGGTGGTTAGGACAGGTAATGGGCCATGGGGGGGAGGCTAAGACTGTAAGGGGGCTGATGGGGGGGGGGGGTAGGACTGGTAATGGGCTATGGGGGGTGGCTAAGTGGGCTGATGGGGGGGGTTAGGACTGGTAATGGGCCATGGGGGGTGGAGGCTAGGACTGGTAATGGGCCATGGGGGGGGGAGGCTAGGACTGGTAATGGGCTGATGGGGGGGGGGGTTAGGACTGGTAATGGGCTATGGGGGGGCTAAGTGGGCTGATGGGGGGGGTTAGGACTGGTAATGGGCTATGGGGAGGGGGCTAAGGCTGGAAGTGGGGGGGTAGGACTGGAAATGGGCTGATGGGGGGGCTAAGACTGGAAATGGGCTGATGGGGGGGTAGGACTGGTAATTGACTATGGGGAGGGGGCTAAGGCTGGAAGTGGGGGGGTAGGACTGGAAATGGGCTGATGGGGGGGGTTAGGACTGGTAATGGGCTATGGGGGGGCTAAGACTGGAAGTGGGCTGATGGGGGGGGGTGGTTAGGACTGGTAATGGGCCATGGGGGGGGTAGGACTGGAAATGGGCTGATGGGGGGGTTAGGACTGGTAATGGGCTATGGGGGGGCTAAGACTGGAATTGGGCTGATGGGGGGGGGTGGTTAGGACTGGTAATGGGCCGGGGGGGGGGTTAGGACTGGTAATGGGCTGATGGGGGGGAGGGTTAAGACTGGTAATGGGCCATGGGGGGGGGTTAGGACTGGAAATGGGCTATGGGGGGCTAAGACTGGAAGTGGGCTGATGGGGGGGGTAGGAGTAGTAATTGGAAATGGCGGGGGCGAAGAATGGAAATATGATTATGGGGGGGGTAGGAATGGAAATAGGGTGATGGGGGGGGTTAGGACTGGTAATGGGCTATGGGGGGCTAAGACTGGAAATGGGCTGATGGGGGGGTAGGACTGGTAATTGGCTATGGGAGGGGGGCTAAGACTGGAAATAGGCTGATGGGGGGCTAGGACTGGAAATAGGGTGATGGGTGGTTAGGACGTAATGGGCTGATGGGGGGTTAGGACTAGTAATGGGCTATGAGGAGGCTAGGACTGGAAATGGGCTGAGTGGAAGGAGGGCTTGAACTGCAAATAGCTGATGGGGACGGGGGCTTGGAATGGAAATGGGTTGTGAGGGGGAGGGAGCTAGGACTGGAAATGGGTGAGGGGGGGGCTAGGACAGGAAATGGGCTGATGGAGGGGCTAGAATAGGACTGGAAATTGGCTGGTGGGGGGTGCTAAGATTGGAAATGGGCTGTGGTGGGGGTTTGGATTGAAATGGACTCATGAAGGGGCTAGAACTGGAAGTAGGCTCATGGGGGGCTTGGATTGGAAATGGGCTGAGTGGAGGGGAGCTAGGATTTGACATGGGCTGATGGTGGGGCTAGGAAAGGACTAGAAAGGGGCTCATGGGGGGCTGGGATTGGAAATGAGCTGATGGAGGGACTTGGATGGGACTGCAAATAGATGGGGGAGCTAGGACTGGAAATGGGCTTATGGGGGGCTAGGACTGGAAATGGGCTGATGCGGGGACTAGAAGGGAGCGGATGCTGGGTGGGACTGGAACTATAATGGATCTTATGTTGGGTGATGATTAGAATGGGATGGAGCTGGGAGAGTGAAATGGAGAGGGAAAAAATATTTTGTGTGGGAGGGAAGACAAATCTACAATTGTCCGGATATTGGGAGAGTAAGTGGGGATTGAGGATGGAGGGGTAAAATTTGAGTGGATGAAATAGGAATGAGGAAAGAGGAAAAGGAGAAAGATTAGTATGTTAAAGCAGATGTAGAGAGAGAATGGAAAAAAACTAGAAGAGAGAAGAAAAGACAAATGGACAGCAGACGATGAAGAATTAGCGGAAGACACGAAGAAACCAGAAGAAAGTGGCTGGAGCAATTGCAGCTGAAAAAAAATGCACAAAAGGTAGAAAAATATCTCTTTATTTTGAATTTATTAATTGGAATATGTCAGCTCTGGGAAATGTGCATCATTAACGTCTGCGCTTTGTTTAGTACAAGAGCAAATTAATGTATAGTTTTATTTCTACAGTGTTGTACATTCCAAGTTTGGCTTTTGGGATTCCCAGTTTAATTATTGTCTTCCTGTTTCTAAATTGTGATTCCTTGTTTGGTGATGGTTTATGTTCTGTTCATGTGTAACTGAGCTGAGGTATTCTGTTTATGTAATTCCTATTTGACATTGCCACTTGTTCTCTTTCCCCAGTAGGTCATGTATTGTTGTTCTCTGAAATGTATTGGTTTAATATTTGCAGCGTTTCCTTTTGATAGTTAGGGTATGGTGCTTTATGAGTCCTGGTAGTGCTGTTAGGATACGGCGGGTTTGCTATGGGTTCTAAATGGGCAGTGTTTGTAGTAGTTCCTAATGTGTCTGGCGGTTGGCACTGGATTATAGTAATGTAGAAGTCTTTTAGTCTTTCTTTATTCATACACTCATTAAGAGGCATGTTTACTAAAAGTTCGTGTATGGTAACATTATGCAAATATTTATGCAAATGAGGACCCTTATGCAAATGAGGCCCCGCACCGAGTCTCCGCACATGGCCCCGCACCCCCCTTGGGCCGCCCCTGCCTGGGACCAATGTATTTGTATGTGATAGTGCTGAAGGACTGAATGGAAAAGCCTATCTTTTTGCAGATGACATGAAAATTTGCAACAGAGTGGACTCCCCTGAGTGAGTGGAGAACATGAGGAAAGCTGAAAGAATGGTCTAATGCTTGGCAGTTAAAATTTAATGTGAAGAAGTGCAGTGGCATGCACTTGGGAAGCAGAAAGCGAAGGGAATTGTATGTGATAGGGGGCGAGAAGTTGGTCTGCACGGACCAGGAGAAGGACCTCGGAATGACTGTTTCTGAGGATCCCAAGGTGGTGAAACAACGTGACAAGGCGGTGGCAAAAGCCAGAAGGATGCTGGGTTACATACAGAGAGAAATTACCAGCCGAAAGGAAGAGGTACTAATGCCACAGGATATAAGTCGCTGGTGAGGCCTCACTTGGAATATTGTTTTCCGTTTTGGAGACCATATCTCGCAAAGGATATAAAAGGACTGGAAACTGTTCAGAGGAAGGTGACCAAAATGATTTGGAGCCTGCGTAAGAAGACTTATGAGAAGAGACTTGAAGACCTAAATATGTACACTTTGGAGGAGAGGAGGGACAAGGGACATATGATTCAGACTTTTAAATTCTTAAAGAGTATTAATGAACAAACAAACCTCTTCCAAAGACGGGGAAGCTATAAAACTAGAGGGCACAACATGAAGCTGCAAGGAGGTAAATTGAAAGGCAATGTCAGGAAATACTTTTTCACTGAAAGGGTGGTGGATGCTTGGAATGCCCTCCCGATGGAAGTGGTAGGGGAAAATACAGTGACAAAATTAAAAATAGCATGGGACAGACACAGTGGATCCCTTTATAGCAACAGAATAAAATCAAAATAAACATAACTATCTCTTATATCAACAAATAGGGGTGACCTCACAAAGCAGTGGGTACACCCCTAAACAAAGGCATGGGGGGGGGGGGGCAGCCTGTACAGAGCGGCAGGTACACCTACTCTTGCCGCCTTGCTGGGCAGACTAGATGGCCATACTGGTCTTTATCTGCCATCATACTAGTTACTATGTTACTATATTCATGTTCATAGCTGCAATGTCCTGTCCTCAGCTGGACACCACAGTTATTGATGGTGGTGTAGGAGGGACACTTATCACCTTCTGTGACATCCACAGCATTGTCAATTGTTTTTGCCATATTGCCTTGTAAGAACAGATATTTCATCACTGCTCATCACCCCTTTGTCATGTGTCTCTGTGGTTCTATGACTGTCTGGCTTCACACCTATAGACCAAACAGAGTACGTGAGTATCCATGATTATCTTTGGAACTATCACATTCAAAACACTGACATGCAAAATGGTAGAGTTCTGTTACCTTACAGAGGTTGATGGAATCGGGTCAGTAAAAGTCATATCAGCAACCCCTCATATTTGGAGAAGCAGTCAACATGGCATATGTGAGCTCTTTATGATACATTGTCTCCTCTTATTCTGCTGAACAATCATTCATGTCACCACTTGACAGTGTACCTGGCCCTACAGAACACAGTAGCTGCAGGCATATGGTCACAAGTTAAGTATGGTATTGCGTAATCAAAGTACTTGCTCTTGTGATTCTTAAACATCTGAGAGACACCCTAACAGCCATCACAGTGGTTTGCAATGGCAGACAATGCTTGACATCTACTATACAGAGAGTTACATGCCTACATGCCAGTCCCATATACCATCCAAGCTGTTGTGTTATACAGCAGTAATGGCTATTAGATAGGCATGCCGCTTCAACATGTCCTTATGCCTTCTGGCCAGTCTGCATAGTAGGTGTTGATCACACATTATGGATGGCTATAATCTGTCTTGTGCACATACCTTCTACAGTGGCTTATCCTGATGACTGCGTGACAGATCAGATCTCATGAACACTCCGTGTTTGTGAGCTTTGAAACACCCAAGACACCTTTTCTGTAGAGAAACATTACGTATTCCATCAGAAGGATGCAAATCTGTGCCAATGAAATACTTTGACATTTTTCCACAAAGATTCTGAGCACCTCCATCTGGTGTCTTGGGGCACATTTACAACTAGGTGGCAAATCACATATCTATGGGTATTTTCCTACATTACAGTCTGTGTGGGCCTGTACCAAGGCATAGTGCAATATGGCCATGCTATAATCACTTGAACACCTCATAACATGTACTGCTTAGAAACTGGGTAAATATACATATACACCACAGTGTTTGCTATCAAAGTAGTTAGTGATGAGCACTTTATCACAGTGCCATGTCAGGGAGGCATCTGAGGGTAAAACAGAGCTGTCAAATGCCATTCACATTCCACAGTGCAAAAATTGCTGGAAGATGTGGCATGTCTTGGAAATCCACAGTTCAAGTGCTGTAGCAAGATACCTGCTGGGGCAGCTGCTAGAAAATGCATCTGCAGTATACATTGCATGGGTTCTGCAAATTGACACACTTGATCAGTTTGCAGATCCCATAATCTACATAGTAACACCATATCAGCCACTGCATCAGAACCTTCCACACTGCTGTCGTTGGGCAAAGTGCTTGTCTAAAAAAATGTTACAATGACTGAGCAGTTGATGTCTTTGTGTGGTGACTGGACTGGACCATTACATACCAACATTGGAGCCTTACTGACTCTGATGTGATCAGGTGTGATCAACTACATGCAGCAGATGACCTACCCCATTGAGCTATGTTATCCCAGTCTAGTGTCCCCATAAGATCTTCAGGTAATCTTATGCAGTTCTGATCCATCTCTGGACTTGCTTCTTACCTCACAGTGCATACTGGATGGTAGCATCATGCATTGCACACAAGCCAGATAGGTGTGGCTGACATTGCATTGGAACATGAGAAATGATGGTTATCAGGTGAGACCCATTCAAAGTGCACTATAAATGTTCAGCATGCAATTTGCTACATTTGTGATGTGTTTCACATCCCATGACAACACTGCCCTCACAGCCAATACAAGAAGATATCTTAGTGTAACCAAGATTCAGGGCAGATTTTGGGAGATAAGTCCTGTATAACACAATGCATCATGCTGTAAAATGAGGTTGGGCTCACTTTTTTACATCCTTGGTCTTTGTGATTGGCAGTATGTCCCTCATGTCACTAGTGTGGTGCAGTGTAGTGCTGCATGAGCTGTGATACTGTTATTTCTCCTGAGGTCCTGTAGTGCAAGAGACAGAATGCAGAGGACTTTGCAAGATTGCTGACATTAAACATGAATGTTGCTAATGTGATTATTACACATATCCATAGCTTTACCTGGATAGCACTTACATGCAAACAGCTGCTGTATCAGGAGTTGCTGATTGCAAAGCCCACTTGTGTGTTCGCACATGCAGGATAGCACAGTGGTTCTGGCTCCAGATCTGGGTTAATTTTGACTGGGATGAGATGCCTGATTGCAATGTTGTGCAGAATGCAGCAGGCCAGAATGATCTAAGCCACAGTCAGAGGTTGGTATTGTAAGGCCCCATCGTTTTATTCAGACAGCTGAAGCTACTTTTCAATACACCAAAGCTGCGCTCAATGACAGAGCTTGTAACAGTATGGGCCTCATTGTACCTGATCTCTGCATGTGACCATGGGAAACACACTGGCGTCAACAACCAGGCTCTGCATCCATGTCCAGCATCACTTGCAGACAGACATATGATATTGTAACATCACTTGCATATGTAGACAGACAAGGCTTACATGACCATGTGCCCACTGCCCATTGGCTCAATGCATGTGATGTGCAGTCTCACAAACAACATAGGCCTAGTGTAGAACCTTTTTGCTATCATTATGTCCACACGGCATGGTGCCAAGAGAGGCTATTTCAGGCCACATGTCTGCAGAACTTCCACAGGCAGCTAATGGTTAACCTGTCCAAAGAGAACCTGTTTGCAGTGCTGCCTTCTAACTGCTGAGTATGGACGTCTTGAGCTTTGTCTGTCTTAGGGATTTTCCATTTGCATGGGCCAATAATCACAGACTGTACATCCACTGTGAATGTACTGTTATGATGGGTGCTATGCTCTCCATTCAGGATGACACACTGTTATAAACTCCATTATGAACTGGCCACTTCTCTTGCCTTACCTATGAGTAGTGCTTAGCTATGCTAAGACAGAAATGGTATTGCATGGATTCAACCTGTGCAGGGTTCCAGAGTGCTCATTCCAGGATGTGCTGTTTCACCACCATTCCTATAAGGAGACGCTGCAATTGCTTGCACATACTTGCTGTCCTTGCAGCACAGCATCTATGTTTGTTACAGTTCATATACATTGAAATGGCATCAGTGAACAACGCATTGTGATGGACATCAATGTGAGTGACAGGCACAATAGAGTCACACCTTGCACTATTTGAATGTATACCTACATAGCTCCAGTGGCATCCTCAATGATATAAAAGTACAATGATGTTGACTGTGATCAGCAAGTCAGACATGCTGATTCACATATGACATACCCATATTAGAGGTTACAGTCTTTCCCGAGAACAGTTACTTCACATGGAAATGCATTGCCATGGTTATGATATACTCACAACCATACCAGAGCCTCCACAACAGTCTATTGCATCAGTCATAATGTGTATCAGCGTGCAAAGGTTTTGTCCAGGGATACAAAAGCAGGATGTGAGCAGACATGTAAGTCATTCTTCCCACAGTGATGAGGAAGTCATAGCACAATGGCTCTGAATCCCTCAGGTATCTTAATACATCTTCCCAGATTCACATTCTGACTGTTGGGAGATGACATATCTCCAACTCATTCCCTGCATCCATTACATGAGTCAAATGGCAGTGATTTTCTATGTGGTGGGACAGCTCGCCACAACTCCAGACAACATGTACCTGCTGATTTTGACCATCAGACAGCACAATGACCGTATCTGTTAGCATACACATCTCTGTCCAATGCAGTGACAGCTATTCCTCCACACAGAGCTTGATTTCAGAGAGGACATAAACATCTATATAGAGGACAGAGTGTGGCATATCCACATTTTTACCTTTGTGTGATTTCATTATGTGCCCTCCCAATGACCTTGGGTACTGGGATTGTGATGTTTGTTTACACATCCTACTGATTAACCCAGCTGTGACACTTGCTCACCATTGCTAATTGTATCAACTGGGGAATGTTTGAGAGAAAGGTCTGGCAGCAGGGATATCTTTGGGGCACTGTTAAGTACAGACTGTATCTTATAAATTCACTGCATTACAGGAGATATGGTCTGAAACATGAGAATTCATGTGCCTATTTTCTGCCATGTCACGCTACACATTTTTATTCTGCATGCAGGTACCCTAATGCATCCTACTTCCATATTCAGCAAGATAACAATTGTAACTATGTACACTTTGCATTTATATGTTTGCCATACCTGTTGGGAGATTGGGGAATGGGTAGCTATTAACTGGTCAGTCAGTGTGCGCCTTCAGTGACGTTCTGATACACTCTCTGGAGCCCAGTTTCATAGATGCCTGCAATAGCTGCAGGTGCACCACATGCTTGATTGGCAGGTGACCTGACTATGTGGCAGTCTTTGCCATTCTAGATTGTGGTGTGTTATTAGAATCTGAGATTATAGGATGGTGATAGTGCACTTTATTTGAGAGTATGATTGTCCATTTGCATGTTCTGTACATTGTTTCCATAAAACTAATTCAACCGTGACCACCATATGTTATCATAATTGGAAATCACAGGCACCAGAACACTGCATAGGTATACCTTCAAGCATAGGACTGCTATGACTGTGTCCACAATCCAAATATTAGAAAGGAACACAATATATGTCAGCAGCCCAAAAATATCCTATGCTGTTCGCATTAGCAGACAGGTGACCATGCATGTCATATAGTAACATAGTAACATAGTAAGTGACGGCAGATAAAGACCAGCATGGTCCATCTAGTCTGCCCAGCAAGATGGCAAGAGTAGGTGCACCTGTCGCTCTGTGCAGGCCACCCCTCCCCATGTTTTTGTTTCTGTTTAGGGGTGAACCCACCACTCCATGTAGGACACCCTTATTTGTTCAGATGCTAGATAGTTCAGAAGTTAGATGGTACTGTTTGTTTTGCTTTTATCCTGTTGCTGTAAAGGGATCCACTGTGTTTGTCCCATGCCGTTTTGAATTCCATCACCGTGTTTGCCCTCACCACTTCCATCGGGAGGGCATTCCAAGCATCCACCACCCTTTCAGTGAAGAAATATTTCCTGACATTGCCTTTCAATTTACCACCTTGCAGCTTCATGTTATGCCCTCTAGTTTTACAGCTTCCCCGTCTTTGGAAGAGGTTTGTTTGTTCATCATTTCTCTTTAAGTATTTAAAGGTCTGAATCATATCTCCCCTGTCCCTCCTCTCCTCCAAAGTGTACATATTTAGGTCTTCAAGTCTCTTCTCATAAGGCTTCTGACGCAGGCTCCAAATCATTTTGGTCGCCTTTCTCTGAACAGTTTCCAGTCTTTTTACATCTTTTGCAAGATATGGCCTCCAAAACTGAACACAGTATTCCAAGTGAGGCCTCACCAGTGACTTGTACAGTGGCATAAGTACCTCTTCCTTTCTGCTGGTAATCCCTCTTTGAATGCAGCCCAACATCCTCCTGGCTTTTGCCACCGCCTTGTCGCACTGTTTTGCCACCTTGAGATCATCAGAGATAATCACACCAAGGTCTTTCTCCTGAACCGTGCATACCAACCTCTCACCCCCTATTGTGTACTTTTCCCTTGGATTTCTGCTACCCAAGTGCATGACACTGCACTTTTTTCACATTAAATCGTAGTTGCCAAGCATTAGACCAGTCTTCCAGCTTTTGTAGATCTTTCCTCATGTTATCCACTCTCTCTGGGGAGTCCACTCTGTTGCAAATTTTTGTGTCATCTGCAAAAAGACAGACTTTTCCATTCAGTCCTTCAGCAATATCACTCACAAATACATTGAACAGTGCCAGGCCCAGGACCGAACCCTGAGGCACCCCGCTAATCACCTTCCTCTCATCCGAGTGAGCTCCATGTACCATCACCCTCTGTTGTCTGTCAGTCAACCAATTTCTAATCCAGTTTACTATCTTGGGACCCATCCCCAAACTACTGAGTTTATTGACAAGCCTCCTATGAGGAACAGTATCAAAGGCTTTGCTGAAATCCAGATAGATGACATCCATTGCATGCCCCAGATCTAGTTCCTTGGTCACCCAATCAAAGAACTCAATCAGATTTGTTTGGCAAGACCGTCCTTCGGTAAAACCATGTTGCCTGGGATCTTGCAACCTGTTGGTTTTGAGAAAGTTCACTATTCGCTCTTTCAGGAGCGCCTCCATTACTTTTCCTGCCACCGAGGTAAGGCTCATGGGCCTGTAATTTGACACTTCTTCCCTGTCACCACTTTTGTGTAGAGGTACAACATTAGCCATTCTCCAGTCCTGAGGAACCACTCCTGTTTCCAAGGATCTGTTGAAGACATCCTTTAACGGTCCTGCAAGAACCTCTCTGAGCTCTTTCAGTATCCTGGGATGTATCCCATCCGGTCCCATGGCTTTGTCCACTTTCAGTTTAGCAAGTTGTTCTAACACCTCATCTTCTGTGAATGGTGTGGTATCTACTTCAGTCCTATTTTTATATTTGGGAGTCACAGCTGGTCCATCTCCAGGATCTTCTTTAGTAAAAACAGAGCAGAAGTATTTGTTTAGCAATTTCGCTTTTTCAGTGTCACTTTCCACGAGTCCTTTCCCAGCACTTCTGAGTCCTGCAATTCCAACTCTGATCTTCTTCCTTTCCTGAATATACCTGAAGAAAGTTTTGTTGCCACCCTTAACATCTTTAGCCATTTTTTCTTCTGCCTTTGATTTTTCTATCCTTTTTACTCTTTTAGACTCTTTGAGTTGGATCCTGTATTCATTTCTGTGTTCTTCTGTTTGCAAGCTTTTGAATTTTGAAAAAGCTGTGTTTTTTGCCTTTATTTGCGCAGCCACCTCTTTGGAAAACCAAATAGGTTTCCTTCTCCTCTTGTTTTTATTTATTTTTCTTACATATTTATCTGTTGCCCCTTTTATTGCCGCCTTTAGTTTAGTCCATTGCAATTCCACTTCCCTTATCAATGAATATCCCTTGTGCCAAATATCCCTTGTGCCAAATGCCATAGTCTTATCCTTGTAAAGGGATAGGTACCAGCAAGGATGTCCTTTAGTGATATGGACTCTGGTGCAATACTTGTCATCCCTTTGCTTGTTCATACAAATAGAGATCTCTGGATTGTGAGCATTGTATTTTGGGGTCCCATGTAGTGACACATCAAGAACCATCTGGCCCCAAAATATCCCACAGCACAGCCACATGGAAGGGTAAGGTGCTACAACATGTTATGTCATAAAGGTGAATCACACATTACTCCCCATGTAGTTAGTGGCTGCGGGAACCCCACATAATATCAACTATGATGGTTGCAGATGTAGCAGCCCCTCACTGTCCGAGTAAGGTATATGGCCCCTACTTAGATCCATGCTCCAGCTGCAGTACAATGTGCACTATGTCTCATGGACATTTAGAAAATGATTGTGATGATGCACCTCTAAAGAGTGCATGAAGATGTACAGGGCTGGGACCTATTGCTCCAACCTATTCAGGGCCTCCAACTACAACTCTGTTGGTTGCTCTGCAAAGCACTCTTTAAAGGCTGATACAGCCTCATCAATGCTTGACGACGTGCCTCCCTTTAAGTCATTTTGGAGGTTAGGGTACAAGTGATAGTCAGTAGGGGCCTCATCGGGTGAGTATGCCTGGGGTTACAGCAATTCAAAGCATTGATTAGGCAGTGTGTTCTGTGTGCTGGCTGCAGGGTGAGGAGAGGCATTGTCCTGCAGACCCCAGACGTGTCTTGCAAGCTTTCATAGACATGTGGAGACCAGGTTCCTCTTCAATTTGTCCAGAAGGGAAACATAGTAGATTGCCACACGATTTCCCCCTTTTGCAGGTGATCAACATGCACAATTCTCTCTTTGTCCCAACAGACAGATGTTATCAGCTTGCTTGCTGGTGTCAGAGTCTGGAACCTCTGCATCTGCACTCTTTGCATTGTTATTTGATATCTGGATGATACATATGGATCCAATGTGCATCCCTAATTGCAATCCACTCAAGGTATCCCACAGCAATATGCAGTCTTCATATTGTTTATCTTCAAACCGTTGGACTAGTTCAGAATGTTGGAGGATATAGGAGTCATGGGTGGACTCTGCAAACCTGGAAACCACATTCAGTATGCGTATATTGGCATCACTTACCACCTGCACATTCAGGGAGTGGAAGTGCATGCGGTTGCGGTACTCTGATTCCCCGTCTCTCAGTGGCACAAGTGCCACATCTTTGCAATCAATTGTTCTCATCACGTGTGGTACCCTGGCTATTCTTTCAAACTGCTGGTTGAAGGTCGCATATTGTTTCCTGGAATTGGGAAATACAATGTAATTCCTTACCCGGCTGACTGTCTAGTTTTAGCCAAAGATGGCTAACCAGCTAGCGGTCCAATATCGCTGCTACCTGGTTACCTTGACCCCCTGCCTCCGCTCTGCTTCAGAATGCCTCCAGCACGCCCTGATGCTAACCGGATAACATCGGGGTGCGTATAGAACATAGACGGGAATATTCAATGGCACTAACCATGTAGGTGCCACTGAATATTCCCACCTAAAGGATTTACACATTTTACAGGTCTTTAAACTGTGTAAATGCCTTTCGAATATCGGGCCCTATATGTCTATGTGATCATTTTGAGAATGACTGAGGGTTAAAGCAGGGGTATGTATCCATCAGACTCACAGACTACTGGATCTGTGTCACGCCAATCTTACTAATTAACTTTGCCTGGTATTGTGATAGGACATAAGAACATAAGATATGCCATACTGAGTCAGACCAAGATCCATCAAGCCCAGTATCCTGTTTCCAACAGTGGCCAATCTAGGTCATACGTACGTAGCAGTTTCACCAAAAGACACAGGTTCCACAATGCTTGTACTGGGTCAAGCATTGATATCCTGGGTCCCTTCTTAATAATGGTTTATGGACCTTTCCTCCAGGAACTTGTCCAAACCGTTTTTAAACCCAGCTAAACTAAAAGCCTTTACTACATCCTCAGGAAACAATTTCCAGACTTTGATTACACGTTGAGTGAAAAAATATTTTCTTTTATTAGTCTTAAATAGTTTACCCTGTAACTTCATTGCATGTCCCCTAGTCTTTCTATATTCTGATAACGTAAACAATCGGTATACGTTTACCCGTTACACTCCGTTCATGAATTTATAGACTTCTATCATATCTCCCCTCAGCCGTCTCTTTTCCAGGTTAAAGAGCCCTAACCTTTTTAGCCTTTCTTCATAGGAGTATCCTTCCATCCCATTTACCATTTTGGTGGCTCTTCTCTGAAACTTTCCTAATAACGCTATATCCTTTTTAAGATTGCACACAATATTCAAGGTGCGGTCTCACCATGGAACAATATAGAGGCATTATGATATCCTTTGTTTGATTTTCCTTTCCTTTCCTTATGATACCTAGCATTCTATTAGCTCTCTTGGCCGCCACTGCACATTGGGACAAGGGTTTTAACATGTTATCCACTATGACGCCTAAATCATTTTCCTGAGTGGTGGTTTCTAATGTGGAACCTTGCATTGTGTAACCATAGTTTGGGTTGTTCTTCCCTAGGTGCATAACGTTGCAATTGTCCACATTAAATTTTATCTGCCATTTTGATGCCCAGTCCTCCAATTGATCAAGATCCTCTTGCAATTTTCCACAATCCTCTTGGGTTTTAACAAATTTAAATAGTTTTCTGTCATCTGCAAATTTGATAACCTCACTCGTTATTCCCTTTTCCAGGTCATTAATAAATATGTCAAAAAGCAGCGGACCCAGCATAGATCCCTGGGGTACACCACTATTCACCTTTCTCCATTGGGAAAATTGGCCATTTAGCCCTACCCTCTGCTTTCTGTCTTTTAACCACTTCCTGATCCACAATAGTACACTGCCTCCTATCCCATGACTCTTTAGTTTTGCCAAAAGTCTCTGATGAGGGACCTTATCAAAAGCTTTCTGAAAGTCCAAATATACTATATCAACCGACTCACCTTTGTCTACCTGTTTATTCACACCTTCAAAAAAACATAACAGATTAATAAGAAAAGATCTTCCTTGTCTAAAGCCATGTTGGCTGTCTCCCATTAAGCCATGACTATCTACATGTTCAGCAATTTTGTTCTTTATGATGGTTTCTACCATTTTTCCCGCTACTGACGTCAGGCTCACTGGTCTGTAGTTTCCCAGATCACCCCTGGAACCCTTTTTAAAAATTGGTGTTATGTTCGCCATCTTCCAATCTTCAGGTATTACAGATGATTTTAATGATAGTTCACAGATTACTAATAGCAGGTCTGCAAACTTATATTTCAGTTCTTTCAACACCCTTGGATGTATATCATCCGGCCCAGGTGATTTGCTACTCTTCAGTTTATCTAATAGTTGTAATACATCTTCCCGATGTATCGATATTTCCTTCAATTCTTCCACACCTTTAAATACCACTTCAGTCATGGGTAACATCCCTACATCTTCCTCAGTAAAGACCGAAGCAAAGAATTCATTCAGTCTCTCTGCTATCGCCTTGTTGCCTCTTAGTGCCCCTTTAACCACTCTATCATCTGATGGACCAACTGACTCTCTCACAGATTTTTTGCTATGAATGTACTTGAAAAAGTCTTTATTACGCGTTTTTGCTTCCACAGCAATCTTTTTCTCAAATTCTCCCTTTGCCTGCCTTATCAATGCCTTGCATTTAACTTGCCAGTGCTTGTGCTGTTTCCAGGTTTCGTCATATGGCTCTTTTTTCCATTTCCTGAAAGATGCTTTTTTGGCAACAACAGCCTCTCTGACCTCACCTTTAAACCATGCTGGCAGTTTTTTGGACTTCCTTCCACTTTTCTTAAAGCATGGAATACAGCTGGTCTGGGCTTCCAAGATAGTATTTTTCAACAACACCCAAGCTTGATGTAAGTCTTTAACCTTTGCAACTGCTCCTTTTAGTTTTTTCTTAACTATTTTCCTCATTTTATCATAGTCTCCCTTTCGAAAGTTAAAAGGTAGTACTGTGGATTCCCTTACCATCCGTCCTCCAATAATTAAATCAAACACGATTATGCTATGATCACTATTGCCAAGTGTCCCCAACACCTTTATCTCTTGCACCAGATCTGGTGTTCCACTAAGGACTAGGTCCAATATGGCTTCCCCTCTGGTCGGTTCATGAGCCAGCTGCTCCAAGAAGCAGTCATTTATTTCATCTAGGAACTTTATCTCCCTAGCATGTCCTGCCGTGACACTGACCCAGTCGATACCGGGGTAATTGAAATCACCCATTATTATTACTGTGCTGTAATGTTTGTTAGCTTCCTTGATTTCTTTGAGCATTTCATCATCCATTTGTTCATTCTGGCCAGGCGGTCGATAGTACACCCCCACTGCCATCACCTTCCCCTTTTTACATGGAATTTCAATCCATAGAGATTCTACAGCAAATTTGTTTTCCTGCAAAACTTTAATCCTTTCTGACTCAGTGCCCTTTCTAACATAGAGCGCAACCCCTCCACCAATTTGATCAGCTCTATCATTACAATATAGTTTGTACCCAGGTATCACAGTGTCCCACTGGTTGTCCTCCTTCCACCATGTCTCTGAGATTCCAATCATATCTATCCTCTCATTTAGTGCCATATATTCTAACTCTCCCATCTTATTTTTTAGACTTCTAGCATTTGCATACAAGCATTTTAGAGACTGTATTTTATTCATATTAATTTGGCTATTGGTAGGCATGGGTAATTTGAGATCTTTAAGCTCTCTCTGCTTCATACTCGAGGGCATTTGGGCTACTTTACTGTTTTTTTGAAACCTCTCTTCTTTTGGTAGTATCCTTCAAGGATACATTCTTCCGAACCATGCACTCTTGTGCACTGTCGGCTTTCCCCTATTATCTAGTTTAAAAGCTGCTCTATCTCCTTTTTGAAGGTTAATGCCAGCAGCCTCGTTCCATTCTGGTTAAGGTGAAGCTCATCCCTTTGGAAGAGCCCCTCCTTTCCCCAGAATGTTCCCCAGTTCCTAACAAATCCAAAACCCTCATCCTTGCACCATTGTCTCATCCACGCATTGAGACTCCGGAGCTCTGCCTGCCTTTAGGGTCCTGCACGTGGAACGGGAAGCATTTCGGAGAATACTACCCTGGAATTTCTGGATTTCAACTTCCTACCTAAAAGCCTAAATTTAGCCTCCAGAACCTCCCTACCACATTATCCTATGTCATTGGTACCAACATGTACCAAGTCAACAGACTCCTCCCCAGCACTATCTAAGACCTTATCTAGGTGGCGCGTGAGTTCCACTACCTTTGAACCAGGCAGGCATGTTACCAGGTGATCCTCATGTCCACCAGCCACCCAGCTATCTACATGCCTAATGATCCAATCACCAACTATAACGGCTGTCCTAATCCTTCCCTCATGGGCACATGGCCCTGGAGAAACTTTCTTGGTGCGAGAGGGTTTTACATCACCTGGAGGACAAGTCCTAGTTACAGGATCACTTCCTGCCACACCAGGGTGATGCTCTCGTGTCAAGTGACCTCTCTCCTCCATGGCAACAGGGATGCTGCCAGACTGGAGGTGGCACTTCAGGACTATATCCCTGTAGGTCTCGTCTATGTACCTCTCTGTCTTTGTTATGTCTTCCAAGTCTGCTACTCTAGCCTCTAGAGAATGGACTCATTCCCTGAGAGCAAAGAGCTCCTTGCACCTAGTGCACATGTAAGACCTCTCACCAACTGGGAGAAAATCATACATGTGACACTCAATGCAAAAGACTGGAAAGCCCCCATCTTGCTGCTGGACTGCTGTCTGCATCTTAGTTTTAAGCTTTTGTTTAGATCTTTAAGTTCTTTGCTTACTAAGGGTTGCTATGGATACTTATACTAATAGAATTGTACCTAATACGTTTTAATATACCTTGTTCACATGAAGCTTAATTAATCTCAGGTCCTTGGTCTATGACTGATTTGGATAATAAGCAGCAACTGAGAGCACCTCCTTTCCTTTAAGAAGTGTAAGTACCTATAAAGCTATGATTATCCCAGGGGTGGGTGGGTGTTGGGGAGAGAGGGAGGGATATAACACTTATTAAAAGAGGGCTACTATACGATGTCCTGTGCTTCTGAGGTAAGCTGTGATCAACTTCCTGGGTGATTAACAGTCCTTGCTTGGATAGAAGGAGTCTTTAAAAATGGCCTTTGACCTGCCACCTGGCGTTAACACCTATTGAAAATGTTTCACAGGTCTCTTGCCCCCTAGGTAGAAGGCCTCTTTGTAAAGGTCTCTTGAAGACTTTATTTGTTGCTCAAAGAATACTGACCCTGTTTTGCCTTTTATGTTATATTCTGATTTGATTTAAATTAAAGCTCTTTGCTGCTGCTAGGCTCTGACTTATTATGAAATTTAAACTAGAAGCTCTCTGCTGGGTTCTAAATTTAACCAGAAAGCTCTCTTCTGTGTTTAAATTTAAACTAAAAGTACTTTGCTGATACTAGGCCCTGAGTGAGTATTAAATTTAAACTACAAGCTCTCTGCTGGGTATGAAATCTAACCAGAAAGCTCTTTTCTGTGTTTCAAATTTAAACTGCTGCTACTAGGCCCTGACTGATTTGGAAAATACACTGGGTTCACAGATTAATCAGCTTTAAACCAAAGAAGTCCCTTCAGAAAAATTCCCAGAAGTATATACTCACAATTGCAGATCTCTCTCCAGAAGTAGCAGTCCCCTTTTCTAGTCCTTCAAGACAGGACATGTTGCAACATCTCAATATACAAAACCAGAGTAAGCCATCCCATGCTGGTGGTATTCATGCTTTACATGTGAGATGTGAGCAGCCATAGGGAGAGGACAGCCACCATAAGGTGCCATTACAGTGCATGGGTGACCTAAATGAGTGAAAACCCACAACATATTCAGTTGTGTGTCTCTAGTCCATTCCTAGACTTACTTCATAGTTGCCAGATCACAGTGTATGCTTTACATTCACATTTTGCTCACATGACTGTGCCGTAACCCATAGAGCAGGCAGAACATGGGGTCACTGCTTGACCTCCAGGAACAAGCCTTGAGATGGGAAAAAGCATGTGGGCAGTGTGCAGATTCCTTGACACATATTTATGAGTATTCAAACAACCACAATGCCATATATGTTGGCTCCCACATGCAATATGCATGTGGACAGAACCAAAACAGAGATCTGGTGGCAGCTGTATAATCACTGGAAGACCAAAATGCAAACACAAGGAGACTGGCGAATGTTCAATTCAGGTAAACCCCTTTATTGGCCCCTACGCGCTTCGGCTGAAAAGCCTTCTTCAGGGGGTCTTTAGAGGGAGCAGACCTCAAAGGAAATGACATTAAATAAATATAAATAAACATAACCTTAAAATATTTAAAAAACAATATGTTGTGAAATCATAAACATAAAAAATATAAAAAATATAATGAATTTTAATAACAATAATAAAGATAAATAAAGATAAAAGTAAAAATGCTCCTATATATACCAAGATAATATAGTGACATAGGACAAATTCCATACAAAGGTATTATGAACACATAAAAATGGATAAAAGTGAAGCCTAAATAGTTGCTCATAATTGTCAAGAGCACAGATCAATAATAACAAGATAATGAAGACTTCACACCTAACACACATAGAAGTTGTTAAAACACAATGTCTTATATTTCAAAATACAGTTGAAAAGAGGGATGAGGAGAATAGGCAAAAAAGTACTTGACAATACCTTAATTTCCTGTGGTATATACAAGCCACTAAAAGGATAAAACGATAAAAATAGATAATAAATATAGTATTATTAAAAAGATAAAATCATAAAGGCATAAAATAGATTAAATTAACTATTGCTACCCATAGTTGAAAAAGTCAGAGCCTGAAACTATTCCAATTGAAGGCCAAATGTTGCCATAAGACATTTTATGAAGGATCATTTAAGGAGACACTGGACTTCCAATGAATCCTTCATATCTTATAAATACTACATATGCTATAAAGAGCATAATGATGAGGTCACATATCTCTGTATTTAATCGATTTTGCAAGGATTCGTTGGAAAATATTATCGATAGTTTCCGAGAAGACGTATATTTAAAAATGTTTCAATGTCATCTAGCTCTTATTATTTAAAACACTTTAATATTTCATTAAGAGACGTGACCGATTTTATTAGAAGTGCAGGTTTTATCGTTAAACAGCTGCCTTTGTGATCAGATTCACCACAAGACCTCAGCCTTACAGCAATACATTTCATACAATATAGCCTTGATTTAATAAATCACTGAACAATAAGGTTTCTTCTCCCCTCCTTTTAGGTATGAGGTTTCTTCAACATAAAAGAGTTTCTTTTTTTTTGCAAAGTCCAGTGTCTCTTTAAATGAGCCTTCATAAAATGTCTTATGGCAACATTTGGCCTTCAATTGGAATAGTTTCAGGCTCTGACTTTTTTAACTATGGGTAGCAATAGTTAATTTAATCTATTTTATGCCTTTTTGATTTTATATTTTTAATAATACTATATTTATCTATTTTTATCATTTTATCCTTTTAGTGGTTTGTATATACCACAGGAAATTAAGGTATTGTCAAGTACTTTTTTGCCTATTCTCCTCATCCCTCTTTTCAACTTTATCTTGAAATATAAGACATTATGTTTTAACAACTTCTATGTGTGTTAGGTGTGAAGTCTTCATTATCTTATTATTATTGATCTGTGCTCTTGACAATTATGAGCAACTATTTAGGCTTCACTTTTATCCGTTTTTATGTGTTCATAATACCTTTGTATGGAATTTGTCCTATGTCACTATATTATCTATGGTATATATAGGAGCATTTTTACTTTTATCTTTATTTATATTTATTATTGTTATTAAAATTCATTATATTTTTTATGTTTATGATTTCACAACATATTGGTTTTTAAATATTTTAAGGTTATGTTTATTTATATTTATTTAATGACATTTTTCTTTGATTTTTAAATGTTCTAAGGTTATGCTTATTTATATTTGCTTAATGTCATTTCCTTTGAGGTCTGCTCCCTCTAAAGACCCCCTGAAGAAGGCTTTTCAGCCAAAATGCGTAGGGGCCAATAAAGGGGTTTACCTGAATTGAACATTCGCCATTCTCCTTGTGTCTGCTTTTTGGTCTTCCTTGGTATTGTGCAGACATCTGCTGCTCTCCTTGGTTTCTCTTAGCTGTATAATCACTGTCACTTCCAAGATGTTCCAGTCAATATCTTCAGGTAGGTTTCCCAAAGTCACACAGAATACAACTGGGATTTGAACCTGGGTCCTTTGCCTTACTAGCGTCCTGGGCTACAGCAGAGCACTTCACATTGTTGCACTGTCTGGACCCAAACTGACATCAGGTTCCTGAATGAAATGGATACAGTCCAATACAGGATACAATCTAGCTACCACATACAGAGACCACATCTAGAGACTGTCTGTAGCAGTACACATGCTGCATGGACTGTATTGGATACTCAGAATCAGTATTGCATAGGCATTACTGTCACTGATTGGCAGTATTCTTCTCTTTTTCCACAAACAAGCCACATCTGAGATCATGCTGCTCATCCCACCAGTGTACCTCCAAAGCCACAGAACTGTCATACACACTGGTGTGCTGGACTGCATTGTGGGACCATCCCCTGAAGCAGGACATTTGCAAGTCAGGCATTCCCATTGTGAATTGCTATACACTGGCAGATCTATACTTTTGCCTATACCATGACCTCAGACCTCATGCATAACCCATAAGGTTCTTTGGGGACCATCCTCCTCTGTCCAGGGGGCTAAAACACTTCCCCCACCATCATATATGACATGAAGGTAGTTGCTACTGTTCCATTCATCACAGTCACCACTGTGGCTGTTATAGAGGTCATTGCTTAGCCCCCACAGGTTCCCATGATGCACCTCACATTCAGATCAGCTAGATTCACATTTTGCCATTGCTGTTCCACCCCAATTTGACTATATTGAAAATGGTGTGAACCATCACATCAGCTCTGTTATATGCAGGGACATTGTGTGCTTCATGCACATGACAGGCAGCCCATAGGCAAGTATTATTTTGCAACAATCACCCTAAATGTGATGAGGTCCACACATCACCTGATCCATAGAGCACACACTAAAATATGTGCTTTCACTGCTACGCTGCTGCTCGTGTTGCATGCTATGTGCTTGATGCTAACCAATTGATATGGGGCCCAATATTCAAAAGGCATTTACATGGTTTACAGTCCAGTAAACTGTGTAAATGCCTTAAATGAGGATATGCAGTGGCATATACACGGTTAGTGCCATTGAATATCCCTCCTAACTCCCTTATGCGCCCTGATGTTATCCAGTTATCACTGGGGCGGAATAGAGATGGCAACAAGTGCTAACCAGGCAACAGCGATATCGCTGCTGCCCGGTTAGCTAAAGCGACTTCCAGTATCTGCGTCAATCCCCGGATATTCCAGTCTGGGCCACATATAGCCCCAGCATTAAATATCTGGGGTAAAAGGTGGGTGGGCAGGGCTATGTGCCATAGGGGTACATAGCCTGCCCAACCCAGTATCGGGCCCATGGTATCTAACTGTAGCATATGGAAATGGCATATCCATGGGGGCCTTTGTGCTGTGCAACTGCGGGCCAAGGACTGTGCTGTGCCATGCCCTAGAGTGGCTGCAGCTGTTTTCCAGAAACTTGCATGCAGTGAGTGTTGAGTGGCCAGGAAGTAGCTTGGCTGAGACCGACCTGCGGCCTTGCATAATCCATATGCAGACTCAGGTTCCCAGGCACACAGGACAAGAGGATTGCATCTCTTTTATAAGATCTCTCATCCACAAGGTCATTCACAGTCTGTTGTCATATATAGGGTGGCCCAAAAAAAGTGAGAACATCTCGTAAATTAAAAGCTTAAATAGTTTACTTATTTACCATTTTTAGCTATATAACTTCTTTATTCTGACAATTTCTGGTCGCTATCTTTTTTCTTTTAATTTGTCAATCATTTATATCTGTCTTTTTGAATTTTTAAATAATCTATATGCTATGAGATGTTCTCACTTTTTTTGGGCCACCCTATATATGCCCCCTCAACCTGGAACTCCCTACCTGACCACATAAGAAACACTACTGACCTCCTAACTTTCCGCAAGCTCCTCAAGACTCACCAATTCACCCTCCATTTCGGTCCCACCCCCTTACCCCCTCCCGCCCACAACTTAAACAGCATTTTGTATATTGTCAATGACCAAATTCCATGAAGAATGTTATAAATATAGTTAAAGTTCAATCAAGCATACTCTGTTCCTTTATTTATTGTAAAAAATTGTCTGTTCAATGTAAACATTGTTTGAATTGTTTAAAGTTCCATGTAAACTACTTTGACCCCTGTGAAAAGCAGTATATAAATCCAGTCAAATAAATAAAAAACAGTGCACAGTAACAGCCATTGACATGACATCTGTGCCTAGTCTGCTAGTAATCACCCACTGCATGTACACATAGCCACCATGAAGACATGAGCTTTGTACAAACAGCATGGACATCCAGCAGCCTGGCTAGTGACTGGACTGCCATAGAAACACAGCACCCATATCACTACTGCTTGACTCTCTATACACTATCAGGCTTATTCTGTCCTGGACGTAGATCCCCTCTGTACATCCGGTCTGAGCCGGATGTACAGAGAGGATCGTAATTCTGATCCCGCCGGGCATGTCTAGCCCTGTGGGATCAGAATCGCGAACAGTCCTGTACGTGCAGACCGGGATTGTGATTCAGTCCAGCCTGTACATACAGGACTGTCCCCGGCTAACTCAGTGAAGGCTCTTCTATGCAGCCTCGGCACCATGGCGTTATGTTGACATGGCACTGTGGCTCCGTTGAAGAGCCGTGATGCCAGCCGCCAGACATCAGTGACTAATTCCCAGCAGCCCAACCCCCAATCCAGCCTCTTAAGGCCAGGGTCGGGCTGCGGGGAATAGCTTTGGGCCCCCCCCCCTGCCCAATCCAAGCCCCGGGCTGCTGATCCTTTACATACAGGGAAGTTATTCCACCTCCCTCGTCCCTGTATGTTCATATCTTCTGGGAATGTGAACATAGGCTTTGTCCAGCAATGCCAACTATGAAGGGCACATTGTAGACATGTATGGTACTGTTCCCCCCTACCCCCACCCCAATATTCACCTTCAGGCACTGCCTTCCTGTATGGTGGCAGGCGATGCAGAGACAAACATGACATCCTATGACACAATTCGGCAAATTGATTAGTGTATGCACCATTCAGACATCAGTGTTCCATAGTCACAATAGGGCAAGGAAGTGCTTTTTGACTCTCTTTTGGAGTAATGGGTAATGTAGTGCTGAATGCTTAGGTCAATGATTAATGTACAGTGCTAAGATGGCATAAATTGTGTGCACATTGGCATGGTACAGACCTGCTTGTATGTTCATACTGTGTATAGAGCAAAGAGTCTCCCAGATTTCACTCTACGCGTGCAGCATAGGATGAGAGCAACATGCATGCAGGTAAATCACAGATTCTTTCCAGGATCACCACCTAAGTGACTAAATTGGACATTCACAGAGGCCAGGCCTCCACTTGAGCCAAGTTCCCTATAGGCTGCAGCTGCACCAGGTAGACTGATAGTGTTGCCATGGATACAACTCTTATGGCAGTTGGCATTAATCAGGCCTCTCACCTGTGCAAATTGGTGTATCCTGAGGCCTGGATGCTCAATCAGAGGTGAGGGGTGCAACACACGTACATATGTGACCCCCCCCCCCCCTGCTCACTCCAGTCAAACCAGCAGGCGATATGGGAGCTGCACAGCAGTGTCATGTTGGGAGGTAAGTGTAGGGGAATGATGCAGGGATGGGCCTTGATGATGGTGTAACTGGGAATGCATTACAGCATCACAATCATAGGTTGCAACTACTTACTGAAAACTAACCTTTTGCTTGTAAATGGGATCTCACAATATGCAGAGTTGCTGAATAGCTGACCTGCAGCATGTTATATGCACAGCCATAGAGCCTGGGCACCACATGCATGCACAGTGCATTGCTGCTGCTCACACTCCTCTGGAGACACGCACATACATGACCCCATTGTCCAAAAGTGGAGCAGGTTGGCATTCTTTCCTGTCCCTTAGGACTCCTTTGATGCTCTACCATTGCCTATGCCTGCTCAGTGTGCAGGTGCTATTAGCGCACTCTGCAATACTCAGGTGCTGTCAACGCCCACTCAGTGTGTCCGGTACTATTAGCGTGCACGGCCATCCAGCCATGGGTGGTGCAGCTTCTCAGTGTGGCAGCTAAGTGTGTGGACTCTTCCTGGATGAAATGTTGAAGGTTGAACATGTTGATACAGTTCTAGAAATGTAGGATAAAGAAAACAGACTTGGACATATATTTTCTTAGCCACAGGCTGGTCTTGAACCTGTGACTCTTCTCTCATACACACACTGGCCATGTGTTTGCAGCCACTGAGCAACCATGTGGGTTCATCAATCCATGGGTATATATGTGGTTACTGTCAGGATGAATGAGCACATGAGTTGGAGTATGCCTATGTCTGCTTAAATCTCTGAAGACTCTGTGCCATACTTCTCTGACAAGGTATGTCCGGCAGGTGTAGGAGAAGGACATCTTGTTAGGTCTGTATGTTGTACTGCTTTATTATGCTGCTGGTTCAACTGACTTTCATGTCTTATATATGGGATATGTCCAGTCAAAGGGGCAGGCCATGATATATGAACATACACATCCTAGACCATGGGTGTCATAGCAGAATGAGCAATGTACTCATTTCCTGGTGTACGGTCTGGGTTAGTCATGGAATAATCTCATATTTTGCAGGCCACAATGGCTAATTTAGAATCAAATGTGTCTCAGATGGTTGTAACTGAGTACTTACTTATGGCGGGGTCACTGGTTCACACACAGATTGTAGTCATCATTTGGCAGGTGAAGGGGCAGGGTGGTCTTGTTTTCACTGACATGGACTGTTATCATATAGCATAGTATTCCTGCCTCAGTGGCATAGTTTTCCCCTCACATACACATACCCACTCAATATGTGCCGAAGGGGGGCATCCTGATCCCTGGGCCAGTCCATCCACTCAAAAAACTAGCCAGGTGCTGGGGTCAACAAATCATGGTGGACTGCATGCCAGCCAATCCCTCCCTCCCTGCCATCAAGGCACAGCTGCTGCTTCAGTGCTGCAGACTCCCTTATTGAAGTTGCACATATGCATCTAATCACACCATGCCACTCATGCCCCCTCTCTACCAGAGGATGTGGGCACATATGCTGCTGCCTTAGACCTAGGAAGGAAGGTATCACCATGTGCCCCGCTTTATCTGCTGCTGACATGCTTGCCATCCCACTGATTGTGACAACTTTAGCAATGACGTCCCATGTTTTATCCAAGTTCTCTGACCTTGTTCTCTGTAAAACCAAACAGTTTGTTGTTCTGGTCTGTTGTTATATTGTGAACCGTGCTGATGCTGAATAGAGCGGTATATAAGAGCCTGTAATAAATAAAATAAAATAAAATAAATTGCACTTGACATACAAGGCCGAGACACAGATTATGTCTGCAGCAGTCCATAGCCACTGCGACCATCATCCCCACCCTCACACAACGCTCACATGGCAACATGGTGGCAGTGGGGGTGGCATGGCTCCTTTTTGACTGCGGCAACATGTATGTGTGCTGCCACTGTCACAATGAAGTCATACCTGACATCTTGCCCTTCTCAGTGAACTCCACCGCTCTCACGACCGGGGTGACCTATCCATTGCTGTTTCTCTAGACCTCTCCGCTGCCTTTGACATCATCGATCACCGCACTCTCCTTACCCATCTGTCTGATTCTGGTATCCGGGGCACTGTGTTGCGCTGGTTTCAGTCCTTTCTTTCACTCCGTTCCTTCACTGTTCACTCAGGTCTCACTGTTTCTGCTCCTTTCCCTCTACGTTGTGGTGTTCCACAAGGCTCTATCCTCACCCCTTTACTTTTTAATGTCTTCCTCGCCCTCCTGGCCCTCCTCATCCAACAGTCCAGCATTTCCTCCTATTTCTATGCTGACAATATTCTTCTCATCCATCACACTAGCTCTGTTTCCCCGGACCTCTCTGCTCTTAATGCCTGCCTTGACCTTATCGCCTCCTGGTTTTCTGATAATTTCCTCTGCATCAACTCTTCTAAATCTTCAGCCATTTGGTTCTCTTTCTCCACTCCTCCTCCCACCTTAGCCCCCACCATATCCTCCCTCCCCATTCCTGTCGTTCCTTCCCTCCGCTACCTTGGTGTCACCCTTGATTCCTCCCTGTCCTTCCACCCTCACATCTCTTCACTTGTCCGCAGTTGTTTCTTTCACCTTCATCGCACCCGATCCCTCCGACCCTACCTCTCTATAATTCCCTCACCACTCTAGTTCTCTCCCTGATTACCTCCCATTTGGACTACTGCAATTCTATCTTTGCTGGCCTTCCCTCTTATCAACTCCGTTGTCTTCAACTCCTCAAAAACACTGCCGCTCATTTGATTACTTTATCCTCCCCTTTTGACTACATCACTCCCGGCCTTCTCTCCCTCCACTGGCTTCCCATTAAATTCCGGTTCGCTTATAAGTATCTCATCACTACCCACAGAGTTCTTTACACTGGTGTTCCTCAATATCTATCCGATCTTATCTATCATCAGCCCGCTCCCCATCTCCTCCGTTCGTCCCATACCAATCGTCTTTTACTTCCCTCTCCGTCCCAGGCTCATCTTGAACTCACCCGTCATTCCGCATTCTTTTTCCTAGTTCCCACCCTCTGGAATTCCCTCCCTCACTCGCTCCGCACTGAGTCCTCATTCCCGCACTTCAAAGCTCTCCTTAAAACCCATCTTTTCTCCCAGGCTTTTGATCTCCCAGCATCCTTATGACAGGTACGACGGTTCCGATACTACATTCCACCCCCCCACCCTTATCTCAGTGTTTAGCCTTCTAGTCTTGTGATGCTGTCCTTTCTATCTTTCTATCTACGTCTCTCTAGTTCTTTCCTGTCACTGAATGGAGTTCCTTTCCTCCTTTAATTTGCTAGCAGCCTGCTTTTTTTTTTCTGTACACCGCCCTGATGCTCCGGTCTTGGGCGGTATATCAAGCCTGCGTATAAATAAAAAAACATCACAGATGTACACCCTAGGCAGCAGCCTTGTCAGCCTAATGGACCAGCCAGCCCCACTGCATCACCCATGTGACACCTCCTTTGTCACTTTGGCACCAACAATATAGTGCCCTTTATTAATATGGCACCATGCTGTTGCTGCCAATGGAGCACTACTATCATTAATTTGAGAACTACAGTGGGTGAGGCACATTACATACACTGAAATAGGTTCTCTCCCCTCACAAATAGCTCTTACTGCAGGCTTTCAGATGGTGTTAGGGTTCTCAGTGCCGGGAGCTCTAACACATGGTAACACAAGCCAGCATTAAAGGAGCATACGCTATCCCCGCCCAGTCTCTACCCCATTAATGTCCACTTTCTACCTCCTTTCACCTTAACGCTAGAGGTCCAGCTTCCACATGTTAATCCAGCCTCAATAACACCCATTAATGGCACCTTTGTTCCCTTACCGCAATTTAGTAAATATATCTGTAAATGTGTGTCATGCTAGGTCGGACCAATGGTCCATCAAGGCCAACATTCATGTCCCAACAATGGCCATTCCAGACAGGGCCGGCCTAAGGGTTTCTGCCACCCCATTCAGAAGCTCTGACAGTGCCGCCCCTGCTGTGCCAGGCTGCCCTCCTCACCATGCCAGGCCATGCTGCTCTTCCTATGTCAGACCATGACATAGCCCCCCCCCCCCATGCCAGCCTGCTTCCACCCCCCATTGGGCTGCCACTGCCATCGCCACTCCTGCCACTTCTGTCTTATGGGTGGTAGATGGCAGTGGCAGCAGCAGCATTTAAAAGTAGTGGCTTTGTGCCACTGATTTGGTGCCCGCAGCAGGCCATGTGCTTCTGCACTCTTGGCCTGATGCTTCTGACCACCATCCAACAGGAAGTTGTGTCAGAGGTGGTAAGAGGTAGCAGGTCATGTGTACCAAAGCACATGGCCTGCTGCGGGCACCAAAGCACTGGCACAAAGGCATGCATCCAATCAAAGTCTACTGCCCTAGGCAGCCGCCTAAGCCACCTAGTGGATGGGCCAGCCCTGATTCCAGATCACTTGGAAGTACTCCGTAGTTCTCAGAAATATGTACTAAAGATCCTCAGAGCTACCTAGCTAATAACACAGGTACACAAAAAAAATTTTTTTTTAAACTGCCTCTAATGTTTTGATTGATTTTTACGTTTTTTGGTGCGCTGAATCCAAATCTGGAAACCAATTTGCTCCATCACGTACAGATTTTTTGCTACATTGGGTTAGCAGTTTGAGGTGAACGTTTCAGATTGAGTGCGATCGAGATAAATGTTTCTTGGATGAATTCTTTATACTAATTGTTTAGTAGTTATTCAAATAAGAATAAAGAAAATTATAACAAGGCAGCACATAAGAATAGAGTAATGTCAACAAAACACACTGTGATGGTAGCAAAATTGTCTGCACTTAAAACAGCCACATACATGTGCACAAACATTGAGCATATAAGAGCGAGGTTAGACACAAAGCAAAGCAAAGAAATGTGCAAAAAATGTTGTACAGGTATGTATGTAAGAATAGAAAACGCAAACCGCACCATTGCAATACATGAAGACAAACACCCGATGGTGTGAAAATAAAATTCTAATAAATGAGATCCGACACTGGTAATAACTAGCAAATTTTTATTTCAAAGTTTAGTAAAAACACGATATTTGTCAACACAGTTTAGATTTTAAAGTCATTCTTGGGTCAATCAATCTCCTGGTGGGCCCGTTTCTTCTTCCCCCGAATGCTTCTCTTGGTGCGCTGCTTGGCGTATTTTTCATCTGGGGTTTCCCGCAGCAGCAACCAGCAGAAATCAGCCATCATAGTGGTGTTCCATCTTCCTTGGTACCTTCTCTCTGCGTCCTTGATGTCCTGGTGAAACCTTTCACCTTGTTCTTCACTGTACGCCCCCAAGTTTTCGGGAAAGTAGTTCACATGGGAGTGCAAGAAATGGACTTTCAGGCTCATGTTACAGCCTTGTTCTTTGAAGGCATTGAGCATCCTGGCAACAATATCCTTATAGTTCTCATCCCGCCTGTTCCCCAAGAATTTGAGAACAACATCCTTGAAGGAATCCCAGGCTTCTTTTTCCTTCTCAGACATCGTTTCAGCGAATGCTCCATCTGAAATGAGTTTCCTTATATCAGGGCCAACAAACACTCCTTCCTTTAGCTTTGCTTCAGAAAGTCGGGGGAACTTTGATCAAAGGTACCGAAAGTAGGGTTGTAATCCCGGGAAATCCCGATCCCGAAATCCCGGGATTTGGGGTATTTTTTCCAATCCCGATCCCGGGATTATGTCTAGAAATCTCGGGACTTTTAAAAGTTACTATACCCTTGATTGATCGTTTTTGTGCTAACCTACGGGAGTGAGCACGATTGTAGTGTTACAATTCTAAAGTACAGTATCAAGTTTTACATACTCTAGCTGTCCTCCAAGTTGGAAGTAGTATGCTTGTTTTGTATGCTTATATGCTCCTTTGTAATAACTGTTTCGATGTACTTTTTGAAATATTCGACCCTAGTAGCACAAGGAATAGAAATTTCAATAGAATCGCATAGAAAGCTGATATGGTATTCTATGGTATTCTATTGAAATTTCTATGGCTGTGCTACTGGGGAATTCGATCTGACGCCATCTTGCGAAACGTATGTTCTACATTGACGCTCTACATTACCAATAATAACAGTCGGTGAGAATACATCATCCTGTTGGCAGCGGTGCGCGATTTACGACTTCAGGAATTACGTGCATCTTCAGTGCATATTCTTCGTTCATTTACTGTCTTTATTTACTACGATTCAGTGCTACAAATCATTACTTATCCTGTTGTCATTGCAATTTTTACAGCCCTAATGTCGAACTTTGAAGAAGTCGGTGCTAAAAGAAAGTCCGAGGTGTGGCAGCATTTTTCAATTTTTTTCAATTATTTGCTCAATCCCGAAAAATCCCGGGATTATAAGTCTGAAATCTCGGGAAATCCCGATCCCGGGATTGTACAAATTGGTCCAAAATTTACAACTCTAACCGAAAGCACTCACCATCTTTTGGAAGGGACTTGATGAATTGCTTAATGAGACCCAATGTGGAGAGGTGGTAATAGAATTTTATCACGAGGTACCAAGCTCTCATGAAGAACATTTTTCTCACCGGGTCTCAAATACTCCCGAATTGGCCAGTCTTTTTTCCCCCAGTGTAGGTCGCGGGCCCGGCTATCCCACAAGCAAAAGAAGTAGGGATATTTGGTGAAACCGGATTGCTGCCCTAATAGCATGGATAGAATTTTAAAGTCTCCACAAATCATCCACTTATGCTCATCATAACGAATCTTCTGAAGAATCAGGGCCAAATTCTCATATTTTTCTTGGAGAATAACAGAGTGAGCAATAGGAACTGAAGCGAATGTGTTGCCATTATGAAGAAGAACACCTTTTATGCTGTCTTTTGACGAATCAATGAACAGCCGCCATTCAGCAGGATCATACTTGAGTTTAAACTTTTCCATCACTCCGTATATATCGTTGCAAAATACCAAATCTTCCTCTTTGCTGAAATACTTCAAAAATTGTGTCTCACGGTTGCGGTACCAATAAAAAGTTGTTCCTGGTGACAATAGATTTTTCTGTTTAAGCCGAGAACCTAGCAGTTGGGCAGCATATTTTGGGAGTCCTAAATCCCGGACTAAATCATTCAATTCAGCTTGAGAGAAAAGTTCAGGTTTCGGATCTGGTTCAGTTTCAAACTCGGAAGTACTGGACTCATCGGGAAAAGCCATCTGATGAGTCTCATCATGATCAGAACCGTCCACACAAATATGATCCAAAGATTTTGGTTCAGGCACAGGTACTTCGTTGCTATGAGGCATAGGCCTAATTGCTGAGGGAAGGTTGGGGTAACTTATTACGTTCTTATTTTTTAAGTTGTATCCCTTCACAATGCAAGAGCAAAAATAGCAGTCACTGCTGTGGTCTCTTTGTTCACGCCACATCATAGGTATTCCGAAACGAAATGCTTGTTTTTTACCTTTCATCCATAAGCGTAGATATTCCTCACATGTCTTGCACACTTTGTGAGGAGCCCACGGTTTGTCTTGATCGCCTAACTTCAAACTGAAATAGGCGAAATATACTTTTTTAATAAATGCAGAAATGTTCCTCTGCCGCTTTTTCACGGTATATTCCCCACAAATAAAACAAAAACTGTCCGGAGAGTTGACGCAACCTCTGGCTCTGTGAGCCATCACAAATACACAGCACTGCAAACTACAACTGTAGTGAACCACTTCGGAATAAAGCTGGATTACGACTGAGCAAACAAAAGGTAATAATGAACTTGCAAGAAACTGAAATTTGACAGGAACGTTCATGTCGCAACCACCGTGTTTGAGCGAGCGCGAACGAGGCGAGGCGAACAGGAAAGAACATGCGCCAGCGCGAGTACTGGATTTAGCCCCCCGCCTCCCAATTGTCCTGTTAATGTATAAAATGAATACAAAACACTCGAAAATATCATGAGGGAGTGTTTCTAGTTAGTTAACCATTACAACCTCTATTTTGGGCCAAGAAAATAAACTGCAGTCGGCTAAAAAGAAATTATGTGAACATTCCTTATATGGGTAAGAAATCTAATTTTGCAAGAAAACGTGACGTGATGGAACATTTTGGCTATTTTTCCTGGATTCAGCACCCCAAAATCTATATGAATCAGTTGCAAAACTGGAGGCAGTTTTTTGGTAGTGTACCTGTGTAATTTAATGGACCTGTTCTCCGAGTCTAACAAAATTTCTACTCTTCACCACATCTTGTGGCAACAAATTTTACATCTCAGTTATGCATTGACTGAAGAAATGCTTTCTTAAAGTATTTTTAAATCTGCTAGTAGTTAATTTCCTAGAATGCGGAATAATCCTAGTACCACACACTTGCCCCTCTTTGCCCTCTTCGCGCCTCTCCTATTCCTGCTTGTCATCCCTGGTATCACCCTGGTCTCTAACTCCATCGTAGATATCTCCGTCGGGCTGAACATTGTTGGCGTAAACACCCCTGTTCCTCTAACTTATGTTTATGTTTATGTTTATTTCGTTTGATAGACCGCCCTTCTGTGGTAATCAGAGCGGTTTACAATACAATAAATAAAACAAAAAGGAGAGGCACAAGGCCAGGAAAATGGAAAAAGAATTTACAATCCTTGACAGAATAGGGGAGAAAAGAGGAAAATAGGACAGTAAACGTAGAAGGAGAGACTCACACAAGAAGGGAGGGAAGATTAAAGGCCAAGGAAAAGAGGTGGGTCTTTAGGTCATGTTTAAAGTTGGTATGATGGGGTTCTAAACGAAGGGAAGTGGGGAGGGAGTTCCAGAGGTGTACAAAAGAGGCAAGAGAGATGGATGATCACATGTGCCTTTATTATGGACACAATAAAGGCACATGTGATCATCCATCTCTCTTGCCTCTTTTGTACACCTACTTTATCAGCAAGAGCTCTTCTTGTGCCCGAGGGAGTTCCAGAGGGCAGGGCCTGCGAAAAAGAAAGCTGAGGAGCAGGTGGACTGGAGGTGGGCAATGGAGGGGGGGGAGTTTAAGGCGGTTAAGGTTAAATGAACGGGGGGTATGTCTGGGCATGTGAAAGTGGATAAGATCTGCCAAATATTGTGGGGTGTTAGTATGAAGTGCCCTGTGGCATTTTCGTTATTGTCATCAACTCTATCATTCTCTTCTTCACTCCGCTAAACAAGATTACTACACAAAGCTCATTTCTTCCTCTCCTAATTCTTCTCATACATTTTATTCTATTTTTCGCTCCCTCTCAGCCCCGCATTCCTCCTCCACTTCCTCTCCTTCCCCTCCCTCCCCGGATCCTGCTATGCTGGCATCATACTTCTCCTCTAAAGTCCTTTCTCTTCACCTTTCCTTTCCTTCTTGTCCCTCCCTCTCTTCCCCGACCCTACCATCCCTTTCCCCCCCTTCCTTACCCTCCTTATCCTCTGCTCCTCTTTCCCTCTCCCACCGCTGGTCCACTTTTGACCCAATTACTGCTCCGATGCTCTCTAAAGTTTTTGCTTCTTTGCAGAAAACCACCTGCTCTTCTGACCCCATTCCTTCCCGCTGGCTTTTGGAACCATCCCTTGCTTTTTCCTCTTTCATTCTTTCTATCTTCAATTCTAGTCTAACATCTGGTATCTTTTCCTCTCTTTGGAAACACGCTCTGGTTCATCCTATCCTAAAGAATAGTTCCCAGGATTCCTCCTCCCCCTCAGATCGGTGCCCCATATCTAATCTCCCTTTCCTCTCTAAACTCTTAGAGAAATTGGTCTTTCTCCAACTCTCAGCACATCTTGAGGCTTCTCTTACCCTTCACCCTCGACAATCTGGTTTTCGCCCCGGCCACAGCACTGAGTCTGTTCTCCTTTCACTTCTCAATGAATTGCATGCTGCTCACGATCATGGCTCTATCTCTCTTGCTGTCTCACTGGATCTTTCCACTGCCTTTGATCTTGTTGACAATCACACCCTCGACTTCAGGATGCCGGCCTTTCTGGTCTGATTCTACAATGGTTCCGTTCTTTTTTGTCATTTCGCTCTTTCTCTGTTCTATCTGGTGCTACTTCCTCTCCCTCCACTCCCATTCTGTGCGGGGTCCCCCAAGGCTCTGTCCTCTCCCCTATTCTTTTTAACATCTTTCTGGCTCCCCTCACTCTCTTGGTTCAACAACATGGTGTTTCTGCTCACTATTACACTGATGATATCTTTCTCTTGTACCATACTGATGTTTCTGCTCCAGACATCACCCCTTTTAACAATTGCCTCTCTGCTGTTGCCTCTTGGATTTCCTCTAATTTTCTTCATATCAACCTTAAAAAAACCTCAGCAATCTCACCTTCGGTTGCCCCCCTCCCCTTCTTACACCTGTACTTTCTTCTTAACCTATCCCTTTGGTGTCCTCTCTTAGATATTTAGGTGTCACCCTCGACTCTGCTCTCACCTTTAAAGGTCATATTTCATCCATTGTCCAACGTTCCATTTTTGCTCTAAAACAACTCCATGCTGTCCGTCCTTTCCTTTCTTCTTCCTCTATGGCTACCCTACTCCTCTCTTTAGTCCTCTCACGTCTTGATTACTGTAATGTCTGCATGGCTGGTCTTCCTCAATCTCAAATTTCTCACATTCAATGTGTTCAGAATACTGCTGTCCGTATCCTTACCCACGCATCCGCTTTGATCATGTTACCCCTCTTCTTTTACATCAACATTGGCTCCCTATTTCGTATCGTCTACAGTTTAAAATTCTTATATTCGTGCACAGAACTATTCACACTGGTGTTCTGCTATACCTTGCTGACCAGATACGTCTTCACACTCCCCATTGTTCTCTCCGCTCTATACACTCTAACTGTATATTCCTTCCTTCCCCGTCTCAGGTCCACCTAGAGTCCACACGATCCTCCGCTTTTTACTTCCTTGGACCGCGACTCTGGAACTCGTTCCCTCCCGCCCTCCAATTGGACCCCTATTTCATATCCTTTAAAACTCAATTAAAAACACACCTTTTCTGTACAGCTTTTGATCTTCCTACCCCTTCTCTCCCTTCCCAAGTAGCAGGAATAAAATAAATTGATCATTTCTTTTTTCTTTTCTTTTATTGGTTGTCTTGTCGTCCTCTTTCTCTGACTCTGTCCTTTCTCCCCCCCTTTTGTAATTTTTAAATTGGCGTTCTCTTTTCTTTTTCTGCAGAATTTTTTGTAATTTTTTAATTTGTAAACCGCTCTGATACCCTATAATGGGCTATATATAAAGTTTTAAATAAACATAAACATACCATTTAAAAAGATAAAAAACTGTTTTTGGTTTACTTATTCCACATCAATCATAATTTTCTATCTCAATCATACTGTACCATCTTCTTAAATAAACATTCAAAGCCATTAGCAAAACATAAAAACAAGATACATATCAAACATATCAAATATATCCTCATTCTCTTGACTGCTACTTATGGTTAGGACAGCCGTTATAGTTGTTGATTCGATCATTAGGCATGTAAATAGCTGGGTGGCTGGTGGATGTGAGGATCGCCTGGTAACATGCCTGCCTGGTGCGAAGGTAGAGGACCTCACATGCCACCTAGACAAGGTCTTAGATAGTGCTGGGGAGGAGTCTGCTGTCTTGGTACATGTCGGTACTATCGCGTCCTCCCACCCTGGCCGGTGGCCGATGAGCAAGAGGGCTCGCCTTAATTGCCCTTCTGAATACTGTCCCCAATATGGCTGCCAGCATGGACTGCTGGGATATGTAGTTTCAGCTATTCTTTTGAGCAAGCAGTGTGACCACACGGTTTGTTTGGCAAAAACAGAGAAATTTATTTTTCAGGGTTTCCCCCTCGCATCAAATTCATTGCACTAAACACAGGTAAGGATAATTTCTCCCAAAGGCAAAGGATAAATAAACTCCCAACAGGCTTAACTCAAACAGACAGGAATTTCTTCTTCATAGTGTCAACTCTTAGCTTCCTTCTGGTAACTACCTTCTAAAGCTAAGGCTGTTGACCATATCAAAGTAACTTAAGCTTTCAACAAGTTTCTTTTCTTTCACAGCTTCCATAGAAAAGAGGTTATAACTGTTTTTTTTAAACTTCCAGCAAGTTTATTTTCCTTTACAGCGTATAGAAACAAGCCACAATTGCTCTCAAACTTCTTGCAAGTTTCTTTCCCTTCTCAGTTCATAGAAACTAGCTTATAATTGCTTTAGACAAACCCTTCCTTCACATGGGCTTGAGCTTAGCACATGTTCAGTTCGTTTGCCTTGCAATAAGAACATTGCATTTCTTCAGTATCACTTTCAGATGGGCTTTCACACAATTCTATTTCCATTTCATGAGTAGACTCACTAGAGCTATCTTCCTGTGGACGGGTATCATAGGATTTATGATTTACACCCCGTAGCAGCTCATCCAGCTTTAGCAGCAAGTGTTCTCTCTGCTCTGTAGCAACAGGCTTTAAAGACGGAGTTTCTCTCTCCCTTATCAGCCTTTCAATATCTCTCACTGCTGAGTCACGGCAGTCACTGGCACACTTCTTATTTCTGTCTGAAGTTTGCTTTACAACCCTCTGGCTAACACAGCGTTTGGCACTTTTCCTTAGCTCTCTAACCACTTCTTCAGAAAGAGCTTTGCTAGGAACTTTAGGCAACTTATTCTCTCTACCTCCAGGGCTCAACTGGCTCCCCGAGCTGTTTCCCCACCTGGGAATTGACTCCTCCAGCTTCCTTTCTCTGAGGTACCTTGAGACACGTTTCTGCCTTGATTCTAGGGCTCTCTGCTGCTCAGCTCCCACACAATTCCCAGCTGTTTCAGACTCTCTTGCTGCATGCTTTCCTGCAAGTTCTGCTGTGTCTGCTGCTGCCTGCTTTGCTTCTCGCCTTCCTCTTCTCCCCCTTTCTCAAACACTGAAGCAGTTTTAAACTTGTGCCTCTTAGGCACCATGCCTTTCTCCCTGAACAAGAGAGAGCTGTTAGGGCTCAACCTAGCTCTAACGTCATTAAGTGGGCGGGGCTTAGTACTAGCTGTAGTCTGCCTCGGAGGCTTGTGGTTACTATGGGAACTCTGTTGATCTCTGCTTTTAAAGGCACAGGTCTCACTTTCTTCCCATTCCATCCTTTCTATACAGCTCTCCTTACCACAGTACCAATGACATAGGAAAATGTGGTAGGGAGGTTCTGGAGGCTAAATTTAGGATTTTTAGGTAGGAAGTTGAAATCCAGAACTTCCAGTGTAGCCTTCTCCAAAATGCTTCCCTTCCACGCTCAGGACCCAAAAGGCAGGCAGAGCTCCGGAGTTTCAATGCGTGGATGAGACAATGGTGCAAGGATGAGGGTTTTGGATTTATTAGGAACTGGGGAACATTCTGGGGAAAGGTGGGACTCTTCCAAAGGGATGGGCTTTACCTTAACCGGGATGGAACTAGACTGTTGGCATTAACCTTTAAAATATAGATAGAGCAACTTTTAAACTAGATAATAAGGGAGGGCCAACAGTTGCCTAAGAGCAATGTATCTTTGAAGGATACTATCAAAGGAATGAAGTTAGGGCATATCAGCAGAGAGGTTCCAATAAAGACAAAATTAGCCCAAATGCACTTGAATACAGAGCAGAGAGAGCTTAAAGATTAAAAATTGCCCCTGCCTACCGATAGCCAGATTAATATGAATAAAATACAGTCTCTAAAATGCTTGTATGAAAACGCTGGAAGTCTAAAAAATAAGATGAGAGAGTTAGAATACATAGCACTAAATGAGAAGCTAGATATGATTGATATCTCAGAGACATGGTGGAAGGAAGACAACCATGGGACACTGTGATACTTGGGTACAAACTGTATCGTAATGATAGAGCTGGTCAAATTGCTGGAGGGGTTGCGCTCTATGTTAGAGAGGGCATTCAGTCACAAAGGATTAAAGTTTTGCAGGAAACAAAATTTGCTCTAAAAAGGAGAAGGCGATGGCAGTGGGGGTGTACTATCGAATGCCTGGCCGTAATGAACAAATGGATGATGAAATAATCAAAGAAACCAGGGAAGTGAACAAAAGTCACAGCATGGTAATAATAATGGGTGATTTCAATTAACCCGGTATTGACTGGGTAGGAGTCACGGCAGGACATTCAAGGGAGATAAAGTTTCTAGAAGAAATAAATGACTGCTTCTTGGAGCAGCTGGTTCATGAACCAACCAAAGGAGAAGCCATTTTGTACCTAGTCCTTAGTGGAACACCAGACCTGGTGCAAGAGATAAGGGTGTTGGGGCCACTTGGCAATAGTGATCATAGCATGATCACGTTTGATTTAATTAATGGAGGAGGAATGGTAAGGAAGTCCACAGTACTATCTTTTAACTTTCAAAAGGGAGACTATGACAAAATAAGGAAAATAGTTTTAAAAAAATAAAAGGAGCAATTGCAAAGGTTAAAGATTTACATCAAGCTTGGGTGTTGTTTAAAAATACTATCATGGAAACCCAGACCAGCTGTATTCCAAGCTTTAAGAAAAGTGGAAGGAAGTCCAAAAACTGCCCGCATGGTTTAAAGGAGAGATTAGAGAGGCTGTTGTTGCCAAAAAAGCATCTTTCAGGAAATGGGAAAAAGAGACAAATGATGAAAACTGGAAACAGCACAAGCACTGACAAGTTAAGTGCAAGGAACTGATAAGGCAGGCAAAGAGAGAATTTGAGAAGAAGCTTGCTATGGAAGCAAAATGCGTAATAAAGACATTCTCAAGTACATTCATAGCAAAAAAACCTGTGAGAGAGTCAGTTGGACCATTAGATGATAGAGGGGTAAAAGGGACACTAAGAGGAGACAAGATCATAGCGGAGAGACTGAATGAATTCTTTGCTTCAGTCTTTACTGAGGAAGATGTAGGGATGTTACCCATGAATAAAGTGGTATTTAAAGGTAATACTGTGGAAGAATTGAAAGAAATATCGATATACCGGAAGATGTATTACAACTATTTGATAAACTGAAGAGTAGCAAATCACCTGGACCAGATGATACATCCAAGTGTGTTGAAAGAACTGAAATATGAGATTGCAGACCTGCTATTAGTAATCTGTGAACTATCATTAAAATCATCTGTAATACCTGAAGATTAGAGGATGGCCAGTGTAATGCCAATTTTTAAAAAGGGTTCCAGGGGTGATCTGGGAAACTACAGACCGGTGAGCCTGACGTCAGTACCGGGAAAAATGGTAGAAACCATCATAAAAAACTAAATTACTGAACATGTAGATAGTCATGGCTTAATGGGAGCCAGCCAACATGGCTTTAGACAAGGAAGATCTTGTCTTACTAATCTGTTATGTTTTTTTGAAGGTGTGAATAAACAGGTAGACAAAGGTGAGTCAGTTGATATAGTATATCTGGACTTTCAGAAAGCCTTTGACAAGGTACCTCATCAGAGACCTTTGGCAAAACTAAAGAGTCATGGGATAGGAGGCAGTGTACTATTGTGGGCCAGGAACTGGTTAAAAGATAGAAAGCAGAGTGTAGGGCTAAATGGCCAATTTTCCCAATGGAGAAAGGTGAATAGTGGAGTACCCAAGGGATCTGTGCTGGGTCCGCTGCTTTTTAACATATTCATAAATGACCTGGAAAAGGGAATAATGAGTGAGGTTATCAAATTTGCAGATGACACAAAACTATTTAAAGTTGTTAAAACCAATGAGGATTGTGGAAAATTGCAAGAGGATGTTGAAAAATTGGAAGACTGGGCATCCAAATGGCAGATGAAATTTAATGTCGACAAGTGCAAAGTTATGCACATAGGAAGAACAACCCAAACTATGGTTATACAATGCAAGGTTCCACATTAGGAACCACCACCCAGGGAAAAGATTTAGGCGTCATCATGGATAATATGTTAAAACCTTCCGCCCAGTGTGCAGCGACGGCCAAGAGAGCAAATAGAATGCTAGGTATCATAAGGAAAGGAATGGAATGGAAAATAAAACAAAGGATATTATAATGCCTCTGTACTGTTCCATGGTGTGACCGCACCTTGAATATTATGTGTAATTTTTGTTGTCATATATTTAAAAGGATATAGCATTATTAGAAAAGGTACAGAGAAGAGCTACCAAAATGGTAAAGGGGATGGAAGGATACCCCTATGAAGAGAGGCTAAAAAGGTTAGGGCTCTTCAAACTTGGAAAAGAGACGGCTGAGGGGAGACATGATAGAGATCTATAAATTAATGAATGGAGTGGAACTGGTAAACGTAGATTGTCTCTTCAGAATATAGAAAGACTAGGGGACATGCAATGAAGCTACTATTTAAGACTAATAAGAGAAAATATTTTTTCACTCAATGTGTAATCAAACTTTGAAATTTGTTACCGGAGGATGTAGTAAAAGCTGTTAGTGTAACTAGGTTTAAAAAAAGGTTTGGACAAGTTCCTGCAGGAAAGGTCCATAAACCATTATTAAGAAGGGACACAGGAAATCATTGCTTGCCCCAATACAAGCATTGAGGAACCTGTGTCTTTTGGGGAACTGCTAGGTACTTATGACCTAGATTGGCCACTGCTGGAAACAGGATACTGGGATTGATGGGCCTTGGTCTGACCCAGTATGGCATATTTTATGTTCTTATGTATATCTTACTGTACTCTAATTCACAGTTTTGCTGATTTTTGTCTTTATTTAGATTGTAAGCTTTGATGAGCAGGGACTGTGTCTTACATCAATATGTAAAGCACTGTGTATGTCATACAAATGATTAGTAATAGTAGTAGTAAAACATAAAAAAGTAAACCAACAAACTAGTGAACCCCCTCACAACGAGGTACGATAGTACTCATAGGTCAACACATAATTCATTTTTCCAAAATGACAGGATTTATTCAGCCCTCAACCTCATCAATAAACCTTTTCAGTATAGCTCTAAAAATTGACTGCTAGTGAATAGATTGATCTTCAACTTTTTCTGAAATGGCAGTAGATCTTTTCTTTCCACATCTCTATTGGCAGTGAATTCCATAAATTTGGCATCATAGCAGAGAATGCCCAACTCCAAAGAATGGGCTGCCTTATACATCTGACAGAATGTATAACCAAATACTTGCCTTCCTCAGATTGCAGTCATCTAGTAGACGTATACCACTCCAATTTCCTTGCAAAAAAGGCTTGGCTTGAATAACCTAACACCTTAAATGCTATTACTATAATCTTAAAATTAATATGCTCGATGACTGGCAGCCAGTGCAGATGTTTAAGGATGGCACTCCTTTCTATGAATATTCTAGCAACACACCGCTTTGACCCGGTGAAAGGCGGGATATAAATACAGTTAAATAAATAAAATAAATAAATATTCATTGAAACTAGTGCAGCCATATTCTGGATGATCTGCAGTCTCCATATTGCCTTATTACAATAGTCCAAAACACTGCCAACCAAGTTTTGCATAACCATTTGGAGGACAGAGACAACATATTAAGTGCTTCGATGCAATAACAGATTGGCTCTTCAGTCAGAATCTACGTATAAACTTCAAGAAGACAGAAGTGCTATTTGTCACAAGGAACAAAGACTTCTCCCCGCCATCAACACTAAAAGTTAGAGACGCAGAACGTCCGGTCAAATCCAACATACGCTATCTAGGAGTAATATTAGACCAACACTTGGACTTCAAAGACCACATCAAACAAACAGTAAAATCTATCTACTTCAAAATCAAAACCCTCCGCCACCTGAGACCCATGATGGAAACCGACGACTTTCGAACAGTTTTTCAAGCCCTAGTAACACCTCACTTTGATTACGCTAATATAATACTACATGGCCTCCCAAAGAATACACTCAACCCACTGCAGTTAGCCATGAATGCAGCGGCCCGTGTTCTGTGCGGAGCATCCAGGAAGGACCACATCTCACCTATATTAAAAGAGCTTCATTGGCTCCCAATAAACTGTAGAATCTTATACAAAACCCTCCTCATTACCTTTAAAGCATTCAATAAGACATCACCCTCTTCAATTGTTGATCTACTCATTCATACCCCCAATAACAGATCCAGAAGAGCACCTGCGGAAAACACTCTGGTCATACCAAGCGAATCTATAAAACTTAACCAATCAACCATCAATAGGGCATTTACAAGCTATGCCCCCAGATGTTGGAACAAACTCCCTTCTAACATAAGAGCAATCAAAGACCTCACGCAGTTTAGAAAAGCCATCAAACATCACCTGTTCCTCATGCACTTTACACAGCCCGGTGATCCCCCCCCCCCCCACCCACACACTCACTCATATGTGGCAATTGAAACCACATTCACAATAAAACTACAATCTAATTCTATCCCATACGACATTACAGCTCTCTAGCTTTTCTTTACCAACAGAGTACAAACACGCTGTAAGCTAAACTTGGCAGCAAAAACCTTGTTATGACCCCAACCTGTTAATTACCTGTAGCTAAATCTCAAATGTATATAGTTTCCCCAGTTAATCCATGTTCAAATTCCTGTTTTATGTAAACGTAGGACTATTTGTATGTCCAAGTGTTTATTGTTCGATGTAAACCGCACTGATGAGAAATAGCGCGGTATATAAGAATTGTTTCATAAATAAACCAATTAGGTGAATACAATTACAAACATTCATATCACTGTGTCTACTTGTAAGTGCATAACCTGTAGAGTAATTTCACACACATAAAACTGAGTTTTATGAATGCAAAACATTAATAAAATGACCTCCTTAATTCACGTAAACTAGGTTGTTCATATTAGCAGAGAGGTGAATTTTCATCTGGCATGGTCACCATGTTAAAAGCCAACACCAGTACTAATATTAATATGTATATTCAGCATCACTTTCTGTATAAATAGTGATGCTGGCCATACATATTAAGCAGTGACCTCCCAGGTACTATCCATTTAGTTTAGGCCTGCTTAATATCGCCACTAATTGGATAATTTCCAGACCATCTTCGCCCCCTCCAACCTGACTCCTGGTATCTAGATAAAATCTGTCCATTTAATGATTTAAAATGCCTGATTTTATCCAGATAATTTTTAAATATACAGTATCAAGATAGGTGAATTATGTGCTCACACCAGCCTGCAAATGCATAACTCATTTTCAATATCAGACTCAGAGTTTTAAATTTATGATATGTGATGAGCTAACCTTAACCCACTGACTCCAAAAGGACATTGTATTTTATCCCATGACTTTTTAATATCCTGAGAAATCTATCATATGAGATTTTATCAACTGCCTTCTGAAAATTAAGATACCGTACATCCAACAGCTCACCTTTATCCACAAGCTTCTTTACAACTTACAAAAATGATACTAAATTGGTTTGGTATGACTTTCCTTTGCTAAATCTATATTGACTCTTCCCTATTAAGCCATTATTATCCATGTGCTCTGTAAATCTATTATTATAGCTCCCACCATTTTACTTGGCATGGTTGTCAGAAAAACTTGCACGTAGTTTCTTGGATCACTCTGGAACCCTTTTTTTCTTCCTAACCCATTGGAATGTTGGAAGGAAACTATGCATAAGGGGTCAAGAATGTCTGTCCATCTCTCTGAAGATCTTCTACTAACAGGCGCTTCCTGGCATTGAGTGTTCTGGCTCACACTTAAGGTACACTGGGACGTACACAGGGACACACACAGTGTCATGACTGCGCAGGACTATTTCCATGCTAATTGTGCAACCTGCATTAAGGTCGCAAGTGGACGGGGTATGGGTGGAGAGTGGACATCGTGAGCTTGCTGCAGTTAGTATTGTGTTCACACCGCACACTAACTGCATTAGCGCAGGTTTACCTAATGCCACCTCAACAGGCAGCATGTGCTGTGGGACAGGACTTCATGTAAACTGCTGGAGAAATGCTTTCCATGCTCCTGAGAGTTAACACAGGTGTTACACATAATGCGCCATGATTTTGCCACTATTGGTGCATTAGGTGCAACAACTTCATTCCCATTAGTAAAAGACACCCTCTGCCTATCTTTTCATCTGTTTGCTGGAGGGTAAAATAACTCCTCAAAAATATAAAGGAATGGGACCAAATTGGAAAGATGGAAAAAGTGAAAAGACATAGTGAGCTTGAAAATAGGACAGATCAGAACTAGAGAAATAACATTTCAAAAGAAATGGCCCCGTGTATTTCCATGGGAGATGTTCCCGTTTCTGCATCAATTAGTAGTATCCACCACCAATGTTAGACTCAAGAGTCCACCACAAAAGAACCTCCAATATACAGCGATTAAAAGGAAAGTTTGTTATTTGAGAACGTTCTTCTCACAACAAACACTCATCCAAAATACTGCCGCCCGGATCCTTACACATGCTACCCGTTTTGATCACATCACTCCTCTCCTCATCAGTCTCCACTGGCTTCCTGTATCCTTCCGGATCCAATTTAAAATACTCACCTTCGTTCATAAAGTCATCCACTCTGGTGTCCCTCTCTACCTCTCCGACTTGATATGCCTTCATACATCCCAACGCTCTCTCAGATCCATTCATGCCAACCATATGTTCCTTCCCTCCTCTTCTTCTGCCCGCCTAGAATCCACTCACTCCGCTGCCTTTTTTTTCTTTGCCCCAAGCTCTGGAATTTGCGCCCCCACCGCTCCCCCCCCCCCCGCCCTCCGCCTCAAACCCTCCTTTCCCAGATTTAAAGCTGGTCTAAAGACCCATCTCTTTTGTGCCGCCTTTGACCTGTCACCTTCCTCCTCCCTCCCTTCAGGCCCCCCTTAACTTCCTGAATTGTTTGTCTTCCCCTGTTAGTCCGCTTCTCTGAGTCCCATGCCCATCTTTATTTATTCTTTATCTTTGGCTCTATCCCTTTCCTATTGTACTAAAGGAGTTCTGTTTCTTTTTCTGCAGCCAAAATGTTTGTTTTGTATATTGTAAACCGCTCTAGTGCCTCGGTGTGGGCGGTATATAAAGCAACGAATAAAGATAAAGGCAATTTAGACTTTATTAGGGCTCCAATTATATGACAGCCTGGCCTTGTATACTGGAGGTTCAATTAGTGGTATGGCACATTTTAAATAGGATGTGGAGAAGGGAACTCGCATGTCCATATCAGGAAATGGAGAACTGTGACAGTATTTTACAAGGGGATCTGCCGTATTTTAAATCTTTTGTAAAATAGGCGCAAGACTGCACGGTTAGGAGTTTTCACATTTTGCAGAAGCAACAAGTTTAAGAAGCTGCATGGAGGGGATCAAAAGTTGGGAACCCTCCCACATATACATGTGAGCAGTCTCTTAAAATCTCTGCTTCCATAGAGAAAGTGCAAATGCCCCATAGTCCGCCACTGAAAGTGGCTTTAAAGGGCTTTCCTGGAGATGTCTGTCGGCAGTGCTGGTGCTGTGCTACCATCCCTAAAGCCTGTTGCCCTAGACAGATGTTTAGTCCATCTAGTGGTAGGGCCAGCCCTGGGTACAGTGGCTTACAATGGCTCTAAAGCTGGTGTTAAAAATCATGTCTACTTTTTGCAAGAATGTATATAAATTATAATATTCTTAATCAATGCAAAATATTGCTCGCACTGCCCACACTCTACTGAAACTCTGTCCATGTACAAGAGGTCATTGGCATGCATAAATAGAAACATAGAAACATAGAAATATGCTGACAGAAAAAAAAACACATGGCCTATCTAGTCTGTCCTAAATGACCAATTACGTGTGCAAATTATTAGAATACCAACATTTACATGTGTTGTTGGAGGATAAAACTATACTCCTCCTTATAAAATTATGTGTAGGCATGTTCTGGGACATTGTTGGGTACCGTGCAAGTCACAAATGCCGTACTTTATATGCGTCCATGTATACCTACTCCCTAGAAGATGTAAATGCATGTGAACATAAGATATGCCATACTGGGTAAGACCAAAGGTCCATCAAGCTCAGAATTCTGTTTCCAACAGTGGCCAATCCAGGTCACAGATATTTGAGAGATTCCATGCTGCTTATCCCAGGTGTAAGCAGTGAATTTTCACAGTCCTCTTAATGGTTTATGGACTTTTCTTCCAGGAACTAGCTCAAACCTCTTTTAATCCCAGTGACACTAACAGATTTGACTATATCCTCTGCAACAAATTCCCAAGTTTGATTACGCGTTGAGTGAAAAAAAATATTTTCTCTGATTAGTGCTACATTTTAGTTTTATTGCGTGTCCCCTAGTCTTTCTACCTTTTGAAGGAGTAAACAACTGATCTGCATTAACCCATAGAAACAGAGAAACATGTCAGCAAAAAAATACCATATGGATTGCCCTTCCATATCAACTACTGTAGTCTCTTTTTTTCCTTTAGAGATCTGTGTATATCCCATGCTTTCTTGAATTCAGATGGAGCTTGATTCCATAACGTTTATATCCGGCCTGCAGACATGTCTAAATCAAAAACGGGTCCCCTTTGAACCTAATTCCACATCCACAGGTCTAGACATGCCTGTGAGTCTGGAATCAGCCGGCCCTTGCCTCGGACGTGAGTAAACGTTTTGGACATCCCCACGGTCAATGTATTCTGAAAAGTTACACATTTCAGATCCTGATTGTCCCAGCAAAGTATCTGCGAATGCCACACCCCTCAGAAAAAAACATGCATCTCCTAAGCAGCTCATCACAGTAGACATAAATACCAATGAGAAATGACAGCTGCTGCAACCTAGACCATATACCAGTCCCCTTCTTGCCCTGAAAAGTGCTAGGTAAACCCAATGAACCCCAATATGGTATATGAGAATGTGATTTTGAACAAGTATTTCAAGACATACTTTGTATCAAATGGTATGTGGCATTAGGAACCAGCCCCAGTGATTCCTGCCTTGGTCATCTCTACAAACACATCTTAAACTGCTAGGGATGGACCTTCACCAAGTGCACAAAACTCCGAACTAACCTTGCAGTTCCCCAAAGGATACATAATATTGCTGAGCAACAAATGTGCGCCCTTTTCATGACTATGGACTATAAGTGCATTCATTCAGCTGCTCTGCACTACAATTCCTCTCTTATCTCTCCCTACACCACTCCCTGGGAACTCCGCTCTTCTGTCAGATTGCTTCTATCTGTGCCCTTCTCTTCTACTGCCAAATCCAGAAGTTGCTCCATTCACCTTGCTGTTCCTTATGCCTGGAACAAACTACCTGAATCTGCACATCAGGCTTTGTCTCTGGCCCCTCTCAAATCGAGGCTGAGCGCTCACCTTATTGTTGCTGCTTCCTGACCATTTCCCCTGGATGTATCCTGTCCACAGCTGCGGTTCTGTCTGTCTTGACTAGATTGTAAGCTCCACTGAGAAGGAACCATCTTTTACATGTATATATGCAGTGCTGCATACGCCTTGTAGCTCTATACAAATCAATAGTAGTAGCAGTAGTAGGGTCTTCTGTCTACTGGCATTTCTGACAGTAGCTACACCATAGCATATGTTGGTCTGTAGATATCTGCTATCTGTGGGGCAACCCTATCTGCCTTCTCTCAGTCAGCTTTATGGCACTGGTCTCCTGGTCAGGGCTGTGTGAGCATGGAAGGGGAGATCACTGTGCCATCACACCACATAGCCAGACACCAGATATATCACCACTCTCGCAGCTCTCATTGATCCAGGCTTGGGTAGGGATGCAGGCCACATAGGACACTCTGGGGAATGTCGGCACTACACCAGTTGTGTCTCCCAATGCCAGGCACTGCAGATGTATGGCTGCCCTATCACACTGCCAACAATATCTGATCTTATTAGAGTACCCTATGTAAAATAATCTAGAAGGAATCAGCATAGGTTCCCTATGGCTAAATGTCAAAACATATCCCTGTCAATAATAAGGGACCCTCAGAATAAGGGCATTCAGTAGTGCAAAGACATCTGAGAGGAGATATGATAGAGATCTGTAAAATAATGAGTGGAGTGTAATGGCCCTCAAACTGAAGAACCAGTATGCAGCCCTGGAACTGGAGGAGGTGAAAGCATTCCAGGAAAGGGAAGAGCCAAAGTTCAAGCACCCCAAAGGGTAGTGGTGGTTGGTGACTCTCTTCTGAGGGGTACTGAGGCATCTATCTGCCAACTAGACTTGATGTCCAGAGAGGTGTGCTGTCTGCCAGGTGCCAAAATCCGAGATGTTACAGAGAGTTTGCCAAGACTCATCAAGCCTACTGACTATCATCTGATGTTGCTCATCCATGTTGGCACAAATGATACTGTTAGATATCTCTGAGCATATCAAAAGTGACTTCATGGCTCTGGGACAGAGGCTGAAGCAGATAGGTGTTGAGGGTAAAGGCCGAGGCAGAGACTGTGACTGCAGTCTGGAAAAACACAAGATGCAGTTTTAAGATACAGCTGTCTTTTTTCCAGGTTGAAGAGCCCTAACATTTTAAGCCTTTCTTTGTAAAGGTATTCTTCCATCCCCTTTATCATTTTGGTCTCTCTTCTCTGTACCTTTTATAATTCATGATACGGCAACCAGAACTGTACACAATATTCAAGGTGCATTCACACCATGAAGTAATACAGAGACATTATAATCTTCTTTGTTTTATTCTCCATTACTTTCCTTATGCTTTCTAGCCTTCCATTTGCTTTTTTGGCTGCTGCTGCACACTGAGCAGAGGGTTTCAAGGTATTATCCACGACACCATTTCCTAAGTGGTTGATGCATTTTAACCTTGATTACGCAGGTTTTATAAGACTATTTTATAATGACCAATAGATGCCTGTGTGTCTTCACAAAATAGCCTCAAAACAGGCATCTACTTGAACTTCCAACCTAGGTGACCTGTTATAAAATTACCATCATAATTTATTTATTTAACAATTTTTATATACCGTCTTTCTACAAGTCAAGACGGTTTACATAGAACAATTTATAGCAGTGTGTTTCAACTGTTTACATGGAACATAACATTGGATACATATAGTAACAAGAATAACTATATACATGGAACATAGCATTGGATACATATAGTAACAAGAGCGTACTTCCGTCTGACAACCACGGAACACTCTAAGGAAACACAATGATGATTATGGGGGTGATTTTAGAAGGGTTAGGCAGCATTTTCATGCATAAAAAGCTTATTCATAAGAATCACTACCTGGATGTCTCACCGCCGCCTGAAATTCTAGCACTCTGCACCCCACATCACTCTTCTTGATCTCCCACTGCATGCTACTGACCACACAATTACCTCGATTCTTTGATGTGCTAAACCACTTTGATTTAATGATAAAGCGGTATACTAAATCCATCTAAATAAATAAAATAAATAAATAAAATTGAACATGGCCAAGACTGAACTCCTTATCTTTCCCCCCATAACCTCCCCTCCTCTTCCTCCTTTCTCAGTCTCTGTGGATAACTCTGTAATCCTTCCTGTTTCCTCGGCCCGCAATCTGGGGGTTATCTTTGACTCCTCTCTCTCTTTCTCCACATATATCCAGCTCGTAGCTAAGACCTGCTGTTTCTTTCGCTGCAACGTTAGCAAAATCCACCCCTTCCTTTCTGAACACACTGCTAAAACGCTTATCCACTCTTTAATCACCTCCCACCTTGACTACTGCAACCTACTCTTTGCTGGTCTCCCTGCAAACCATCTCTTTCCCCTTCAATCTATTCAACATTCTGCTGCTTGACTAATTTTACGCCAGCCTCGCCATACCCACATTACTCCTCTTCTGAAGTCACTTCACTGGCTCCCTATCCGTTTCCACATCCAGTTCAAACTTCTCCTCCTGACCTATAAAGGCATTCACTCTTCGGCTCCTCACTACCTTTCATCTCTTATCTCTCCTTACAACCCTTCTCAGGAACTTCGCTCTTCTAACAAACTACTTCTATCTATGCCATCCACTCGTACTGCTAACTCCAGACTTCGCTCCTTTCACCTTGCTGCACCTTACGCCTGGAACAAGCTACCTGTGTCTATACGCCAGGCACCCTCCCTAGCCCTCTTCAAATCCAGGTTGAAAACGCACCTCTTCACTGTTGCTTTCAGATCTTGACTCCTGTTTTTTGTCTTGACTAGATTGCAAGTGCCGTGTTTTGTGTTTTGCCCTGACTAGATTGTTGCTCTGTGTTTTGTCTTGACTAGATTGTAAGCTCTGCCGAGCAGGGACTGTTTCTGTTTCTTACATGTCTGTACAGTGCTGCGTATGACTGTAGCGCTATATAAATGCTCAGTAGTAGTAGTAGTAATCCATAGGCAAGCACGTATAAGTACTATAGTGATTTTAGAAATGGTGCCATTTATACATGGAAGCAGTGGCATGCAGAAATTTTAAGGGAATGTGTTGTGGCATGGTTTAGGTGGTCATTCAAGGTATGCGTGTATTCCATATTTTATACTGGCCATACCCTTAAACCACAGAAAATTCCATGTTGACATTTATAGCTTCTTTGACTTACTGCACACATAATCCCCATTGAACTGCTCGCTTGAATCTAGAGTTTGGAGGTGTGTTTGAGGGGGGAAAGTGCTTATCTCTCAGGAGTTCTGAGCTACCTATAAATGCTAAAAATCTTGAGTTTTAGGGTATCTTTTACTAAAGGCTCTAAGGTATTATACTTAATGTGCCAATAGCTCCAAAACCATGGGCATTAGGTGCAATAGCAGTGCATTAACTGTTGAGTTGTGGACAGCAATTTCACAGCAGTTAACAAGGAGCCCTATCCCCTAACGTGAGCCACATTAGCACGGGTGAACTTAACTATTTATTGAAGTCGCATTAGGCCTATGGGATGTAGTTAGCACACAGTATGTACCATGCACTAACTGCACAGAGCTCACCACGCATATTTCCTGCCCCTAAATTGCCCACTCGCATCCCTAATGCTGGATGCACAGTTAGCATGTTGCCCCACCCCTCTCGTTCAATGTAGACCCTTTGTGTTGTCGACCACTTTGACTGAAGGATAAAGTGGTATATAAAACTGGTTAAATAAATAAAATAAATTAATAAATAGCATGGCAATTGGCCCGTGCTGCATAGCCTCGTGCTAGCTGGCATGCGTGTCCAAGGCGTGCTTTTAGCACATGTAGACACACATCACCAGCTAGCATCCTTTAATAAAAGACCCCCTTAATTTCATTTAATTTAATCTAGCCTTTTATATTCCGCCTATACAGATAAGAGGATTACAGTTTGAGGTTTACAGATCCAAAAGAACAATCATTTCAAATAGAATATACAAAAGAAGCCCATTTTTAAATATAAAAAACAATCTCTACCATTTAAATATGTATTTAAAGTCTTAAGTCAATAAGGGGCATGTTTACTAAAATCCGCAAAATAGCGCGCCGCAAAATAGCGCACGGCAACGCGGCACTGAAACGCGCAGAAACGCATTTAAACGCCCCGCACACGTGCGTGTCACCCCCGCACAGGTACGCGGCTCACTAACGGGCCCAGTACAAGTGCGGGCCCGCAAATGTCCGATAGAGGCGTGGAACGGCGAAAGGAGGGCGGAGGAAGGCTCCGGAGGGGCGGAGGGACGGGGTCAATGGGTGGAGAGTGGGAGGGGAGAGGCTCCCCGCACAGTATCGGGCCCGAATTTGCATGTAAAAACTACCGCGAGTGAAACACTCGCGGTAGAAAGCATTTAAAGGGAAGAGAAACCATTTCCGTCAGCAATGTACAGGAAAACCGGGGAAACCAGCAAAACGTGAGCAGTGTGATACATGTGCACAGCACAAAAGTGAAAATAAAAATAGAAAATGACCACAACAGAACTATTAAAAATAGTAATTCAGCTGGGGAACAGTTATAGTGATGGGCAAATACAGAAATCACACCCAGCAAAGCTCCAGAAAAAAGAAATGAAGTTTGGAAGGGTCTACTGAGAGGAGACTCTTCCAAAAAACATTTCCACGTTTTGGAGCTTTCCTGGGAGTGTTTGCTATGGTTGCCCATTAATATCACTGTTGCCCAGCGTGGTGATATGTTGTCCCACATTTCCCGTGGTCATTTCCGGGGTTTATGTGCACGTTTGTCACCAGACAGGGTGCATATGCCCACAGTAGAATTGCTTAGAGCAGGGTTTGTGACTCCATCCTGCCAGGCTTACTGCCTCCAGGGGCTGCACTGTCTCTGTGGCCAAAGTGTGGTACAGCGGACAGAGTTATTACCTCTAGGACCAGAGGGCAGAGGTTCAAAACCCAGCTGGGGCACCTGCCAGCCCAGTCCCTATATTTTACCCACCACTAAATAAAGATAGCACAGACACCCCTGTATGCATGGGGAAAACACCCATATTTTACCCAACACCGCACACACCCCACAACAATGGGCATTACCTACAGCCAAGTCCCCCAAATGCAGTCCCATACTGCCACATTGCAATCAGGTCAACTGCTTTTTCTGAGAGAAGTTCATGCCAGCATGTTGGCGGACAAGTACATGTGGTGCAGGGGGCAGTGGCTGCTAACCACAGAAGACAGAGGCCTAGCCATGTGCAGGCTGGCACAGTCCACTGCAACAGACAGGTCCTGCCGGATCCACAGTCATGGACAGTCCAGGGAATCCAACCAATCTGTGGCTACACAGTGGTGCAGTGCACACAGACAATGCATACAAGAACAGAAGGTCACAGGTTCAAAGCCCAGCTGGGGCTACTGCCAATCCTGCCCACATATTTTTCCCACAACTAAACAGTGATAGTAAGGACACACCTTTCATGGCGGGGACATATGCAATGGTAAGACATCTATCTTTTACCCCACTGAGCACAGACACCATGAACAGGAGCAGTACCTAGAGCAGAATCACCCAAATGCAGTCCTGGTGGGCCACACACCAGTCAGGTTCCATGCTGACACTCATACAAATGCCTGTGCTGTATATCTATGCACCACCCCCATGGCATGTAGATGTAGCCCATGCATATTCATGAGGGATAGCAGGAAAACCCGAACAGTGTGATGCAAACCTGGACTGGAGTTGGGAATCTGTGCCGTAAAGCAGCAGCCATCAAGGGCAGACACACCCACACCCACAGGCCCCATTGGCCAATGTCTCCTGGAAAGGCAGAACATTGGACCGTGCATGCAGCACCCAAAACGAGCACTTGCATAACTTACCAATGTCACCCTACACCTGAGGTATACGGTACACAGCTCGGAGACGTTTGCTAGGAGCACAGGCAGGCAGTTATCCATACGTTACGTACATACTGCTAGTTGACCCCATCCAAACAATCTGTTAGGTGTTTGCGGGGCATGCTCCAGGCCTGGCCTCTGACGGTGCTTACCACCCTGGGGAGTGACCACCAGCTGTAATGCGTACCATATCCATGCCTTGCCGTGCTCAGGACCGGTTTGGTGGGCAAGGCTACTTACCCCCTCAATCGTAGCACCATGATGGCAGAGGTGTGGAAGTGTGTGTCTGTCTATACAGTGGGTGTTGGCTGCAAGCCCCTTCAACAGCCCGCACTGCCAGCACTGTTGCCAGTATTGGCCAGTCAATGTGCATAATGAGGTGCAAGGTACCATGGGTATAGCCAGGGCAGGGTGACGTGGCCAGGATGCATCTGCACTGGGCATAGGGCCCTGGCAGGGACATTGGCTGGGATATTGTAGTGTCCGGCCACCACCTACACAGACAGGGTGGCCAAAGCATGTCCTTCTGGGGGATCACGCTCACCCTGACTGTGCAGTGACCACAGCATGGCTAGGCCCCCCCATAGTGCTGAATAGTAGTTCTCTCATGTGATAGATATGGGTTTCTCTTTGGGGCCCAGTCACTGATCTATCTGCTTGCTGTGTATGCATCTCCATTGGGAACATGCACTATGGACTAACCAGCAGACTGTTTGTAGCTGGTAAATGTCTTGCTATAATGGCTTGCAGGGTGCAGTGGCTGTTGGCTTGCTGCAGGTGAATATCTGGTGGTGGAGTGCAGCTTACCATACCCTGGGCTTATGTCTGTCTGCTATTGTGTTATGGCTGTGTATGGAGCTGCCTGCCTGCCTGGGGGGGGTGGTGGTGGTGGTGTTCCTCAGCAGGACTGGGGTTGATGTTGCCCTCTACTGCCACCTTTGCAGGGAGGTAGAGTGTGGATCCCTTGATGGGGACCATGTTTGCCACTGGGGGGGTGCCTGATGGTGGCAGACAGGGATATCCATGGTGTTTGTGCAGAAACTAGCTATCTTACACATTAACACTGCTTTGGAACGCCCGCTTGGCCTCCATCAGCCATGGCAGGTGTTGTTGACCTGGTCCTGGCCACCTCATTGCACACTCAGGGTGAGCACAGTACCCGCACGATGTAACGGTGTGTGGCTACTCTGTGCCAGTAAAACACCCGGTCAGTGCCCCCTACTAGGCCAAGGTGCTGTGTGGGTGCACCCGGTCACTTCCCCCAACAGGGCCGAGGTGCTGTGGGGGTGCATTCCCCATCTTGTGTCCATCTGCGGACAGCTAATTTGCATGTGCAGTGCATCATGGGTACGGGTGGCCTAACCCTATCCTGTTGACACCAGCAGACTGTCTGTGAGGTGACGTGTAGGCTATCTGCAGCCAGCCAGGGGCCTGCTTACAGCTATGGAGCTGTAGCGCAATGGTTACATCACTGCCTGTGCAGCCAGAGGTCATGGGTTCAAACCCATAGTGGGGCCCTTTGGTAGGGCTGTCCACAGCTTTATTTTTATTTACTGTACATATGTCTATGCCGGCAAGACCACCCTCAGCTTACTATACCCATTAGGTGCCTCTGAGGGTGCTTCATAGGGCGCCCTGTAGGCCACCTTATGGTTGCCATCCCTATAGGGTGCACTATACATTATCCTGTGTCGCAACATACATGCTGCCCTATAGGGGTCACTCAAGGGTGCCTTGGCGAACAGTGCACTGTAACATGTGCCTTATGGGCCGCCGTATGTTAACATGCTGGGAGAGTGCGTTTGCTAGTAGTGATAACAAAATATAATTATACAGCCTCCTACAGCACTCCTCAACATAATACATACTGCCTCAGCAGGCATTTTTCACTGGGCATTGTGAGGAGTTGAACCCCTGATCCCTGCACCATTGGTCAGTGTTTTAACCATTGTGCTGTGGCTCTGTTCCTGCGCTTGTGCATCAGCGCGCCGCCTTGTGCCTATCAGCGCGCCGCCTTCTGCCGCCCAAGGGGACCAGTGCGCCGCCTTCTGCTGCCCAAAAATAACTGTGCGCCGCTTTCTGCCGCCCAAAAATAACTGTGCGCCGCCTTATGCCGTTCCAAATTAATTTGCCTCCTAAAACAATGTTAATCATTACAGTTACTGCCTCAGCTGACCTTTGTCGTTGCGCACACTGCGGGATTGAACCCATGGCCCCTGCACCATTGGTCAGTGTCTTCACCGTTGTACCACGGCTCTGTTGTTTTGTATACTCAGCAGCGCGCCACTTTGCCTTTCCACGCGCTAATGTCGACCCCCGCACATTAGCGCGACGCACACACGTCCGGTTGCTTACTACCGTTTTTTTTCTATTTTCTGCCTGAACCGCCCACTCCTTATATGGCACAGGCACACTAGCACGGCCCCGCACGTTAGGAATGTTTAGTAAACATGCCCCTAAATATTTTTAAAAAATCTAGTTCTTAGCAGATTTCTAAAAAGCATATAATCAGTAACTTCTCTAACATCACATGGAAACATGTTCCATTCCATAGCAACGTTTTAGCAAAACCATCAATGCTAAGCTTGCAAATAAAATTTATATATAAAGGGATAGTCAACAAATTTTATCTGCGGAACACAAAACCTTTAAAGGCACATAAGGCCTCACTAGGGAAGGTATGTATGACTTGAATATGACCAAGGTAGAATTTTGGATCACGGATCCTTAATTGGCTTCCTTTGAACATGCAGTTTTACAATCTCTGCCATTTTCATGTGGAAAATCACTACTTATTCATGTAATCATCATAACTTACACATACAAAGCTGAAAGTTATGTTGTTCTTTTTAAACATTTTACTTTGTGAAATGCATTTCTTCTGATGTACACACTACCAGCTGCATGTGTCTTTTTGATGGCCCAGTGTATATTTTATAAAAGGCTCCGTGTTCAGTAAGCCTTTTATAAAATACTAGGTTTTTTTTAATATATGGATGAATACTAATCATTTTTATAGTACAACTGGACATACATAGTGCTGTACAGTGGTGGTAAGTATTCAACTACAATATGTCCCTGCCCCAAGGAGCTTACAGTCTAAGTGAATACCTAAGACAATGGGATATAAAGAGACGTACCCAAAATCACAAAGATACCAGTGGCAGGAGTGGGATTAGAACTCTCACTTCCCTGTTTCCTCACCCACTGCTCTCACTACCAGGCTATTTCCTCTCCACATGTTAATAGGTTTCCAGTGTTCAATTTGACTCCTGCTGAATAAAGCGAGATTATACTTTGTACTGTCACACTGAGCTACAACATCTCTTGCTTTTTGCTGCATGGCAATGAAAAGCATTCTCACCTGAAAGCCAGCTCCCCTTCCCTTTCCCCTGGGTCTCACTTGTGTAACAGCACATGATGAAAAGGATGTTTTCTGTTGTTCAAACGCTGGTGCTTAAATCAAGTCTTTGCCTCAGCCCGGGCCAGATGATGAGAGAGAACCACATTTCTGTACAGCAGTGTGCAATTACCTATAAGGTCAGCAATAAAAGCCTTCACTCATTGGCTAATTGGGAGCACTTGGTATGGCACAATAGTGCGCAATTAGCAAAAATATTCTCTTTTAAGAATGTCCTTATTCTTCTCAGTAAAAAGGTAGGTTTATCTCTAATCAGCCAAAGATCTAGAAACAGCAGAGATTAAAGAAAAAGCAGGTTATCTTTTTGCTTGGGGGAGGATGGAAGAGGGTAGTAATACACTATCCCAGTGTCTGTGTTCTTCTGGAAGAATAATGAGTTGCCATAACCAAGCAAGAAAAGATGCTTGTCAGATGTGTCTCCTGTAATAGCATATATATTAAAAAAAACTGCATGCAGATGTATGGGATATTGAAGGCAGATTAAGTTGTTAATGTATATTAGTATATCCTTAATTTCCTTTTAATTGAAAAAGACATATTGACTTTAATTAAAACCATTTCACAGGAACTGTCAATTAGCACATGTCAAATTAGCTAATTCAGAACAGAATTCTTTTAATTAGGGTCTGCTTTCTTTTAACTGTGGGGGCCAATGGAATGAGATTCTCCTTCTCAAGATTTGAAATGTCTGTAACATGTACAGCTCAAATGTAGTCACTTACCTATTATTAGAAGCCCATATGGATAACGTTAAAATTATGAGACTAACTCCTAATTCAGCACAAATTCACGGCACCGTTAAGATAGGTGAAAAAATGATTTCCAATAAGAGTTAAGTGGCTTTATTTGACTTTAAAGACACTATCAAATTTACGACATGGATATTCCTATTGCTTTTCATGTAAAGGGCCTGTTCAAACACTATGTGGGTCCTTCTGGCCAAAGGCACATAAAGCAGTCTGCAAAGCACATGGCTGATGGCATTGTTGATTTTAACCAAAGGCAATATGGATCAGGGCTCCAGGGCCCCAAACAGGTATGGTCTTCAGGATAACCAAAATATGCGGCACTTTCCATTCTGTAAGCCCATGTGTAAGCTCTATTGCACATACTTTCGGTTTGGGTGTTCATGAGGGTGAAGCATAGATGGATCCTAAATTTATGTATGTAAGAGGGGTTTTTTTGTTTTAAAGCCAGGAATTCCTTGTGTTGGAGCTGAGTCTCTTGAGAAAAATCAGGAAATATTTGTACTGTAGAGCCCAAAAGCAGCATATCTATATTCCCAAAAAACAGTCACAAAACCATATTCTGGTCTGGTTCTAGAACAAATGTCACAAGCAAGGTGGACCTATCCGTAATAGCTTCAAGAGAACTCTCAAGAAAACTAGTCAAGTCCAATGAACCTTGCACAGCATTAGGCTTCTCCGATTGTCCTGGATCAAGAGCTTCAAAGACAGATACTGGACCCGAGCTACAGGCGGGAAAGATTCTGAGGGAAACTTCAAAACCTCCAGAAAATATTTTCAGAGCATGTCCAATGGGGCAATGATCAGAAACCGAAGAAAATTGAGGAAGTGCAAATTATTACTGTGCCTTCCCTGATTCTCCAAACGTTCCAATTTTCTTGCCAACATCAATCTATCTTTGGCCACTACTGCACCAAGATCTAGCTGTTCATCATTCCAAGCCTCCAATACACCCAGTCGTGACCCTTGCTGGGTCTGCTCCCGAGCCAGACCATCCACAGCCATAAATAATTTAAGGAAATCAGGATTACTTTTAGACACACATGCAAACCATCGATGGGATGGTGTCCCAAAGTGTGTCTATAGTTACCAATGCAGATCTTTGTAACAAGCCAAGCCTCCATGCACCTATATTCTCCTCTCCAATAGCATTCTCCTTTGCCCCAACTGCTCCAAAGCACTGTTCACCTGCGTTTGCCACCAACTGCGGGTCCAATGGAGAGGAGGCTGCAATGGGGACTACCTCAATGCCAGGTGCCAAGTCCTTACCACTCTGGGCAGCTTGAGGTGGCCAAGAAAGCAAATAGAATGCTAGAAATCATAAGGAAAGGAATGGAGAATAAAACAAAGGATATTATAATGTCTCTGTATTGTTCCATGGTGTGACTGCACCATGAATATTGTGTGGAATTCTGGTCACCATATCTTAAAAAGGATATAGCGTTATTTGAAAAGGTACAGAGAAGAACCACCAAAATGGTAAAGGGGATGGAAGGTTATCCCTATGAGGAGAGGCTAAAAAGGTTAGGGCTCTTCAACCTGGAAAAGAGACAGCTGAGTGGAGATATGATAGAGGTCTATAAATTAACGAAGAGAGTGGAACGGGTAAATGTAGATCAATTATTTACACCATCAAAATATAGAAAGACTAGGAGACATGCAATAAAGCTACAGGATAACCTATTTAAGACTAATAAGAGAAAATATTTTTTCACTCAGATCATAATCAAACTCTGGAATTCGTTACTGAAGGATGTAATAAAAACTGTTAGTGTAGCTGGGTTTAAAAAAGGTTTGGACAGGTTCCTGGAGGAAAGGTCCATAAACCATTATTAAAGGGGACCAGGGAAATCCACTGCTTTCCCCAATACAAGCTCTCTGCTGCAAGATAAAAGCAAACGCAGAAGCGTCCTAACACGACGCCATCTTGTCTTCCATCAGCTCCCATGTCTGTAAGTTATAAAATAGTATAACTTACACAAGTTTCTGAAGAATGTATGTGTGAACATTTATGCTTGCTCTAGAGCAGATGTAACTACCACATCTAGATTGAGGCGTGTCTTTATGTCCCAATTTAATAAAGTAAAGTACGCGCATACTTCACTTTGTAAAATAGGCCCCAAATACACATATGGCAATGTGCGTTAACTGCATGGGAATTTATAAAATTGCCCTACATATATATAGCATCTGAATAGCTCTGGTGTGCATATAGTCTGCAATGTTTACTAGAAAGGCATGAATTAAATACTAATAAATAAATATAACCTGTGATGGTGGCCTCCATATTTATTTATTTTATTTATTTAGACAGATTTGTATACAACCTTATCCTACAATCAAAGTGGTTACATCACATAGGAGGGTTACATTTAACATGTGGGTACTATACAACATTTAGCATGAGGGTAATTAACAACATTTAGACATCATAATTGGTGGGTTACAATTAGCATGAGGGTACTTAACATCATTATGGACTTAACAACACTATACAATGAACTCCTAAGTCTTGTTGGGATGATTGGGTATTGACTTGGCTGGGGTAGTTGGAATACCGTTCGGGTGGGGACTGTTATCTACCTGCTCATAGGTTTTTGTAAACAGCAGTGTTTTAAGGGCCATATATTTATATTCAGAACCACTGCTTAGCCATATAGGGGTGCTGAATATACACATTTGTTTAAATGATGCAGCCAGTGGTTTAAAAAATGCAGTCAATGTCACCGTCGAATATTAACGCAATAATGACTAGAAATTCCAGCAAATCTCAATATCCAGTGCAGAATTTGAATATGGACTCCTAGTTAAGGAAAAACAGACCTCAAAGCTCAGGGGTAAATATTTAAATTTGTTGGTATTGCTGGGTGCAATAATAAAAAACCTGCTGGCTGTGTGGTTAGAACTCGGTGTTATGACATAGAACTGAATTCAATTTACATTTTATATCGTTATTCCTACTGTAAGAAAGGGCCAACTGGAGTTGGGTGTGCTGCTGAAGCGGACATAGTTAAATCAAGTAGCTTCTCAAACCCAGTCAAAGACATTAATGAACATAACTCTGAGGAGAGCAGCTTACTTTATCTATAGGAGAATACATCAGTATTTGACTGAGCTATCATACTAATGGAGCAAGCTGGAAAGGGGCTTTGGGAGAAGTGATAGGGAGTGACATGCGCTCCCCTAGGCTCAGCTCCAGTATTAGGTCAAATACTCATTTCCTACTGCAAAATTTCACTCCTACCCTCCTGAATTTTAAACAGCCTCATGGTCCTTTGCTGACAAATTCATGGGAAATGATATGAGAAAAAACAGCAGTGACAGTGTATAGCAACTGCTCAATGAAAAACAGATGATAGGGATTAAGGAAAAAGGTATTGCAAGGGAATACCTCCCCAGTGTCCCACGCTTTGTTGGAGTCTCCAGTATATTTGAATCTGGATTCTGCCCTTTTCTGGTGTATTTTTAGTATGTAAAAAAGGTCATCTAATATTTTTGGATTTCTAGTAAGACTTTAGAAAATCTTCCCCACTGATCTGAAAACCATGAAGAGCATGCTGGAGAGAAGAACAGGAAAAGTACATACTATTACAAATCCCAGAATGCCTTAGGATGAAAGTTAGGTATCGCTCAAGCAGTAGTAAATATCCCTGCATCAGGTCAAGAAAACATTGCTCCGTAGCCCAGTCTGGGCTACGGAGCAATGTTTTCTTGACCTGATGCAGGGATATTATTGTTATTATCCCGAAACGTGCCACGTCGTGCTTTTACATTGCTGACTGGACTGATATGCCTACATACTTCAGTTAAGTAAAACGCAGATTTTTATTAAATTAATCAATAAAAGGGAATTTGCCACGGCGGTATGAGGACTGTTCCTCTTTACTGAGCCGGCTATTCCAACAAAAAGAATGCTCTAGTTTTACACTGGTGTTTTTGAAATCCGGGTTTGTTTTTGTAGATTTTGATGTGACTGGGTTTTTTTAGGTATTCATATTTTGACAGCTTCAAACAGGCCATTGCTGTGCCACCCATCAACCCCTGGTGATGGCAGACAGTGCTGTGGGGGCAGCACATCGAGAATGTCTAGGACTGAACCGCCCACCAGAGTCTGCCAACCTAGGTGAGTGCCTAGTTCACCTAGTGGACAGGCCAGCCCTGAGTACTGTGGATGATGGAGTGTTTTCTTCTCTTCACCCTATGGATGGTTTTTAGCCAGACAAGCAATTTACAGATGTCTGTTTGTGCCTAGAGCAGCTGTAGACCTAGACACAGCACTGGACATCCATGATGTTTTTTAGATCAGATGGGGGCGTCCAGGTTCCTGGAAGCACCCTGGCCATGCCTCCACCATACCCCCATTCAGATTTGGATGTCCCCAGAGACAGCTTCTAAAATGGCTCTAGAGATGTCTCTGTGCTTTGGACATCTTTATGCCCATTTTTGGAAGTCTGAAGCATGAATAGGGCTTGCAAAATGACCCCCTGTTTCAATGCAATTCTTAATATTTTGGATCGGTCCCAGTTTAATCAAGAGCAAAAAGTGCATTTGACTCTACTTTCTGGAATCCATTAAATCTCTAACATCTCATAAGTCACTGGAATGGAATGGTTTTAGGGTGGAATTTTATCAGGCCTTTAATAGGAGGCTTCTCAAACTAAAATAACTCTATCAAGATTTTATTGCCCAGAGAAAAACTAAGGATGCATTTGCTGAGGCCATGAAGATGTTACTTAGAATTATAGGACTCTCTTTTTTTTTTTTTTTTATGAAAGGCTTCCAACGGGTACATAGTAACAAAAACCACAAACAGCGTCAAAAAAGAGTGCTACAGCAAAAGCAGGGTTTCAGAACACAATAGTAGCGTACAATACGCCTTCATTTTTGTATTTTATTTTCTGTTTTTTGTTTCCCAGAAGAAGTACAAAACAACCACCCTCCCCCTTCCCCACCCCCCATCCCCCCATCCCCCCAACTATGGCTAGCTAGGTCGTAAGCAAAGGAAGGTGGTGAGCAAGAAGTGCACACAGGGGGTAAGGTCCCTTCAAAGTTTAAGTGTCCCCCTCCAATTGCCCATAGCAATTACGCACCATAACGGGAAATAAAGGGGGCCCACACCAGCTCAAAGCGCGCCAAATGCATCCTATTAAGAGCTACCCCCTGCTCCATGGAGTATATATCCCACATTCTGTCCAACCAAGCCAAGAGGGAGGGGGCCAAGGCATGCTTCCATGCTGCAGCAAGAGTTAACCGGGCCGCATTCAAACCATGGCGGAGCAGAGCAAGTTGCAGGGCCCGTGCACCCGGCACCAAGGCCCCAAAGAGAAAAATCCCCGGGTCCCAAGGAATGCTCACTCCCAAAAGCAGCTGCAGCCGGAACTATACACCCCTCCAGAAGGCACGAATGCGGGGACAAGCCCACCAAATATGCCCCAGAGTACCTCGCTGTCCACAGTTACGCCAACAGAGGTCCACAGCCCCAGGATAAATACGAGCAATCCGTGCCGGGGTCATATACCAATGGTACACCAGTTTATAATTAGTTTCACGGGCATTAGTCACTACCGAACTCCGCCATAAGCGCGTTTCCACCCGCTCCCACTGTTGCTCGGTATAAGCGAGATTCAAGTCAGAGTTCCAAAGCTCTCTGTGCCTTGTAGTGCACGGTTGGCGCCCCTGCAAGTGGGCATATAAGGTCGCCACGAGTCCCTTAGTAGTGGTGCACCCCTCACAGTAACGTTCCAGATCTGTCAGGTCCCGTGCAACCTGGGGTCGAACAAGCCTGGAGCAGGCCCAGTGCGTCACTTGAGTATATTGATAGATATGCCCATCCGGAATGCCAAATTCGTTTTGCAATGCCCGGAAGGATTGCAACTGACCATCGTCAAAAAGTTGTCCGACCCGGCTAAGGCCAAGGTGTCCCCACTGCCGAAAAACCGAATCACTCAACCCCGGTGGGAAAGAAACATTGTCTACTATAGGGGCCAAGGGAGACAGGTCTGCGCCCCGGGACCGAAAATGCTGGTCCCAGCACCAGAGGGTATGAAGAACATAGGGATTACTAATGCATTTACCACGCCGGAGTTTGGAACCAAGCCACAGCCAAACCCCCAACCCCGCTCCCCCCGCCAAACTCTAATAAAATCAAAAAGGGAGCTCCGTAAAATAGAGAGAAAATGGAGACAAACCAAATCCTCCGATCTCAAAACTAAATACATGGCCCATCTCGCAAAATACAAAGACGACGTGAACAATGCAAAAAAATTACATCACACCAACATCCTAAACAAGGCAATCAATCGCCCACGAGAGTTATTTGAACTTGTCAAATCACTAACCAAAACCGACCAAAATGCCAACCTCAACAAATCCATCAAGGTCCAAACACTGGCAAACCACTACGCGACCAAACTGACGGCCCCTGGTCCTCCACCCCCCCCCCCACCAACACCACAAATCAGAAGTGAGAACAACACAACGCAAAACCAGTTATGGGAGCACTTCCACAAAATAGGAACCAAGCAAATCACAGCCATTGTCACAAGCCTGAAAAGCACCACCTCCCCACTAGATCCCTGTCCTGCATCCTGGATCAAGGCAGTGAAACAAGACATAGCACCTCACATAGCACACATAGTTAACCTATCCCTACAACAAGGAATCATGCCCTCAGAACTAAAGAAATCAGTCATTAGACCGATCCTAAAAAACACTACACTCAATGGAGAAGACCCAGCCTCCTACTGTCCCATATCAAGTATCTCATTCCTGGCAAAGATCATAGAAAAAACGGTCCTTCTACAACTCCAAGACCATCTGACTGACAGTGCTCCTCTTGATGACCAGCAATATGGCTTCAGGCAACATCATGGAGTTGAAACCCTGTTACTAGTTCTACTTAACAACCTCCTAAAGGGCCTTGAAAACAAAAAGAAAATGTACATTCTTGTATTCATTGACATCTCAGCTGCCTTTGATACAGTTAATCATGGGACCCTCATAAATAGGATAAAATCAATAGGAATAACAGGAACCCCACTAAAATGGTTCTCATCCTACATCTCAAATCGAACACAACAGGTTCAATTCAACGGAGAAAAAGCAGAATCTTTCTCACAAACACAGGGAATCCCCCAAGGCTCTGCTCTCTCAGCACTTCTGTTTAACATATATATGCAGCCACTATGCAAAATTTTCTCACGGCACGAAATTAATTACCACATCTATGCCGATGATATCATGCTATACACACAACTAGACACTAAAAACCCAGACTACAACCCACTGGAGACATGTATCGGAGAGATGCAAGACTGGTTACAACAAAGTAGTATGTCAATTAATCACAAAAAAACCGAAGTAATGTATATCTCCAAAGAACCGAATTTTGACCCTCCCACATCAATAACACTATGTAACAACACTTACCAAACAAAAAAAGAACTACGAGCAATGACCTTCTAGACTTCAGAAAGAAACTCAAAACGCACATTTTCCAATCACATTTCAACCTGAACTAAATCCACAGATGGAGCAGCCCCTGACCACTGTGTCCAAGAAGATTATCCTGTATATATGTATTTATGTATATATGTAAATGAACTCCCCCATAGCTAAGAAGTGTTAACTCTGTATGATGTGCTTTTCTGACAATCTGTATGTAAACAAAATTTGTACCTGCCTTGATTCGGCAGTTTCACAATAGTAATCCTACCCGCTTCTGATCGCTGGAAGGAGCGGGCTACAAATGCTTGCTAAATAAAAAATAAAATAAAATTTCCATCTGTACCCAACGTTTGGTGCTATCGGCAATCATCCACTCCACCCCCGCCCGACATTGCGCCGCCGCATAGTACCAATGCAAATTGGGCATGCCCATACCCCCAGAGCGCGTGCGGGCATGGAGAACGTGCCGCGCTAATCGTGGGCGGCGGTAATGCCAGACAAACTTCATAAGCAACTGCTGCCAAGTCGCCAAAGTAGCCCGCGCAATGGGAAGCGGTAGTACCTGAAAAAAATAGAGAAAGCGAGGAACAATCACCATCTTGACCGCCGCTATGCGCCCAAACCAGGAAAGGAGCAAACCACTCCAAATATCCAGGTCCCGCCGAACCCGACGGAGCAGGGGATCATAGTTAGCCCTAAAGAGGTCCGCCCGCTCAACAGTCAAGTGCACCCCTAAATAGTGTAAGGCACCTGACACCCAGCGAAGAGGATAGGCCGCTTGGAGCTCCGCACAAACCACCCCGGGGACCCCGACATTCAAAATCTCCGATTTAGTATAATTAATTTTAAAACCGGATATCCGAGAAAAGTTATCAAACAGTTGCATTGCGGCTGGAAGGGAAGCGGACGGATCCACCAGGGACAATATAATGTCATCCGCAAAGAGCGCAATCCGATATTCCGCGTGACCAATGCGGACCCCCGTAAGTCTGGGTGATCACGAAAGCTTTGCGCCAGGGGTTCCATCGCAAGTGTGAAGAGCAGGGGAGAAAGTGGACACCCCTGACATGTACCTCTCTCCAGGAAAAAGTTCCTCAAGTGTCCCCCATTGATCCGAACGCACGCCTGAGGATATTGATAGAGACTACGGACCCAACGGATATAGTTAGGGCCGAAGCCCATTGTCCCCAAAACACACCATAGGTATTCCCAATCGACCCGATCGAAAGCTTTTTCTGCGTCAATCCCCACTAGCAAAGCTGGTTGTGGTTCCCAACGTGCCACGTGCAGGACCTGCAACATGCGCCTTATGTTATCGGCAGCCTGGCGACCAGGCACAAACCCCACCTGATCAGGGTGGACCAAACTTGGAAGGACCCGATTCAGGCGCGCCGCCAGAACAGAAGCAAAGATTTTAACATCAGCATTTAACAGGGAGATGGGGCGATACGACGCCACGTCGTGCATGGGCTTACCCGGTTTGGGTATCATCACTATCAACGCCTCGCGCTGAGTCAAAGGGAGAGAAACCCCACCCAAGACCTCATTGAACAGGATGGTCAAGGTTGGCGCCAATTGTACCTGGAACTTCTTGTAATATTCCGCTGGGAAGCCATCATTACCCGGGGCACTGCCAGTTTTCAGCCTCCGGATTGCAGTGACCACTTCATCCACCGTGAAATCAGAATCTAACTGGGCTCGGTCAGGGTCAGGGAGACGTGGCAGCGCAATCCTTTGTAAATAGTCCTGCACACGGTCCCGGTCAAAGGGTTCTGCCGTATAGAGCTGCTCCAGATAATCAGCAAAAAGATCTCGGATCTCTCGAGAAATGACCCTTTTCCGACCCCCCGAGTCGCGCAGTTCGCGGACCACTCTCGTGGACTGTTGTTGCCGAAGACGCAGGGCCAAAAAGCAGCCAGTTTTATTCCCCTGTTCATAAAAAGTTTGCCGTAGTTTCCGGCGCTTATTATCTAATTCCCTCTGTGAACACACGTCCAATTTGGCTCGTACAGCCCGCCACTGGCGCAAGACCTGCCGCGAGCCGGTTTGGGCATGTTCCAAACCTAGCCGAGAGGACTCCCTCACCAACTGATCGCGATCACGCGTCCATATTTTCCGTGTGCGGGCCGCTTCTGCCATAAGTTGGCCGCGGGCCGTAGCCTTGAAAGCATCCCACACCGTGGGGAGGGTAACATCCCCAGAATCATTAAGCTCAAAAAATTCAGTAATGAAGCGGGCGTGCACCCTGTCGCCGCAGGAACCTCGCGTCTAAGCGCCAAAGACGGCGATGCTCGCTGTACAGTCCCTTCGGGAGGGCAAGCCAGCATGGGGCATGGTCTGACCAGGTCAGCGCGCCATGTCCAGCCTTCACTCTCCCGTCCATCAGACGCTGATCCAGTAGGAAATAATCAATGCGAGTGTGAACCTGATGGACCGGAGAGTAATAGGTATAGCCCCTCTCCCCCTCATGGGTGTCCCTCCAAACATCCCGCAAGCCTAAGTCTAGCATAAGGCGCTGAAGAGCTCTAGCCGGTCCCTCCCCTCCCCCCCCAGCGCGACCCGTGGAATCCAAGTGGGGCACTAAATGCGTGTTAAAGTCCCCACCAAATATAATGGGGCCCTTTGCAAAGTCCGCCAATAGGGCTTTTAAGCACTGAAAGAATGACCCCTGGCCTGTATTGGGCGCATAAACATTAGCCAAGGTTAGCAAATGCCCCTCTAAGCGGATATTCAGAAAAAGCCACCTCCCCAGGGTATCTCTGCTAACCTCCTTTATCTGCAAGGACAGATTCTGATGGAATAGAAAGGCTACCCCCCTCTTCTTCCGGCCCTGCGCGTCTGAGGCCACCTGCACCTCAGAGTACGGGAACCGCTTCAGCCAGCCCTGCTTACAATTCTGGAGGTGGGTCTCCTGTAAAAAGACAATGTCCCCCTGTAAGGCACGCAATTCTGAAAACAGCAGCGACCGTTTTCATGGGGAGTTAAGACCCTTAACATTGAAAGAGATAAATCGCACCATTAATATTCACAGTCTAAACCCCCACTCCTTCCAGTTGCCCGAGGGGTTCCGATGACAGCTTCCCCCCCCGCGGACCCAAAAGATTAACTAGCTTAGCCCACCTATCCCACACCCCAGAAACAAGTGCCATAGTCCTCCTCCCCAAACCCCAACCCACCCTCCACCCCCAGAATAGAACACCCTCCCTCAAAACCCAACCCCCCCCTTCCCGTCAATACCACCTGCCTGTCAAAGGTAATACAGGACACGGTAAATTGACCACAAACCCTGTTCCCCCCCAAACCCCCACAAAGCAACATTACAAGCAAAGCAGGTAATAACAGTTCCCCACTATCCCCCCACCCACCCCGAGTCAGCAACTCCAGCGCGTCTCCTCAGCAAGACAATATCATCATCAAGACATTTGCCAATCACCCGTCGCCCCCCCTGTATACTAGAATGGGAGCTCAGGCTGGCTCACGCCAATGACCAATAACTCAGTGAAAAAATACTACTGAGAGAGAACACAAAGCGGTCAGGCATCAAGAGCCAGTCCTGCTATCCCAGATCTGAAGGTCGAGAGACCCAGCAGATGGGGCTTGCAAAAAGGTAATAGGAGCGCTCCCACTCCCCAAAAGATCAAGCGGAGTTACCCACTTGAGTCCACTTGGAGTGATGGGGCTTAGGGGGCGGCGGGTGAGGCCGAGCATTATCATCAACTAGTCCCGCCTGACGAAGAGCTCGCCAAGCTTCAGTATGGTCTTTTGCAGAAATCTTTTTGTTTCCCAAAAGGAAGTTCATTCGAAATGGAAAAGACCAAGAGTAACGAATCCCCTTGCTATTCAGGACCGTCGTAATTGGCTTCATATCCCTCCGGCGCGCCAAGGTGAACGTCGAAAGATCTTGATAGTTGGATACTGTTGCGTCCTGAAAGCAGATCGTTTTCCTCTCCCGGCCACGGCGGATGAGCAGCTCAGCATCAGAATAGCACAAGAATCTCGCAATAACATCACAAGGCTGATTATTGGGAGGCTTCCCCAAGGCACGATGGACTCGTTCAATTTCCATCCCAGAGGCATGGGCGGTCAGGTCCTCTGCCGGGAGCAATTCTGTCATCAACAGCTTAAGCACAGTCGGCAAATCCTCTCCGCCCCCCACCGCTACTGGAATCCCTCGAAAACGCACATTATTGCGGCGGGAGCGGTTTTCAATGTCATCAATTTTATAGGTCAGCTCCATTGCTTGCGCACACTGCCGGTCAAGCGCACACTGTAAATCCACCAAGGACCCATCATGGTCAGCTACCTTGGTCTCCACATCCTCCACACGGGTTCCCAGCTCTTTGATGTCATTTCGGAGTTCTGCAACATCCTTCATCAATTCCTCGCTTAAAGAGCGGAATTCGCTGGCTAACTCCGCAAAACCCCTGCGGAGCTCTTGTTTGATTTGAGCAGAGGTGAGCGGTTGGTGGGAAACCAGGTCATCTTCACTTACAGTCTCATCATCAGTGTCTGATGGATGGGTTTGCTCAGGGGGGCTGCCTGAGGCCCCAGATTTACTCTGCAGGTGCTGGGAGGAACGCGTCCCCTCTCGGGTATCAGAATTTTTAGCTTTAGCGGCCATTCCTCAGGGCCCCCAATGCCACACAGTGTTAGGAGAGGGAGAGAGTCAATGTCAGCAAGGGCAGAGGCGCTAGAGAGGTAACGGAGCACTAGGCTTCACACGCCCGCAGGACAGTTATTATCACACAGTGTGGGAAGAGAAGCACAAGCAATGTCCGCAAAGACCAAGGCTCGGAAGGAGCAGCAATGCAAAGATGGAGACGGCTGCTTTTGACCCCCTTGGATAGACGGGCTGCCAGATATAGTGTTCAGAGTGCTCTGCAGGGCTGTATGAGAATAGGTCACAAAAGGCCCATGGCTGCGAGGTGTGCACCCCGAGAGAGGATCCAAGATCACAGAAAGCTCAGAGAAATCCCAGCAGGGCACAGGAGGTCCACGCTGATAAATGTAGGCCTCAGCAGGGCCCTAGACCGCTAACAGGCAGGCACTGTCGTTGATTCCATATGTTATCCAGGGACTCTGAGATTCTGAGAAGAAAGAGGCAGTCTGTAAACCTACCCCCTTCAGGGGATTTGCGCTAATAGGTTGAGGTATTGAGCATTGACGTTCGCCGCCAAAACTCCAGTCCTTCTCCTCAGCCCCGCCGAAGTGATTCCAAAGCCGCGTGCAGGCAGCTCAACCCCGGGAAAGTTGCTCCACCCGGCGGCCCACTATCGCACGTGCTCCGACCCGACGGAGAGATCCGAAGGAACAGCCCAAGGGAAGTCTGCTCAAGCACCGCTCAATTTGCCCAGAGGGTAGGGGCAGCCGCGGAGTGCGCCGGGCCCAAGGCAAGCGTCGAGTAGCGGAACCCAGCAGGCCTCACTTCAGAGATGGGCTCCACCGCCGCCCAGCCGCCAGAGCTCTTACTGGGAGACAGATCGGGCTTCTGCGGGACACCGCTCGCCGGCGCCGACCCAGGGTAGGTGAATTCAGGGGAATTTGCAGTATTTAGCGCATGTTAGCTGTAGTTTTTGTGGTGGTTGAGACGGAGCTCAGCTAGGATGCGGCCATCACGCAGCGGGCTCACGAGCGCCCCCAATAGGACTCGCTTTTTTTAATGTAGGCTGTTAAATTTATACTAAGACATTAGCCCAAAGTAATGTCCTGGGAGAATTAATTCCCATGGATCAGTCAATATTTTAAAAGGATTTTTATTTCACAAATAACACAAAACTGTTATATAAAACACAATGCTAAAGGGTAGAAGTTCCAGCTACAGCAAATTCAATAGATGCGCAAATATGTACATTGTGTAGTACTTGTAGACAGAGATTATTGATGAATAATTTTCTTTCAGATTTCTTTCCTCAAGGATGGGATATTTCCATTTGTATTTAATTTAGTGTTAGAATCTTTCACAATTGCTTTTAAACAAGCCAAATTCACAGGTTCAGTGTTACCAACAGTTTAGGGCCTGTTTACTATAATGCAGTAAAGTTACTGCATTTTAAGGGGTCATTTTATAAGATACTACGTAAATCAAGATACGCACATAGATCACAGTATTTTAGTGCTTTATGCACTTAAGCATATATTTTAGATGGTTGCTATTCTTAGTTCACACATCGGGCCAGCTGAGCATATTTGAACAGTGAAGCGTTCAGGGGTGCAGGCTGGGGGTAGCACCAATTTATGAGCATAAATTATAAGATACTATACATGTTATTGAAAAAAGTAGGCGTGGGCATTTACACCAGTCATAGGAGTGGCAAAAGTCCTTGCATCTGAAATTTATGTGCATTTCTACAACTTATGCCCCTATTTTATGAAGTATACACTTACCTTACTTTATAATAATGCAAAATATGAACATGAAAATGTATCTAGCTTACCCATGGAAATTACTCTTTAAATGGAAAAAATAACACACAACACATGCAAAGTCTGTGCAGTAACTGTATTAATATATTTATTTATTTAATTTTGTTTGTTCACTGGTTCTTGACATTCTACTCACAGTCAGTTATGAATCTAGAGCTTCTTACAATAAAAAAGAATATACAAGATCCACAAAACGTCAAAATACATAGTTTCTGTGAGTTAACAAGAATATTTTGGATGGGGGGCGGAGCCCGATGTCCAGCGGGATGGTCGCATAACGCTGAGGCTCCCGAGAGGCCTACTTAGAATCCTGAATTAACACCGGACATACCTGAATTTCTGCTCTGATCTTGCCGGGGCACATTGGTGAGATGGCGGGGACCAAACCTACGCGCCTGGAATTTGGATCTCCAGCGGCTTCTCACGGTAAACGCTCCAAAACTGAACCCCCGTCCCCGCAGAAGGGGCTGGCTTTGCGCGAGGGCCCCGAAATGCAGCAGGAAATCCTCGCAGAGATCAAAGGGGTTAAGGACCTCGTGCAGTCAAACGGTGAAGCACTCCGAGCGCTGCGGGAAGATCTTGGTGTGTTACAAGGCAGACTAGAGGGGCTTTCTTCGCGTCAGGACAAAATGGAGAGCGTATTAGACTCCCACGCGGTCCGGTTGTCCAAACTCGACAAAGTTGAACGGCAGGTGCGGGCCTTGCAGAAAGAAGTGGAAGATGGCAATAATAGAGCGCGCCGCAACAACCTACGACTCGTGGGCATACCGGAGGGAGCGGAATCGGGAGACATGAAGGAGTTTTTATATAAAATCCTCCCTCCCTTGCTCCAAATCACCTTTACCAAAGAATTGGAGATCGATCGCGCTCATCGTGTACCCACAAACATAACGCTCAACAGGAAGACCCCGCGGCCTATCATCTTTCGACTTTTGAGATATCAACATGTGGAGCAAATTCTCAGTGCCTCTCGGGCAAAGGGCCATATGGAGTTTGAGAGCCATAAGATCTCCTTCTACCCTGACTTGGCTAAACCCACGGTCGACCGCCGAAAGCGCTTTCTGGAATTCCGGCCGAGGCTTCAACAACTACAAGCACGCTATGGCCTGATGTACCCGGCCAAGCTCCGAGTCACGCTTCACAATCAGACAAGAACATTTGAGGACCCTGATCTACTAGCGGAGTTTTTGGATGCTAAAGAAGCCGACTTGATGCGTTGACTTCCCGAATATTCCTGCCAGTATTCTCATATCCGCTGTGCCTGCCACATTGGATTTGCCACGACTCAGCAGAAGTCTGCCGAGGGTGGTTTGTTGCCTTATCTGGATGATATCTGTGACCCGATTCCATCTACCCATCGTAGCCTCGATGAGTATCAGAGACAGTGTTAATTATGGACTCTGGTGTTGTTTTTCTTTTTTTTATGTCTCTATTTTCCTCTCTAGGGCCTCCTCCCGCAGACATATGGTCGCCATTTTCATTGGGGGTTTTGCTTCTTCTCTAAGTTACTTCGGTACATACTTTTCAATATGGGGTGTATTAGTCAGCAGACTCGGTGATTCTATCATTTTTGTACAGTTTCTGATTATGTTGTATGTTTTCCAGCGCCCTTATCTAAAATGTCTAATACTGATCGATGGCACCATGTAAGATTTTATCATTGAACGTAAAAGGAATCAATAATCCGATAAAACGGAAGAAAATCCTAAGCTATCTAAGTCATGAAGCTGCGGATCTGATTTTCCTCCAAGAAACGCATTTAAATTCGAAGGAAACCCTTAAACTCAATGTTAAACCTTACATGGTGGCCGCCTATTCTCCAGCCATTTCTAAGAAATGCGGGGTTGCCATACTGGTTAGGAAATCTCTGCATGCTACTATTATTGCGACTAGCTCCGATACAGCAGGTAGATGGTCCAGAGCTCACCTCAAGATAGGTAACCTTGAAGTTACATGTATATGCCTTTATGCTCCTAATGTGGATGACCCTGCCTTTTTTGCTACCATTGCTCAGGTTGCGCAGGCCTCTGCTAATACTTCCTTGATAATAGGGGGGGATTTCAATTTAGTTCTTGATCCCCTGATTGACAAACAGCCGCCTAGGACAAGTGGTCCCCCCAAGAGTCATACCACGCTTACCTCTGTGATCAAAGATCTTGCTTTAGTCGATCTATGGAGGTTACTACACCCCAATGAGCTTGACTTTACTTTCTTTTCTTCCCCTCATAAATCCCAGTCTCGTATAGATTTCTTTCTCATATCAAAACTGTTAGTCCCTCAGGTGGACACTGCAAAGATTCACTCCCAACATATTTCAGATCATGCTGCTATTTCTTTTCAATTACACACTACTGCACCCCAAGGGAATTCGGGGGCCTGGTTCTTTGATAGAGCCCTATTAACTCAGCCAGAGTTCCAGTTAGAAATTCGAGCAGCCATACAGGATTACTTCCACTTTAATTTACCCCAGGATACTGCTAATTGGGCTTGGTGGGAGGGTTTCAAAGCGGCCATTCGTGCAACGATCACTAGTTATCAAATTCGCCTGCGGAAACAACGCAAACAGCAGCTACTTATACTAGACCAACAAATCAAAGCAGGCGAACGAGTTCTAACTTCCCGTACTGATCCATGCGTCTTAGTTCGCTTACAGCGTCTCCGTTTTCAATATAATGCAATCCTCTCAACTGCAGCTTCTAAGAGTATTGAGCTTCAACGAGGGACATACTACCGTGAAAGCAACCGAGCCGGTCGACTTTTAGCCAACGCCTTGAAAGGTCAAAAAGAAGCCAAACGCGTAGCGGCCCTTCGAGCCCCACAGGGAGGGGGTATACTGACCACAGACTCCGATATCGTAGAACTCTTTCGGGATTTCTATACCCGTCTCTATCAATCTGAATGTGATTTCTCATCAGAGACCTTCGAGCGATTGTTTTCTGATATTCAGCGGCCGACCCTTTCTGAAGCTGATAGGGATGCGCTAGATGAACCTTTCTCTACTTCAGAGATCCAATCTGCCCTAAAACGCACAGCCTCGGGTCGAGCCGCCGGGCCTGATGGTCTCCCGACCGAATTCTACAAAACGTTCAGTGCAGATTTAGTACCCTACTTAAAACTCTATTTTACTGCCCTTGCGGTAGATACATCCTCTTTGGGATCCTTTTCTGCAGCTAATGTGGTAGTATTTGAGAAAGAAGGCAGAGACCCGCTGCTAACCGCCAACTATCGTCCAATCTCCCTACTTAATGCCGATTATAAGATCTTCGCAACGATCTTGGCCTCCCGGCTATCTGACAGGATGGCCACCTTAATCCATCCCGACCAATGCGGTTTTATACCCGGCCGATCCACCGCTGACAATGCTCGGACCTTGTGCCATATACTATCCAGTGCTGCCAACTTGGACCACCCCTGGGTGGGTCTTTCCCTAGATGCTGAAAAAGCCTTTGATCGCCTAGAATGGCCCTTTTTATTTGCAGTTCTCCGATGGTATGGCTTTGGGGAGGGCTTCCTCCGATACCTCCAAGTCATGTACACTCAACCCGTTGCCAGTATTTGTGTAAATGCTATTAAGTCTCAGCCTTTTAATCTTCAAAGAGGCACGCGTCAAGGTTGCCCCCTATCACCAATGCTCTTTGATCTTGCTCTTGAACCCCTCGCCCTCCTCATTAGACAGTCTGCACGTATTCGTGGTGTCCCCTTCAGTCACAGAGAGATTAAACTCTCTGCATATGCAGATGACCTTATGCTCTTCGTATCCCTTGATTCGGTTCCAGCTGTCTTGGATCTGATTGATGGATACTCACAACTATCGGGCTACAAAATAAACTGGACCAAATCCGTAGCATTCCCACTGAACCGCTGGGTACATGAGGCTGACATGCAGGCTTTTCCTTTCCTTTGGCAATCCCGCATGGTGAAATATCTTGGGGTCCATTACTGTTCTCCTTTAGAAGACACTATTAGTTTTAATGCCAAAGAGGTAGTCTCCAAAGTCCGTGAGCTCACAAATCGTTGGTCTCCCTTATCCCTTACATGGTGGGGCCGCCTAGAAACTGTGAAAATGATGATAGTCCCCAAGGTGAACTATATTTTAGAAATGCTGCCATGCTTACTCCCGCTACACACCTACAAAGATATTGAGGGCCTTCTCGTCCGCTATCTCTGGCAGGGCAAATCACCAAGGATAGCTAAGCAAAAACTACAGTCTGCGAAGGAACTAGGGGGTACCCGCTTTCCTGATTTTCTCAAATATCATCAAGCCTTCTTACTAAAACAAGGTGCCCGATGGCTAGATGCCTCGACAGACAGCAGACCAGTTTGGCTTGACATAGAAGAGGAGCTTAGTAACCCAATTCCGTTGATCCATCTCCCCGGTATGTCCCATCAAGTAGACACCCGCCATCCCCCAATGATTGTTGACACTCTTGCGGCCTTTAATACTCTCATTCTATCACTGGGCCCAACCGTATGTCCTCAGGATGGACTCCCGCTGTGGAATAACCCCAGAATTCAAGTCCTAAATAGAACGATAGCATGGAAACCCTGGTACTCTAGGGGGATCTGGACACCCCAACAGCTCTTCTCTGCAGCTCGTTGGAAGACCTTTTCTGACTTACAAAAGGAATTTGCGTTACCAGCGAAACATTACTTTCAATTGATGCAGCTTCAACACTGCCTCAAAAGTGCTCGAATCCTGCCACCCTCTGTCTCTATTGAGGACGGGCTATCAGACCTAATTCACTCTATTAGTAGTACACATGGGGTAGCCTCTAACTTTTATAAACTATTATGTCAGGGTACAGATACTGCTACTTGTAGAGCTCAACAAGCCTGGGAGCGCGAACTGCAAACCACCTTAACCCCTGTGCAATGGAGCGTTTTCTGGAGCAAAGTAGTGCGGGTTTCCCGATCTGCCTCAGTTACCCAAACTCTCTTCTTTTTTGCACATAGATGCTTTTATACTCCAGAAAAAATAGCCAAATGGAACACAACTGCTAGGGACCAGTGTTGGTCTTGTCATACTGCTGTGGGAACCCTTGCTCATGTTATTTATGAATGTCCTCAACTACAGGTCTACTGGGGGCGGGTCTGGGGTCGTATTCAACTTATCTTACACCTCCACGAGCCTCTTTCTTGGCAGATTGTGGGACTCCGCTCAGTGGCGGAGGTCCCCTCTCTTCCTAAGAAGGGTCGCTTTCTCCTTGATTTCATGCTGGGTATAGCTATATGTTTAATCACGAGGAATTGGAAGGATAGCTCTCGACTTACTGTCAATGAATGGTGGAACCTTGTCTGCCTATATAGTAAATATGAGCAGATATCTCGGAGAGCTATTCCCCATACCCAAACTCACTCTCGCTTGTCTAAATGGCAGATGCTCAATGATTATGTACAATCTGCTCACTGCTCCGACATGTCTGTTTAATGTATACTCATCATGTTTCAGATCACCGTTTGGTTTTGTAACACAATAATGTCAGTGCACGCCCGTTTCGGGAATGATTAGTTTTCTAGAGAAGAAGCAGGGGGGAGGGGGGTGGTAGGGGTTTACTTTGGTGTATGTATCTTATTCTATGTATGTATCTGTCTTTTAGCTGTATGTCTTCCTTTCCTTTGTTGTTATAAAATGAAAATAAAGAATTAAAAAAAAAAGAATATTTTGGATGGTTACACTAATGTAGTATTTAATAAATCACACTAAAAATCCTATTCCTAAAAGTAAATGTCCTCTATGTAGTCCATTATTACTTAGCTACAATTAATACCTGCAACATCACCTTGATAGTGGCTTATCCACTTTAGTTTATTTTCCTCTTGTTCTTTACTTGCCTCATTGTAAAGGGAGAGTAAGACGAGGTTAGTGAAATATATCAGCTCCCACCAAAAGAAACTGCCAGACTGCAACCACTTGAGCCATCTGACTACATTTAAATATCATTGGTGCTGTTGCAAGTGAGTTTGACGGTGACGTCTTTGGGGTAAGGGGGGTGGCTACAAATAACTACAGGAAAATAGTTTAGGCACCTTTACATTCCGAATACAGGAGCCTAAATATAACACCTAACTTAAGAACCTCTGAGGTGTTCACCTTTTTTAAATATCAGGCTAAATGTGTTTAGTCATTTTTGTATGCAGTTCATACCTTTGTCATGTAAAGGAAAAGTATTTATGCGCTGGAAAAAAAAAGCAGTGAGCCTCTCTGGTCATTTGTGGCAAGCTTTAAATAGGACTCTATTTATTTTGATGTACAGTACTGTAGAGGTCATCCAACAAAAAAGCACAATCCACGTGCAACAAACAATCCCAGTACAAATCATGGATAGCAAAGGAAGAATTTATTTTAATGATCGATTCCAGCCATTGGCCCAACACAGGCCATGTTTCGTTGTGCCTTCCTCAGGGGCTATTATGCTGTATGTTCTAATGTATATCCAAATCGATATATCACTGTACTATGCAAAATCATCCACTGCCGCGGATATCTGAAGCAGTTCCGATCTGAGCATATAGTTTGAAAGAAACTTCTACTGCCACAATGTTTCACTTCCTTGTTTTCTGTTTCAGAATACTGCCGTGAGCGCCCGCCTCACAAATCCTACACATGCATCCAGTTCAGCGCATTTATTTGTAATAATTCATAAACAAGGTTATTTTAGAAAATTCAATCAGTACCTCATTGAGGTTTCCTCAAAGTGCATGACAGATATACAAAACTATGGGGAGGGGAGTTGTTTTGATTTTATTGGCTACACACTTCAAATATATAGGTTTACTCTAAAGAAAATGGAATTTTGAGAAAATATGATCGTAATTTTTTTTCTATTTATTAAAATGTTTTCTATCTGTAACATTTTTGCTAAGATAAAAGGGAGGTTTGTGTTGATTTCTAGTCTACTAATAAACAAGATGATTAAGAAACTAGGTGGAGTAGGTTTAAAACCCGGGACTCCAGGGTTCAAATGCCACTGATGCTCCTTGTGACCTTGGGTAAGTCACATTGTCCTCCATTCCCTCAGGTATGCCTTAGGCACCCATTTATTAACCCGTGGTAACATAGCACAACAGTATGAAATTTCACTGCATGAAAATTTACTGTAGGATTCATCAACTCACATCTTTCTCTTTTCCCAGCAAAGTCTTGCCTTATCCTCCCCACAGAATCTGAACGGAGGCCATGCATGGACTGCAGGGCGTTGCAGCATGGGAATATAAAGGAGGGGAGCTAGAGAGTGCTCTGGCCTTATCCATTTGTCTCTGACTATGCTGTAACAATGAACTGTTGTGGTCTGCCTGTTTCAAAATAGAGGTGCCATGCCACCACTGGAACCAGCCTGGATCAGGGAAAAGGATGAAACAAATGCTGACTTAGACCAAAGCAAGAGATAAGACTCTGCACTTTCCCTTTGTTGGGATAATATTTCACCACTAAAGACAATCCTGACCTGGAGGGGGAGGGGAGGTAGAGCGAGAGATGCTGCTGCTGTAGGCATCCTGGACTCCAGGAGAGACACCATTCAGTTGGACATTACAGTTCCAATAGGACTCCTCTGCAAAAGGATTCATCAATGAAGCACCTCCTCAATTATCATTGACACCAACTGCCTGTGGCTGGGATGGTTTGATAACTCTCTACTCCTCCCTATTTCCTCAGCTTGCAACATTTGGGTCGTCTTTGACTCCTCTCCTTCTTCACACCCAACCAACTGATAGCTAAAACCTGCCGTTTCTTTCTCTATAACATCAACAAAATCTGCTGGTTCCTTTCTGAACACACTACTAATACACTTATCTACTCTTTAATCACCTCCCATCTAGACATAACCTACTCCTTGCTGGTCTCCCTCTGAATCATCACTCTCCCCTTCAATCTGTTCAACACTCTGCTGCGCGGCTAATCTTCCTCCATCCTCAATATGCACATACGAGGTGTGACAAAAAAGAAACAACACTGTCCCATAAATGTTTTATTACAAAATTTACAGAGAAATTATGCATTGTCCCCTTCAAAGTAATCTCCCCCAGAGTTAATGCACGTCTGCATTCGCTTCTGCCACATATGGACGCACTCGGTAAAGTTCTCCTCCTTGAGGTCCCTCAGCTCCCTCATCACAGTGGCCTTGATCTCTTCTACAGAGGCAAAATGAGTTCCTTTGAGCACAGTCTTCAGCCTGGGGAAGAGTCAGAAATCGCATGGTGCGAGATCTGGGGAATAAGGAGGGTGGTTGAGAGCTGTAATTTGTTTGTTGACCAAGAACTGCCTCACACTGAGTGCGGTGTGTGCGGGCGTGTTGTCATGGTGGAGCAGCCATGACTTGTCTCTCCACAGAGCCCGCCTGCTGTGCCAAACCCAGTCATAGAGGTGATTGAGGACCTGCTGGTAGAAGTGCTGGTTGACTGTCTGACCCTCAGGCACAAACTCATGATGAACCACTCCCTTCTGTTCGAAGAATGCGATCAGCATGACCTTGATCCTTGATTTGGACATGTGCGCCTTCTTGGGTCTGGGTGACAGTCAAGTCTTACATTGCGGGCTCTGTCTCTTGTTTTCAGGGTTGTACTTGAAGACCCAAGTCTCATCTCCTGTGATGGTAGTTGGGCCCTTCTCCAACTTAACCAGAAATTTCAAGTTGATTCTTTGCTCCATATTTCTGCCACCTCCAGTTGCATGACAAAGAGATGGAGCAGTGTGCTACAAAAAAACCTGAAAAAGAAAAACGGAGTGAGAGAGATGAAAAATATTATAGCAGAATAGTGGCGAGATGTTGCACAACACGAGGACATAAGTGGTTAGCCAATTGGCATTGAGTCATGTGCATGACTGCTACAGTCTCATTTCTTTTTTGTCACACCTAGTATAACCCCTCTTCTCAAGTCATTTCATTGGCTCTCTATCCATTTCAAACTTGTCCAGCTGACCTATAAGTGCATTCACTCTGCAACTCTTCACTACCTTTCCTCTCTTATCTCTTCCTACACCCCTCTTCGGGAATTCTGGTCTTCTGGCAAATCGTTTGTATCTCATCATACCGCAACAATTTATTTGTATATAGTTAGCAATTGTTATAATTTGCATTTATACCCCAACTAGTCCTCCAAGTTTTATTTCCCTGTTCTATATAAAGCTGGTTGCTGTAACTGTTCTATGTAAACCGCTTTGAATGTAAGATAAGGCGGTATAGAAAACCTGTTAAATAAATAAATATCTGTGCCCTTCTTTTCTATTGTTAACACCAGACTTTGCTCCTTTCACCTTGCTGCTCCTTATGCCTGGAACAAACGACCTGAGTCTGTACGTCAGGTGCCTTCTCTGGCCTTTTTCAAATTCGGGCTAAAACTCACCTCTTCACTGCTGCTTTTTGGATCTTGACTCATCTGATCTTCTTTGCATACAACCTCTCACCAACTGGTTGACAATCATATACGAGGGTTGCTCAGAAAGTAATGCCCCACGTGTTTTTTCTCAGTCCAGAATGAAGATAGAGATGTGAAATTGAAAGGGTAGTAACTTGGAACTTCAAAGGACACGTGTGTGTAATTTTACAGTCATCCAACAAATAGCAAGGCGGTAGTGATCCTTCAAATGGCGTCACCTCTATCTTCATTCTGGACTGAGAAAAAACATGTGGGGCATTACTTTCTGAGCAACCCTCGTATATGGCACTCGGTGCAAAAGACTAGGCAGCTCTCATCTCACTGCTGCGTTGCTCTCTGCATCTTAATATTATTGAGTCGTTAATTATTAAAAATAGGGATTGTAAATCTATTGTAAAGTGCTTTAAATTTACTTGTTGAATTTATATAAGTTTGATAAGGGCCTAGAAAAGGACTACAACTGAACTATTGACAAGGTCAAGGTCACTCACTTGAGGATGAAAATCCCTAATTGACTTGTACAAAATTGTCTTTTCACTTCCTAATTTGGGAAACAACGCATAAACCATAACATATGCTTGGGATAGGTGGGAGTTGGGAAAGTTGTTTTATAGTAACTGTGCTCTCCAATGAGATGCGGAATTATGTTAAATAGCTCATCAATAGATATGGAAGGACAGACTAGATAGGCCATGTGGTCTTTTTCTGTCATCATATTTCTATGTTTCTATGTTTCATCACCTATTAGTGCAGTGAAAACAAATATATTTTAAAATATGAACATTTTCTTTTTACTTTATTGCCTTTCACTGAGCATGCTGTTTTGATGTGAGGCCCTTTGGTATTCAAGTTGGTATTAGCAGAAGACACATTTGTTATTTGAATAATCAGAGCTACTCAATTCCAGTCCTGGTGGCCCGCAACCCTGCAGGTTTTTGGGATATCCCTAATGATATGCATGAGATATATATGCATTAGAGATAGCCTGCCAACCTGACTGGTGTTTGGCCCTCCAGGGCTGGATTTGGAGACCCCTGCCTTACACCTCTGTCATTTAAGATTGTAAGTGGGCAAGGTGCAGATGTCCAAGACATCAAAGAGGTTAGAATTTGTCACATTCCTCCTTGCTTCTCACCACCACCAAAATATTGTCTATTAGACAACTTTTTGGTGGTGTTGAGAATCTAGGAGGAATGTGACACATTCTATCTACCCTTTTGATGTCTAGAACATCTGTACCTTGCCCACTCACAATCTTAAATGACAGAGGTGTAAGGCAGGAGTCTCCAAATCCAGCCCTGGAGGGCCACAAACCAGTCAGGTTGGCAGGCTATCTCTAATGCATATATATCTCATGCATATCATTAGGGATATCCCAAAAGCCTGCAGGGTTGCGGGCCACCAGGACTGGAATTGAGTAGCTCTGGAATAGGTTCACATGGTTGTTGTAAAACCCCTGACACAAGCATATGTCACCATGGTAGATGAGGACAGTAGCTGTTTCAAAAAAGCATGGGAAAAACACAGAGGATCTCTAAATAAAAAAAGGAGACTGTTGTAGTTGTTGATATTTATTTTATTTATTTACATTCTCTTATATACTGTGCTATTCTGCATCAGTGTGGTTTACATTGAACAAACTGAAATTACATTGAACAGGGCATTATAACTTGGAGATAACTATTTTACAGGGAACATGGGCTATGGAGGGTTAAGTGGCTTGCCCAAGACCACAAGGAGCACCTGTGGGACTAAAAACCCCAGTCCTTCCAGCCCAAGGTTGCTGTCTTCTAGTGGGATTTGAACCCCTGACCTTCCAGCCTGAGGTACCTTGCCCCAACCACTAGGCCACTCCTCCACTCTGTATGGAAGGACAGACTAGATAGGCCATGTGGTCTTTTTCTGTCATCATTTTTCTCTGTTTCTATGTTTCTACCAAAATACAGCTGTATCAGGTTGTATTAATAAATTAATTTCATCCATCTCTGGAGACTCCTGATAGGTCCTAAATTATGACGGGAGGACCAGCACAGCACAGCACCCAGATTGTTTAGAAGGCCAAATATTATGCCAGAATGGCCAGCACAACAACCAGATTGGCTGGAAGATCTTAAATTATGCTAGGAGTACTGTACTAGCACAGCACAGCACCCAGATTGCATAGAAGGCCAAAAAGCAAGAGAGAACCACAAAAGAGGTGGCACAAACCCAGGTCAGAGAAGGGATGAGTTCAGCTAAGCAGTGTGCCCTCAAGTTTATTTATTTATATTCTCTTGTATACCATGCTATTCTGCATCAGTGCTGTTTACATTGAACAGGGCATTATAACTTGGAGATAACTATTTTACAGGGAACATGGGCTATGGAGAGTTAAGTGGCTTGCCCAAGACTACAAGGAGCACCTGTGGGACTAGAAACCCCAGTCCTTCTGGCCCAAGGTGGCTGTTTTCTAGTGGGATTTGAACCCCCAACCTTCTGGCCTGAAGTATCTTGCCCCAACCACTAGGCCACTCCTCCACTCAAGTTGGGGATTCAGTTTCTCCCAGGCTTCAGTTGTTAAGAGCTGCATACCAAAGTGGGGAGCAGAACACTCAAACCTGCAAAGATGCAAAGTAGGAGGCGGATGAAGAGTGGCCCAGAAAAAGCCAAAGTACATTGATTGCAGAACCATGCAACTAGAAGGGTAGCAACAAACCAGCATGACATTTAAGGAGGGCGAAAGTTATACAATAAGAAGCCTAAGCAGTGCACCCACAAAGGTGCAAAGCAGGAGAAGGATGAAGAGTGGCCTAAAAAATGCCAAAGCACACTGGTCACAGAGCCACACAGCTAGAAGGGTGGCATGAAGCACCCAAATCAGTAGGGAAGGGATGAAGTG